>OX384029.1:32698068-33373068 GCA_947534325.1 Agonum fuliginosum
TGTATTATTTTAGTTTCTGCAAAATATTCATTTTTACTTCCTTGTACGGAGTAATAAGGAAGTATTGTAATCGCGAAAAATTTCGGTTTTCAGATTTTGATGGAAATATCCGTTTTGACCTTTTCTGAATCCATTATGACTAGTTTCGTCGTGACGTCTGTACGTACGTGCGTGCGTACGTACGTGCGTACGTACGTACGTACGTACGGACGTATGTGTGTCGCATAACTCAAATACGGTTAGACGTAGAAAGTTGAAATTTTGTATTTAGGACTGTTATAGCATCTAGTTGTGCACCTCCTATTTTTGGTTTCAATCTATAAACCGGAAGTAGTACTTTTTAAAAATATTTCGATAAATATTTAATTTAACACAAATTTTTTTATTTTAAATGAAAGATTATGTGATTATTACCTAAAATCGGTATTTTATAAATATTTTTGTATCTGGTATCATTTAGGAATAATTAAAGTATATATTTTTAATTTAGTATTTCTTTATCTTGTAGTCCATGATCGATTAACATTTGTTACTACGTAAAATTTAAATGATTATGACATGACAGTGACAATAGTAAAATATGCTTTATATCTTCTTCTGCAGTTTAAATAAAATGACTAAAATATATTTGTGAGTATACTAGTATAATAAGTTAAAAGAATTTTTTATATTATTCTACATTTTAGTTATTAAGAAAAGTATGAACACACAAGGCGTACAAGGAAGTCATGTGGTGTCCACGTCAGATTTTTTATATTGTCCGCCAAATTCACACTTAGAAAGCATTTTTTTCTAGCAAATCGTTAGTATATTGTTGGTATTGTTTTGTAAGCATATTAAAAGTAACTAATTATCATTTATTTACCCGTAATTACAGAATGAAATTCTACCGCTAACATCACGCTTTGAAAGCATATTACCGAAAGTTATAATTTTTTTCTAGCAAATAGTTAGTATATTGTTTGTATTGTTTTATAAGCATATTAAAAGTAACTAATTACCATTTATTTAGCCGCCTTTACATCTCTGTTGCGGCGGCTTCTTCAGAAGTTTACTTTCTATTGTTAGTGTTATCTTCCCTCTTGTAACCCAAAATTCAGGTAAAGTAAATGTAGTTGAAACATACTATACCTAAATATCTTATAGTTATAACTGACCTATAGGGCGGTAGTGTCAACGTGTCACCCGTCTCACCTGTCACTATTTTTTTCGCAGAAACAAAAATCAACCGATCATGGATTACTTACAAGATTTTAACATTTTATCTGATTCTAATTTTTAAATTTACTACAGTTCTTTAATGCTACTAGATAAAGACATTTTACGTAAGTGGAAAATAACTTTTCCTCTTAATCTTATTACTAATAAATACCTACAATATTTATCCAAATTTAGATACATTTTTGACAATTAATCTTTTTACACTTCAAAAAATATCACTTCCGGAGAAAATATAATCCGGATGAGCTCACACACATACACACACATACATACATACATACATACATACATACATACACACGGCATCGAGAAACTATCAAAAATGATTTGTAAGGACCCTAATTCGTGCTCATTCACTTAAAATTCACAAGCTGATTTTAACATGATTCCAATACCTACCTTACAGGTAAGTGGGAGGTAAAAATAGTACCGGGGCGCTGTTCCGTTAGGAAAATGAAAAAAACGGCGCCGCAGGTTAAAAATTTTTCGGGATCAACGTCATCATCTGTTTCATTAAAAGTTAAGTTTTTTCATAAAGGAGAAATTACATATATTTTACCCTCTTTCACGTATAATAATTAAAATAAATAACACATTTTTTTAAAATTATGAAATAAATGTTTTTCTTAAACATTTAGATATGTACCTTTGTACCTACGTAAGTAAATAAAATATACATATACTAATTAGTATTTTCTATGGCTAGTTACAGAGCTGGGCAGTACTTGCATCAAATGTACTTGATACAGGTGTGCAAATACTAGTAGTACTTCAAATACTGTACTTGAAATACTTTTTTCGAACGATACTTTGTATTTGGTAAAGTAACTTTGCTTCTATGTATTTGGTACTTGGTACTTGAAAATGTACTTCAAATACAATTAAAAGTATTTGAAATACTTTTTGTACTTGAAGTAACATAAAAGTATTTGAAATACAATTCATATTTCAAATACTGTACTTGCAATACTTTTTTCGAACGGTATTTTGGTATTTTGTATTTGGCAAAGTAACTTTGCTTCTGTATTTGTTACTTGACCTGATACTTAAAAATGTATTTCAAGTACCAAACGTATTTCAAATACTTTTATTGCATTGGAAGTAAATTTTATTGATCTTAAATACATTTCGTAACGAGTTTAGAACTGCAAATTCAGTTAAATATAGTTGAATTGTGACTTGAGAGTTTTGTTGCTCCGCGGATTCTGTATACATCCTATTTCTTAGACGAATCAATTTGTACCTATGTAATGATTAATTTGATATATTTTTAACCCGTCCTGCCCTCCTAAGCTATAATATGTTACATCACCACACCCCACACCACGTACTTATTTTGTTGTTTCTATAAGTATTTAGTATTTGAGTAGGTAGGTATTTGGTATTTTATAAAGTAACATAAATACTTACAGACAAAAAAGTACTTACATCAAAATTTGGTACTTGAGTACTTTGTACTTCATAAAGTAACATTATTTACTTATAAAGTAAAAAAGTACTTGCACCCAAATTTACAAGTACTTTTCCTTGTACCTACTTGGTATTTGCAAGTATTTTATGAAATATAAAAAGTATTTGTACTTCAAGTACATTTAAAAATACAAAAGTACTTAGTATTTGTACTTGAAGTACTTTTGTTCGGTACTTTGCCCAGCTCTGGCTAGTTATTATAAATGTATCGTTTTCCATTGAAAAAGTGGCAGGTCTCTAAAAGAAGTACCAGGGCGGCGCTATGTCCCGCTCTAGCCTGACTACATCCCTGAAAGTTTTATATGCAGAGATAAATTCAATATTTTTATTATACATCTATTTATACATTTGGAACCAGAAAACCTAGTCGTTTTACTTTTACAATTTTTTCTAGTTGAAACTTCAAGTACCTACTTACATGAAGTGAAACGTTTGGCTATTATAACTGAACATGTTCAATTTGCCAGACTGTGCACACGCTAACATACAAATCATGAAGAATGTTAAAAGTAGCTTCTTTACATTATTCACATGTCATGGATTCGCTGCACTTATTACTTTCTTATACACACGTAAGCCTAGGTATCCTGAAAAAATTCGATCCCGGGATTTTATAATACTAACGCAAAACTTAACAATAATTGATCTTCACTTATCTTTCGCTGGCTTCCCAATCTGATGAGAACGGTCAATGGCTGATGGTAAAAAACGTAGGTCGAGTTTCTCCAAACAGCTGCAGGATGGTGTTGTCCATGGATTCGTCCTTTTTCTCCGGGACTTCGAAAATACGCAGACAGTTACGTCAATTTCCTGAGCCATAGACTCAATAAGCTTATCCTTCTGCTGAAGTTTAACTCTGCAGAATCTGTATTCCATTGCTTAAGATAGAAATTTCGGTTTTAAACACTGCTTCCAATTGAATGCAAACTTTGATCTCGGTCATCTTCAAAAAATATCACCAAACTCATCACTTATTGTTTGTTTGACAATGGCACTGGTCTCCACCTTGGTTTTTGCTTGTTCAGTTGTGCACGTGTATTTGTCATAGTGGTAGTCACTTTGTAATTTTATTTTTAAAAAAGTGTTGGCACACACACACACACACACACACAATAAGACATGGCTAGTCGGCTCGGAGGCTTATGCTATAATAACATATGCATATATACATGTTTGAGGTCCTCTGAGCGAGAAAAGTAAAAATTATAAAAACTTGGTATTTATAAAGTTTAGGATATTGCGCAGAGCTGAAAAGATTTTGATCATATTTCGAAAACAGCAAGAGGAAGTTTTCTTAAAATACAACAATAAATTCAATTTATTTCAAATACAGGATGTACAACCTGTGTAACAAAATTTAAGGGCGTATAGTATTGGACGCACTGGTCACGAATCAAAAAGAATTTTGTGGAAATTAAAAAAATAATGCCCAGTGCACACGTGAGATTTTTTTGGTGAAAACAATAAATATGTTTATAATCACATTTGACGATTTGACAAATAAGAAGTTAGTTGCACTTTACAAAGTTTACTGAAAACGACTCATTTTTATAGGCGCCGTTATAACTTTGAAGTTTCCGGAAACTCTTTTCAGGAAACATGTCAAAATGTTTCTCCGTGTGCACTAGGCATAAAATTAACAGTAGTTTGAAAAACAATATCATTTTGGGTACTACTGGTTGTTACATTTAAATACATAAAAAGTTATACAATAGTTATGCAGAATTTATTAGCGTAATTACATTAATGTACTCGTAATAATAATTTTACGGAATGTCTCATTTGCTTGGAACCATTTTTTAATTTGCGAATTTCAACAAAATTATTTTTGATTCATGATCAGTGCGTCTAATATTATAGGTGCATCCTTAAATTTTATTACGCATGTTGGGTTAGATCCTGTATAGAAGTTGCCATAAAAATGTTTCAAATTTAAAATGTTACCAATAATACAAGGAATAATTATCGTTAAATTAATTTCATTTAAGTAGGTATCTGTTTTCAATTTTGAGAAAAACTAAATTATATTTTAATAAACACATTTCAATAATCATAGTTGCTTGAAAACAAACAAGTTTAGTCAGTCAGTTATTATATTGTTTCAAATGTGTGCAAGTGTAATAATAATTATTGTACGAGTACATACACTTGTGTATAAGAAAGTTGTATGATAACCACACCAGAGTTTTGTTTTTTCTAGTCACGTTTCTAAGTGAATCATTCATTTCTTGTTAGAAGCTCATACATAGGAATTTTCTTCTAGAACTATTATATAATTGTTTGAAGTTATGTAAAAGTGTTTCTGGAAATTGGAAAAAGTGGGATTGTTTCAAAGTTGAGAACTACTTTTCATATGCTCTAGAGAGTAAAAAATATTGACACGAGGAATGCTATGTACTTCATTATTACTGTAAATTGCTTTTGCGAAAAGTATAAAAAATACTAGTTAGAAATAGAAGAATTAAAATTTCCATTGTTTGTGTACCTACGTATGAGTCACAAACAGGTTAAAGAATAATAATAATTAATGTTTTTCCTCTTTTAAACAGTAGGTATACAATTTGCTGTTTGTTTGCAAAATTTCGAGTTTTGTAAAATATAGGTGTCCCAGGAAGACCGCCGGATTTAAATTAGCTATTTGTTTTGTGTTAACATTTTGCAAATTAGGTATGTATTATGTCGTGACTCGGATTTTTATTCACGCCCGAACAAATTGCACTCACGTCCAATCACTTACGATACATTACATGTCACTCACGTTCACGTACAATCATAATTCAAAATTACTAAAGTTTACGTGGGTCACGTCGTGGCTCATCGTGATCCGACAGAATTCACGACCCGCGCTCAGCTCTAACCAACGATATTCAAAGAACCAGAAATTTTAATTCTACTTTTAATAATACACAACATTCATTGCTATATAATGCAACTAAGTCGACAAGTAAATTTGCATTCATAAGTTTGATAATAATAATGTTGGCTTAATGATAATTGGTTTAATATTTTAGTTTATTCCCTCTTCAGCAGAATTAATATATGAGATATAAGCGAAATTGAATTGAAGTTTTCAATAAAAACTCTGCGGTAATAATTCATAGTTAAAAATTGGAAAGGGAAGCTTTATACCCTCGATTTGTCAAAAGGAAACGCGCGGAGAAAATTTGAGAGACACAAAATGATAAAAAGTGTCACGCATATACCGCATGCATGATAATAAGGAAAAAGCAATACAAGGAAAATGAAAAGGCTGAAGTACTATTAGCATGGAAATGAGATTAAGATGTTCGAAACTCGGCAAGATAAAAAGATTTTCATAATATCTTAAGCGAAGACGGCATAGCGAAAGATTGCGTTAAAGAATTGGTATTATCATTGGAATGGGCCTAACAATATTGTACGACATTTTTTTTTTGAGCCATCAAGTGCATTAGACGGTTTATGTTCATCTTCAAATGAAATTATTACAACTTGGTATTCTAAAATTTAACATAACAATATTTGGACAGCTAAGTACTTTGTTTTAGCAAATATAAAATTACTATTTACATAACCATTAAAAACAACATTGACTCTAAATAATTGCACTTCATTTGTATTTAGAAATTATATTTAATTTGTTCATTGGCTAGTGAAGTAAATAACATTTTAAATTGAGGTTGCGTAAATATTTTTAGTGGGAATATATACAAAAAATGGTCGTCAACTCAAGGACAAACAAATTGCGAAAATTATATTATTTCCCTGAATTAACGAACAATGATTTTATTCATAAAAGTTACCAGTTAAATGTTTCATTATCCGTTTCTGGCTGCTAGGTGTAATATCCTTGTAATAAAATAAATATAGTCATTTCATTCGTTTTACTGTGAATCATAATATCTGTAATAATTATATTGTACTATTTTTTTCGTATCATCAGAAATTTATTATTCATATACGTGAACAAAATAATAACAATATTAGGTAAGTATTATTCTTTGAAGTTGTAATGTGGCTATGAATTTAAACTAAAGTAAAATAAATGATATATTCTGAAAAAAATAAAATAAATATAAATATACATAGGTGTTTTTTCTACTACAGATACTTTATTTCACAAATTTTCGTTAGGTTATGAACTTCTTTATTTCACTCCTTTTATTTAATAAAATATAATACCTACACATATAACTACATTTATTTAAAAAATTATATACCACATTGTAAAGAAACTTCAATATAAAATAGTTTTGACTTGCAATCGCATATTTTATGCAGTATAAATTAAGAAAAACTCGAATAAAAATGTCGTTTTTAGATAACGAAACAAGAGTAGTATGACAATCAGTAATTTGAGTAGAAGTGTCGTATATTTATTTTGAAAGATTCGTAAATATCATATTTTTCTGAATCTAATTCAATAAATTATTTTTTCAATACCTGCACCGAAAACGCCACCTTTCGTCCCTATTATTAGTGACGAAAGTGAGGTATTTCTGACCGGTCAGTAATATTCCTCCCTGGGCAGTAAAAGTAGTTTTCCTCCCGCTTTATGCGCGGATCCACTTTATTTTTTCTCCTTAGGGAGGAAAAGTACTTTTTCTCTCACCTAATGCGGAAATCCACTTTATCTTTTCCTGTCTAGAGAGAAAAAATACTTTTCCTCCCGCTTTATGCAGGATTCCAAAATATATTATTTAGATTATTTTTATTTATTCTCCTTAGGGAGGAAAAGTACTTTTTCTCTCGCCTTATGCGGAAATCCACTTTATCTTTTCCTCTCTAGAGAGAAAAAATACTTTTCCTCCCGCTTTATGCAGGATTCCAAAATATATTATTTAGATTATTTTTATTTATTTTTAATTATTATTAGAGATATATCGTAACTTCTGACGACCATGTTTTGTAATATAATAATATTTATTTATTTGAATATAAGGTAAGATCTATAAAAATATATCGTTATAATGTAATTAAATTACATTATTCTTAAATATATTAAGGGATGAAATCCAAGGAAGGTTTTCAAGTAAAAGCGTCTTTCTTCACTTTCTTTATTTATATAATAGGTCTATTATATAAATAAAGAAAGTGAAGAAAGACGCTTTTACTTGAAAACCTTCCTTGGATTTCATCCCTTAATATAAATTACACTTCACGTTTGTGGGCATCTACTTTTTTCTACAATTCTTAAATATGTTTTATTATTAATTTACCTATTATTGTCTTTGTGTTACAAAGTTTAGAAATAGATATACGAGTATGTAAATATAAAAAGCATCGTTTAATTATTTTTTTATGATAATTCTTAACGCATAATTTCATGATCTACTAATTTTATTTGAGTTATTTCACTACAATATGTTTTATAAATAAATAGATATGAATTAATGAGTTCTAATTTTAATGCAGAATTTTGACAATACAAGTGATTCAAAAAGAAAGTATCTATCCAAGGTATCATCGAAAGTAGTGAATCCTAATTTACAAAATATTTCAAAATCTGAAGCCTCTGTTTACCGTAGCTAATGTTGTTTTTCCGAGAAAATTGGGAATATAGCTATCTTTTGCTTTGTATCTTCTGCCTCTGTTCGTCAACGACTGCAGACGTATTTCGAATTTTTTATAAATCGTCAGCACTGGAGTAGGGAGTCTGGGCATTATTTCTGAACATTACTGTACCTATACATTTCTGTTTAAATTCTAGATATGGCGGAAGGTTGTGTGATGGCCACGTCAGATTTTTTACTTCCTCGACCTATATAATAGGGGAAGTATTAATTATTGTAACATGTTTCCTTTAAGTAAACCATCCTTTATTTTGCGAATTTTTGAAAAATTATTTTTATTCCGTTATCAGTAGAACGTATTACACATACCCTTAAAGTTTGATCCATAAGTACAGAAATATCCCTACTAATGAAAAGAAGCAGAATCAGATATGGAATCGTTTACCATATCATCAATAATTGTTCTATTTTCTATTTTTGAAAAGTAGGTATATACTTAATCAGATTTAATTATTTAAAAATAATAAAAACTAAATTATTATATTACCATTACCTATGATAAATGAATTAATAATAACTCAAATAATTATATGATGCTTAATAAGATAGATACCTTCATTCGGACAGTTAATAATATTAAAATGTTGCATTATTATAAATTTGAATAGTAATAAGATCTTTCGTTATCGTTACAGTTTTTCAAATTTGGAATAAGCAAACTCTTGTACACTCGTATAAAATTATTTTAGAACTGTTCTGTAAATATGAAACCGTAGCACAACAGTAAGAAAAATGCTGGAAGTTTAAAATTGCAATTTCGGGACACAAAATATAATCAAGTAATTTTGAAACTTTTGTTAGAAGTTCAGTGAGCTGCAAACATGAGAAACACCAATATTACTTTTACTTTTGTGAAAAACATACAATGGAAATAAAGAGGTTAAAGCGTAGCGTCTTCATAACGAAAAATATCTGGATATTGTGAACAATGCCAGCTTCTTGTTAATCCCGAATCTTTACAGTCTTTTCGAACAGAAGGCGTAGGACTACACAATATTTGCGGAGGCAAAATGAAAACATCCAACACTTAAACAAAGCCTTTGTGCGAGAATAATTTACAGTTCATTACACCTAAAGCCATTAAAGAGCATCTCTATTTTTACCGGGATTCTGTCCCAGTGTCCGACGCCGCATCATCGTGTTATATTCAATAACAAGTTTTGTTCGGTGCAAAAGGGAACAGATGTGCTTTGTCACACAACGACGTTGTTATTTACGTCACGGAAGAAATTCAATGCAGGAGCTGAAGCAGGCACCCAGGCACGTGAACATGTGTACAGGAGCAGGTAGCAGGAGCAGAAAGTGGACGAACTTGTATAAGGTTTTTGTCCCAAGCAGTTTTTGCACAGTGCATTGTATATTGTGTCGTGACAGTGATAGCTGTCTAATAGAAATTCTAAAAAGTAGATACCGTCTACACCTACAGTGTGGCAGAATAATAGCTAGTCTTTATATACAGTGGCGGAATCGGGTATGGCAAGGAAGGTATGTCAATTGCCAGACTAAAGTTTGGAATATAATATAAAATTTCGCCTACGGTGCATTTCTCATTATATTTTCTAACTAAAAGAGACGTGCCAGTTTTTTTTCATAAGTTTTAGTTTCAGAAACTTTTCACTGAACAAAAAAAATATTAGTTTTGCACATGAAAGAGGGAAAAAACATGAAGCTTCACATCCTTCAATAAAATGTAACTATTAACATTATATGACATTTTCTATTTTGTGATTCACAAATCGTTTAAAGTAAAATTATATGTTTAAAAAAATCATATTTCTTTATTGGTAAAAGATATAGGTTGGCAGAAAAAAGTAAGATTAAATATTGTACAATGACATTTCTGCTTTCATGTTTCGTATGCCAAATTGTAACAGTCGCATTATTTTGTACGATTTTTGCAAAAAAAATTTATAGTGCTTTAAGGAAAGTACCATTTCCGGTTGGCAGATTTTTTCCAAAATCTTGTCAGCTCTTCATGAAGATGTTCAAATGTATAATGCAAAATATTAGAATTTTATATTCAGTAGAATTTGAGATTTTTGACCCATCATAATACCTCTCTTACAGAATGAGAGGCGAGAAAATTAAATTAATTTTTTTTTTTCATGAAATGAATGTTTAATTCTTCTGTCCTTTTATACGCAATATTAACAAGTAGGCATAGACTGCAAAAATATTTAGTACGTACAAAATAGCATAATAATATCAATATCTAACAAGGTTCAATTTTTGGTCGCAAGAAGGAGGGAGTTTTCGCTTGCTGTACACGATCGCTAGTCGAGGTCGAGATTCAGCAATTATTATTGTATGCGACGAACGTAACTGACATGTGACATATATGTCTGTTTCTACATTTATTTTATATTCGGAATTCTGTTAATTATTGATTTTGACATTTTACATACGAGATAATATATCATAAAGTGCGGTAAGCGCTAAATAATTGTGAATTATTTGCTTAAATTATTAAACGAGGTTATTTCGATTTTCAAATATTATTAAAATTTAAGCTTCATTATAATAAAGGTCGGTATTTCAGTTGATAAAGTACATGATGAATATCTACCTTGAAATTGTAAAAAAATCGAATAATGCGTGTAAAAAATTTATAAAATTTGATATTTTAATAATTTTACACAACATAATTCAATATGTAACGGGTTATCAAAATGTCTTGAATTTAAAATTTCGGTTCTATAATCAATTTAAAATTATGATAATGACAAACATAACTTTAAAACTATAGAATTATAATTATTGCATTCTAGTTAGGTAAACTTATAACACAATATGATTAACGCAAAGCCTACAAGGTATACAGTATACACACAGTTTATTCTCTAAATCTAAAGTGAGTCCTGAATAACTACGCGTAGGTTGTCAAATGGTTTCGATTTCTAAAGCTCTTATTCTAAAAGAAAACTTGGATGATGTCACTTTTTGCGGAACAAGAACATATAATGCAAAATGCAATTCTTTATAATTCAAAAAGTGAAATTAAATTTGATACGGAACCGCTAGCGGCCAGCTAATAAATGAAAAATTCTAGCAAAATAAAAATTGAACAATAAATTTCTTTAATGAAAATGCTTTTCTATGTAGATTTTTGCATATGATAAATATAAATTTGGTGCTTATGTTAACGATTTTCTTTGTACAAATGGTCTTCAGCCATGGCCGTTTCTATTTATCAGGCCGGAGTCTTCACACTGGCAACAGCGCACCGAGTACCGGTAGTGGTCCTACGCGCGCTATACGTTGTATGGAAATTTCAAAAATATGCAGTAAAAACATGTTTAATTATAGAATTTTCAAGTGTATAATTGAACAATGTATAAAATAAATAAGTTTTCACAACATAATAACTTTTCATCTTTTGGAAATTTGAAAGTTGTTACGTAACCATCCTTAATTTTGGAATAGTAATTACTTTTGCACCCTGGCGCAGAGCAACGACGTGGCATCTGATATATACAAAAATTACAAATTAAATACTTAGTACAATATTCATTAACAGTTTTTTCTTCTTCTATTACACATAACATTATTTTAATTTTGATAGAAACATTTATTTTAAACGGTATGATGACAACAATCAACTTACTTTAAAATTTAGTTTTGTTTTCTTTGTGTTCACAAAAATGAAAAATAATTACGAAAATAGAACTAATAATTAGTTTTTATTAATATTTCTTACCTTCAATTTTAAATATGATTTAGTATTTTACTAAATTATAAACAAGAAGTGACGGCGAACGCTGAATGTAGCTGAACCTAAACACGGCTACCGGGAACTCAGAAACAGTAACAGCGGTCTTGCGCGCTTATAATAATGGAGCGTGAACGCATTAGTTTCTAAGTTAAATATCTCACGATACAATTAAGATATCGTTATAATTCTTTTAACAGAATAAAATTTGAACATTTCTCAACACTTCGTACGCTTATACTATATGTCTATTTTAACAAATACAAAAGTTAGCAGCATACTACTTTTTTACATTATTTATGAACATAGCATCTTTTAAATAATTATTACAATTATATTATAAACAATTTCCAATTAAAAATTTATATTTGTTAAGAACATTGTTATGAAAATAACTGGTAAAAATTTCATTACGATATCTGCAGTAGTTTCTGAGTAATTTAAAAATAAGTTGAAAAAGTAATGTATTCATTTTCGTTCGTTTTGTGAAAATAGGACCGCTAGTCTTGTTGCCATAATGTGCACACTCCGGCCTGATAAATAGAGACGGCCGTGCTTCAGCGTATACTTGTCTTAGTACTTGTCAAATAAGTCTTTTCTCCCAAATATCTCTACCATTATATAGATTTCCCAAGACAGGAATTTCAAGGGTCAAATCGACGCTAAATCAAAATAGTCTCGAAATTGCGGGGCGCAAAACAAGAGATCGTTCTTTTGCCTCCAAACTTCGTCATGGTGACGTACACCAATCTCGCCGCGGCCATCTGTCGGCTGCTCAGGCAATCATAAGAGCTCTCCTTCCTTTTAAACAACGGTTCCATCATAAAATCTATCAGCACCGAAATAAAGGAAACCATATCTCGTCATCTGTACTGCCGTATTTCGTGTTATATATCGTACAACGCATTTACACACAATTTTATTAATAATAACGTTTATTTCAGGTAATAAAGCCCTCACACGTGTTTGGCTTTTATCTTTTGATGCAGCTATTTTCTATACCAACTTTAACGCTGTTAATTTTGTATTTTACGTGTGTGTGTATGTGTGTATACCGGGTGTAGACTTTTTCCGATCTATAGGAAATACAATGTTCAAATTTTTATGTTTTTACCTATTAATTTTAGAGCAACAGTGTAAATACTAAAGATGTTCAGAATAAATAACTGCATCAAATAAGCTTTGTTGTTAAAATCGATTTATTTCACGAAATAAATATGAAATAAATGTAATAAAAAAAAATAAAAGGAAAGGATAAAGGATGATGTTTTTCACGAGCTTAAAGCTTCTTCTTCTCACTGCGCGATTAACTATAAATACAAATATGACACACAACTACCCGTAACTCTATATTTATTTAATTAATACTTCTACTTTATATTTACATGAACTAAACCTTAACTAAAATCAGATAACGAAAAACACTACAATCTGTACGCGATATAGAGTCACACACTGACTCGCGACAGAATACTACATAATTAAGTAAGTGTACAAAACTCATGAGAACGGCGATTACTCTATAAAGCCCGTCTCTGTACCGATTTGAGTCAGACGATCACTGACTCTTTACGTAATCAATCGAAACTTAAACTTTACTCGAGAATACATTTTCTCGAGCGTCTGAACTTACGGACGATCACCCATTAACTTTACATAAAGTCAAACTTAAACTTTGCTCGAGAATACATTTCCTTGAGCGTCTGAACTTAACGACGATCACCTACTGACTGGTCATACTTAAATTTTTCTCATGCTTCTTGATACAACTGCGTATATGGATCACTAATTGTAATAACACATTTATTTTCAAGCATAAACAATAATAACCGAACAGTAGGTATAATGCAATTATGCTTGAAGACAAAGGATCCATATACACAACTAACTTAAGTCATCTACACGTGGGAGAATTTCGAAGATATTGATTACTCATCAAAATTATATCAAAATCATATTGCGCTTTGTTACATAAAAATTAACAATTTAGGCCAGTTTCAGACAAAATTGAACAAAACAAAAATATATATTCCGTAACTCTGACAGTTAACAAATTTGAAATTTTTATCCTAATTCATTTATTGGATTATGAATCATTAATCAAAAAAGAAATTAATAATTATTTTCTTTTCCTTCTTTTTCTTCCTAAGGTACATTACGTATATCGTAATTAATTGAAGTATTTATTTTTTAACTGACTAATTCGTTTTATTTCTCATGACACTCTGCAAACAGCTCAGATATGGCAAATTTAATTTACGTTTATTTTGTGACAGGAACGTTAAGGGCTCGTTTTGGTGCAGTTTTTTTATTCTGAACATCTTTTTTTTACAGTTCGACTCTAAAATCAATAGGTAAAAACTTAAAAATTAAAATTTTAACATTGTTTTTCCTATAGGTCAGAAAAAAAAGTATATAGTATATAGTATATAGTACGAGTATATACCGAAAACTTTCAATTTAAGTTTTATTGCCACATCTAAAATGGGTAATAGGCGTGAAAAATTATATACTCGTGTCGTAGATATGTATGATGTATGTGACAATAAAAGATATCTAAACTTTTATCGAAAATAACCAAATAAAAATATGATGATACACGAAACAATACATAAAGACGTCAATAGACGTATAAACAAACCACTAGAAATATATTAATTCCATAACAAAAATAACGAGAGCAATTATTTCCATATTTCTTTTTATGAATAAGGGTAGTAATCTACAAATTTTAAAAATATATATATCTTGCCTACAAGATACATTGATTTAATAAAAAATTTAATAATACCAAGAAAGTGTCATATTTATTGTAACAAGTACCTAGAGCACAGCAAGAAACATTTCTAAGGAAGACAAACACTGTTATTTGTGCTTTTGCTATTGACAGGATAATCGCACAAAGCAAACAAAGCAAAGTGTGATTATTGTAGTAGAAATTTATTTTGTTATGTTTCTATTTTTCTTATCTTATAAATCTTACGGTGACATCAAAAGCTCGTAGAAAATCCCTCGGAAAATGCAATGTTTATAGTGTGACCAGCGACGTTGTCTGAATCCCTGAGTGCACTTGGATTCAGTTCAAGGGTCGCCGTCTTGCGTTGTCCGAGTGATCGCCGCGAGCGAAAAAATAATAGCTACGGTATAAGCGGATTCCTACAGGAACTCTCTTTCGTTCTGCCCCCGGAGCAGTAACGCCCCAGAGTAGTGATGCCGCGAGATCTCGTTAAAACGAGATCTCGACTCGAGATTCTCGAAATTTCGAGACGAGAGTAACTTTATTCTCGTCTCGATTTTTCGAGACGAGACGAGAGTAGCATCATTCTCGTCTCGATTTTTCGAGACGAGACGAGAATATAATTCGAGATCTCGATAAGTCTCGAATTTTTTTTTTCGTAATGTAAGATGTCACTATTAATTAAATATACGAGATAAAAAATTTACACAAAATGTTTAAAAAAAATTTAAATAAAATATGTTTAAATCTGATTTAAGTTTTAACATAATTTTTGCATTTATTATTCTATTTTGTTTGGAAATTAAATGTATTTAGAAAAATTCAAAATAAATTAAAATCACGTACTTAATTTTAAACAACAAAAATTTTTAATTTTTAAACAATAAACATAGGTAGGTAATAACTAATAAGTAATGCATTTTTTTATTTTAACAAATAACTACTTGAAAAACCTGAAATTCAAGCATTTTAATGACTTGGAAGAATCATGACATTTCCATCTAGGAGGTGTGTAATGTTCTTACCTCGCACCTTAGAATCTATTATGCCAAATATTTTCACGAGGATGTCTCTCTGTGGTGTATGTTAGTGGCGGATTTAGGTGGCAGGTACGCCGGGCACGTGCCCCCCTGCGAGTAGACATTTTACAATAAATACATAATATGAAGCTATCTGACTCAAAAGTAACAAAAATTTTGCATGCGGCGCATTTTCAATTGCGTTATTTACAATCACCCCTTTATTCAATTAGGTATCTATATTGTCTTTTGGTTATTTAGGTACGTAATTAAGTCATAACGATTACGATAGAGTAGAATAAAGCTAACATTTTTATTCAATTTACGTACCTATTTTAATATACCATTTTTCAATGTATTATATTTGTGCCCCCCTGTCAAAAGTTTCTAAATCCACCACTGTGTTTGGTTGGATGATATGGATGGAGCGCTTTCATTGTCGTTCATTATCTCCAATTTTACTGAACAGAAAATTTTAATATTTTGCATCATATAAATTTGTATATCTTATCGAAGAGCTGGGAAGATTTTGGTAAAAATTTACCAACCGGATATGGTCTCCCATAGGGCTGAGTACCAGGGTTGGCCTGATTTAAATCATTTGATTTAAATCATGATTTAAATCAAAGTGATTTTTTCAAAAAAATCATTGATTTAAATCATTTTTTGATTTTTTTGAAAAATTTTGTATTAATTTAATTATATTTCTGGTACAGAACAAAACAAGTGTTTTAATTCAATTTCAATATTTAATTAATAAATGAAATAATATTAAACAAAAAACAAAATCCATTCAATGGAAAAATGGAATCATAAGTCAAGCGTATAGTTTAAGAAATTCGTTTAAAAACTTGAAATGTGCAATAATAATCCAAACTACATATTTTTAAAAGTAATTTTTCATATAAATGGTTAAACAATCATTACTTTAGCTATATTTAGTGTTATAATTAAAGAAAATTAAAAAAATCAAAAAAATCATGATTAATTCAAAAAAATCAATGATTTTTGATTTATTTAAAAAAATCATGATTTTTTCCAACCCTGCTGAGTACTGACGTAATTAAATTTTCGAGACTCTCGAGTCGAGATCGAGATTCTCGCATCGAGATCGAGACGAGATCGAGAGTAACCGTGTCGAGACGAGAGTTGTTTCAATCTCGTCTCGAAAATTCGAGACGAGACGAGAGTAAACTAATTCTCGTCTCGTCTCGTCTCGCGGCATCACTACCCCAGAGAGAACATTTGAATAATGAATTGCTCCCGTTGTTGCCATTTCTGGCTTCCTTCACTACTATGCAATTACCTTCAACCAATCCAGACAAATGAAAATAAAAATAAATTGATCGAATAGACGTGCATTTTTAACACTTTTCTTTTTACTGACTTGCATACGTGAAATCTTTTTTTTACAGAGCGTCCCAAGGATTGATGTGCATTGTATCAAGTTGTACCAAATCATCAATGAGTTAGAATTATTAAATGCCATACAAGAAAATAACGTTTTTAAGAAAAGAATCAAAATAAATGAGAAAGAAATAGAAAATTATATTTTAACCATTTGCATTGTAGGGTAGTATTGAAAAAATATTGTAAATTTTTTATTTATTTTGGTGAAGTGTAAAAATCAGAAATACACGAATATTTGTATTAAGTATTACAAGTTTATTAAATGACTTATAACAGTTAAAAGTTTATAATTAAATAAACACACTGTTAATTAAACTTAATACACTAATTATTATACAGTAGTAATATTATTTATTCATACACTACGATTATTTATTTAAACACTTGTTAATATTGTTTATAACACGATATGTCAATATTTATTTCCTTTCCACTTATCAATATTTGCTTCTATTTATGTTCACTCTCAACTGTGGACTGAACTAACTTAACTGACGTAAACTCTCGGGTAGCGTTTATAACCCACAGCAGGTAATCTAGAACCTTCCTTGCTCCGAGCATAGATTTGTTCTAGCATGTCACAAAGTTAAATACCGTATCGCGTGACACGATGAGTCATCTGCCGATAAGTCATCGACACAATAAAAGCGCGTGCAATACTGTAAACAACTTATTCCTGTTTCTTAACCGACTACGCCCACTTGCTCGTTACGATATTAAATACCTAATTGCGTAAATAGATCTACCTACCTGTTAGATAATTAGTTATACCAGCTGAGGTGGGATAATTTCTATGAAGAAAAAGTTTGATTTATAATTTTTGTTGCTATAATTTTAGCACAGATAGTAGGTACTTATATTATTTGCCGTGCTAGGATTGTAACATAACATCTCTCCAGTTTTTAAATAGGTAGTACACCTACGCATATTATCTTTAAAATTTTCAATCGATATTTAATTAATTGGAAAATAAAGTGCTTCCAAATTTATTTTGTAATTCGACTCTAACAATAATGTGTTACGGGTCTTACGATTTTGCTTAGAATCGGATCATAAAACTAATTTTTAGAATCTTTGCGGTAGGTTTTTAGTAGGATGATAATTTTTATACTCAACTTGGTTTGTTAATAAATATTTGTGCTCGTAGATGTAATTAAATGACTACAATTTAACTGGGAATTATTGTAATAGATATGTGCATTAAAAGAGATGAAAATAGTCCGCTAACTCGCTAACTCCAAATTATTCATTTTTCTGTGCTGGAAATTTTTTAAATTGCATTTAAAAGTACACCCATTTTGACAATAAATTAAGTGTATAAAAAATCTAAATATTGATATATTACTGAGTAAGCGGACTGTACACAACCTTTATTTAGAAGTATACAAAATTTCAAGCTTGTAAGTTTGTTCTTGTGGCTGTATTTTGTTCCAGAAAATGATTAATTTTTAATACATCTTTCCTACTTTACGGCGTAACTGATGATATTAATTGTCACAGAAGGGCGGGGTTTCAACTTTTGCATATCTTTGATGCAAATTTTTGACGGTTTTGGCAGGTGGGTGAAGGGGTAAGCTGAATTAGACAGAATGAAAATTCGGGATTCGTGTTAGTAGGTAATATTACCATCTTAAATTAAAGAATTTAAAATTGAGCAATATTATATTTATAGTGTGCTTTAAGAGTTTTTTCCAAAAACAGAGTGTGTGGAATTCAAGAAGGGTAAAAGGTGTCTTTATTTTGTTTAGTTTAATAAGAGTTTTTATCAAAAATGAAGTATATGGGACTCAAGAAGGGTATAAAAGGTTTAGTTAAGTTTAAGAAGAGTTTTTAATAAAAGCATAGGATGTGGGAATCACAAAGGGTAAAAGGGATTTCATTTAGTTTAAATTAGAGTTAAAAAAATTGGAGTATGTGGGACTTAAGAAGGGTAAAAGAATTTTTTCATTTAGTTCAGTTTAAAGTGCTTTTACCAAAAATAGGAGGATTGGATTGGAGGATGTGGGATTTAAGAAGCAGGGAATATTTTAATGCACAAAAAATCGTTTTAAAGCACTCTATAAATAATATATTGCTCAATTTTAAATTCTTTATTTTAAATAGAAGTATTTATTGAATGCTAAATAATTTTTATTTTAATGCATGCACAAAGTATTAATTTTAATGTACATATCTATTTAAATAATTGCCAATTAAATCATACCCTTATTAAATATCCAAATGTGACACTTGTAACCTTCATCACCAACCCTTGTGACGCCACTGCTCTCTCGTTCACATTATCAAAACAAATTAACCAATCATTGTAAATTGAATCTGGCATTTTAATTTAGTCCTTGGAACTATTTGTATCGACAAATCAAACGTTGCAATATTTACAAATTAGGATTGTGTAAACTGTTATGATTATGACGATAGTTTCGGATTAAGAGTTCAATTCACAAAGGCCTACTAGAGTTAAAAGCTTAACTCGTGTCATGCCATATAATAGTTTCTATATTAACTTTACAACATGAGAGTCCGCTAATGCGAGAATGTTCTATTAAACAAAACCCAGTGTTGCAGTAAAACAATTAGTTAGTGAGGACCTTAGTGTACAATAGTATGTACAACTACACAACCATTACGTTCAAGCAACCAGCAATGAAAATAATTATTACGTACAATACAATTCATGATGCAAGTAGGTAACATTCTCGTACACAAATTGTTTTCTTATTTATTTCTAATCATCCTTTTCTAGACTAGGATATTGTACTAGTTATTTTTTCTATGCAAAATGCAAATAAAATTGAGAAAATTTTTGTTTTGTTTTAAATTTAGAATGACTTTATAGTCTTTATAGCCAAAGATCAGTTTAGTATTCCAACCTTACTTATACGTGTATGTAGATGCAATTTAAATTTTGAAAATTAAGCAGTTACCCTGGTTAAAATGCCAGATAAAATGGTAGTTAATACAGATAAAGTTTTAATGAGAATTTATCGTAACTTATGTGCACACGCCGAATTTTATCCGCCATGCACAAAGTTGTAATAAAAACTTTATGAGAATTTATGGGATTCTATGAGCCGTAATATTTCTATTGTCATTTTATACGCAATGTGGTAATATATTCTATTGGGTTTTAATCTGGATCAATTCGGAACATATTTTATCTGCAATAATTGTAAATTTACGATAAAATTCTTAACGGATTTTATATGCTTCTATGAGAAATGTAATCTATTCGGTTCTATACGCAGAATGGCAATTAATTTTCTATAAGAATTAATACGCAAATACACAATTCGTTATTTTTATACGGTTTTATAGTAATTTCGCTATTAACTTTTAATTGGATTTTATCCGTTTCTATGTGACACACATTCTATTTGATTCTATGAGCAAAGTGGCATACTATTTTCTATGAGAATTTATACGCATTACACACTTTGTGATTTCTATACGGTTTTATAGTAATTTCGCTATTAACTTTTAATTGGATTTTATCCGTTTCTATGTGACACACATTCTATATGATCCTATGAGCAAAGTGGCATGCTATTTTCTATGAGAATTTATACGCATTACACACTTTGTGATTTCTATACGGTTTTATAGTAATTTCGCTATTAACTTTTAATTGGATTTTATCCGTTTCTATGTGACACACATTCTATTTGGTCCTATGAGCAAAGTGGGATACTAATTTTTATGAGAATTTATACGCATTACACACATTGTGATTTCTATACGGTTTTATAGTAATTTCGCTATTAACTTTTAATTGGATTTTATCCGTTTCTATGTGACACACATTCTATTTGATCCTATGAGCAAAGTGGCATGCTATTTTCTATGATAATTTATACGCATTACACACTTTGTGATTTCTATACGGTTTTATAGTAATTTCGCTATTAACTTTTAATTGGATTTTATCCGTTTCTATGTGACACATATTCTATTTGATTCTATAAGCAAAGTGGCATACTATTTTCTATGTGAATTTATACGCATTACACACTTTGTGATTTCTATACGGTTTTATAGTAATTTCGCTATTAACTTTTAATTGGATTTTATCCGTTTCTATGTGACACACATTCTATTTGATCCTATGAGCAAAGTGGCATGCAATTTAGTAAATTAGTATCCCACTTTGCTCATAGGATCAAATAGAATGTGTATCACAAAGAAACGAATAAAATCCAATTAAAAGTTAATAGCGAAATTACTATAAAGCCGTATAGGAATCACTAAATGTGTAATGCGTATAAATTCTCATAAAAATTAGTATCCCACTTTGCTCATAGGACTAAATAGAATGTGTGTCACATAGAAACGGATAAAATTCAATTAAAAGTTAATAGCGAAATTAGTATAAAACCGTATAGAAATCACAAAGTGTGTAATGCGTATAAATTCTCATAGAAAATTGCATGCCACTTTGCTCATAGGATCAAATAGAATGTGTGTCACATAGAAACGGATATAATCCAATTAAAAGTTAATAGCGAAATTACTATAAAATCGTATAGAAATCACAAAGTGTGTAATGCGTATAAATTCTCATAGAAAATAGTATCCCACTTTGCTCATAGGATAAAACAGAATGTGTCACATAGAAACGGATAAAATCCAATTAAAAGTTAATAGCGAAATTACTATAAAACCGTATAGAAATCACAAAGTGTGTAATGCGTATAAATTCTCATAGAAAATTGCATGCCACTTTGCTCATAGGATCAAATAGAATGTGTCACATAGAAACGGATAAAATCCAATTAAAAGTTAATAGCGAAATTACTATAAATCCGTATAGAAATAACAAAGTGTGTAATGCGTATAAATTCTCATAGAAAATAGTAAGCCACTTTGCTCATAGAATCAAATAGAATGTGTGTCACATAGAAACAGATAAAATCCAATTAAAAGTTAATAGCGAAATTACTATAAAACCGTATAGAAATCACAATGTGTGTAATGCGTATAAATTCTCATAGAAAATAGTATCCCACTTTGCTCATAGGATCAAATAGAATGTGTGTCACATAGAAACAGATAAAATCCAATTAAAAGTTAATAGCGAAATTACTATAAAATCGTATAGAAATCACAAGGTGTGTAATGCGTATAAATTCTCATAGAAAATAGTATCCCACTTTGCTCATAGGATCAAATAGAATGTGTATCACATAGAAACGGATAAAATCCAATTAAAAGTTAATAGCGAAGTTACTATAAAACCGTATAGGAATCACTAAGTGTCTAATTTTCGAAGTGCTTACTTCTCCGCTATTTTTACCTGTGGCTTCTAACTTATACCTTCTACCAATATTCGTATAGAAACAGATAGACTGTAACCAGCAATGAATGGTAAAATACATATTAAGTACCATAGATTCCAATAAAATCCGTTCTACTTGTGTACCATTATATCCTATACAAACGGATAGACTTTCATTCTTATATGCGGATAAAAACCAATAAAATAAATTACTGGATTTCCAGCAGTTTATGGTAAAATGCGCGTTCCAATACACATATTAAATACCATAGATTCCTATAAAATCCGTTCGACCTGTGTACCATTATATCTCATACGAACGGATAGACTTACATCCGTATATGCGGATAAAAACCAATAAAATATATATCTGGATTTCCAGCAGTTTATGGTAAAAGAGGTGTTTCAATACACATATTGATTACCATAGAATCGTATAAAATCCGTTCGACCTGTGTACCATTATATCTCATACGAACGGATAGACTTACATTCGTAAATGCGGATAAAAACCAATAAAATATATATCTGGATTTCCAGCAGTTTATGGTAAAAGAGGTGTTTCAATACACATATTGATTACCATAGAATCGTATAAAATCCGTTTTACCTGTGTACCATTAAAACTCATAAGATCGAATAGACTTACATTCGTATATGCGGATAAAAACCAATAAAATATATATCTGGATTTCCAGCAGTTTATGGTAAAAGAGGTGTTTCAATACACATATTGACTACCATAGAATCGTATAAAAATTTTTATGTGTTTCTATGTGGCATTCTAACCAGGGTAAGCATTTTACTTGTTACTCACTTGTAAACATCATTTAATCAATCTCTACATTATCTTTGAAAATGAATCTTTACAAGTTACTAACTTGTAAAATTGACAACTGACTTTTAAAAATTTAACAAGTTAGTGCTAGTCTATGTTCACAATAAAAGGTTCGCGTTGCCACAGTAATACTTCAAAGGCTTCATATGAAATCATATACGACAATTTTTCTCAGAACAGTTGTGAATGACAGAATTTGGTTATAATTTTTACCTCCCGCTTACCTGTAAGGAAGGTATTGGAATCAGGAATCATGCTAAAAATAGGGTTGTGAGTTTAAGTGGTTGTGCACGAATTAAGGTCAATTCGCATTTTACACCGGCACCAAAAATTGATTGTCAAAACCGAGTCTGTGATAAGAGTAAAGAATGGTTCTGGGTTGTTCATTTAGTTCAGTTCAACCTAATTTTGCATCTTCCTTCCTATATCTTCCTGCGTTTGTAATTTTCTGTATTTGCATCTTGCATTTATTTATGCCGAATCTAAAATTCTTTATATTGAATTTTCCTGTGAATTGCAGATCTTTGTGTTTGAATATTCGAAATTTTTAAATAGACCCCAGATTGTACATATACATATATGTTTATAAGTCAGTTTTCTAGATACGGCGGGAGGTTATGTGCTGGCCACATCAGATTTTTTTATTATTTACAAACGAGTAACAAGTAAAATGTTGTACAATAGGTAACTGTTTTACTGCTTCAAGGAGGTGACAAGCTCGCCTAATCGACTCGCCGGTCATTTCCTCCTTTCAGCAGTAAAAACTGTTTTACCTTGCTAGTAATGTAATATACTATAACTATTTAAAGTTACATTATCATAAGTAGTAAAAATAAAATAACATCAACAACTGGTCTTTATATTGTCTGCCAATGGTTTTTGTTTTATTTGGTAGATCCTGTACACTAGAGACTTTTGTGGTCGTGACTATGACTTTGAAAGTACTTACCAACTAAATTACCGGTCTTACTTACTATTTCTTGTTTAGTTTTCGGAAGAGCAACTGTTGGTTCTTCTATTTAAAAGAACCAAAGTATTTAAAACACAGTGGTGCCCTTGATCATTTAGTAGTGTCCGGTTTTTTATTTTTTTATATTAATTGCTTAGTCAAAGTTACTATTGCTGGTGGACACAAAGTCTCATTTACAAGGTGTTAAAAATGGGCCAAAAGCTTTGAGGGTATCATACGAGTGCATTTCGATGTTCTAATTTTTAACCAAAGATAATTATTTTAAAGTTTTGCAAAATTAAGGTTATCTACCTAAGCTTTTTAAAGTGAACATTATTTTTATTACCACTAACTTGTATACAAGAAATTAAGGTAGGTAGGTAGGTACTGTGGTAGGTACATAATTTATTTTTTATTGGACGTTAGGTACGTCTAATGATTAAATAGCTCGTTACAATATTATATACCATTAAAGATTTCTTGTCAACAAGTGGCACTAAACATCATGTAGAGATATATTACACAGACGAGTCCAACTCCAAAAGTAAGGAATGTTACGAAGTGATTCAGAACATACAAATACGGTAGACAGGTTAAGAGGTTAGAGCTAATATTTTTATAAAGGAAGATTTTCTTGGCTGGGAGGATAATGGAAAAATATTTTCATGTTGCATAGTAAATGCTGCGTGGTAGCAGCCAGTTTTTCTTTCTCTAAATAGTAGACCTCTACAGTCTACACAATAATTAATACTCCATCCTTAATTTTGCGTATTATCAAAAAATTATTTTTAATTGAAAATCGAGACATCGAAATGAATATCGTATACCCTCAAAAATTTTGACACTTTTCGTAACATTATGTATGAAAATGGACACATTTTTACCTTCCGCTTACCTGTAAAGGAAGGTATTGGAATCATGCAAAAAATCGGGTAGTGAGTTTTTAGTGGATGTGCACGAATTAGGGTCCTTACAACTCATTTTTGATAGTTTCCCGATGATGTCTGTATGTATGTGTGTGTGTGTGTGTATGTGTGTGGGTATGTATGTGGTCAAGGGTTGTTAGTCGCATAACTCGAATACGAAATACCCAAAAATTTTGATATTTGGTATTTTACAATTGTATACGAATAGGAAGAGCTCATTAGATTTTGGTACAAATATCTTCACCGGAAGTGATATTTTTTGAAGATTGAAAAGTTTAAGTGTCAAAAATTTCTATAAATTTGGATAAATATAGTATTTATTTGTAATAAGAATAAGAGGAAAAGTTATTTACAATTTACGTTATAAAAAAATTGTCTTTATCTGGTAGCATTAAAGAACTGCAGTAAAATTTAAAAAATTAATTTATCAAATAAAACGTTGAAATCTTGTAATCCATGTTCGGTTGATTTTTGTTTCTGCATAAAAAAATATTGATAGATGAGACGGGTGACAAGTTGGCATACTAGCGCTATATAAGTCATAAGTAAGCTATTAAATGTAGTAACTGAACGGAGGATTGCTTCAACACAGAAGAATTTTCGTGTGAATGAATCTTTTGATTCAGGTGATACTAATTTCTGTGTTTGAATATTTTAGATTTTTATTTGTATATTTTAAATGGGCACCGGATTGTACGTATACATTTATGTTTAAATTCTATAGATATGGCGGAAGGTTGTGTGATGGCCACGTCAGATTTTTTAAACTAGTATGTTATTCATTTCTTAAGTAGGTATATTATAATATTGTATGTTTTTTGTTTCAGTTAAGTGAAGAAGTGGGGTATGTCTTATACTCGGCACTGGGGTCATTCTACGTCCCCAGCTGCATCATGGTGTTCGTGTACATCCGAATCTACTTCGCGGCGAAGGCGCGGGCAAGGCGAGGGATCCGGAAGCCTCCTCGACGACCACCGGCGGATCAGGTGACGAGCTTCACCACAGCGTCGGGCAGCGACAAGGCGCAGCAGCAGGTGGGCTCAGCACCTATCGACCGCAACTCCAACCAGTCACCACGTAACCCTGATCGACAGATTGCCACCATCGAGGCGCATCCCCAGCCCATTGCTATCCCCACTGTCACGTGTGACTTCGCCTCTGACATCTCCACGTGTAGCGACGCTGCGGAGATGATGCAGCAGGAACTTCCTCCTGAACAGAAGGACACACTCAAGGTACGTGGACTACACTTGTGGGTGTTTCTATGTTTTCCTTCTATAAAATCATGTGTCCACATACAGTCCTACCGCTACCGGTACTGCAAGTCTGCAGTGGGTTTGTTTGTTGTCCCTTCTATTTTGTGTTATGTTATGTATAAAGCTGGGAATTATATGCATGCATATTATACAGAACCACAGTTTATGCAGTGATAATATATTTCAAAAATATTAAAGTTTAGTTAAATTATACACGACGTAAAGTTTAGTTAAATTATATATGTATCATATAACGTATATACAATTTTTATTCACGAGTGATAAAATTTTTGCAGTAATCTGAAATTTTCACCTGGATAAAAGTAAACCACGTACAAATATTCATTTTCCGAAAACTCAATTTTTATATCAATTAAATAATATGCTGTAAATAAGCTAATTAGCGCAAGAAGTAGGTCAGCGATAAAAATATTGTCTTGGGCTCGAAATAAATTGTGAATAAAATTGGGAATTTTTGTTGGACTAGAAAAATCTACGGCATATATAAATCTATGGGCAATGTGCAAGTCTCCATATGGCGCTGTCTGGTGGTAGTATTTGAAAATAATTGCAACCATTATTTATGCGATAAATTGTAAGTAAAAAGTAATACGTGCAGTGTTTAGCATATGAAAAGTGGTGCACAAATGTATTTATTTTTAAAAGTTTAGCTGCGCCCACTTGCACACAGTCCATAGTAACAAATAAACATTCTATGTATTGATACTCGGTCATGTCAAGTAGTTTTGTTTGTAAAAGATATAGGGTGAGTCAGCTAACTATTCCCTATTTGGATTTTTTATAACTTAGGCAATTTTTATCAGAAAGTGACGAAATTTTTGCAAAACATGAACTAAAGGAATTTTTACTGCCGAAATTTCAAATCGATCAGACAAAAACTTCACGAGTGGTTCACTTCAATGTGATCACCATCATTTTCGGTAAGCTGATGCAAACGTTTGCGATATTCCAATAAAACCTTCATGCGCATTTCAACAGTAACCAAACCAAAAGCTTCAATAATTCGATGTTTCAAGTCCTGAATGTTTGCTGGACGTGTCGTGTAAACTTTCGACTTGATAAAGCCCCACAAGAAGAAATCGCATGGCGTCAGATCAGGCGAAAGTGGAGGCCATGGCATTACAGCTGATCCGCGGCCAATCCATCGATCAGGAAATGTTTTATTTAGACAGGTGCGGACAATTCGACCCCAATGAGGAGCAGCACCATCCTGCATGAAGATGACATAATTCTCAATACCTCTGGCCTGTAATTAATTAACTTCTGAATTTTCCAAAGTGTTAGCTGAATGGCTCCGTTTTCGCTTAACATCTTGCACAGATCCAGTTTCCATTAAACCTGTGTGCCATTTGTGAATGCTATGTTTCGATGGTGGATCACGATTAAATTTCGTTCGAAACTTTCTCTGCACCATAACAATGCTTTTCGTCCATTCAAACCAGCAAGCAACTTTGGCACGTTCCATAATTGAGTACGACATACTATTTCAGTCACCAAATAGGAATCAATAGAGCAATAATGATAAAACTTTGCGAACAAAAACTCAAGTGGCTACTGTATTTACAGCAAAAATTTGGCGGACTTTACACAAAAACTTGAGACTTTACAAACAAATGAAATAGGGAACACTTAGCTGACTCACCCTGTACATTTTGATATAATCCCAGTTGTAGTAATGTGGGCATGCTTTGTGTTGTAATGATGGTGTTGTCTTGGTATGTGTATGTATGAACTAATGCACGGCACTGCCGTTGTCGTTTATGTGTGGGTGGCGCAGGTGTTCGCGACGTCGGGAGGCAGCTCGAATCGCAGTCCCCTGCTGCAGTGCCAGTTCCGAGGGTCCACGCTGTCGGTGAACGGAGAGCTGCAGCAGCAGGCGGCGGCCCTGGCGAGGAACCGCCAGCCCAGCGTCGGCATCGAGACGGACATGGTGAGCGAGTTCGACCCGAGTAGTTCGGACTCGGGCGTGGTGAGTCGGTGTGCGGTGGTTAAGCCTCTCAAGCTGCGTCTCTGTCAGCCGATCTTCGGCAAGAAGTCGAATTCGAAGTCGCGGCGGTCCGAGGAGGCGGCGCGAGCGGCGACAGCAGGGAACGGCGCAGGCAGCGAGCGGGAGCAGCTGAGCGTTGTGCCGCGGGTACAGAAGCCTCGGGATCCAGAGCGAGAGAAGCGACGCATCGCCAGGAAGAAGGAGAAGCGAGCTACGTTGATCCTCGGACTCATCATGGGCTCGTTCATCGCGTGTTGGCTGCCCTTCTTCTTCATGTACATCCTACGCCTCAAGCTCGACATCCCCGGCATTGCGTTCTCTATCGCCTTCTGGCTGGGCTACATGAACTCGGCGCTCAACCCCGTCATCTACACCATCTTCAACAAGGACTTCCGACGGGCGTTTAGGCGCATCTTGTTCAAGTGATGTTTAGCCTACGTGTGCTGCTACCACGTGTGCGTCACGAATCGCATCCGTAAGATGCAGCTACGTGGTGCACCCAGCGCACTCTATCGGAACTAAACTTCACCAACCATTACAAAACGAACGACAATCGGGACATTCTGACCGCTGATCGGCTAACACACCAGTGATCATCATACATATTACATTCTATAAGATACATCTAACATTTATACATATATTCATACGTAGGTACGTATACATATTTAACATAAGAGTATATCTAAGTTTATTAAGTACATATAAGTATATGAAACAAACACTAAACTATAAGTAACTACTGTTTAAGTATATAAATAATTTATTATATTATGATGAATGAATATACATATACACATATTACAAATAGAAATATACATATATTGTGTAAACTAATTGATTGATTGATTTCACGATATTCATGTCCGTTGTTAAATTCTTGTTAGGAATTCAAATGTCTAACGTGTATTTATAGCGTGAGGTGCGGGGCGGGCGGCGTTGTCAGCGCACGTAACACCACGTCACATGTCATTTATTTATGCTATTACACCACGTGTGTCTCGTGTACATCAAAAGTAACGCCGGCCGCCCTACACATTATAAATAAGATTAATAAATATGGAGCAATGACTACCACTGTGATAAAATAACGCTTTCATTCTGAAATTTAAATCGTATAAATAATTTTATCTAAAATGTAAATGACCCTATTCCATGTTTTGAAACTCCTTGATGTGTAGCCGTTGAAACTGTACATTATATTGAATAATGATTATACATACTTCTATATGTGTTTGTATAAATGATGAATCTAAACTACAAAGTAATTATAGTTGTATTGAACTATGAGTAGATAAGACACCAGATGAAGAGAGAGATCGTGCACCGCGTGAGACGAGCGCTCTGCGCGCCGCCGCCCCTGGGGCCCTGCAGTGGCCCCATCAACCACAAATCACACACATGTGCACCATGTTCCTTAACGTTACAAAATGTACGTCTTCACAACTCTCTTTAACTTTACCGGGCTCAGGAACGTACCTCACAGAATATAAACCTATTGTAAGTATTCTAAATATTAGTATTTTTATCTATTTCTACAAACGATGCCTGAAAATTTTAACAGATCTTAATTTTTGTGCTTGAAATGAAATGGAAAAATTAAGATGACTTCTATTTAGATTTGGGGAGCTCTTTCCTGCCATACTTACTAATTGCTAATAAAAATATTTTTACGTGTACAAGTTGTGTAATTAGTGGTCATCTTAAATTTTAACTTCTTTATTAAATTAAATAACTGACCAAAAATATTTCATTTTTATATTGCTAGTACCTGCAGTATTTCTCAAACTTTTAGTGGCAATATAACATAAGAATTTGCTAAGCAAAAATATACATTTTTATAATAATAAAGTTTGTACATTTTGGTAAGTTCGACAAAATTACTTTTCTAGTAAATAATACCTTTGGGTACTTTGTAAGTTAATTTGGGAAACATAAAACACCATTTATAATAGCTATAATTATATTTATATAAAATAACTTTATTATCAAAAGATATATCATGCGTTTTGACAATGTACAAAGTACCTGATGAAAAGAAAGCATGCATGAGAAGCTGAAACAAACTGAGGTTATGTTATATTAAAATATTTAAAAATATAAAACTGCGTACCTACTACAATATCTTGTTTTTATTAAAAGTAGTAATAGTAATTTAAGAAAAAGCTAGTTTTAACTCTAAGAGTGTTAGTTTTTTAGAATGTTGAATTTGATTGTTATAAAAGCAGTTGTTAAATACTTTTGTATAACTGAAGGTTCATCTTATTGATAGTAAACTTTGAGAAATACTGCATCATAGTGGTCATGCTACAGTTACAAGAATTACGATCTAGTATAAATATTCCAGCATTAGAAGTTAGTTTGGGGACGGTGTTCCTGGGTTCGGGCTATCCTTATTCGCATCACACTATCATGTATAATACTTCGTACCACATAGAGTGTATGATATGAACTGTCGTTGCCTTATAATGTATTGTATCGTGTTTGGGGGCGACACTGTAGAGGCAGGGCCCCAGGTGGCGGGTTGTTGAGCCAGGCGCACAGATCGCTTTGTCCCGGTGCGGAAGTCTTCCATGTTACGTTCTGCGCGGTGTGGCAGCGGCCGGCCGCGGCTCAAACTCTTGCAACGAAACTCATGGTGCTATTCGACCCCGCGACCTGCGGCGGCCGGCCTGCAGGGCGGCGCCCGCCTGCGCCTTGAGCCCGCGCACGCAGGCGCCGCTGACCAAGCCACAACAAGCACACAACACCGATCTTGTTATTACCAATCTTTTAGACTAAATACTTGTTATGAATACCAATTACCATTATCTACTACTGTATTATATTTGTGCGTGTACGTTTTTTTCGTGACTAAATAATTATTATTATTATGATGAAACATAATAAAAGAACACAATATAAAACCGAATGCTCTTGACTCATTTAATAACCTTCAAGATCCCAATCACTATCGTTATTTTGCTTTATACACATTTATTTTAATGATTTTATAGTGTCATCGATTCAATCAGCGGTATTATCTAAATAATTTTCAGACGAGCATTTTAAATCAGTGTCGAAGTAAAAATATGTGTTACGGTGTCGCTGTTTGAAATTCAGTTGCTACTAGTTTGAATAGTTAAAACTGCACCAGTTTTCAAACAAATAAATATTCAACATACATTATGCTAAATAAGTAAGCATGGCATGTATCTCGAATTCAAATTTTGTAGCTGAAGACTGGTTGCACAAATACTGCATTCTTCGTACAATATAGTAGCTTGATTGAATATTAATTTTATTCCTACTGGTTGGTAGCAATATTAAGTTTTTGCAATGTACTGGAATTGTGCCCAATAAAAATAAATCACATTTCATTAATGAGCGAAAAAAATCACTTTTTCAAGTTATGTGTTGTTCGTCTGCTATAAGTATTCTTGTTGTTGTTACTTGAAATAATTATAATCAAAATTATATCATTTTTTGTACATCTGTTTAACCAACCTTTTGACATCTTTATATACACATTGTGTTTTGGGAAATAATTATTTTTGAAAACATCAATGCCCTGTTTGCTTTGTTAGAATTGCATTATTAACAGTACGATTTTTTCATTCTATTCTACTTTATTTATTCTCAAAAAATAATTTTTAATTAAAAGTATGCTTGATTCTACAATGTCATTTTTATTTATTAAGTGATACACTTTTTATGAAATAAGTTCAGTAATCCGTTTTTTTAACTGCCATATCCTTATCAATTTATGTAGGTATATTTAATTGTGAAACATCGTCATTTCCATCAATGTTCCCATCATTGTCATAGCTCTACCGCTTTCCCACAGATATGTATATGGAAATGTAGACAACACACAGAATGGGGACGACGAACAGACTAACACGACGCATCTGGCGGAACTTGCAAGCGGCACGAATATTCATCCCCCATTTACATTAATAACAAATCTGCTCCATCATATTTTGATGCAGCGTGACATTTGCCCAACGTCGCGTCGGTCTGCGTCAACGCCTGCTTGATAAACGCTCACGCACTCGGCGGCTTCACGTGTCGGGTGTCGGAACATCGCACGTTCACGTTCACGCGTTCTCACCATCACGAAATGTGGAAATGTGTTTCCCGTTTCCGGATCCGATATTGCTAATGTTTATTGAAAGTTTTGTGCTTCGAATCGCGATTGTGATCTGGCGGGGCGTGATAGATTGCGGATAAATATTTTCGCGGAACAAAATGTAACAAATTTTTATTTCAACAGCTTAAATTTATTTCATTAATTTCATAAAACTTTGTAAGCGACCGTTTGACAGTAGTTGACAATAAAATGTTTGTCGCAACATTGTCCCTTGCGAAAATTAACTAACATGACTAAAAAAGAGAGTACGCCAGACAATAATTTACACGTACTTTTCAGTGTTTTGTAAAGTGGTCGTAGAAAACATGCGTGAATTTTAAGCAGAAATTGTCTTTGTCGCCTACATCTCTATTAGGTACCTACCAAAAATCAAATTGTAATATGAAAAATTCTAAGAACAAAATTTCAAATTTCATATTTCTAAATTGTTAAAGGTTAGCCGAGGCGGCTATGCCAGTATTTATGAGTATGCGTCTTCACAGAAGCAGTCTCCGTGCCTTATTTAATCATTAGATGTGTTTTATCTTTAAGACGGCAGTATAGGTACCTTCACACAGACAGGCGTTCGTAGTTTAGTAATAACTTGATTTAGGTAGGCTTTAGGCTTTCCATTATTCAAAACAAGTGCGGAAATACGTAAAAGACAATACATAATAGTCGCAGTATACTATTATCAAAATTTGGTTCATAATGCAATCGAAATGGACGAGTAATTAATTTAATAAGTTACTACACAACTACTACTACACGCTAAGTATATTGGCCCGTTAATATAATTCTACAATTATTATCCTCAATGTCTTTCGGTTTTGAACCTACAAATACCGAGAATTAAATAAGAATTGTAAAGGAAACAAATATTGTGTTACGGGTTTTTTTTACAAATTGCGCCTTCTAGACGCAACCCCTGTATCGTTACCGTATATAGGTAGAAGACGGTACGAATCTTAGCGCAGTTGTTTAATTTAATTAAGATTTGGTTTTTGCGAGTCATACAATCTTTAACGAACTTTTGAAGTTGCTGGTCGATTGTGAATATTGTGATTGAAGTATTGGAATCTAAGTACAATTTAATTTGGAGTTTACGACCATTCAATTCTATTTGGAATATTATATCCTCGGGAGAGTCCCGGATTTGAACAAAAATTCGTTAGAACTACTTTCAAGCCACACATCAACGAAGGTAACGCCCAAAACATTTATATTAGTTAAATTGGGTAAAGTATATTTTCATTTAGTAACTTTATTAAATAGAATGCTCAGTTTATATTAAATTTATTTTATTCGATTACATATTTTTTATATAATAAGTAATTATTCTGTTTGCTAACTAACCAGTGGCACACTTGAGCCACATGGCCTTTCGCATCAGCGATACTCAATTTTTAATTTCTCGTAGGCTTGTAATTGTTACGCTGGGTTTTTACAAACCGAGAAAGTAACAGATCGGAGATCATAAATTATATCTCGAGGGAATTTAGACCGAGATACTGCAAAATTTTGACGCTCGTCCACAAGCCAGAAATCTAACGTGTGACGCCACTGCCCGCTGCCTAGTGCCGGAATTTGGAACCACTCCGCGTCAACATCGGTCCAGTTGATGACAATTTGGAATCTTTGGGATTAAATGAGGTCAAAATCAATTTTGCTGGATCGCCGCTCACCGTCAGTGCAGATAAGCCCTCTGAGTTATTTTTCTTATTCTCTAAAAACTTATGATAAGTCATTTTCATTAGTGTTGTTCGTAATTATATATTTATTACTTATTTTCGTGGTTACGTTTACGTTAGGTCGCACTGACGTAGTTTACTTACACATGTAAGACCTGATCCCGCTGCGTGCTTATCTAGTCTACTTTTGTTTCCGGCAATTGCCGTAGATTACATAGGCACCCGAGTAGGGCGTAATACAGGCCGTCTAGGTTGTAGGACTTGCTAGTTCAGTTTTAAGCGCTCGCATATAGTTCCGTTGGTACCATCGCGACTCCGTGCGTTATTGTTGCGCCATTATTATCAATACCTATCTTGATACGCTCGCGGTCCTCGATACTAATTCGGTGTATGTCACCAACCCCTACGCGGTCGTCTGTCAGTCAAATAATTATTTTAGTAGTGTCACTGTGTGGTCAGGTCAGATTTCGACGACCGTATTTTCTGTCTGACGCTTTCATAGTAAACTTGTTAAACGTTACCATAAGATTTATTAATACTTGTATATTGATATCTTCAAGGAAAGTTAAATAATATATCTCTTAGTTAAGATCAACCTGAGCTTTATTTTTTTATATAAGTATTGTGATTGTCTGCTTCGTTCCCGTCCCGAACTTGGTTCTCCGACCAACCTTTTGTTGAACGTTTGGCGTTTGGTCGGATGGCGCCCAAATCTCATTTTAAGCTTTAATAATTGTCTCTATAACACTGTTTGGAGAATTTTAGACTCACACCCTATCTCCACTGTCATAGCTCGCCGTGGTTCAAACGGACTTGCCCGGGACCCCCCCCCTTTTGGGGGCGTAGCAATTGAACGGCTAAAATATAATGTGAGCTGGTTCAAAATGTACAAATTTTGTACAAAATGCCTACTACCCAAAAATTTATTTGCCGTTAGAAAAGTAAAACAATAACAGATTTTAAATTATGAAACGATAAGAGTGCATTACACGAAAGTTTTGAAAATATCGAGGAAAATATTTCAAATTAAGCAAGTTTAGAATATTTAAATCTGATGAAAATGAAATTTTAGTGTAATGCAAATAATGAGACACAAAATGTCATTCAAGGTGTCTTCAAGTGAGCAATCAATTGTGATGACATTTAGCATACAAAGTTGAGTAAATTTTTGAACTTCAATAATAATTGAAAGTTTTAACAGGATAATTATGATACCGGCTTGCACTGTATCACAAATTCAAGTACGTCACCCTAAAGATACTGAAATATAGATTGGTACATAGATAAATATAATATGGAAACAACTACATTACTCATTTATTGATTTACATTAAGCAATAAGTTACAAACCTGATATCCTGCAGCTTATTCGGATTCAAATAGCAAATGTTAAAATCTTACACAGTATTCTCAGTCAATAAATACGGTTAATTGTAAATTTCACATCCATCAAGCATTTCATTTATATAAATTAATCTACTCGTAGTTCTAAATATCTTTCTGAAATAAACACAATGTTACTTATAATATGCGGCATCATTTGAGCTACTAGCTCTTATACAACTATTCCTCAACATTTATGATTTATTTCCGATAAAAATTGATGAATACTTAAAATTGCTGTTAAAACTAACTATAAATAAATTAGGTATGAATAATTGGGATTTGCGAAGATCATATTTTCGTAAATTTTATAAGAACTACACAAACTAACGTAACCGTACACGTTATACAGCTGGCTATGTCGTCACGCGCTACTCTTCCACATATTCGCGGTTAATATCTCAAGACGTACTGCCCCTAGCAAACCAGTGGGGCTTCATTTTTGCTCTTAGATATTTTTTAGTGCAAAGTTGTTTTTCAGTTTACACCCTCTTTAAGGCAGCGTTACACGGTGCCAGTAACTCATTCAAGTCGCTAAAATTCAGTACTACAAGTGACTGATTTTGAAGAAAGTTGGTGCTAGTGTTTACATTGAATTGCTGCAAAGTAAGCAACTTGTTCAAGTATCTCTCTGAAATCGTGGTATTTATTTCAAGAGGGCGTATAAAATTTTTGTTACTTAACACAAATTATGTATTAACAGAAAAACACTATTAAAAATCTGTCTACATAGGTTTAGTTCACAGAATAGTAGGAGTGGAAGTGCCATTTGTTCCAGTAAATCTCATTATAATAATAATTCTATTCACTTGACTGAAATCATAACTAAAACCAATGATGGAATTTAGTGCTAAAATATTTGTCTACACCAAGCAAGTACTAAAATCTAGAACTTGAGTTTAGTGACTTGAACACGTTACTATGGCACCGTGTAATATTATATTATAGACATCTTCTTAACTTATTTGTTAAATAAAATCATAGCAAAAAAGGACAGCTGATATGATTTTTATTGTAGATATTTTGTCTGTGCTAAAATATCTCAAAACTTTTATCCCGATCGTGTGAAGTTGTAATGTGTTGAGAAAGACTTTTTATTTACAATTGTTTTAAAATCTTAAAAGCTAAAATGTTTGTCAGCAGAAAAATAAGGTTACTCAACTAACAATTTGCCGACGTCAGTCAGCGTTTAGACATGCGATCTATGTACAACACATTATATAATATATTTTTGATTATCATTTATAACAGTTATTTGCTGGTTAAAAGCAGAAAGCAACTACCTACTGCTTGCAAATAAAAAATATTAAAAATCGAGACAAGCAACCATAATCATACAACATACAAGAGTAACAAATACATATTCTGCTTACAATATACTACTGCTTAATTAATTTATTTATTAAATATTAATTTATTTTAAAAAAACTACTACTTTATTCTAGACTTTAATACAAAACTTACATACCTAAAATACAGTATGTTTCACAACTTCAGAATAAAAATTGAAAAGGAGATAGTACGATAGTAGGTATATTATGATGTGCTGATCAGTGATTACGTATAAAATTTATTATCGGTAGGTAAATTTTGTAGTATCTGTCATTTAATTTTTATGCTCAAATTGTGAAACAGCCTGAATAAATGTTATTTAGTTTTTAAAAATGTTCTTGATTTAAATGAGAATGCTTCTTACGTAAATTTTTTTACATAGATTTAAACTATATTAAATAAATTAATAAAAGCAATTTTTTTATACAAAATTGATTATTTCATACGGACCCACCTTAAAAAATATTGGTCCGGGTCTAACCCTCCCGAATAATTTAGGCTGGCGCCGTCCCTGTTAACGATGTTAACTGATCTACTTTTCGTACTACTAAGTATAGTATACAACAATGTCAACATTTTTAACAGTTCGTTTATAGCACATAAACACTCAATATTTCCAGTATGCAGTCACTGAAATATAACTTCACGAATAATTATTGTAATTTACAACATTATAGTGTTTCAAATTGTATTTTACTTTAACTAAATTTTCATTCATATTCCTTATCATTTTATTTTTGTTCTGTTGTCAATATGTTATGCTTTATTGTTTTATAAGTATTTTTTATTTTTAGTATTATTTTCTTTCTGGAGCTAAGTATAATTTGCGTGTATGCATTCGGGTTCGTGCGTAACACGAAGTCTTCGCAGATCCGCACGTCGTCGTCCACCGTCCACGATCCAACGCGACAACCTTCGTCCGCGGTACTCTGGACTCCACAACTTCCTTTCGCCTCGTCATCGGCTTCGCCTCTTCGCTCATTTACATTCGGCTTGAATTTTTGCCCGAATATGATAAGGATGTGATCGACATAACAAAGAGTCCGTCCTCGCGAGATAATCGGATTCCGGTCGGTCCGGGGAAATATTAATTCGATAACCGGCAGTTGCCTACGTCACGTCAGCGTCTGCCGACGCCTGAAGGCCACCATCGCCAGCGCGTGACTTCTCTGGGGATCAGGTAAGTACACCAACTATGAACCGAACCCGAGTAACCCTAAACTTTACCCGGTGTCCGCTAACTTCACCCCAAATGAAACACATTTCAGTTGAGGAATGGAGAACAATAGAACTGGTTTCAATTACCGAAGATTTAGGATTCCTGCTTTATGACAAGAATGCTAACAAAATTTTAGTCATTCATTTAATTTTGTCATTGAATATTTAACTTTATTCAAGTCATTTTTATTGTTTAAATAAATATACCTAAGTAAACATTAGGTGTACCTATGATTAAGTTTGTAAACACAAACAGTCAATATTAGACACAACAAATATTAAAAATAAATATTTGAAGCATCAAATATATGCTCTTTAGATATAAAACAAATCAATTTTCTATAATAAACATTCAATTGAATTTAGTTGAAGTTAAGTTCTTTAAATTAAATAAAAATATTTGGTTATAGTAATCATAATCATAGATAATTTAAATGGACCAGGCGCGGATACATATGTGGGGAGGGTAGTGAGGGTAATTACCACCCTGCCCAAGAATCCTGAGTTAGATCTAAAAATGGAAAGTTAAAGTATTATATTTTTGCTTTATTTATTTTTACTTCTCGTCTTATATTTTATATTTTATAAGGTGAGGTAGTGACGAGTCAAAATTATCGAGTGTGAGTTTTTAATGAATTCGAATGGAGTATTTTCGAGATGATGTCTGTGCGCGTACGTCTGTCCGTATAGCGTATAATGTTACAATTTTTTTCGTTGACGATAAGACGATAACGATAAAATTTCAAACATAAGGTTATAATACGAACCTTCAGAGCTCATAAAATTTTGGTACCAATCCACAAACCGAAAGTAATATAAGTTCTTTGCTTAAATATTTTGATAAATAATTAATTTATTACAATATTTTCAATTTTTAATGAAATATTTTATTTTTGTCATCTACAATCAGTATATTTTTCTGTACATAGTACTATTTAGAAATTGAATTATTGTTTTTATTTAGAGTTTGAAACTTCAGTATTCATTATCAGTAGGTACCTCTTGTAGTCAATGATCATTTAACGTTACTACGTAAAATTTAATTGATTATGACAGTGACAGTGGCAATAGTGACACATAGTTCTTCTGCAGTTTACATAAAATGACTAAAATATTTTTGTGAGAGTAGATAGAGTATGGCGGTATATCTTGGGCTGGCCACATCAGATTTTTTTTTACATTAAAACAGAGTATTGTTCATCTAAAAAAAATTCATTTGCAGGTATTTGACTTTTAAATGCATTGTCGACTTATGAAGGATCATTTTTTAATCAAATATCTAAGTATTTATTATGATAAATAATCACAAGTCTGGAAGTAGTCGTGTTAAGGCTGGATACACACTGAGCGGTTTTTGCCGCGGCGGTAAATTTGCCGTCGCCGCCTAAAGAATTTGAGGTGTTTGCACATTCAGCGGTAAAAGCGCCGTCGCTTAAAAGCGGTAAAAGATAAATTAGTTTGTGTCGTGTTTGATTACTTGATCATTGTGGTTAAAATAGTTAAATATAATAATATAAATGAATCGTGAGGAAGTTCTCGCTTTATGGCTACTCCGCCGTCGGAGGAATAGAAAAAGAGCATTCCTGGTATCATCCCGATCTTTAAAAATATCCAATGTTTTGTCCCACAAAACTGGTCTTGCTTCCATCAACGAAATGATAAGATCGGTATCAATTAGAACTTCACTCATATTTATATTTTTAACTGTTTATATGATATTTAAACGAAACTGTACACAAACAAGCGGCTAAAAATCCGCTAAGTGTGTAAACACCTATTTGGCCACGTGAGCCACTATATAGGCGGCGACGGCAAAACTACCGTCGGCGCTAGTGGCAGTGAGCAGCTGCACAGCTACCGTCAACGGCAAATCTGCCGCGCGGTTTTTTTACCGCCCAGTGTGTAAGCTCCCATTTGATTCTTCGTGCCACTACTGAAACGACGGCGACGGTAGATTTACCGCCGCGGCAAAAACCGCTCAGTGTGTAACCAGCCTTGCCGCTACAAGCGCGCGAATTTTTGCCGTGGCCATGTGTGACGTCACATGATCAACGTTTAGTGCAATATCAGCTTAACGTGCGTGTGATTACCTTTGTTTCGTGTCAATGTCAAAGATATGTGATATAGGTGTGACTCTATACAGGCTGTTTCATAACTTCAGGTACATACGTTAAGGGTATAATATTGTATGATATACTGATTACGAATCAAAAATATAATTTTTTTTTAATCGCAAAATTAATTTCCATGTTGCCCAGTCAAAAATTTTTCGTTGCCACTGTCACTGGGTGGAATAATTATTGTTTCATTAAAAATAATTAAATTTTACTAGTATTATGTAATTTAAGATGTTGATTACCGACTTCTATTGTTTATATTTAATAGGAAAACAAATCCAGTCCAGTACTACAAAAAATGCTGCAGGTGAAGTAGGTACCCTTAATTTTTCGAATTTAAAAAGAAATCTTTTTGATTCGTAATCAACATATCAAACAACATAATATACCTTTAACGTATGTACTCGAAGTTATGAAACACCCTGTATGCATGAACCAGAATACCAGAGTATTGCGATAAAAGTCCGCGGACTAATAATACTAATATTTTAGGATCCGAGAATGTAAATTGGAGTACTTGTGGGTTATGTTTTCTGATGCAAATCGATAGTTCGATAGTTATTTCTGCAACGATTCAAATGTCATCGTTTCACTGTGTTATTTTAAATAAAGATATTAGTAGCATGATGTGTAAAATTGTCTAAAAGTGTATTATTATTAAAAATATTTTTTCTACGAAAGTGCGAATTCACATGTTCGGATATTAAAATTGATGGGGAAAGAAGGCTTTTGAAGCATTGAGTGATGAAAATAATTACCACACTCATTTTGTGCATTTAGTGCAAAATTTGAAAGAAGTACATGTTTCTTACCTAAAACACTTTATTTGTTGTAATCTGTAATAAATTTCAAATGGACGATTTTCACATAATTTGAGACATAAATTATGTTGAACTAGAAATTGTGCAGTTACTGGAAGAAGGTCAAAGCTATCAGCATATTTTTGACTTCAGCTTCAAAGACAAAAGTTTAGATTCACTATTGCCGTAAAAATGTCCGAAGGAGTACAAATAAACTCACTATCACTATCACTACAACATTCTGCATGAAATGTCATTTTTTTGTCCAAAATCACACCATAAATGCAAAATTACAAAATTGATCTGTCAGTTTTTAGATATTGTTATTGTTTTTTGTTTTCAGCTCTGACAGCAAGCCTACCTGATTCGTTTTTCTAAAATTTGTAAATATTTTATTTCTAATTTTTTAAAATTAATTTTCAACATTTCCCACTTTCGTAAAAAAAATAGTATGTAACACACACTTGCGGAAAGGGCCATTGAAAAACTCATATGGTACGAGACCTCGCTAAAGCTCGTGCTCCAATAATTGTCGTACTAGTTTTTGAATGAACCCCTGTCCACACTTGTATTACAATATACTATAGCAATGTGCCTTGTCTTATTTCCATTTCAGAATCAAAAATAGTATTTTTGTGTCAACTCGGTTGTCATTTAACTTTGTAATTTTCTATAGATTTAATTTTGGAACAGCTTGTGTTTGCTATTAATTAGGAATATTTAAAATTTTAGTAAGCCACCTTTGAGTCACATTTTATATAAATTCGGACAATAATGTCTGTCTGGTATTTTAAAAAATGAATTAGAGTTTCTACTAAAATTGTTAGCACAACCTTTAATGCAACGATAAACTATAATCTTACATAGTATATCTGTCTATAAGTGACAGAAACAATGCGCGTAGTGTGCAGTGCGTGTTGGTCATGTATGACGTTACTTAAGAGCTCAAATTAAAATTTAAAAAGTTTGTAATTTTCCAACTAAAGAGCATAAACGCCTCGGGCAAAAACGAATATGCTTAGAATTGAAAAATTCTATCGTTTTGCTGGAATAAGTTTAATACGCTTGATAAGTTGCCAATGCCTTTAACTATATTGTAATATTTTCTAAAATTGCACACGGGCGGCTTAATAGGTATACCTAGCGACGGCCCTGTATAGGTATTAAATAATATTACCAGCTGGTAAATTATTCAACATTTAATAGTAAATATTTATTCTTAAAATATTAGTTCAAGCATTTAAATGACTTTGTATCTATTTGATTGAAATGTATTATTTCTGGATTTAAATTACCATTTTCAATCTTAATGTATTTAATAACAGATTGATATTTTTATTACGAAGGTCTGAGATTTAATTGTAACATATTATATTACATTTATATATATATATATATATATATATATATATATATATATATATATATATATATATATATATATATATATATATATATATATATATACATATATATTTTGCTACATTTATTTAGTTGGGCGTTTGCAATTGAATGAACGAGGAAAAACATAAAATATAATTATAAATATAGCAATCATAAGCATTTAGCATTAAACTAACATATTAAAAAGTTGTGCAATGAAGAGATGTATGAAAGCAATAAACATGTGATGTCTTTTGTAGTCTAACAACCTAGTAGTTACTGGAGGAACAAGAACCTAAAAGATAAAGATATATTATATAATAATGATTGCCTATTGAACGTAGGTTAGGTAATATTTTAAGGTCAGATGCCTTTAAATTGCAAGTTATATCTTCTATTTTTGGGACGCCTAAGGAGAGAATCCCTGCGAGTAAGTATAACTAGTAAGTGCAAACATAAATAGATATTTTTTAACACATATTTACAATAATTTATATACTTATATCTTATATTATATGAAATAGGAAAATAAGATAATTTAAAAACATTTATTATTCAATTTTTTATTCGTTTGGAGGTCCCAATGAATATTTTTCTGTGGGGGCTCGAGCCCCGAAGTCCCCACTCCGTCGGCGCCTATCATTGTTACAAGCTGTTATTACAACTAAAGCAACATGTTAAACAAATTTTAAAACTTTGAAAAGACTAAAAAGGCAAAAATATCATTCCGAAAAAATAATAATTAAGCTTGAAAATCCGCAGTATTTTCAGATTTTTCTAACTTCAGTAATAATATATAGTGATGTTTAAATACTCAATGAATTCAGTGAACACAGAATATTTAAAAAAGATATATTATTAGCCCTGGAAATGTTTAAAGATATAAAAAACAATTTACGCGACAAAAATATAGTGTTCTCACAATGTCGTGTAAAAATTGTTTTATTATCCTTCCACCATTAACAACATCATTTTATTTAAAAATGATTTTTCCGCAGTAAATAATATGTATAAAATTTGACATGCAAGTAATTAATAATAATTTGTATCGTATATGCGTACATCGGAAGTATAGGAACTGCTTCTATTTTTATTCAAAAATGATTGTATTGGTAAAGCTCGTTTACTAACTTACTGTGTCATATAAAATTTTTACATTACTTCAAACTTAAGCTTTCATTTTTGTTGGTCCACAATCACCCCACTTCATTTAATAACATTTCTTGGTTATATTTTTCTCTACTTTTTACATAACGATTATTTTTTATATTATTTAATCAATTTGTTATATATTTTGATCTTCTGTTCTAAGTGTGTACATTCTAAAAAATAATTCAATTATGTCCATTGAACTAGTTTTCAAGGTTTTATCTTCAAATAAAGAAAATTTACATCGATAACTAATTTTTACAGAACAAATTATTACTTACATATCTCTTAACTTAAGAGTGTTGTTTACCTAAATGACCAAAACATGCTTCGCACTAGTTTGTGATTTAACAAGAAACCACGTAATAATGTTTTACCAGACCATTTTTTCATTTATCGAAGACTATGCTTTATGAAACAAAATGTGTTTATTTAAACAAGATACTTGGTTTGCCAATAATTACCAATGGTAATTATTGGCAAAAAAGCTGCTGAAGAACGAGATATTAAGTGGCAAGAAGTTAAAGTGTTAACTAGTGACAGAGGAAAGCCTGGAGAGAAAGCTGGAAGAGGAGTCCAGCCAGAATAGTCTAGTCAACAAGTTGAAAATGGTGAAAAATAGAGATAAAGCTCCTAAAAATATGTGCGATAGCTCATTGGATCGGGAATGACGTCTAGAAAAATGTATTTTAACCATTTTCCAGCATGCAACAAATTGCAAAAGTTATAAACAAATAAAGATGAAGAAAAAAAGGCATTTAGTTTTTCGCTAATATTTCACAAACTATTAATAATTAAGAAATTTAAAAAAAAGATTCTTAAAGAGGAGGAAATTTCCAATAAAAAAGTCCTAACTCCCGGAACTCTACCTCCATTATTTATAATAGTAATTTAACGCTGAAAATAGGGCTCCAAGCGGCCGGTGAGGTGTGCGTGTGCCGTCTCTAAAGCGAGTACATCATGTAAAATAATTTTTTTGCAGTATCAAATATCAATTTAAAAATTTGAAAAAATTATGGTGTATTGTCAACACTTCAAAGAATTGAGTCTCGTTGGAAAAAAGTTATTAAGTTAATTTTTAGAAAAGTTAGGCAATTGTTAATTAACAAAATTTTGTCGGACCTTCGTTGACATTGAAGACAACAAAAAATGTTTAAATAATCGGCCTAAAAAAATTTCGCTTCTTGGAGCCCTTCTTATATATATACTTAACAAGATCACGTCATGAAAGTTTTTAAAATTTCAATATTTTGTTTATTATAATTTTTGCAAGTTAACAAAAAATTAAATATTGATAAAATCTTATCAAAAAATTTTTCTTAAACAAACGTTAGGTTATTACTGTTTTCACAACTAACAATGGCGTCAAATAACGTAAGAAATTATTTTTTTATCCCATTTGTTTACAAATTGTTTATAAACAAATTGACTAGTTTCATACTAATGAAAAAATTTTTTTTACCATTTTGTTGTCTTGATAAAATAATGATTTTTAAGAAAAATAATTTTTCTTAAAAAAGTTTTTTTATTGTTTAAAATCGTTTTTTTTATATTTCCATTGTTTAAATAATTAGTTAAAACTTTACTTTATCTTTAAAAATCATAATTTGCACTTTTTAATAGAACAACTAAAAAAAATATTTTTTTTGTTGATATTTATATTGGTTATTAGGTTAACAATTTGTTATAAACAAATTTCAAATCTCATTATATTTTTTTTCTGAAACTAATAAAAATTACAAAAACAACCATATATTGCAAAGTATCGAAAAAAAATTATTTTAATTTTATATTGTACTTTAAAAATTACGTGCTATAAAAGAAGCACTTGATTTTTCATGAAAACTGCTATAACTTTTAAACTATTCGAGATACGAAAATGAACATTAAGTCGTTTTTATATAGGATTGATTGAACTTTTAAATGAGTTATTAACCAAGTTTGTAGCTATTGTTGATCAGCTATTATATGCATTTGTTTATAAAATTTCAAGGTTTTTTTGACATTTTCAAATCTTTTATGGCTTAATTAGTTAAAATATGCAAATACTGTGTTAGACCTTCAAGACAATTTTGTTTAGTGATTAAATATCTTCCAAAAAAGCTTTTGATGATATTGTTTATTTAACAGTATACATATTTGATATTGAAAATTTTGTAAATAAAAGCAAAGAAATTTAAATAAATTATAGATAGAATAAATAACAATATACTTAATTAATCTATAAAAATTTTAAAGACATAGCGGAGAAAATTTGAAAAAATTCGAGTAAAACTAAAAAATTTGATCGGAAAATATGTATACTTTTAAATAAACAATATCATCAAAAGCTTTTTTGGAAGATATATAATCACTAAACAAAATTGTCTTGAAGGTCTAACACAGTATTTGCATATTTTAACTAATTAAGCCATAAAAGATTTGAAAATGTCAAAAAAACCTTGAAATTTTATAAACAAATGCATATAATAGCTGATCAACAATAGCTACAAACTTGGTTAATAACTCATTTAAAAGTTCAATCAATCCTATATAAAAACGACTTAATGTTCATTTTCGTATCTCGAATAGTTTAAAAGTTATAGCAGTTTTCATGAAAAATCAAGTGCTTCTTTTATAGCACGTAATTTTTAAAGTACAATATAAAATTAAAATAATTTTTTTTCGATACTTTGCAATATATGGTTGTTTTTGTAATTTTTATTAGTTTCAGAAAAAAAATATAATGAGATTTGAAATTTGTTTATAACAAATTGTTAACCTAATAACCAATGAAATTATCAACAAAAAAAATATTTTTTTTGGTTGTTCTATTGAAAAGTGCAAATTATGATTTTTAAAGATAAAGTAAAGTTTTAACTAATTATTTAAACAATGGAAATATTAAAAAAACGATTTTAAACAATAAAAAAACATTTTTAAGAAAAATTATTTTTCTTAAAAATCATTATTTTATCAAGACAACAAAATGGTAAAAAAAATTTTTCATTAGTATGAAACTAGTCAATTTGTTTATAAACAATTTGTAAACAAATGGGATAAAAAAATAATTTCTTACGTTATTTGACGCCATTGTTAGTTGTGAAAACAGTAATAACCTAACGTTTGTTTAAGAAAAATTTTTTGATAAGATTTTATCAATATTTAATTTTTTGTTAACTTGCAAAAATTATAATAAACAAAATATTGAAATTTTAAAAACTTTCATGACGTGATCTTGTTAAGTATATATATAAGAAGGGCTCCAAGAAGCGAAATTTTTTTAGGCCGATTATTTAAACATTTTTTGTTGTCTTCAATGTCAACGAAGGTCCGACAAAATTTTGTTAATTAACAATTGCCTAACTTTTCTAAAAATTAACTTAATAACTTTTTTCCAACGAGACTCAATTCTTTGAAGTGTTGACAATACACCATAATTTTTTCAAATTTTTAAATTGATATTTGATACTGTAAAAAAATTATTTTACATGATGTACTCGCTTTAGAGACGGCACACGCACACCTCACCGGCCGCTTGGAGCCCTATTTTCAGCGTTAAATTACTATTATAAATAATGGAGGTAGAGTTCCGGGAATTAGGACTTTTTTATTGGAAATTTCCTCCTCTTTAAGAATCTTTTTTTTAAATTTCTTAATTATTAATAGTTTGTGAAATATTAGCGAAAAACTAAATGCCTTTTTTTCTTCATCTGTATTTGTTTATAACTTTTGCAATTTGTTGCATGCTGGAAAATGATTAAATTACATTTTTCTAGTTGTCATTCCGGATCCAATGAGCTATCGCACATATTTTTAGGAGCTTTATCTCTATTTTTCACCATTTTCAACTTGTTGACTAGACTAGAACAGCACGATGACTTCAGCAAAGTCTTACACCGAATGGTAGAAAGACTCAGCGATTAAGTAAGTAAGTAATTATTGGCAAACCAATAATAATTACCAATGGTAATTATTTGCAAACCAAGTATCTTGTTTAAATAAACACATTTTGTTTCATAAAGCATAGTCTTCGATAAATCAGACATGAAAAAATGGTCTGGTAAAAGCGATTTTTTTATTACTACGTGATTTGTTGTTAAATAAATCACAAACTTGTGCGAAGCATGTTTTGGTCATTTAGGTAAACGACACTCTTAAGGTATATCTGCAAGATAGCCAAGTATGCATTTCACAAGAAAGAATAATGTAATTGATTCTTATTTGTTTGACTTTATGATTACCAGGAGAATTTAATGCATTTTAATGTTATTACATAATTTAAACTCAGTATAATTTTACATATTTGGTCTCTCAGTTGACACTGAATAATGTATTATTTTTAAAATCCCTGCTTTCGTTATTAAATGGAACATTATTAATAATAGCATAAAGAAGAATATACACAGTTTACAGAGCTAAAGTTTTATACTTCCAGGAATAATAGAGTTTCCAACTTTAGAAATGGGTGGTATGCAGAAAAGAGAAACATTTTAACTGACTGCACTGCACAGGGTAAAGTATAAGTATATGCAAGCAAGCAACGGCGGAAAGAATTTCAAATGTAGCTTAAAACGTTCCAAACTAGCTGTACGGTTTCAGTCTTTATTAAATTGAAGTTAACTGAATACGAATGGAATTTCAAATACAAAAGATAGTGCCCGCGAAAGTTTTATTGCAAATAATTTGTGTAACTTGCAAAGTTAAAATTCGTTTAGAACTTAAAATGTTTTTTATCTAGGTAATGAATGACCGATATACTTCTCTAAACTTTTTAAGTTTGCTGTTTATCACTTATAAATCATATTTAATATTTTCATGTAAGATACACTATTTTTCCAATAACATTTCAAAAACAAATTTAGTATTACATAAATGAATTTTAGGTTATGGTTTATTCATCGTAGGACTTGAGATTAATGATTTCTGTCACTTAATGCTTTGAAAGCAATACAAATCTAATGTCTAGTGTCTACTGAATATTAAACATTAACATATGTATACCTACACTTATTTACTAATAGTTATTTTCTATTTTAGAAAATCTTTATGATTATTATAATCATTTAAAAAAAATTACTATATACTTCAATAAAATTATGAGTAGGTATCTATATACGATATAATATATATTTACTAGAAACTTAATTTATTGAAAACAAATTTTAAATATTTTTGACGTAACGTGAAGTGATAATAAATTATATATTTATAACATGACCAATATTTATTTGTTTGTGACAGTAAAAATATCTTACAATTATAATTAAACTTTTGTGACTAATTTTATTCTAGCTCACGTCAATATTAAATATCAACTTTTACTAAAAAAAAACAATCATCTGGATGGGTAATAAATCACATTATCTATAACAGGCTGTTTGTTATAGTAAAGTTAAAGCGAGAACTCTGTCAAACTCCAAAGCTAGACTAGTAACCCTTCTCATCATGATTGGATATGAATTGATCAATATTCAAATACTCCCAAATCTGCGGATCTATCGCTTTCTGTTAAGCCCAGAGAAATTAACAACTACATAATTATATATTATTCTCCATCCTGCTGTGAATATAATTCACTAATTATTCCTTAATTATAAAAGTTACGTGTTTCATTATTATTTTCGGGATAGATTATTATTACCTACTTGTACTTTTTTTTGTTAATTCTTGTTCGTTTTTTATCTTACATTACGTGATTTAACTGTCAAAATTTAATTTTTGTATTACATTTTCACTCAGCTGTAAATTCTTATAATTATTTTGTTATGCAGATAAGCGATGTAGATTTTTTGAGATAAACTTATTTTTCCTATGTTTTTATAATTTTGTTTATTATATTATTTTATTATTACATAATGATAATTAATATAAAAACAAAATATTCTAGAACATACAGTGCGTGACATAACAATCACAATCACAGTAATGACGACAGCTCTAGTTAGTACACTTTATGGTTTCACGTTTCAGTACACAAAATGTATTTAGTCACACAATCAGGAATCAAATGATTCATAATAATGTGGAATAATAGTTTAACTACATAATAAACAATAAATACCCACAATCACCATTGCCAAGTTAAAAAAAAATTTGATGTGACCAGCACAAGACCTCTCGCCATTCTCTACCTACTCTTTTTACTATACTATAGGCATTCACAAAAAAATATATCAGTAATTTTACGTAAACTGCAGAAGAAGATATAAACGATGTGTCACTACTGTTATTAAATTTTACCTAGTAACAAATAATGTTAAACGATCATGAACTACAAGATACTGAATACTGAAGTCTTATACTCTAAATTATAAACAATAATTTAATTTATAAATAGTACCTACCACAAAAAAAAATAATAAATTGTAGATGACAAAATATATAATCTTTTATTTAAAATAGAAAATATTGTGATAAATTAATTATTTATCGAAATATTTAAGCAAAGTACTTTCGGTTTGGGGATTGCTTCAAAAAAAATAACTGCTCGCACGGAGCACTCAGTGCACCATCCTTTTATAGTGTATTATTGTTAAATATTTTTATTTTTAATTATATATTAAATTTTGGTGACATAATTACATGACATAACATAATTATTATTTAATATATGAATTTATTTATAAATATTAACAAAAATATAAGAAAAATTTGCAAAATGAACTTCCGCATCTTCATTAAAATCTTAATACGTCGAATACTTTTCATAATTTTCGGATGTTTTGTAACGATCTGATCTTAAAAATTTAATAAATTATAATTTATATATTTCAATAATTATTATCAATTAAAACTGAAAACTCTCAAAAGATTGAATTTCAATTTAACCTACATAAATACTCGCGTCGTAGAACAACGTGTTACGCTTGCTGCAAACACAAGCTCACAAATTGTTGAGTAAATTAAAAATAATTAGGGTTACATACAACTGACATTATGGTCATAGGATATGCGAAGACACGGCTAATTCAAAATACCTAACATAAAAAAGTTATACATTGTTTACAAACGGACAAACGGGTACTTAAGGATTAAGATTCGTATTAAATCCTTAAATATAGAATGTGTTTGTTAAATGTATGATATTTTTTTAGTTATCGTCGACGAACATACGTCGAGTGACCATTCTTACTGATTTTGTCAGTACAGTACTGACTTTCAGACCCTTGTACTGAAAAACAATTTTAAAATAGTTTGTAAATATTTTTATTATTAAAATTCATCATTAATGTACAATTATAAGAAATGTTTCTAACGAAATTTTCGCCTGCTGCGCATTTTCTTCTTCAAAATAATTATTTTAGTCCTTTTTTCTCTTTTCAATAATACTAGATTACTTACTCAAAAAATGAGACACACCAGGGCCGTAGCCAGGCAGGGGCCTTCTGTCAAGATTCTTGTCCTTCATGGAGCTGAAAAGATGATTTGTACCTACTTTCATAAATTTACAGATACAAATCTTGGAAAATTAATATGATATTATTTATTTGCAAAAAAATATCGATGGGATATGAATGAAATTGGCATTAAATATCACCGTCATAATTCCCATATTATCGTCGCGCCAGGCGCATCGGCGTTCAAATTAGGGCATGCAACCGGGAAAAAAAATCGGGTAAAGTTTAACTTAAATCGGGAACGTTATTTTTAAATCGGTTTTTGCTCTTAAACCGATTTACTCTTTACAAAACCGGCTAAAAGAACTGGTTTCAAAAACGGTTAATATAAGATTATCAACTAAAGAAAACTAATATTCTAAGATTAATCCGGCCAAAAATGCTAAACTAAATTTGACATGTCGCAACATGAAATAGTATTTCTTTTTTATTTACTAATGAAGAAGTTATTTTGCTCTCTTTAGAAACGGTTTGAATAACCGGTTTAAATTTGTTTTGGTTAATGTTTAACGGTATTTTAGTAAATTGAAATAACAATATCGGTTTCGGTTAAAAATTACCTTCCGGCACAAAAAAAAAATAAACCGGTTTCTTGCCCTGGTTCAAATTGATTTGGTAAACAGATATCTGTTATCCGACAATAATTTATTTTTGCATTTGAAGTAGGTGAAAAACATACAGATTCAAATCCCTTGAAAAGATGTAACTTTCAAATATAAGGCATTTGACCTTGACTAACACGCGCACGCACGCATACGCATACACGCGCACACACACATAAATATAAATGTTATAAAGTATCTATAAGCGGCGAGACGGCGGCGTTGCAAGCTTGTGCGTTGCATAGTTCGATTACATTTGAATTAGATTAAAATTATAAATGAACAAAATTGGTCATAATTTCACTAAAATTATTATCTCTGGATGATATTATAAAATAGATAAAGATAAATTGTAATTTTATCTAGATAAAAATATATCTAGATAAGATAATAGATACAAATATAATATCTAGATGATTTATCTAGATACGTTACAACACGGATTCTAGGGACCATAAAACGTGCTTATTCACTATAAAAACTTACACACGTGAAAATGTTGACCCGCAAAATACCTCCCCTTATTATAGAATATAAGGCGGAAAGTAAAACCAAAAATAATTCATACATTACCATCGGATCATTACTGTCATAATTGGAATAGCAAGGATGAAAAAGAATTAGTCGTAGTTTATACACAATACTTTATGATTAAACTTTAATGTTAATATTTAATATCTTCTACCTCCTAAATTTTTTTACTAACTTTGACTTCATTAGGGGGCCTGAGTTCTATGAAACGACTAATTAGATTATATCTAACCTTACTGTCCACTATTTTATTAACTTATTAATCCTTGTAAAATGCAATCGCATGAATGCGGAATCCAATCATTTCAGTAGTCCGTACAGTATAATAGTTACAATTACTATAATTCGGACTATTTTGTATAAAAAATTTATAATGCTTTAAATACCTACTCCACTGTAATAATTATAATAATAATTTATACAAAATTAACATTCCCATTATACCTACAATACAATCCAGATAAGCCAAAAAACAATGTAATAATAAAATTTCATTGTACCTATAGTTTTTGATAGTAAAGTTAATTATATGATGATGCATTTCATGAAGTGAACTGCATTTTAGGTGGAGACAATAATTACTACCCCAGTGACGGCTCGCCAGGATCAGTAATGTAGACGGAGACGGCACCTTCTCTGATCAAAATAAAAAATTATGTTTTTAACTAGGACCTACCTTGTATATAATATAATAATTTGTTATTTGTTTAAATATTCGACATTTATAATAGAAAACGAAAAGATATTTGTGTGATAGAATCCTATAATTTTGGTTTGTCGCCTACCTTGTGTCTGACCTACGTTGCCTTCTTTTTAATGTGATCATTCATTTAGTTCTTTTATTTCAATACAAGCAACAAACCCTTTCTCAAATTATGAACACGTAATTCAATAAATTATACATTGGATGTCTTTTTATCACCAAGTCTCATGACCATGCTCCATTGTTTTCATTCCGATAAAAAAATTAACAATAAATCTAAATATATGTACATTCATTAAGTTGTGGTCATTTAAAATACTTAATAATGGGTTTAAATTATTAAAAATAATAGCGCATCCATAATTGAATAAAAATACTCCCAGAGTACTTCCCGGATAATAATCACTAATTTATAATTTATATAAAATCTTCTCCGGCCTTCACACCGATAAAAACCAACCAACAAGTGCGAATCTCATCGTAGTCAGCCAGCCGTCATAAACAGACAATTTTAAACGAATCTTAACGTAGAAAAAAGTGAGAATTTACTGTAAAAAACAAACAAGTAATTCGTTGTTCTGTCAGTGTGAGAGTGAAAGTTGCTACCGACCACTGGTCACATTGTGTTTACATTTAGATAATCGTAATCAGTAAGTCATAGGAGATCTATTTACGCTGGAAGTACTCGTAAAAAGGCTGGACTTCCTACGCGGCTTTCAGTAGTGAACTCGTATTGAACGTGCGCGGATGATGTGTGCATGTGAAAGTCTACGTAGTGAGTGAGCCAATTCGTGATTGTGTTTGTAACTGTAATAAATATCTCTGTAAACAAACATCCCGACTTTGTTATTGATTATTTTTGGTGGTGACTTTGGTGTAAACAGTTGTTAGTTGGCTGCGGTGATTTAACCTATTTGTTAGGTTACGTTGGATTCAAAAGGTAGGTGTTTGTTTTCTTAACCTTACTTTGTATTTGCGTCGCGGCTTTTCAAACGATTAAATCAATATAAAAGGAACTACAGAAAGTACGTTTTAAGTTTTGATATTATGTTTTTCGCAGTAAAATAAAGGTATAATTTTTCAGTACCTACCTATTTGTCATGAATGTTCACTAAGTTAAATTTTTTAATTTATTGGGTTAGAATTAAAAGTTTAGTACTTAAATGTTTATTAATACTAAATTTTTTATATTTTTATAAAGCTGCTAAGCTAATATGTCTCAGAAATAATTTGTTTTGAAAGATATGCTTACTCATACTATACTTAAGAATATTGCCAATTTAGCATAACATACTTACAATACAAACTATACAGTTTATTTGTAACATAACATTAAATTAAACTAAAGTTTTATGATTTTATGTATGTATGTACCTATATGTTTCACGTTGAAACTAGAAGTAAGGTTATAACTACCATCTGTCAGAATGACGTTTAAAAACAATGAAATGTTACCTACTCTGCAGCCAATATGCCAAATCAAATTTAATTAAAATTGTAGAATTGTAGAAAAATAAAATATAAAACATAATAATTGTAAAATTATAGTTTACAAAGTATCACTATCACTATAAAATCAGAATTTTAAATAAAATAATAAATTAATTACAATTTTTTAAATATTTCATCATAAAATAACACTGGTGGCAACACTGCTTACTTTTCTCTCTAGAGAGGGAAAACTTACGTACTATCCTCACTATTTCGCGAGAAAAAATACTGTTTTTTCCGCATGTAGTGAAAAACAAAATTGTATCCAGTAATATTTATGACGTTTGTTAGTATAAATTGCAAACTTTACTTTAATATTTTTAAATATATTATTAAATATTTTAATTTCCTTTATCACTCAGAAATATAAACAAACAATACTATTAACTATACAGGTTTCCGTAAATTTATTATTTGCTTAGAAATTCCTAAAATAAATAATTATCTTATTCAATACCAGTTTCATAATAATTGACAAATACTTAGTACCACCGTGGTAATTAAATTACAATACATATAACTGTTAACCTTACTAGGCAATCTCAGATACTCATTAAATAAAAAAACAATAAATATACAATTACATCTTAATTAATTCAAACTTAATTAATTTGGATCAAGTCATCACAGGTGTGATGACAATTACTACCGTTCGAACAATTGCTGACCTCGAACAAATGAATTAATTAGTAATATCATCGCTTTTCGCATTAGAGTGAAAAATGTTAGGTACTTTTAAAATCAGATAAAATATTCCTAGGAAGATTCACTTTTCTAAAAAAATATAAGAAATAGTTACATAATAGAAACATCATAATTGTATGATAATGGTGTTATAATAATTGTATGAAAAAATTCATCGTGTGATGCAAAACTATAAAAGTAATGTTTACTGCTAAAATGTATAATTTTATTAGAAATTTATTCAAGACCCAAAATTAATTTCCGGTATGTATGTACCTCATGAATTATTCTGCAAATGTGAAAGTAAAATATAAATCTTAGGATTTCATATCATAATTTCTGAATAATTCTGTATTATTACAGAAAATGAATTTCAAACGTTTTAATTTCATCAATTATTTCCAATATATTTTTGCCTGATAAATGAAAATACCAAAGTTAAAAATATCGAAAGTAGGTATGTGAGTCATTTTGTTATAGATATTTGACGTTATTTAAAGTAAGTGTAAATCTATGGGTGGTCACAACACAAAATATGACTCAAATTCAGTATTCATTACAAGTCGTAGAATTTGGATAAAAATTAAAATTCATAGGTAACCGTTTAAACAACAAAGATAATTGAATTTAAGGTTGACACTAAAACGCGGTAAAATGCACTGTGTATTGGAGGTTATTATTAGTTTGACTAAACGATTAGAAAATATTATAAGAATAACAACTAGGGCTGTGCGATTTTGACTTTTCGTTATCGATTATCGATTATGAAAAATAATCGATTTTTTTGATTACCTAATCGATGATCGATAATCGAAAATAAAAAAAATCGATTATCGAATATTAATAATCGATTTTTTGATTATCGATAATCGATTATTTTGATTACCGATTATCGAACATTGATAATCGATTTTCTGATTATCGATTATAGGTAGATTAATTTGATTAAGATAAACGATTATCGATAATCGATTATTTTACTATTTATTAATTCGATAATCAATTTTTGATAATCAATTTGCGGGTGCGAATGATTCCAACTGAGAAGAATGAAAGAAATTGAATGAAAAGGGTTATGAATGTGGTGTTAAAATTTAAAATATGAGTTTTTGTTTCAAGGGGTTCGTGCCAGGCCAACCCTGTTTATGGAAATTACTAGATGTGTACCTGAAAAATCGATTTATATTATAATTAATTTTAGAAATATTTATAGTACCTAGTTAACCAAATTATCATTGCAAATAATCGATAATTGAATAAACTATAATCGAGGAATCGATAATCAAAGAATCTATAATCTAAAAATCGATCATCAATGAATCGATAATCAAAGAATCGATAATCGAAGAATCGATATCGAAGTATCGATAAATCGATTATTGAAAATTAATAATCATTTGATCGATTAATCGATTATCGATTAAATTTCGAATAATCGATTTTTTTCAAAGCCGTAAACAACCGAACTTTTTTTGAAAACGAATATGAAATTCTATATCATCTGAGGTATTTATAAAAAAATTAAATAAACCGCAATAATTATTGAGAAATAGCACATAAAAGGTTCCAGTCTCAAAAAAACAAATATTTTTAACATCGTACTACTGCATTTCAGTGTAAATTTTAAATTGAATTGTCATTTTTATTTCAATGGATAACTAGGATTTGTAATTTGCATCAAAATCTACGATTTTTAATAAATTATTTCTAATTATTTAACTACATTGGCGCCACCTCACACCGAAATCACGCACACCTATGATCGACGAATTTCCTACATTAAGGTAGTAGGTTATAGCCGTGCCACTCAATCATTTAACTTTTAATGACAATGATGAAAAAGAATTAGACATTACTGAAATAAAACTTATAATTGAAAAAAAAATTGATTTAATGGCAAACAAATTTCGAATAAAAGTTAATAAATATTTAAACTACAATAAGTATTTCGTTTGATATTTTGCTCGTGTAACTTGATAAAGGTTGAACGATTCGGTCGTCTAAGGCTCCGTGGTCCATCAAGCTAGCGGGGCCATTATGGCAGAAACACATGGGACTAGTCCCAAAATTTTTAACTATTTTATTGCTAATTAATTACCGATAAACAATTTTTTAACCTCATTATTTAACGAGAAATTGATGTTTCTGCTAGCTTGACAGGCAATTATGGCAGAAACATATCGGACTAGTCTCAAAATTTTAAACTATTTTATTGCTAATTAATTAATGAAAAAACAATTTTTTAACCTCATTATTTAACGAGAAATTGATGTTTCTGCTAGCTTGACAGGCAATTATGGCAGAAACATATCGGACTAGTCTCAAAATTTTAAACTATTTTATTGCTAATTAATTACCGAAAAAACAATTTTTTAACCCCATTTTTTAACGATAAATTGATGTTTCTGCTAGCTTGACAGGCCATTATGGCAGAAACATGTCGGAGTAGTCTCCAAATTTTTAACTATTTTATGCTAATTAATTACCGAAAAAACAATTTTTTAACCCCATTTTTTAACGATAAATTGATGTTTCTGCTAGCTTGACAGGCCATTATGGCAGAAACATGTCGGAGTAGTCTCCAAATTTTTAACTATTTTATTGCTAATTAATTACCGGAAAAACAATTTTTTAACCCCATTTTTTAACGATAAATTGATGTTTCTGCTAGCTTGACAGGCCATTATGGCAGAAACATGTCGGACTAGTCTCAAAATTCATATTCGTCTGGGTTAAATTATTTAGGTGGGTGAAAATTAATTGCCGTCATACAGGTACCTATACTCAACTAGTCATTTATGATGAACATGAACTATAAGTAAATATAAACTTTAAATTAAGAATTATGTAATAAAAAACTTAAATAGTAATAATTTTTCATGTTATTATCATTATAAATTACCTAAAAATTGAATTCTGATGGCAATGAGTTTGTTTTATATTTAATAACGAGAACCATTGTTTTAGATTCACTGGTATGTTTTGACATTTGCAATACTACTATACCTACCTACTTGATTTTTTTTAAGAAGAGCACTTAGTAATCTTTGTTATTACCAGTGGCCAATTGTAAAACAAATTCACATAATGTAAACAAATTCACGAAAATGTTATGAATTGCTGTCATTTTGACGAGCATATGAGTAAAATTATTCGTTCATTATATACCTATAAAAGGTAAAACCAGTATTTCTATCTTCTTTAAAAATTTAAGTACATATCAATTCCTCAATTGAAATTATTAACAATTGATGAAAATTTATGTGTATTTTACAATTTAATAATAAATCTATTGTAGTTCAATATGTGTGCGACTCTACACAGCTACGTATAAGCGGACTTATATTGTTTACAAACCACTCGAAAAAGGATTTGGGAACGCATACACTGTTTCAGTTCTGTCTAAGTGTGTAGGGCTGCAATAAGAGCTTTACAAACTACAATTAGTTGTTTGAAGGTTGTTAGCAGAGTTGTTAGTGGGATATTGTACTGTATGAGTGAATTTTAAATAACAGGAGAGCAGAATATTAAAGACGAACACCCACCTATAGCAGATAAATAATGTTTTTGATATTTTTACTTTAATAAACTAAGACGCTTACTTACCGTCTAAATAAATAATTGATATAAGTAAATTTTTAGTTGAATTGTCGATTAGGATGTAGTAATTAAGTAGTTAATTGTTTGGGAAAATAATTCACAATTTTATAATTTTCAATTCAATTTTTGTATTCAAAAATTATGTTAATTGCATTTTTTATTTGTTATCAGTCAAAAAACTAAGATAATTAACATTTTCATTAACGATTTTATGCGATTTTATAATTAAATAGTTATAGTTAATATGACTGAAGAGTAAAATTTTTACTGCACTTCGAACTTAATCATGTTAGATAATTTTTATTACAGTGTATGCAATATGTAAATTATATTTTATAGTCAAGCACTTACTATTTTTTGTGTCAGAATCAGCCCAATTTGCGCATTATTGTAAACATTTGAAGGCGTGCTATTATATATTCATACGTCCGGGAATTAAATTCAGTTCTCTATTATTTTCCATTCGTGTATCTAAGTCAAGGGTAAAATGATAATTTTGTAATATTTTACTAATTATTTTACTTTTATAATTATTGCGTGACATGATACCAAACTAGAATTCAAATATACAACCAAATATAAAACAAGTTTCACTTTCATTAATTTCGAATTCCTACCTTATTTTGTTTTCTATAATAGTGAACATTATATTACGTAGGTACAATAATTTTCGTCTTAAATTATTGTTCACATAAAAAATGTATTCTTTAATAATAAAATACTGCATTATTATTAATACCTATACGATTTGCCAAGTTTGACACAAAATATTATTTTATTTATTCACGCACGTGAAATATGAGTGCTATTATAAAATTATAAATTTTTAAATAAATTTTCAAGTGTTTTATGCAGTGAAAATATAAGGGTACCTATATATAAGTACCTAATATTGCATTGGTTGGTACCAGCAAGTGCTTTTCAAAAATAGTTCATAAGCGGGATCTCACGACGGAAATTAACGACAATTTATTGTCGATACCGGCAACTTTTGTTAGAAATTACAACACACTACTTCTATAGAATGGTTTATGCTCAAAAATTTAAGAATAAGAAATAAGAATAGTTTAAAAAATAATTTTAAACATTTCGACAGACGTTTTTATGCTGGCAGTTAATAAAGAATGAGAATAAGATATATTCTTTGGATAAGTAATACCTGATTATTATTTGTTAATCTGATGTTGCTGCGACTTTGATAATTGGCATTTTTACTTCTCTCGTCATATTCTATAAGAGAGGTATTAATAATTGTAATTTTCGAGTATGAGTTTTTTGTGGATAAGCACGTTTCAGAGTCTCTATAGAATACGAATTTACTATTTTCTAAATGCATGCGTGCATTCGTGTGTTTGTTCGTATGTTACGATTTTTGTTCGACGGTATCTCAAAAAAATATCAGCACATCTTAAAACAGTTAACTTTTTCATCGCCTGTGCACACTCGACTTCTTTCGGTTACGGGTAATACATTATCGGGTAATGCATAGTTTCGCTTCTTGCATTTTCTGTCGAACCATTTTCGGGTTTTGCATTTCGTTGGGAATAGTTTCGGAATTTGCTACATTTAGTTTGCAGATTTTGGTGTATGAATATCACATAAAACTTTATTATAAATTATCATCTTTCCATAACTTCAATCTAACAAGTATATTTTAGAAGTTAAATGTTATATGGTTAAACACTTTTTGTTACTTGATCTTTATTTCTTGATGATTTAGCACCTATATTTCGTAATTCAGTCTTTAGTTGTTGAATTTTTGTAATAATTAGGTTAGTAAAAAATAATAAACATCACAATAATTAGAGTGGCGGATGAGCGATGCTAGGCGTTATTACTCGGCAGCCATCTTTTATGTAACCTGTTATGTTGGTTGCGGCCTAATGGTAATATTTTATGTTACTTTTACTAAAATTATATTCTTCCATGTTTCAATTTTAAAACGAAAACATGAAATATTAAATAAAAATATGTAGGTACCTACATTATTATCTGTTTATGTTTAAAGACAAAATAGTACACATTTTAATGTGAATACATTCATAAACAATACAGTTCAAGAATTAAAGTATTTTTTTCAAATATTGTTATAGTAATAAACTACATAAACTTATACTATGAATAATAATATCTCATTAATATTCGTTATCAGACAAATGCTTGGAACGTATATAGATAATCCATGCAAACAAATTAAAATAATTTATTTAAAGTAAACTTCGATTTCCTATATTGTATTTTAATTAATATTACGTTTATTGCACAATTAAAACAATTATGAACATAATTATAAAGAAAACAGAAACATCAACAAATATGAAAATGAACATATAACAGAGAATTTAGTTGTTGAGCTTTAAAAATAATTGTTTACGTCAATAATAGTTTCCGGATGTTTTTGCCCCCTGTCAAACAAATATAATAAAACCGTAGGTATGGTACGATAAGTATAAAATAGTATTTTTACAAAATTGAGAAAATATGAGTGATCCAAATTGTGTAGTCTATTATAGGGCTGTAGGTACTAGTGAACAAATTTTCAATACCAAACCTCGACGATTATCTGCCTAGTGAGTGAATTGGAACAAGTCATGTAAATCACCTACAATAACAATCATTTTTACCTCCCGCTTACCAGTAGGGAGGAGGTATTGGAATCATGCTTCATCATGCTGCATCATTTTTCCCCTATTTTTTTTTAATAATTCCTGGACTAAAAATAATGGTCACTTGATATATTACTATTGAAAATATTATGTAAAAAGAAAACGAAAACTTGGAAAAATTAATTAGTGAAATAGAAAAGAGACCGGCAGTGTATAGTATATACCATAAAATCAAAAGAAGTTGTGGACAGAATTATGTGAACAATTTGTGGAAAACTGACATTATCCTTATTACAGTAACTATCTAGTTGATAGAGCGCGGGTCTGAAAGCTAGTAGCAACTTTTTAGTTGAGCAACTTTTAAATTGGCCAACAATAAAGTTGCTAATGCGCGGTAGACCTACTGGTAGACCAAATTTATTTTTGTCGGTAATTGGGATCGAACTAAAGACCACTAACAGTTAGCATGTTACGCATATTTTTATACTCAATTGTTGAGTTAATCACTAATTAAACTAATTAGCTCGCTGTATACATAAAAATTTCAAGACAAAACAAATACATTAATATTTGACCTAGAAATAACAAATCAATTTAGTTAAATTATCCTAAAGGTTATTCAACTCAATTAATATTGTTTTGTGCATGCATCTATATTAGTGTCAGTGTTATTTCACAAATAACTTCATTTGCTTCTGTCCGACGCCAAATGGTCTAATTGCAACCACGCGGTCTCCGGCTGATGCGAGCATGATGCATCATCGGAGATTTTCGCAGCTGCTTTTACTCATACTTAACATGGTTATCTTCTATGTTTGACTGGATCTATAATAGATTCCAGTTGTTGTGGTTAGACGGGAATTGAAATTATTTGGTAATGTAGCAATTCTAGAGCTCTAGAGGAATTTGTAATTTATTATTTGTTGAAGTTTGTAGACATGCATTTGAGTATTTGAATTATTTGGATGGATATTAATATGCAACGAATTAATTCTAAGACTAGATTAAACTATTTTTGTTTAGCAATACATTATTAGATCAGTAGTGGCCTTTTTACAGTTTTTGGGTAGCCCTTTATGAAATTTAAAAAATATATAATTTTATTAAACATTTTTTATTGAATCATACAACCAGACTGATTTACTTTGTAAATCCATATTTGTCGTATTTATTGAGTTATTTAGAAAATCGGATGACACAAACAGGCAATGGAAGAATTAACTACAGTAACCATAGATATATAAAAAAATTTCGGAAAATCGCATGATACAAATAACAGCCAATGGAAGAATTGATTACAATAATAGTAACCATGGTTATATAAGACTTTAGCTGAATTTTTTTACTAGAGTTCATGCCAAATAGAAATGGGAATGAGATCCGATGCGCAGAAGACGCATTTGCGTTTGCTCCGCCCTCCTTACTTGAACGGGCCAATGCTATTTATTTGTACGCTGCTGGTGTGAGACAAAAGATGCGCGAGGAATGATTGACATTCCCATTTCTATTTGGCAGGAACTCTAGTAGCTTGAGAAACATAATTGAAATTAATAAGCGGAAACTTTAATGTCATTTCAGTTTGACATTAAATAAAAAATTGGTTAAATTGTCATTTTGAGTGTAAATAAGCAATTAATATAGTATTATAATACATATTTATTAATATTAAATACAAATTCACTAAATATTTCAAGTTTCTATAGTAAAAAGAATTGAAAAATAGTGCGACGATGTCATTGCGATTTTCTTACTGAATATGCACTCGTGCATGAAATCATGTCCAGGAATTTGTTTATCCTGCATTCCAACAACGTAATTAGCTCTCGTGTAACACTCGAGCTAATTAAGTTGTTTGAAAACACTCAAAAAAATTTCCTGAAAGATTTAATGCACATGTGATATTATAAGTGAAAATTGTTACTAGTTTGAGGTACAGTAATGGACTGAAAAAGTTTGTCGTCGTGTAGGCATCGCATATGCAAGCCATATAAATGATTCTCGACTCACGAGTCACGAATGTTTCAGTATATAAATAAATGGAACATAATGTGATTTTGACATTAAATTAGGAATTGGCAAAATTGTCATTTTAAGTGTAAATAACCAATTAATAAGATAAATATTAAGTACATAATGTTAAATATAAATTTAATAAATATTTCAAGTTTCTATTGTAAAAAGAATTAAAAAAGAGCGGCTGTGTCATTGTGATTTTCTTACCGATTATGCACTCGTTCATTCCTGTCCAAGAAATTTTGTATTGTGTATTCCAACAACGTAATTAGCTCTCCTGTACCACTCGACTAATAAATGCACATGTTATATTATAAGCTCGATTATAAGTGAAAATATTTAATAGTAGTAATAAAATGAGTGCAAAAAGAAAGGCTGATGACAAAAATCGTCAATTTCGAATACAAACATTTTGCTAAGTGAAATTTTTTAAATGTCTAGGGATTAAAAAAGTTACACACCGCTGCATTATATCAATTTTTCTGTAATCTGTAAATTTGATATAAAAATTTGTTGCGAACAACGAACAATAAACATAGGTCATAAGATACAGGGATTCCCTAACGTCAAGTTATCTATGTAGTGGTAACCTTTCACAAAAAAATGATAATCTCTGACACTTTTATTATACCAAAATCGAAACGATTATGGATATACTTTTTAATTATCAAATAATTGTTTGACAATGCTATGAATGATTATTTTCTGTCACACAGTATTTGCATGTCATATCATATTGCGTAGGTAATTATAAGATAACGAAAACTATTAATGAACCCTCGAATGAAGTACCTAAACAACAAAACTTTTGTATTAAAGTTGAAGACAAAATCATTTCAGGAGCATCACTTCTTTCGTGATGCCCCTTTAAATATAATCAAAGATATACTGTGACGGTGCAATCGGAGAGTCTTTTTCTTTCACCTTTCCACAAGGTGAGATGCTATCCTCTGTGCTTTTACTTTATTATGTCAACGACATATGCAACAATATTAATAACGACTGTATTATCAAGTTATATGCTGATGACACAACAATGTTAGTCTCGGATCGTAATGATGACATGATACTAAACATTTGCCATTTTGGGCAGTGCTGTCATCGTAAAATCAGAAGAAGGTTATATGGTACATGAACTGTAAGAATCAGAGGGTATACGCCAGTGGCGGTGCGTGACTCCTAAGTTAAGGACAGCAAAAAAATGTGCCGCAGGCGAAATTTTTTTTTGTTTAAGGCCAAATGCTTTAAACGCCTTTAAACACTTTGTATCAAAATTTCAATGAAACATTCTAAAATAAATTTTTTACGCATAAAATCATTAAAGCAACAAAACACAGAACTTTATTTCATTACTTAAATAAATAATTTTTTGTGAGTCAATATAAAAAGCTATACCTAATCATAAAAACATAAGTAGGTACCTATAATATTTTTATTTTGTTTTCTCTAACGCACAGAAAATATTCAACAGTCTAATATCGTTGGGTAACGGGTACATGCTATTGGTTTATGATTCACAGTGAACGCGATTGCCAACAAATCACAAATGCGCTTACCCAAGTTTCGCCCAAAATTATGGCGGGAAAAATTAATTTGAATCGCCCATTGACAATAAAATGACTTTATTTTCTCTACTCTTCTAAGAATTTTAGATTTCAGGAAATTAATTTTGATATAACGAAAGTGAATATGAAATGAATTGTTAAATCGTTAACAACAAACCAAACAAACGTTCTAATATTTTCTATAAATGTTCTGTCATTTTTGCATATTTGTCAGTAAAAGCATACTGTTCAGTGTAAATTTATTAAATTGTGGTCCTTTCTTCTATCAAAAAATTGCTGGATGAAAAAGACTGCATTCTGTAGACAAAAAACTATAATTTTCGCGTGTTGATTTTTGGCATGCAAATCTTAACTTTTATGACATTTTTCGAAAAATATTATTTTGCGGACTCAAAACAATTCGCAAAGTAACAAATTTAGAGAGCATATACAAAAAAAATAATTGTAAGAAGTATAAGAAGAAAATTCGCCGTAGGTGAAAAAAATCTTATAATTGTACACTTATGATGAATTTATATAATAATAATTGAAAAACAATATCATCATATTACTTCACTAGTGAGGTAAGTAATATAATAAATTACCTCACTCAAATGATAAAAATAATGTGAATATTATATCATTGGCGTGAATAAATACATTAAAGCCGTCTCGTATGCCATTGTCCGAATTATTTACTGTTATGACCACATGTTAACGAACAAAAAAATGAAACTATGCCAGTAATTTTACAGCTTTGACTCGAACCAGGAAGATTCAATTTGAACTGGTGTCCCTGAATAGTGAAAAAATTGAACTAATGCCAAACCAGAATTCCCAATGTTTTCCAACAAACAATTTATTTTTATTCGCATATTTATGTTTTAAAAATAAAATAGTTTCTGAAACGTGTAATGTAGGTATAATATAATATTTTTTGTATTACAAATATATTATTGGAATATAAATTGCCCATACAGCTAAACGCGAGGCTAAACGGCATTAATATCTATAGTTCATTGTAAAATGTGATATATTAATTTCTTTATGTTTGCTTGCTAGCACATGATTGAAATATTAAATCATAGTTTCATTTAGATTCAATAATACTTGATATAGGTTCTTGAATCCATTTTAATTTTTGTACGATTAAGTAATTTATAAAACAATGGGTGTATTTAAAGCCAGTAATAAATATTTAAAATTTTGTTTTTTATTTCTAGGTCAATTTAAAAGGAAAATCTTAACATTATATTTAGAGTTTGTCTAGCAAAAATCTGCGTTATACGTTATATACCTACTATAATTTATTGAAAATAAGTATTTACTTTAATTAGAATTTGAAATTGTATTTAATGTCACATGTTATTCCATAAATTATACGGTTATTATCAATTATTAATATAATTTGTTTGTTTTTATTTTGCAACTGGTTACTGGAACTATAATTGTAACCACAGTTAAAAATTATATTAAATTTTCTTAAGATAGTATATAAATAATTATTATTAACACGAAACTAGATACAATGACAAATAATTGCAATAACCTTTGTTTTAATTATCATTGATAAAAAGAAAACATAAGTTACGTACCTGTTTGAAAATATGTAGAATATTCAATTTTAGTACAGTACCTATTTTGTAAAATTAAAATAAAAAAAAATTTTTTATTTTTTTTTACAGTAAACAAAGTTTTATTATCAATGTTCTAATAATATTACATGCTAGGTGTAGCGATTCATGAAACATTAATTCCAACATAAGAGAGAGATAGATATGGTCACGTGACTGTTAGCATTTTACCGCGATTTACGATCTACTAAGTTTACTATTAAAATATCTAATTTATTTGTAAATTAAAACCTATAATTTGTAAAAATGATTAAACTAAGCATAGTTCTAGAACAGTTTTTATGAGAGAATTTAAGTCGACATTGTGTAGGTAGTAGGTGAATAAAATCCATTTAGCCGTGAAAATAAATGCCAACAGTCACGTGGTACAAAAATCTGCCTTCTCACTCTTAGTTACGAAAATTTGTATCAACTTTTCTATCTCTTATGTTGGAGTCATTTCTCAACAATGGAAAAATATGTAACCGTCAGACGTGACTTGGAGAAGTCCGTTTAAAAAAAATCAAAACTGTATGTTCCGCCGAAAAAAGTTTTTTTTTTCAAATGAACGTTTATTTAGTGCCATTACGATTAATCTTGTTTTTTGACATTTATAGTAAGACAAACAGTGGTGTACCCAGTATTTTGAGAGGCGGAACAAAGTAAATTTAAAAAAAACAGGTATGGAAATATACGCTATATTGCTAATTAAATAGAAAATAACTTCAACATAAAAGGTAGTAAGTATGATATACTAATAATTAAATAGGTAATAAAAGTAATTAAAAAACTGTATAAGATCACAAACAAATCACATTGTGTTATTACAAATAAGAAACAAAATACAAAAAAGCAGTATGGTGCTTAAGAAACATTCATTCCGAATTCATTCGTATACCATATTGTCAGTAAAGTCAACAAATTTAATAATTTAAACAAAAAGTTCCACAATTTTTTGTTATATTTGTCTGGTTTCATCGTACAAAATTAACATCAGGCACCTGACACCAAGATTATTATGAATGGAACTGATTTATATAAGTATTACATAGTTAGCCAAAATGTTGCTAGTATAAATATTGTAGTCATGTAATAATAATTTTAAACGAAATATTGCGCATTGCAACAACTTCGTCAACTTATCGTACTCATCATAAAAAGTGAAAATCTGTTTCAGTATTTTAAACATCTAACTTCTAGACAGAGTATGTAAATCACACGTTGATTAAATCATTACTGAAAGTAACGTATTGTCGTTGTATATTTTCGTGACGACGTTTTTTGTCGCTAAATTCAGCACTGAACTGAACATCCAAGTAACTCAAGCCATGTCCGAGTTCTTTTGGCGCTCGAAGGGCAAGTTTTCTACTACTTATATTACATTTTCTCATCATCCGTAGATAAGGGTTTCGTGTAGCCAGATATGGTCGGATCAGATTTTTAGTGGTCTAACTTTGTGAAAGAATGTGTTCTGTTTGCTGCGAAGGAAATAGAATTCTTCTTTGAAATGCTTCACTTCCAAATATCAGAATTTGACCTATATTTACCAGATGTAAAAGGATTGTATTTGCTGATGAAAATAGAATACATTAGCATCTCTGATTTATTTACTTGTTCCATGTTCCGAATCCTGGTAGGTACTCGTATATTAAAAAATATTCAATGTTTAATTATTATTTCTTTTAGTATTACGAGTTTATTAACATAAAAATATTAGATTATGTAATGTGCATAGCATAGCAATAAATACTATCTAATACTACATAGGTATCAGTGAGTATATATGGATCTCATACTTACTTTATAGGTATACCTACACAAAAAGTCGATCATGAAAGTCATCGGCACATATCTCAATACATTTAAGAAATTAATATATATTGGTCTGAAGTCCCTTAGATACTATGTTAATTAATTAGATAACATATTTTTAAATAATAAAAATCGTCTGTCAAAGATTCTTGTTGTACTATTATACATAGATAAAATAAATTTGATTTGAATTTATTTTGAAGTTCAATCTTTCATAGTACAAACAAGCCAAATGGAGTAATTTTTATTACTCCATTTAGCTTGTTAAATAAATACTAGGTAAATTTGGAACTTAAAAAATTATTTCATCTAAGTCTGTAAATAAAATACTACTACTGTGAATTAAAGCAAGGTATAGTGTAGTTACTTTAAAAAATACAATGTAAAGCATACAGTTACAAGGCAAAACGGCAAAACCAAGCTAGATTCGATTCGGTTCTTCTTCCTTTTGCAATAATTTAAATCCCTAATATTTGAATATAATCGCAGTGCATCTTCGCAAAACAAAATTTGCATAGTATTTTTTGTAGGTACTTATAAAGAATATGATAGCAAAAATACATTTCTAGACATAAAAAGTTAATTTGCAATTATTATAGGGGGCCGTTCACATAATATTTCACGTACTTGGGGGGACGGGGGGCACAGGATTTGTGCCGAAATGTGACATAGGGGCAGGGGGGAGGTTCATCATGATATGACGTCACAAAAATTTTACTTATGAATTTTCAGTTAATATGAATATAAAACAATTTTTGTTCACATGTTTTTTCTGATATATTGGCGGATAATTTGAACTGCGTTGATCAGTTGTGACAACTTACGAATTAGTATAATGCAAACATGTCTTTAGGAACACTTTACGGTGATGCTGTCGAATGTTTACTGCAACGGAGTGTGGGACTTAAATTATGAAAGAATTTGTTATTAACATTTTATAACAAATTGATCATAGCGCGATTCCGTGTTTATGGTATATAAACAGTCATGTTTTGACAAGATGAAATCATTAATTTCCCATAATTGTCACTTTATTTAAAATTTAAACATATATTTTTGTGACGTCACATTTTTACCGATTTGTGACGTAGTGTGACAAGGGGGGAGTCATAAATGACCAAAAATCGTGTGATGTATTATGTGAACAGCCACTAGTAGGTAATACGTTTTTATTAATTTTGGTAATTGTAATATTGTTATGTAAAATATTTAAACAGTATGGTAGCTTCAATTTATATAAACAAACCACTATTTCTTATAAATTATTTATTTACAGTTTAGCGATAAATTAATGAGTAAGTATTAAATTGTAGATCAAACGAACTTACCTGTAAGTGAAGTTCGATCGAAATTATATGAAGAGCCTCGCTCGAAGTAATTAAAATATTAACAATGTGGTAAGGCATCCGGTACGGTTATGCCACAATGTTTAAATTAAATTTTAAACTTTTAATCGCTTATGCCGCCATCTTCCAATATACCAGGTAGTTCAGTTCTGTTCATTACGATTAAAGCTGAAAAAAATTATTGTCCTATTTCCTGGGTCAGGGTTCAGGTGGAAAGTTGTAATTACTTCGAACGAGGCTCTTCAAATAATTTCGAACTAACTTCACTTTCAGGTAAGTTCGTTTGACTTATTATTTATTACGAGCCTCGTTCTCGTAATTACAATATTAACAATGTAGATGTAAAGAGTTGAAAAGCTGAAAATTGTTCATTAATTTTTTTTTCCAAATAATCTAACACCAATCCAACAATTGCCGATCCCAAAAATCCTTTTCTAATACAACTGACTATTGTTTATTGTTAACTTTAGCAAAGTTCTTTAATACTTCAGACTATCCTGCTGTCTCTAAATAAACATTATCTAGTGCTCTTTTGGACGGCTGAAGAAATAGTCGCATTCTTAGAACTGTGTGCTGTAAAAAGTACAGTATTAATTCCACTTATTAAGTATAGATATTTTCATCTGAATAAAGTTTGTGCAAGAACTGGCTTATAATATGGATTCGTCTAGGATGTAAAAATATTACTGTAGTTTTTCTTATCGGTTCTGTATATATTATATTTTATAAAGGTAGCTCGCGTCCTGGCCCTGAGGTTTGTATAAGGTTCGTAATAAGTATTTTAAATTCATTTGATGTTGTATGTGTGTTAAATTGATTTGCGCTAAAGATTTGCACTCTATGTGCTGAAATAACATTTTAAAGAATAAAGCCTGGTTTATAATGGATGTAATCTGTTACTTCTTCTGTATTTTGTAATATGTGTGATGTGAATGTGCAGTGTGTGGTTCATAATCATTTCAGTAATCTGCAAACTTGACGACATAACCTTTCTTCTAACTGTCAGAAATGAATCCGTTTGTTGAAAGTTGCATAGTTGGATCTGCAATGTGTATAACAATAAATATTGTAGCGAAATAAAATACTCATCAAAATGTAAACAAAGATCAACAAAGAACAAATGGGACTTGCTTACTATTTATTGGGAAAGAGTGAAGTTTGTAATAGAGTGGCTTTATAAAGAGTATGGCTGACTTCAGTAAAATTGTATTTGAATAAAATAATATGTTTGGTTGTACATGAAGAGTTTAAAAGTTAGATACTGAACTAATTATTTGTTATCATATTGTTATACAGTTAAACTTAATTAATTCCACATGTTTTAGAGTCTGAAACCATGGCTACTTGTTTGCAATATGGCGCCTATGGCAACACTCTTTACATAATATGTAATATATGTAATATATTATATTGATACTGTAGGAAGTTTTCTTAAAAGTTGGCTAACCTTACTGTTACAGTATAGGTAAACGTCAAATCCAGTATGATTATGAACCGTAACATAGAAATACCTAGCTCATGTTAACAGAACACAGAAGAAGTCACCAGTTACATCCATTAAAAACCAGCCTTAAATCTCTCATATATTTTGCCAATTTATTTAAAACGACTTTGGTATCTCTTATCATGTTATATTTAGGGGTGCTTGATTAGATGATAAATATACCCTTTAAAAATCTATTATGTTGCGCTTTTTGCACACGCACCTCTTGAAATTTACGAGAAGCTTCTAGATTAAATCTTTTAATTAAGAACTCAAAGATATTATTTACTGTTGGTCAATTGTTTTATGCCCTTTTTTAGGCATGTGGATTCTGATATAGATCACACTACTCGTAACACCTCAATAGCATTTCTTATTAGGTACAGTACAAAAATTAAATAATAATTTGAAATTCAATGTAAAATACATAAAATGGCACAATATAATTGTGTATAATAATAATTATTTCGGCCTGATTTGAATGCTCGGCAACCGGGAGCGGGCCTGCAAATCACTATGTTTGAATCTATCAGGTGAAGTTAATTGCATTACGTAGATCATTATCTTTGTATATAGATTATAGATGCTCTGTTTGGTCTTCATTAACTGCGATGAGCTGGAAAATCAGATCGATCAATCTGACTTGCAGTCAGCGCGTTAGACCGAAGCAGAGTCACTAACTTCACTTACACTCAATGATTAACTTACGAGATTAAGAAATTCAACAGCAGTTACAATCAAATCATTTCCATTTCAGTTAGGTACATGTCCTTTTTTCCTCTCGCCTCATATTCTATAAGAGAGTTTGTGACGGGATAAAATTTTCGATTGTGATTTTTTTGGGGGTAAGCACGTTTTAGGGTCCCTAGAGTAAGAATTTAACATTTTCGAGATGATGTATGTGCGTTCGTTCGTGACGCCGTGTTAAATTACCTATTTTGAGAAACTCAAAAAATATTAAACATAAAAATTCCAAATTTTATATTTAAGGTTTTATAATACGAATCTTAATATCCCAATATAATCTGAGAAAATGCTTGCTAGAATAATTTATTTACTTACAAAATTATTGTATAACTACTACAATTTGTGAAATTTATAGAGAAAGCAAAAGTTACTATTTTTAGCAATATTAGAAACACACGAATGAGCAACAAATCTAACGATGCCACTCTTGCTGCTTCTCGTGTCTCTGGAGGCGTATTATTTCAATAACTTTCAATATCCATAATTTACTTTCTTTACGACAGTGCGATAGAATACGATACGTTTTGTTGCAGTGAAATGATTTGTTGTCATTGTCATTGACCACCAAACTTCGGGCAAATGCTTGCAACTCTAAGAAAATACTTGATTGCTATTGGTTGAATAAAGCGTGAAATATGAAATTTCATATTCCACTAGTGGAATGTGCGGCACATTTTTGTATTTGAAGTTAAATACAAAAAGAAACCATTATTTAATAGTTGTACATAAACAATTTTATTTTAGTTAAATTTGAAATTTTAAACACTAAAATACACTGGCGGAAAAAAATGAAACACTTTGAAATTCGTGAAATTTCGACCATTTTCAAACCGCCATAACTCGGCGTATTTTCAATCGATTTCGATGAATCTTTGTGGGCGAAAAACTTTGAAGTGTCTACTTTAAAGTCATGCCTGCGAATTTTAGCGCAACCCCTTCCGCCCCCCTCCAGCACCCCGGTGAAAAATAATAAATTTTAATTTTAAAAATGTCCAACTTTGACGATGTGTATAGAGTTTAAATTTTTTTGACTTGATCCATCAAAAGGTCACTAAAATTCACTCAATTCCCTGTGCAGGACTCAAAGAACGAAGTTCCTACGATGATTTGGAACAAAGTTATGAATTTTTTTAAAAACGGGCATTTTTTGGTTTTTTGCACATAACTCAGCGACTTTTCAACCAAATTAGACGATTCTTTCGGGAAAAAACCAAATTGTGGGTGTACTTTAAGGGGATATCTCTTTTCGTACCCTTTAAAACCCGAACAAAAAAACACGTTTTTTCGCAAAAAACGTCTAACTTTGGCCATGTGTATTAAGTTGGAAAAAATTTGTTTAATTACTTGTACTGGGCTCAAAGAACGAAGTTCCTACGACTATTTGGCACAAAGTTATGGGCGTTTGAAAAAAGTGCATTTTGTGGTTTTTTGACTCATAAGTAAGCAAATCTCACGAGTTTAAAGTTTACAGACCTGTAAGCAGATCTTCAATATCGAGAAAATTTATACTTTAAACACGTGAGATTTGCTTACTTCTTTAAAAATGAAATTGGATATTTCGTGTGAACAACTCAAATTGCCTAAACTAATAGAAATTTGAAAAAAAAATTCATTCATGAAAAAAAATAATTTCGTCAAAAAACTTCCGACTTATGAGTAAAAAAATCACAAAATGCACTTTTTTTCAAACGCCCATAACTTTGTGCCAAATCGTCGTAGAAACTTCGTTTTTTGAGCCCAGTACAGGTAATTGAACAAGTTTCAATGCCTTTTCTGTGGATCGAGTCGACAATTTTTTTCCAACTCGGTACACATCGCCAAAGTTAGACGTTTTTTTTGCGAAAAAACGTGTTTTTTTGTTCGGGTTTTAAAGGGTACGAAAAGAGACCATCCTAATCTGAGATTATCCCCTTAAAGTACACCCACAATTTGGTTTTTTCCCGAAAGAATCGTCTAATTTGGTTGAAAAGTCTCTGAGTTATGTAAAAAAAACCAAAAAATGTCCTTTTTTAAAAAAAATTCATAACTTTGTTCGAAATCATCGTAGGAAGTTCGTTCTTTGAGTCCTGCACAGGGAATTGAGTGAATTTTAGTGCCCTTTTGATGGATCAAGTCAAAAAAATTAAACTCCATTCACATCGTCAAAGTTGGACATTTTTAAAATTAAAATTTATTATTTTTCACCGCGGTGCTGGAGGGGGACGGAAGGGGTTGCGCTAAAATTTACAGGTTTCAAAGCTTTTCGTCCACAAAGATTCATCGAAATCGATTGAAAATACGCCGAGTTATAGCGGTTTGAAAATATATATATATATATATATATATATATATATATATATATATATATATATATATATATATATATATATATATATATATATATATATTACAGTGTCCTGATGAAAATTTAAAATAAAATCGAAAGCTTGACAAATTTTAAAGAGTCTACTTTAATTTTTTGGCCAATTTACAATTTACTGACTGTCACACCCACTACTGTTGCTTCTTTAATATATATATATATATATATATATATATATATATATATATATATATATATATATATATATATATATATATATATATATATATATATATATATATATATATATATATATATATATATTAAAAATGTCCAACTTTGACGATGTGAATGGAGTTTAATTTTTTTGACTTGATCCATCAAAAGGGCACTAAAATTCACTCAATTCCCTGTGCAGGACTCAAAGAACGAACTTCCTACGATGATTTCGAACAAAGTTATGAATTTTTTTTAAAAAAGGACATTTTTTGGTTTTTTTTTACATAACTCAGAGACTTTTCAACCAAATTAGACGATTCTTTCGGGAAAAAACCAAATTGTGGGTGTACTTTAAGGGGATAATCTCAGATTAGGATGGTCTCTTTTCGTACCCTTTAAAACCCGAACAAAAAAACACGTTTTTTCGCAAAAAAAACGTCTAACTTTGGCGATGTGTACCGAGTTGGAAAAAAATTGTCGACTCGATCCACAGAAAAGGCATTGAAACTTGTTCAATTACCTGTACTGGGCTCAAAAAACGAAGTTTCTACGACGATTTGGCACAAAGTTATGGGCGTTTGAAAAAAAGTGCATTTTGTGATTTTTTTACTCATAAGTCGGAAGTTTTTTGACGAAATTATTTTTTTTCATGAATGAATTTTTTTTTCAAATTTCTATTAGTTTAGGCAATTTGAGTTGTTCACACGAAATATCCAATTTCATTTTTAAAGAAGTAAGCAAATCTCACGTGTTTAAAGTATAAATTTTCTCGATATTGAAGATCTGCTTACAGGTCTGTAAACTTTAAACTCGTGAGATTTGCTTACTTATGAGTCAAAAAACCACAAAATGCACTTTTTTCAAACGCCCATAACTTTGTGCCAAATAGTCGTAGGAACTTCGTTCTTTGAGCCCAGTACAAGTAATTAAACAAATTTTTTCCAACTTAATACACATGGCCAAAGTTAGACGTTTTTTGCGAAAAAACGTGTTTTTTTGTTCGGGTTTTAAAGGGTACGAAAAGAGATATCCCCTTAAAGTACACCCACAATTTGGTTTTTTCCCGAAAGAATCGTCTAATTTGGTTGAAAAGTCGCTGAGTTATGTGCAAAAAACCAAAAAATGCCCGTTTTTAAAAAAATTCATAACTTTGTTCCAAATCATCGTAGGAACTTCGTTCTTTGAGTCCTGCACAGGGAATTGAGTGAATTTTAGTGACCTTTTGATGGATCAAGTCAAAAAAATTTAAACTCTATACACATCGTCAAAGTTGGACATTTTTAAAATTAAAATTTATTATTTTTCACCGGGGTGCTGGAGGGGGGCGGAAGGGGTTGCGCTAAAATTCGCAGGCATGACTTTAAAGTAGACACTTCAAAGTTTTTCGCCCACAAAGATTCATCGAAATCGATTGAAAATACGCCGAGTTATGGCGGTTTGAAAATGGTCGAAATTTCACGAATTTCAAAGTGTTTCATTTTTTTCCGCCAGTGTATTTTAGTGTTTAAAATTTCAAATTTAACTAAAATAAAATTGTTTATGTACAACTATTAAATAATGGTTTCTTTTTGTATTTAACTTCAAATACAAAAATGTGCCGCACATTCCACTAGTGGAATATGAAATTTCATATTTCACGCTTTATTCAACCAATAGCAATCAAGTATTTTCTTAGAGTTGCAAGCATTTGCCCGAAGTTTGGTGGTCAATGACAATGACAACAAATCATTTCACTGCAACAAAACGTATCGTATTCTATCGCACTGTCGTAAAGAAAGTAAATTATGGATATTGAAAGTTATTGAAATAATACGCCTCCAGAGACACGAGAAGCAGCAAGAGTGGCATCGTTAGATTTGTTGCTCATTCGTGTGTTTCTAATATTGCTAAAAATAGTAACTTTTGCTTTCTCTATAAATTTCACAAATTGTAGTAGTTATACAATAATTTTGTAAGTAAATAAATTATTCTAGCAAGCATTTTCTCAGATTATATTGGGATATTAAGATTCGTATTATAAAACCTTAAATATAAAATTTGGAATTTTTATGTTTAATATTTTTTGAGTTTCTCAAAATAGGTAATTTAACACGGCGTCACGAACGAACGCACATACATCATCTCGAAAATGTTAAATTCTTACTCTAGGGACCCTAAAACGTGCTTACCCCCCAAAAAATCACAATCGAAAATTTTATCCCGTCACAAACTCTCTTATAGAATATGAGGCGAGAGGAAAAAAGGACATGTACCTAACTGAAATGGAAATGATTTGATTGTAACTGCTGTTGAATTATATATATATATATATATATATATATATATATATATATAAGTTAATGTTTTATTGAAAAGGAAGCTGTATTGAAATTTTTCATTATGTAATTGGTAACGAATTTGTGATTTAATAGAGTGATATAGCCTTACGTACGTACTACCCTGGTACTATCTTGAAGAAACTCAAGCGCAACTCATTTTGGTCATTATTTGTTTTTCTGCAGATTATTAACTGTAATTCCGCAGGACCTTTTTATTTTGCCGGATCAATTTATGTTTGTATTGAAATCTTGTTGCCTAGAAATTTGACAAAAAAAAGTTTGATAATATCACACCAGGTGGAGTGATTTTATTTTAATACAATTTGACAAGGCTCAGATGTAAAACAGAAATTTATTCGGAGGAAATAAAATGCTCGTTCGCTGACAAATATTAGAAATATAAAGCAAATTTCATTTTAGTGTTTTGTTTGAGTGCTAGGAAAAAGGTAAAAAGTTCCTTCCTTCCTTTTTATTCGCTGACAAAGCGATAATTTTGTGTTTTGTTTATGGTTTAATTTATACGTGGAATTATAATAAATTATTTATCAATATGTGAATTTAATATATACGTATTTAGCTGTCGAAAAAACGCTACTACAGTTGTATATTATTTGAGTTACATTAATTATATTATTTACTATTTTGTTCACCTTTATTACCTACATCAATATAATATCAGAGTAAAATAACTTTAAATATAATTTATATACATAACCAAAAAAATACAATGTTCACATAATGTGCCCCAGCATGTGCTCCGGCTCTAAATGTACTTGTTCTTCTTCCAGATCAACTGACTAAATTTACCAATCGTTACATTGTGAAATTATTGATTTTACTTATGTTTTTCGAAATCACTGACTAACTGTATCAGGAAACAGAGTTATTAATATGAACTATTGAAAACATATACCTATTAGTCACCCTCACCCAGCGACTCAACCACACAGATGAGACGTTTGGATTTGAATGTAAATATGTTGTATATATTTCACTTCAAATAGAATAGCATTCGAATGAACATTTCGTTGATGAAATATAATTCCTTAGTAGGTAGTAGAGCCATTATTTGCCTACCCTACGAGTAATTACAACGTTGTCACTGAGTGAGATGTAATAGTATTCTAAAGGTCAGGCGACCTCTCTGCCTGTTCTAGCTACCTATTAATCATTTAATCAACTGTTACACAACAGAAAACATACTATTGGGGAAACACTTTGAAGTTGATACAGGAAACTGAATGGGCAAATAGGAAATAACAAATTTTTTATTATGTTTAAATTAAAAGGCAATATTTGTACTGTAATACTCATTAGCAAATAGTTTTGTTGTTAAACTTAAGCCGTTATCTTTAAAATTAAAAGCATTTACGTTGAAATTAAAGACCCAAACTGTAACGAAACCGTAACCGAAAACACTTTATGAGACCGTAGCCGAAATCAACTTTTAATTTTTTCAAATACCGAAAGCTGAAACGAAAAATGAGTTGATTTGTAATTCCGAAAACGTAACGATACGAGCTTCAATGCCGGCACGGGAAGGGAAAATAGTAGTAAACCGGCCACAGTGGCGGTATTTCATAAATTTTATTGGGATGATAATATCGGAGTCTTTATATATCAACTGTAGGAGTCCGGTTCATTAAAAACGAAAATGCGCCGCATGCGAAATTTTGTTTCGTTCAAGCTCAAATGTTTTATAATTAAAAGTTACATTTTATTAAGGGATGTGAAGCTTCATGTTTCTCCCTCTTTCATGCGCAAAAACAATTTTTTACTGTTGCATAAAAAGTGTCTTAAAATGGAACTTTTGAAAAAGAAAACTCATGTCTTGTTTACTTACAAAATTATAATGAAAAATTCCGCCACTGACTGGCCTCAACCAAAATTTATCTCGGTTTGAAAATTAATCATTTTATATTAGGTTTGAACCTCGAACACATCAGCAAATTGATGTTTCTAATTTGGGCAAATTATTGTTGCTAATTTTAACCTAAAATTTTAAATTTAAAACTCTTATCATTGCACATCGATGGATGTGAAATGCGCACATGCGCAGTGCTAGCTTGAGTCATTTGAAAAATTTAATTTAATGTTAAATACATATAGTGGGATATTATATATAGCTATTATTTCGGCCCGATTTAAAGGCTCGCCCACCGGGCACTTGCCCCGTTGGCCTTACGGGCCTGCGTAACGAAACCGATATTATTTCGTTTTTTAAACTGAAAATTTTAAAATGTAAAATTTTCTACTTAGGTATGTAATATATTTTGTCTTAGCCGTTATTCAATATAATTATGATTCTTCGATTTCATAAAAAAAAATATATAGGTAAACCTCAGCTATAAAGGCTTGTTTTTATTTCTTACGTTTATATATTTTACGTATCAAGAACAATCAAAATTTCACAATAAACTATATTAAAACAAGTCTTATCTTATCGTAACATTATATTATAAACATTAAGTAAAAACTCGGCAAACTTTGAATCCAAGTCTATTTTCTTGTCTATTTATAGAAGAATAGTTAGAGAAAAGCTTGAACCATGATAAATAAGTGCCTGTAAAATAAATTGTTATTGGCTACAGCTAAACAATTTCCTGTTGAAGTTTATGAATAACAACAATAAAATATTAGTATAATATTATTCTCCTAATTGCATAATGACTTTGATTAAATGTATTTTATAAAATTTGGAAACTTTTTAATACAATTGAATTAAGGGGTTAGAAATAGTGATTTGTTAAATTTAGAATTGAGAGCTTATTGTTTAAAATATTTAAACATTTCTCAAAGTGCCGAAAAGATGAAAGATAGTTCTAAGTACGTCTTAAAGTTTCAATAATCATATCAATTGTTTATATATAATAAACATTCTTAGAAAATAAAGTATTTTCAATGTTTAAATTTTGATATTTTTATTAATTTGTTCCATTTAAAAATAAGAGATACCGAAATAAATTCTCAAACTTAAATAATCTGTTTATAACTTGTGAATAAAAATAGCAAATTTTTTACAAACCCAAATGAAAGATACGTATATTTCGATGAAAATCTACCTGTCTGGTTCAATACAAGACACGCTTCCGATATATTTAGGTTACATTGGTTAAATTATATCGCTCTCTTTCTAATGGACACATCGCGCATATAACGGAAACCAAATCTTTCTAATACTCGGAGTATTGCCTATACAGTATGTTAATCAAATTCTTATTTACAGCGGAAAGAGGTAAATATTCTTCTGTGTTATCTTAACAAAGATTCGCCTTTCTTTTGCGAAAACAATCACATCTCAAGAGAATTAGTGTTATAACGTTATAACAGATCATTTTGAAATAGTCCTACTATCAGATTCATAATTATTATAATCAGTTTGGGTTTAAAGATGAATAACTTGTATAATACATACTTAGAACTATCTTTGATCTTTCCAGCACTTTGAGAAATTTTTAAATATTTTTAAAATTAAGCTCTCAATTCTTAATCAAAACCCCACTATTTCTAGACCTGTGAGTCGATGTCAGGCTGCCAAAGCAGAGGTAGATATACCCGATAATAAGTTCTTTTCAAAATGTTTTTGTTTTTTCAAATTCATTAGTTTTGAGCAGTAATTTATTTAAATTTTGTTCTAAAAGTATTGTAAAATATTAAACATTGTTGTTGGGTATAATATTTTGTTGCATTTGTCATAATTAAAGAGCGGATTCTATGCAATTGCATGTACACTTTTTATTAGGTATATCGATTAGTTTTTATCAAATGTTTACGTTTCATCCAAAGTTCATGCCAAATTTATTTTAAAAAAGTGCATATTTTGCATATTTTGATATTTTACTGCATAATTTTTAAATGTTTGCATAAAAAATTTAATAGGTACATATCAGTGCATATTTTAATAAATTTTTAACATTTTTTCTTAATTTTAATTTTTGTATTTTTTCTGATAATAATAATAAAATAATTTAAGTAAGTGAAATTTATTTGCTCTAAATAACTTTTGACACAGTCGGACATCAGATGGCAGTATATTCGTAGGAGAGAATGAGTTTTAAATACCGGATGTACAATGTACAGTCATGGCTTAAATTGCAGTTTAGGTGAACTGGGTTTAAAGATAAACTTATTTTGCCTGGTCTATCTCAAGCGTTTAAATAACAGAGTAAATCAATGATGTACAAGTACTACAGGATTTTTGATCGTTACTGCGTAACCATCGTTTTAAGCTGAAACTGTACAACCGGCCCTAAGTGATTCTAAAACAATGGATTTCCATTTTTCTGATTATAATATTAAATAAAATATCGAGAAAATATCTAGGTATTCCGTTAAAATATACTTAGCTCACTTCATTTTATTAAACGAGTTCATATATTTATATAATGTTTGTCTCACAAACCTAAGCCATTTCAATTATTTAGTTTCCTGTCGCAACGTCACAACGAAACATATGGGCACCAGTGATTTAGAACTGCAGAATAATTTAAGTTTTGTTAACTAAGGTTAGTAATGTTAGTAAATAAAAAGACGGTTCTTGTATGAAACTTGGATCGAAATTTTCTTGATTTACATTATTCAAGTGGGCATTCTAGAATTAAGTATGAAAATTGTCAAGCTTTAGTTTTAACAAAGTTGTAACAACACGCCCTACCTAAAGTTTATTTTATTTTTATTTACAAACAGAATGTTTTTTAATTTTTGTTAATTATAGCTTTATTTACAAAGTGTGTGATATTTATTTTATTTGCAATTCTGTGATTTATAGAGTTCATGAATAAAACTGCATATAAAAATGAAATTGAAAAAAATATTTTAGTCAAAACCACCTTCATCATAAGTATCTTACATAATTTTTTTGGCATATTTTATTTTGTTTGTGCATATTTACAATATTTTTTACATATTATATCATGCATATTTTGATGATTTTTCAATGCATATTGCATGCATATTTTGCCACTTTTTTACTGCATATAATCCGCTCTTTAGTCATAATATTAACCCTACTTGTAAACTAGCTGTCACCAAAAATAATAATGACAAGTTGTCGTACATGATAATTGATAATGGATAATATTCGTTAAATTTGAAGCAACAGTTAAAATTATTATATAGGTTTACGGTACGTTGCGCTGCGATACGCTTTGTTGAATTTTTATAAAACTTACCGTCTTCCGTGCTTTCGAAATCTTCCTGGCCTGGACCTGGATTGCCATAAAACATAATAAAAATAAATTCTTTTCAAATGTTACCTAGAAATCTAGATCATGGTTGAATCTAAAATTTATTATTGTTTTAAACTAGAGATATATTGCATAAATCTTCCCAGAGGAAAGTAAATAAATAAGTTGTGACTTTAATTAGTTTGTTATGAGAAATTAACCACAATTATAAAAAAATAATCTCATGGCTGTATCGGCCACACGAAACAAGATCCTGGTTTAAATTATCAGAATCTATTACGACACGCAAGATGATTTCATAAATTGTTTTATCATAAAAAGTTTATTTAAATATTATTTACTAAAGTAATGGTTGAGTACAAAGTATTTAATAAATGAACATCGTCTGTTTCGTTAGTATTTGTACTTATGTTTCATAAAATGAATTTTGTATAGTTTTCGTTTGATAATCAAAACAAATGATCGAAACGCTAACTTACTGGGCCGGTTTTTCAATGCATAGTTAAACTCAAAGTTACTTAACTCTAACTCAGTGGTGCGCAAATGATGGTCCTCTGGCCATTTGTGGCCTTCTTACGAAATTTGGGTGGTTAAATTGAAAAAATATGGATTTTTTAAAAGTTTTAAAATATAAAATGAAAAAAAATATATATAATTCATATTATTTTGTATGTGTATAAGGGAGTATATTCATTTAAAATTTGATGGAACGAAATATTTTTTTGTGAGTCTTGAGGCACATTGTAAGTAGGTATGCGCTGACCTTATTCGCTGTACCAGCATTTTCTTCCATGAATAATTATAAAATAATTATAAAAAATAAACAAAAGTCTCGATTAACAGATGGAAATTTATAATAATAATAATAATATTTTAATTTACAAAATCTTTTGCTTCTTGCGACTACAAACATCATTCCTGATATTAGTACCTAATTTAGCTTTGAAAAAAGTGTAAAGCTGTTTAATATAAATTTAAAATTATGAGTTTTTTTGTTAGGTACCTATTTCTATGTTATTAAAATTCAGTAAATATTATTTTTGCTATTCATGTGTAATAAAATATTTTGGTTTGGTTACCGTCCACCTATTTTTACAATTTCGAATACAAAAATTTTGCATTTTATATAGGTGGCTCTTTGGGAAAATAAAATTTTTGTATTGTCCCACGATTTAAAGAGTCTGTACACCACTTGTAAGTTAACCCAGTGTCGTTGTCAGGAATTATTAAATTATTAAATAATGTATTTTTTATATATGAGTTTTTTTTGCAAAATTTATAAATTTTATTAAAATAAAGTTAAAGTGCCGTACTCACATTGGGAAAGTTTTGTCTTTTGTCATCAAAATGTTTCAAAACTGTTCACACGGGGTAATTTCGCGATGTAGGTATATACATTTTTTAACCGTCATGGGGAAAACCCCAAAACTACCCCTTGGCTACGCCACTGAATTAACTTATAGGTAGTTAAAAACAATATCGTTTTTCAAAACAATTTTGAGTCATAGTTTGCTAACTCTTGGTTAAGAATTTTTTAGTTGGTAGTATAATATTTGAAAGTGCAATTATTGATTTATATCAAACAAATTTTGTCAATTTATCACATTCGTGTCGACATGCCTATATAGTTATTGTAACAGTACTTCGTAAGTAGTAATAATTATTGTTTGTCGTCAATGACATATAACTTTTGTCGATCTATTTGTATACAATTTAATTTGTTTAATTTCAAATAAAAAATATAAGTTTACACGCTATTATACTCAGAATTCAGTAATATATATATTCAGTAATATATTTCAGAATTCTCTTATTTATGTGTTATGTTGTATTTGATGATGTCCCAAAATGGTACAACAATAGTAACAAAATCTATTTGTTAATGAAAATATTTTTTATGTTTGTTCTCTTATATATTTTATTATTAGATAATAACATTTTAGCTTATTTTCTATTATTTATCTATTTATATTGAATCTGCTCACGCTCACTGCTCATTAATCTCATATGAAATCATCTATTTTAAAGAAAACAGGGGTTTGTAAAATTACAATTTTGACAAATATTTCTTATTTAATTCATATTTAATACAAATATGTAAAAATTAGCAAAGAAATTAGTTAAAAAAAGTTGAGCGTTAATAGGGAGAATGAGAGAATGGTAGATGTTATTATAGTGGAATCCAACAACGGAGATATTCCATCTGCAACCCGGCTACCTGCATTTCAAGACGATCTAGTGGTTAGCTTGAAGAGTCCAAGTGTAATTTATTTGCAAAATGTTTTACAATATAACGACAACCACACACTGCCGGCTGAGAGACATGAACCATATGCAACTACTTAGATTTATTCACTGTTGCATTAAACCTGCTATAATTTCCTAAACCTATTCCTGTACCTATTAATTATTTATCTCTAAGAGATCTATAGCCCAAAATTATATCCCCTGGGCGCTTAACTCTCCATAGGATTGAGTGTTTGTTCCCAGTCTGTACTCCCTATCTGTAATATTAGTACCACTTAGTTGCGATGTATATATTCTCTTTGACCCAGACGAAGCATTACATTACTAATTATCTAACTAAAATGTTAAATATTAGGGACCATCATGTTTTAATATTTAATACAACTACGGTTTGTAAAATAATTGAGCATGCAGTATGTCAAAGGATTAACTGACATACACATCAAAAGCATTGGTATCAAAAATTATTGTATGAAAGTTAATTGTTTGCTAACAACTGGAAATTCACTTTTAATAATAGAACGATGAATGGAAAGAGTGCAGTATCGACCTTTTTTATTGTCTTTTAAATAATATATTAAACGGTCTGAACATTAGTGTGTATTTCGTGTATAGAATGCGTTTTTGCTTTGGTTCTTGCGTTTATTCATGCGCGAACGATAAGAAACTGCTTTATGATCTCACACTAATAAAACTTAACATAATTATCATCTGTTATCAGTCATCACAGCAAAATGTAAGGTTAGGTTTTATATTTTAATGAATAAAAATTTGTAAAAATATATTTTATTGAAAAAGTCGTAGATAAAACGTCGTATTTGGTTCGCACATAATGGCAATAATTCAATTTGGATGATTATACACTCGCATTTAGCTCGTGTATAAACTTTCATCCTCTTGAATTATAGCCTACATTATGTGCACACACTATTATTTCATACCGTGACATAAAGTGACATTTGACGGACTATTTATAGGCCGCAAAATAGAATTTTAGAGGGTCGAGGCTGCCAAATTTTACTTTAAATACCTAGGGTGCAAAATGGAATTTCGCGGCTTATAAAATGGCCATTGCTAGGTAACCTCATTTATACATTATAAAATACAATGATTAAATATGAAGCACATCACTCGAAAAAAGTAATGTCGATGCCGACCACGGCTAGAAGCCATGGCCGTAAACAACTTGCTTGTACCTTAATGTTTCACTTTTTGTTCTAGATACATAAATAAATATTTTTATCCCAGTAGAAGAGATAGTCTTATAATTTATTTTTCTAAGCAACGTTTGCAAACTGTTCTTCTGCTGTGTTTCACTTTGCTTTCTGTCTACATTATTTAACTCTGTCCAAGCTCATATCAGCTGTAAATTTCAATTTAAAACTGAAAGTAAACCACTGTATGTAAAAAAAGTTACACAACCACAAAATTTATTGTTGGATTAAATTATAGTTAACCGTCTTATACCACGGCCATTGGGGCAGATACACGTGCGGTTTTTTGCGAGTTTCCCGGCTTTGCAACGTGCCTCATGCCAAAATAACAGTACAAAGTGCAGGACACTAAATATAAATTTAACTTACTACAAGAGTGATGACCTGTTTTATTCGCGTTTGTAAACATTTAAGCGTTTCAAGCTCGCGAGGAAAACGTTTCTCTGTAAAAGAGTATTGGTTGTTGTTGTACTTACCTATGTAGTTGCGTGTGAACCATGAATGAAAATGACTAATAATGCATGCATATATTTATGTCGCTAGTAATACCTTACGGTGCCTCGTACAGAGACGTGCTATTAAAAAATTTTACTAGGTAGGTACTATTTTGTGCACATACTCTTATGTTTTTTGCGGAACTCCCTTAAGGTTGCATTTTATTTGTATTGCATTTTAGTTTACATAGTCATTATGTTGGAAGCTACTTTTGAAACACACATACTTTTAAAAAAAATATATAATATGTATAATTTTTGCCTGTATTAATAGTTTTTTTATTTATTTTTTATACTTGCATTGATGTTGAAAAATTCTAAGTACCTACTTACTTAAACAGGGTTATTTCCAACTTCATGCATATATATTTTAATGTCAAATAGTGGTCAACTCACTTATCACGGAACTTAAAGAATTTTTCAAAATTCGCAATTTTAGTTTCCAGATTTTTTAATTGAACAGTTTTAGAGCACTGTTTTCAAATAGAATTTCATAATTTTAGTAGGTATAGGTATCCTTCACTCTTTCCATTGCAAAATAAATTTAAAATATTTTTATTCCATTCATAGTTAATCATCCATTATAAATTAACAATCTAGTGATTTCTAAAATTGCGTTAAATTTACGAATTTTTAAAAAGTTCGTTTTGTTTCATGATCAGTAAGTAAGTAGTACTAATATAACGCCATTAAAATATATGCACGAAGTTGTGAAACATCCTGTATAGAATTTTCTCAATTTAAAAAATAATTACTATTTAAATTCACCTATTAGGTAATTTTTTTTAAATAATACCTATCAATCTGAAATGCAAACAATAAAAAACATGAGTCATATATTGTATATAAATTTAAATAAATAAAACAATAAATATTCAAATTATAGTCTAATAAATATAAAAAATATTTATTATATCCATATCGCAATATTTTTGCAAAAGTTTTGTGGTTATAAATCAGCAAGGAAGACAATCACAATCATAAAATGCGGTCATCAAATCACGTTTTCTATTAATGTTACTGCAGGTTCAAAGTCTGTTTATTATCATTTTCATAAGACTTCCTTTTTAACTTACACTTTTGTGGTACTTTAAAAGATTAAGTTTGTTCTAATTAATTTGTGTAGAAAAATTTTATACGCCACTGACTTATACTAAGTTGTTTACACATTTAAAGTCCGGTGTTTATAAAGCGTATATAACAAGTGTAAGGTTACAGGAGTAAGCGAAATAAATTTATTGTTGTTTATACTCTCTATAATATTTTTATAATAATTGTAGTAATGTTCAATACACGTGATGTAAAAAACATAGGATTTTCCAATTTCCGTATTTACTTGTATTTCTGTATTAAACACAATTTATTATCATTTGAGTTTAGTTAACATTTTGTAGTTTTGTTTGAAAAATAAAGGATTAAAACATAATTCGTGTAAAATAACGAAACAATGTTAATTGCATTTTTATTACCACATTTTTCATGGTAATATATTTTCTGTACAAATGTAATAATATTTAATTACATTTCCGATATATTACATACGCAACTTTGTTAAAAAAAATTGTAACAAAATAATATAATAGATTTATGACATTTTCATTGTCGTAATTTACTACAATGGGATTCGATCGAATCTTACTGTTTACAGGTTTATAAATGATGTTTACTACGTTCCGTCTGAGTTAATTTAGTAACCTTCTTGTAGTAAGAAAGTAAGAAGTTATTTTTGCATCGATAAGTAACGGTAAATATCTGTTTACTACTTCATTATCATTACAAGTTACCTACTTCATTATTAATAATAATGATGGATATCTGAAGGTTTACACGCAATATAATAATTTTATTTTTCAATATTTATACCTTTTGGCAAATCAAAATTTGATATATTAAAATGAATTTTAATTAATATACTTAGTTTTAAGTTTTTAATTATGTACAAACAGCAATTAATAAAAATAATTACTAATTTACGGAACGTGTGTTCACAGTTCAGCATTGGGTAATATTTATTTGTGCTACGCACAATAAATAATTTATTTCGCTATTTAAAGACACTCAACTTCTGTAAAAATTAAAATACATATTATTGATATTTTTGTCACAATGTTTATACAGTTTTTATCAATAACATTTATATGACGGAAATGAAAAAAATTTATCTTATTCCTTAGTGTTACCAACCAAGAAAATTTTTGGGATGCTTCCAGAATTTTCTTATACCTGCAAAAGAATATGTTTAGGTATATTGTATATTGAATATTTTTAAGGCGACAGTATACCTTCACACAGACAAGCGTATGTTATTTAAATAACTTGATTTACAATTTTATGCTTAACATCGAACTGTTTTTAATAATTAAAAATTTTCGAAAAAAGGAAGAATCTAAATCTTCATTATTTTTACCTCCCTTTTAAAAGTGATGTGTCCGTGTATGTATGGATGGATGGATCTATGTGCGCCTACTATGCGCTTTCATTTTGATTCATTATCTTCTCAAATTCTACTGAACATAAACTTCTTATAAGTATTTATCATTATAAGACCTGAAAAGATTATAGCAAAAATTAATGAAACATTAATTTTTTAAATTTTATTGCGTAGACTACAGTCTAAATTTTCCTTGCAGACAAAATATTTGGATGCGAAACTTTTATCAGCGATAAACAGAAATTTCTATTGTTACACTTATTAAGAATTTTAGTTGTATATTTAAATTTTAAAAATCTACACAAAAAGAATACAGATACCTAAGTTTAGTAAGTAACAAACGTATCATAGGCCATAGGGGAGACCGGACTTGGTTGTGACATTTTTTAGAAAATTTATTCTAGCGTTTAATTGGGTAAAACGATTAAATTATTTGCTAATTTATTTTTTATTAACAATGAACATTTTTTCTGGTGTCAGGATAATTGGCGCAGCTTTTGGAGATGGTAATTGTTAAGTAAGGTCTTATCCTGAAAATAATAAAGAATAAACTTAGAGTAACAAAAATAATATAAATACAATAAATTATCTCAATTATCTACGACATGAGACCAAAATTACGAAAAATAATAAAAGTAAGAAACATGTTGTTTTTAGTCTCAACGTACGCAGTTATCAACTCAGTGACTATGTAGACGCCACTAGAGTACATGTGGCGATAGCAAACGTTTCCATCATCGTTTGAGTCTTTATAGCACAACTCTAAGTTTTTTGAATTATCTGTAATGTGCCCTGTAACAACTTACCACCGTAACAACCAACCCCGGTCTCCCCTACCTGAAATTTGTATGAAAACTAAAAGAACGTGCGATCATTTAGTAATTAGGTCTGCTTGAGATATTTCCTGGTCGATTTTATCCTTAACGGAAGGATAATTTGCGTACAAATGATCCACTAATTGTTAGAAAGTTTTATAATACTCGAAGTAAAGTTACAGAGTCCTTGCGCTGATGATTACTAATTAGCATAAACGCTATACTTGTGTAAAATCCACGTGTTTCGTTCAATTACCATACCATCCACATCTTCTCTGAATGATGACAGATCTTATGCTAATTCGTTCTGTTGGCTGGAGAAGGGGGCGGTGAAGGCGAAAGCTTTCGTTCGTTCGCTCGCTCGTGTAGTATCTTTCACGCGATGGATATTTGCGCAAACTATTTTTGAAGACGTTGTCAAATAGTGCGAGCACAAACAGTTCCCATCATTACGGCGTTTTAGCGCTCGCTCAAAGCTCGAAGAGTGTAGGTACTTTTGGAGGTAGTTGACGGTGAAATTGGCAATCATGCAGTGATGTTATCTAGACGTTTTCTTCAATACGTAGGATAGTAGGGACATTACATTTCTTACTAGATACTATAGGGATGGGCGATATTGCAATTTCAATATTGATATTCGATATAATAATGACTTTTTAAAATATCTTCTTTAGTTAGAATATGCATCTACTGCTATCATGTTAATAAATAATAAAATAAAATTGTGATGGAAATATCCATGCAATATGCATTGAAATACGTCCAAAATATCCCCAATATATGCGCAAAATAAAATAAATATGCAATATTTTACAAAAAAATATATGCAACTGACTTTTATTCATTTTAACTAATATTTTATTTATATAATATGTAGGTATATCAGCATAATAAACTACATTTTGTTAAACATAAAATGCATAAAATGAACAAAACAACAACTTCTGGAAAACGTCTTGTGCTTGTGTACCTACCTACATAAATAATATAATTTCTCTTCAACACTTACCTTTAAAACAAGTGTAATGAACACATCATTTTTCAAATGAGCGTCATGCATAAATACTTACTTGGAAACGGATTGTGATAGGCATATCCGGTTTGCGCTATTTGTTTTAACATCTAGGGAGACACATTTTACTATTATTTTTGTTTCTTTTAAATATCTCATCTCACCCCCACTACTCTCAATTTTAAAATCTTATATACCCTTTGTGGCATGTCATCTCTTAAAACATGCTACACAGTCATGTTAATATAATTGATATTTTAATAAACCGTAGGCGGGAGTCAAAAATGGCCAAAAATCGTGTGACGTATTATGTGAACGGCCCCTTATACGAGTACCTACTATTTATATGTTTTATTAAATGCATGGAGTGCTTGCTATGAAAATGACAAGAAAACAAACAAAAGAACAATGATACTTAATAATTTGTTTTATAGTTTGTGTATGACAGTTATCAGTTACTATTATTATTATTATTTCAAATTTTTGTCATTTCCATAGTAGTTCAAGCAACAGAGAGTTTATAACAGGCTTACCTGGAAATAATTCAAGAAGTTTTGAAAATTGGCAGTTTAATGTAGTATCATATCGCGAATAATATACTAAATTTGCGACCTCGAGGGACCGCCGCTCCCTCCACCAAATTGGAAAAATGGCGCATAAACTTTTGTATTAAAACTTTTTTTGTAGAGTTAATAGTTTGAGAGTTATCTCTATGTAAATGAGAGCGTATTTCTTGACATTGCATACATGTTCTCTTTTCAGCCGGAATTTTATTTGTTGACGACTAGTTATTAGTTAATTTTTTGTCTTATACTTTGGTAGAAGTTTTTAAAATTATAATGATAAATAAATAATTTATTTGGGTATAGTTTTATGTTTCTATATATTAATACAATGTTTCGGGAAACTTTACGTTGTCTTCGTCCAGGTAATAAATGAAGGTGTCAATTATTTTATGTATAAGAGAGCTACTATGATCTAAATATTCAAAAAATTGATGCCTCTGACATTTATTGTCAGATATAAGCGCTAACCATACATAACAGTTGTGCAGACGTTGTTTAGACAGTTTAGGTTTAGACATAGTTGATATTATACATTTACCATATGGACAACTTTCTGTTTAAATAAGCAAATAAAAATAATATGAAAATCGTTTAATTTCTTATTTTTCTCATGTTTTCAAAATACTGTAATAAATAGCAAAAATTTCGAGGATTAGAATAACGCAAAACAAAAGTAGATATTTAAAACCGTTGATTGGCGGCCATATTGGATTTCTATTTTAGAAATCCCTTTTCAAATGTTTTTATGACACCAAACACGGGATGATTCTGACAAATGTGTTCGAAATGGTGGGCGTTAATGGACGGCCATTTTGAATTTCTTTTTTCGAAAGTCCTTTTCAAATGTTTTTATATGATACCAAACACGAAATGACTCGGAGGTATGATTATTTGTGGGCGGGGGGGAGAGGTTCGTGCCCAAAATTTTGACAGAATTCGTTATCATCAGCGACGAGTCTATGTGCCAAGTTTCAGCTTGACTGGGTAGCAGGAAGAGGGTTAATTAGCCCTACAAAGCCCGCGCCACAAAACAATCGAAGTTAATACTAAGATTACATGGTTCCTCTCGGCGAAAATATTTTAATATCGACTTAACTAAGGCCTTAATAAAATTTAAAAATAATGTAATTTAAAGAAAAATGTTCAACAAATCTAATGCTGCGAACCAAATTTTGATATTTTCATTTGTTTAGAAACGACAGTTGTTTAAACTTTATGAAAACTAATTAATACAAAATTTTGCTGTTTTCTCTCCATGAAAATCCTCAAATTTTGACACAGCAAAGATTTTTTTTTAATTTGAAAATTTTCGGTGTTATATAAAAATGTTCAAAGAATTTAATTCTGGAAACCTGAAGTCGATATTATACTCCATTTAATAATAACAGCTGATTTAATATTATAAATAAAAATATTGTTTTCATTTTTCAAAGAATATCTAAAAATTCTGAATTTATCGTGTCTCTTAGATATTTTTCAAATTATCTATCTTATATAAAAATGTGTGGAGAATCCAATGCTTGAAACAGAAATTCGATATCTTTATCCGTTAAAAAATAACAGTTGAAAAACGCAAAAATGAACGTTTTTTTCCTTATTATGTTTTTAAGAATAAACAAAAATTATTCCTTAACAAGAACAACTAGAAAGTTGAAAATTATATTTCTTATAGAAAAATACCTAAGAAATCGACGAGGGGCAACCCGCGATAGAAGTTTGGTGTACAAGCCCACAGTAGTTCGTAGAAGTTAAATAGAAATATGTAGAAGTTAAAAGAAATATAGAAATATGTAGAAGTTTGCAGAAATATGTAGAAGTTTGCAGAAGTATGCAGAAATATTGTAGAAGTTTGCAGAAATATGTAGAAGTTTATAGAAGTTAGCAGTAGTTTTCAGCTCAAATGACGCATGCGCACACATATTTATAAAAAAAATTGTTTGCGCATGCGTCAGACATGAGTCTACATGTGGCTTCTCGTTTCTTAGAACAACAATAGTGTAAATCTGTGCTGATCTAATGTGATTAGAATTGATCTAAAAGGAAACAAATTACTATATTTTATATTATTGTTACATAAACGAACACGATGGGGTAAATGTTAGTTATGTGTGTTGTAGAACTGGAACAATTCAGCAAAAAAAGAAAATAATTCTTAATTCACAACAACAAAAAGGAATTAACAATTCACAATGGGCTACTTGCATGATTTTTTTATTGAATATTTTTGAAGAAGAGATAAAAACTTGAGACCCGTATTTTTTATTTTTACAAAAATTTTATTAACAAGCCCAAAAATAATTAATGAAAATGTGGTGTGACGTACACAGTTGCCATAATGTTCAATACAAAATAGTGACGTCACAGTAAATTTTTTTTCTCAATTTACTAAAAAACATATATTTTTTTTAAAATAAAATTTGTATTTTTACCGATATTTTAGACCTAACATTATGTTCATAGTGTTCAAAATCTAATTTTCAGTACCATGCAAGTATTCCATTCATTATTCACGTAAAAAAGAATTAAATTTACAATTCAAAATGAACTGTTTTACAAGATCTTTTATAATATAAAATGAAAACCAATTTTTTGATTTAGGTAATTGAATTAATTTTCAATATGAAAAAGATATATTTAAAACTGATAAATCAAAACAAATAGTAAAAATTTAAAGTATATTATATTGCAATAATTTAAAATTAAGTTCAAATACAAATATTTCGTAATTTTATTAGTACCAGTACCAAAGGGTAAAGGGTTGAATAAGAAGGTTTTCTTAGAAAAATGACTTTGTTGACTGGGCAAAGGATCATGTATAGTACCTGCTGTTAATTTTTATCTTTGGATATATAGGACGAACGACGAACAGATTTAAATTTAAATAACTAACTGCAAGTTTGAAGTAGCTAGAAACCGAACTAGAAACTATAAATATACATATATTTCTGATTCTCGTTCAAAAGTTAAATAAATTGAATCCTTTTTTTATTTTTCACCCAGAGAAATCCTTGTTTATCATTAACATTACAAATCAACAAATATTTATATAGAAATTACTACTAGCAGTAGTTCGTAGAAGTCCATAGAAGTTGGTAGAAGTCAACAGTAATATGTAGAAGTTAACAGTAATTTGTAGAAGTCAACAGTAATATGTAGAAGTTCGTAGTAGTCTGTAGAAGTCAACAGTAGTTTGTAGAAGTCAATAGAAGTTCACAGAAATATTAGAAGTTCTTGCCAAATAGAAGTTTGGTGTACAAATTTTATGTCGCGGTTCGCCCCTCGGAAATCGATTGCTGAAAACCGGAAGTCGATACCTTTGTTCGCTAAGAAACTACAGCCATTTTTGTGTGGTAAGACAAGGATACCACTTTATTTAAATTGATAGAAAATGCTCAAATTAATTTTTTCGATTTTCTCGAAAACTGTGCTACTTACGTAAAAACTGCATACAACATTTTTATAGAGAATTATCCATTCTATCTATTTCAATAAAAAAATTTCTCGAAATATTCACTATTTACGAAACGCTAAAAACAAAAAATGGCGGCCATTTTTTCAATATGGCGGAGGGAGCGGCGACTCCTCAAGGTCGCAAATTTAGTATATTATTCGGGATATGAAACTACACTTTCCTGCAAATTTGCAAAACTTCTTTAATTTTTTCCAGGTAGAACTACCTATTGCTTGGACTATTTATAGTACTTCATGCATTTTATAATAAAACAAAAAATAAAAGTGAAATATGAATAATTTTATGCTCTACAATTTCCTACTTATATAATAATTTTTCTCATAATATTAACCATACGAGATAAATAAAGGAAACTAAAAATGAGGTACATTTTTTCAAAATGACAGCCGTTTCTGGTACCTACTTAACACTTTGTCACTACTTCTTATATGAAAGAGAATAGAGAATAGTTTAATTGGCATGTATGCCAATTTTCACACTATAATCATAAATGCATAGTTTTGTCCTACAACCGCCGAACTATTTAAGTATTATGGAAGTAATCGGGCGTGAGCAAATAATAGTATATTATTTAACGAGCATATAATGTAGGTTATATTACACGAAAATTAGGACACGAGCCATAGGCGAGTGTTCTAATCATCCGAGTGTAATATAACCATTATATACGAGTCAAATACTATACTTTATCTACAACTATCTGTAAATGAACTTGGTGTTGTTAATCTACATCTGTCATCGATTAACAAGCAACAATAATAAAAATATCAAAATTTACTATTTTTAGCAATGGTAGAAACACACAACTGAGCAACAAATCTAATGACACCGCTCTTGCTGCTTCTCGTATCTCTGGAGGTGAACATATTATTTCACTAGGTACTTTCAATACCCATAATTTACATTCTTTACGACAATACAATAGAATACGATACAGTTAAATTTTTTGTTGTATCAATCAAACACACCTAACCTTACTTGTTGTTATCTGTCATCGACCAACAAACTTCAGACAAATGCTTGCAACTCTAAGAAAATACTTGCTTGCTATTGGTTGAATCAAGCGTGGAATATGAAATTTCATATTATACGCTGTGTAATATGACAATATGAGGCACATTTTGTCTTTGGAGTTAGATTTAATAATTGTAGATAAAAATATTTACTCACGGAAAATAAAAAATGTAATACAAAACTATAAAAATAAGATTTACATTTTTTTTATAAATGTCATTTGAAATATATAATACTAGAAAATTATAAATCATAGACAAATTTGCCTCAAAAATTCACTTAACAAACAACGAAAATACTTATACTGTTTTAGATTTTTCTATATTTATACGATATTTGCGAGAGAAAAAATAAAACGTGACCCATCGTAACCCGTTGGGCGTGAAGAAAAATATCATCGTAACGTGAAAATTTTAAAAATTTACGTGAGGGAATGTTGGTGAGTAGCATTTTTAATTTCGTGAGTGGGCGTTAGTGTGAGTCAAAAATCACTAACGCGCCCATCTCTAGTTGTGATAATGAACTAAACTACCTACATATTTTTAAAAGTTTTGTATATTATTTGATAATGGCCACCCATCGTCAACCCCTATACCTCTCTTACAACCCTGCATCTAAGCTCCGCACCAGGTTGTGTAAATATTGCTCGCGCGGGTTGACAAGCCGTTGTCTCAGGTGTACTCTACTAGTGTTTCACGTTCACGCTCAGCTCGCGACTCACGCTCACCGTCGCCGTGAACGTTGAAAGTCTCCCCGCTAATGAGTAATCGATACGCACTCCGCACCCCGCACTTCCACTACCGACAACGTGCAACTGCTGACTCATGTAATAAGAACATGTTGATGAATTCTTCAATGTCGCGAGAAGTTAATAGTAATATGAAATACTCGTAGTAGGTATGTAGATGGTTGAGTAATGAAGTAATGTTGTCATTGTACAAGGTGTTTTACAATAATAATTGTTGTAATTGCGTTTTTTTGTTATAGTGACTAGATGTAAAACAATGTAATATGTTATAAATTGCTAGTAGTATAATTTCAGACTTATTTTTGGTAACTAACCTAACAAACTGTTAGCTGTTAGCTAATAAGTGCCTAGACACAGTAGTCCTCGCAGTAGTCATTCTTATCTTCATGGTTTCTTAGTATATAAAAATTAGAAAATCGTATAACAATATGTAGCACATTTAGCACAAAAATGCAGTTTATACATGCTACAACATTGTCATAAAAGAGGTAAGTTTCAAGTAAGTAATCAATTTATATCACCATTTTTTCCATAGATCTAAATCAATTAGACTCTGATTATTATTATACCTATTACTTATAATATCGGGATGCCGATCTACGATCTGGTCTCATTAGCCAAACTCTCGCCTTGTTTTATATATGCTTACAAATGCTACATATTTTACTTACTTTTATATGGAATCCGTAGAAATATCCGTCACTTAATAAGGTAGGGTCAGGTGTCTGGGCCCAGGGGGTCACAGCGCGGCAATTAGGTACGCTCAGAAGTGTATACAGTAAAATATTCGAGCAGGCGTGGCCTAGTGTATTTTTGAACAGTGAAAAACTCGTTGAAAACAAGTTTTCTGGAAAATTTGATTTAGTCCGTTAGATTCCTGAGGTTGAAAACCTCTTATATACCAACTCTCGAGAAAATCGTTAGAGCCGTTTTCGAGATACCTAGCATGACCGTAAAAACATACAATTTCTTCCTCACTTAATAGAATAGATTAGAATAAACACTATTTTATTAAATTCAACGGTGAAAATGATTGTAAATAGACATTCTGCGAAAAATTGCACTACAAACAAATAAAATATATTATCGGTATTTCCGAAATGGTCATGAATTACTGTGTACTGAAGTTAAATTAATAAAATCTTTTATCTTTGACTATTTTTTTGATACTGTAAATTACTCACGCGAATATCTATACCTTATACCTACCCTATTGTATGAATTAATTTATTAAAAAATATAGTAGTAGATACCTACCTATACAGAGTGTTCCACAACTTAGAACAAAAAATTAAAGGGTATATACCTACAGGACGACGTGCTGACTAGTGATGCGTCGAGACGAGACGAGACGAGATTTTTCACTTCTCGTCTCGTCTCGTCTCGAATTTAATTTTTTTTATCTCGTCTCGATTATTTCTCGTCTCGATTATTGTTATCTCGTCTCGATCTCGTCTCGATTTCTCGACCATTTTTACTAACAAATTTTTTTGCCGATTGATATTAAAAGTGCTATTTTTGACAGGTGACAGTCTGTGAAATGTCACTTTTAGTGCCTAGGTAATTAAATTATTTTTTTCAATACCTCCACCGAAAACGCCACCTTTTGTCTCTATTACTAGAGACGAAGGTGAGGTAGCTCTGACCGGTCAGTACAGTTTCCACCTAGAAAGAAAAAGTACTTTTCCTCCCACTTTATGTGGGATTCCAATTTTCTTTTCTTCCCTAGGGAGTAAAAGTACTAACCGGTCGGAAATATCTCACATTCATCCCTAATAATAAAAAATTTAATCTAATAATTTAACATGGTCAATGTCAGTAAAATAATAGATCTATGTTGACAGGTTGAATTGACAATTTAGTTGAGTTTGACTATGACAATAACAAATAGACGAATTGGTGGAAAAAAAATTAAAAATTGTTGAATAAAGTATAAATAATTTTAAAAATTCGAGAAATCTCGACGAAAATGTCGAGATTCGAGAATCTCGACATTGTAATCTCGTCTCGAAATTTTTTTACAAAAATTAGTCTCGTCTCGACGAGACGAGAAATTTCGAGACGAGACGAGACGAGATTCGAGAAATTCTCGTCTCGTCTGCATCACTAGTGCTGACCATGAAACAAAGATATTTTTAAATTCGCAAAGTTAAGGGTAGTTTTCTTGACGTTTGTAGTACAGTATCACTGTTTTGAAGGTATATTTGATAATTTGACATTTATTAGTACCTATTACATATTATGTAAACAATTTCATTGTAGAAGATTTGAAAAAAATAACTCCCGACCAGTGACAAAAAAATGTTTGCTTGAAATACGATCAAATTTTTTGCGAATTTTAAAACAATTCTTTTTGTGTCATGATCAACAAGTCGTACAGTAGGTATATACTCTTTAATTTTTTGTCATAAGTTGTGGAATACCCTGTACAGGGTATACTTACTATAAATAGCACAGCGTGAAGCGTAGTTTTATTTATACTCAATATATTTGGGTTATCCAACTGGAGAAGATATACTCGAATTCCCCGAATTGAAGTTACCACGTGTTTTAAGTTGTCAGCCAAAGTCACTGCCAAATTGATTCGTGCCAGCTTCGCGGAATCGCCATCGTATCAAGCCAAAGTTCACATATTTCACCTTAGAATAACAGAACATGATAGCCTGAATCATTAACTTGTATAGCACATCTATCTTAAACTAAAGAGTAAATACATTTATTAGGGTGATGATTAGGACATTATTTTGATCTTGGATGCTTACTTTCACAAAAAGTGTGGTAAAGTTTTGTTTCAATTAAATAAATACCTATTCAATAAATTAATAAATTGCAAATACATATTTTATCATTATTTCCATAATAAACATTTGAGAAATTTTTAACTAGGTATACATTTTTAATGGGTTATTAATGTACCTATTGAACTGCTAAAACCCAAATTATGTTTAAAATGTTAGGTAAAATAAAAAAATATACTCGTATTTAGTGTTGCCGTCTAGACAAGACAAGACAAGACTTTGCAAATCTTGTCTTGTCTTGAAATTTCAAGACAAGACTTTAGTAAGTCTAAGTCTAGAATAAAAAGTCTTGTTCTTGTCTTGTGTTGATACAAGTCTCTAGATTAACCTGCGCGCGCGTTATTATGTTTAAATTCCCGGATTACGTGCCGCCTTTATCAAGCTATTCAAGCTCAAGTGGCATGAGCTTCGTATTATATACTTATTTTATATTGTTGAAAGATATGTTTATTTTTTACCGCTATTTTCCCCTGTATTTTGGTGATATGAGCCTATATAAAAACTGTTTGAGCTATACCTAACGCATTTACGAATACCAATAATAGGCTTTTCTTTTCAAATTTTATACATTATTATGTTTTTCTTATACCTAAGATCTATCTCTACATCTATAGTTTCTTAGTTTTTGTTCACATAGATTTTGAAAGGATTTTGTTACCTCTTTTGAATGGTACCTAAGTACTTCATATATTTTATCAAAATTGCAATATATTATTTAATATAACAATTTTCTCGAATTATAGAAATATTGCTAGAATATATTCTGTTGTATCTATTATCAATACATTTATTGATTTATTGAGTAGGTAAGGTAAACTTTCTTAATTTAAATTGACAGCAATACTTTCAATTTTGGTTGAAATTTTGTACTTATAATGTACCTATATAGGAGTAAAAAATTCATATTACATACAACTTTCTCGTTAATCTAGAGTATTGAAAGTTGTCTAGAATTTTGGCAAGAGTCTTGATCTAGAATAACAAAGTCTTTTCTTGTCTTGAAATTTCAAGACAAGACTTTTGCCAGTCTAGTCTTGATAATCTAGACAAGACAAGACAAGAGTCTAGAAAGTCTTGATCTAGACGGCAACACTACTCGTATTCCGTAAATTCCCTACCGCAAGTTTCTTTAATTTGTGAAAATACTTACTTATTACTAAAATTCATATATTGATGTATCTACATTCTTATAACAATAATCAGCTAAAGATATACAGATGTGCCATATTATGCCATTGCCATATGCCATAAATACTATAATAAGATGCATATTTGGCACCAGTTTTATTTGTTTATTATTATTATATGTAGTTAAATGATTGATATCTCATTTTGTGGTTATGTCAACATATTTTTTGCAAAATTCAAATAGTACATAGCTATCTATTTATATTTTTATTGAACATAATTCTTTTTACTAATAAAGTTTGTGGCATTTGCAACAATCACCTAAAAAGTACCTAATAATTTATTTTATACGATTAATTTAAAAGTATAATGTTTTTTCTAAGAAAATAAAAACATAATGCATTATTTAAATTCTTTGTTCCGTGAAGTGAACAAAAAATCCCAAAAATTATAGTTTTTCTTGATATTAGCGACACGTTTCCATATAAAAAGTTAATAAATATAGTAATTATTGTGAACTTATTAATTTAAAACATATTAAATTTTATGTAATACCTAATAATGATAATATAAGATAACATTTTTAAAGTTCACGTGAAGTGATTAAAGATCTTATAATTAAGTTAATTGAAGTTATCATAATCCGTTAAATAAAACTTGGAAGCTTTACAATACTGCGATTATTCATGTACAATTTTTTTGTGAATATAGTTTCAGACAAAAGATTTCATCCAAGTTAACGCAAATACTAGAACTGAAAAAATTAGAGTAACAAGACATGAAAAATCTGCAGGGATTTAAAACGTATCAATTATATTAGCATAGGGATAAGCTTTTCTAATTAATAAACGTCGACGGAATTCATATTTCATACGAACACATGAATGAAAAAATTACCAAAATCCAGAACTAGAATAATTACAATTTAGATTAAACTGGGGAGCGCTTTAGACGCATTTCAATAACTCATTTTCTGTAATTTATAATTTCCAAATGTTGCTTTCCTCTTTTGAAAAATAATTAAAATTTTGAGATGAAAATTTTAACAATCGAAAAATAAATTTTAAACTTAGGCTTGCTTCATGAAAAATTATCTAAAAACAAAAAATGTTTTATTATAAGGGCTTCTACTTTCTATTCCTACATTCCTTTTATGGACTAGCGGAAATAGAGGTAGGCACGAGTCGTGACATGACGTGACCCGTTGACGTGAGCGTGAACGAATTTGAAACTATGGATCGTGACCGGGCGTGAGCGTGAGTGACTGTAATGTATCGTGAGTGATCAGGCGTGAGCAAATTTTTTTTCGTGCGCGTGTAAAAATTACTAGTCACGACATAATGCACAATTTGAAAAATATCAACACAAAACAAATGGTAATTACGCTACTAATACTCGTTAGTCGTTAGTGATCGAGTACACAGATAGCGCATTGGAGTTGTTCATTTCACTACGATTGTACAATTTTATAATAGTTATTTATGTATTAAGGACACAATAAAAATATAGCACGAGGGAATATTTAAAGCGCGACGCGCAACGTAGAGCTTTAATTTTCACGAGAGCTATAATCATAATTGTGCCCTTGGTACATACAACGTTTTATTTTATTTTAATTCTCGAAATTTAAAAATTCAAGAGGTATTCGTTATCGTTGTCTGGCGTTGTGAATATTAGGTATGTTGTGGTTTCTATGTATGAACATACATTGTTGGTGTTGCTATATTGTTTGAAAACATTTTTTTAAATTTGACAAATGAAAAAGGTATTCCAAAGAATTATTAGATTAATTTGAGGTTGCACAAGGTAAATTTGCTCCACATAAAGGAGTTAAGGCGCGTTTACATTGGAGGAGTAACTGAGACAGTTACTGGTACAAATAGCGGACTATACTAGTATACTCAACTAAGCGCTAGGCTAGTAGGTGTTTACACCAGAAATACAATTTAGACGACTAGTACCAGTACAAGTTGTTCTGTATGTGACAAAATGAATTCTTTTCGTGGTTGTATATCATCTCGTACAAAATCTATTATTAAACGAAATAAAGTAAAGATAACAAAATTTATCGACATCCCATATTTTATCCCACAAACACTCATGATCGCGATATAGTTCTACAAACTTTATTGTCTCCGTTTAAGACGACTTTTTCATTTTAATAAAGTAAAAATACCGAATTTAACTATAAAACAATTATCTTTAAAATGAGACGTCAAAACACACTAGTATATCCCTAATCACCAGTGACTGTTTACATTGGTATAGTGCAGAGATGAGTGTAGTGGATAGTGCAGAATGTATGTGGAAGGGGAAGGCTAGTAGGTGAGTAGCTAACCCAGGAGGTTAGTTACTTCACTATCCCAACTACTTGTACTAGTACTAGTACTGGTACTAGCTTCTGTTGGCTACATTGGATGAGTAACGGTCTGGCGAGCTAATAGTACTAGTAACTAACCCATTTACACGACCAATGTAAACCCGCCTTTATACTAGAAAGAATACTGCGAGTGGCGGCTTTCAAAAAATACCAGTACCATAAACATCTTTCACACTTCAGAATGAATTCCAATTTTCGTTTTAATCTTCCTAGTGTAATATGGTGTCTTTATCAAATAACATGAATCGACATGAATACAACTTTTCTTATTGGAAACGTTTTTCAAATTCAATATATTTGCCGATTTGTTCGCCAAACGCCTGGAAGAAGCTCTAATACACCAACGCGACGCTGACGCAACGCTCGACGCGCCGCGACGCTCGCACTCTGTACAAGTGTACAGACCTTAAAACATTCATCGCTGCCATTCAACAAGACGCGTGTCTAGAGTTCTGCAGCGTTTTTCTCACTTCTCGGCTCTCGGCAACAACATTCAAGCGTGAGGCGAACAAATTTCATCTGTTGTTGATTATTATGGTTCTTATTGTGTCCATATTAAATACTTATAATATAGAAATTTTGATTAGAAGTTAAATTATGCCATTGTTGATTATATAAATATTGATAAAACTATAACAAGATATATTTATTTGATTTTACATTTATTCTTATTTGTTATTCATAATTTTTATTAGAAATTATTAGTTTCAAAACCTAACTAATGACAAAATAGCATTCACAACAATAAATAAGACAAACAATTAACAACCAAGTAAAAATAAACTTGTCTGTTTCTTCATGTCTATTTAGCTGTGTGCGAGGCTGTATATGTGCGTGTGTTGTGTAGCGTGTAACCCTGCGCGTAGACAGCCGATGTTCGCCGACGTTTACTCCGCCGCATGAACATGCAGGAGCAGGAATACACGCGAGAGAACGAACATCAGTCCGTCGCACGGTCTACTTACGTACACGGTATGAGCTCTGAAGATGAAAGAAAGCAGCCGTTGCGGCGGTGCCTCATTGTCCACATTATTTATGATTCGTGCGAAAATAACACTATTTATATACTTTTTTGAATTATTGTGCAACAATAATTTATTATTTTTGAATAAATATGCACCTAGTTGATTTAAATAAAAAAATAAATTAGATAATTAAAATTTAATTCAAATTTAACCCCTTATTGCATACTGTGACATATTTGTCACACACCTTATTTTGTTTATTTTTACAACCTAAAACAAAATTCATGGTAGCAACATTTGTTATACACTAGAGCAGACACTACAACTAACGTGTAGGAATACATAGTTACTGTAATTAATGCATGCGCTTCTGAAATTTGGGCTTTATTTGGTTGACTGTAAGTGTTCCAGTCATAACCTGTCAAACATAATTTTTACTGTCGCATATTATACTTTGCTAATGGCAATTGTGTATTAGAATATTTTTTAAAATTTGTATACATGCATATAGAGAAAGATTTTTTAGTGAACACAGCTGGTAATGTTGAGGAAATTTTATAATTTCTAAAAATAGGATTGTGCCATATATGGAACACCATGCAGTTGCGGAACAATACATATTTTATTTGACTCAAGATTTTTTAGCCTCGGCCTGCGCCTCGGCCAAAAATTTTCTCGGGCGCAAAACACATACCACAGACTAGTTATACACAACATTTTTTGTGCAAATTCAATGCATATATAATGAAAATCACACATTTTATTGTTTGTACAACTGTCAAAAATATTTGACATTGACATACACAATTCAATTCTGTCAGCGAAATTCAACTTCATAGCCGTTGCTACTAGCTACGGCCGCGTAATTTATATTGTACACGAATGTATTACTTTGCGGCCTAAATTGAGTATGTCAATGTCATATTTTTTGACAGTTGCGCAAATTTTTTTTTTATGGGCTGCAAAAGGCAGTTTAGATTAAGTAAATAAATTGATTACGCCGGTAAATCATTTATAAAGTGTAGAAAATGTAAAATCCACATATGATTAACATAGAATGTAGATTTTTATTGAAATGTCAAACTAAATAATATTTCTTGCTTTATTCCGTAAGTGCATAATGTGCCATATATGTCACGTACCTTTTTTTAAATCAAATTTCATAAAAAAAAATATATAATTTTTTTAACAAATGTCTTATCATTTTAATACCATTTTGTACAAAAAAAAATTTTTTTTCTGTAAGAATAAAAAATCATGCAATAAGGGGATAACTTTTAAAAATTGTTCAATTTAAGAGGTGAAGCGTTGCCTCATCTGTTTCACCTGCACCGCCACTGAACTGGTGTCAACACTGCCAAATGACAATAACAAACCTAAAGTGAACCTAAAAATAAACTCTGAAAACAAACAGTCATCTGATAAAATATCAAAAGATGCTCATAAAGATAATCCTTTGGGTCGAGGTTGTTAGCAAAAGATCAAACCAGACTATAATAACTTGTACCTATACTATAACTTGAGGTACATTATTAGAACGGCATATAGTACTTCACGTACAGATCACGGAACAAAAAGAATTATTTCAAAATTCGAAAATTAGATTTTGAGGTTTGTAAAAGAAACATTTCTGGACCACTGGTTGATATTGATAGGTAGTTTTAATATTAAATTTACGTTGTAATTAATGAAAAACTAATGTTTGCATAATACAATAAATAGAAGTAGCCGGCCACATAACTCTCTCTTTGTTCAAAATAAGTAGTATCCAGTAGCACTAAAAATATTCTCCTTAAGTAAACTATTCTTATTAAAACGTATTTCGAAAAAATTATTTTTGTTTCGGAATCAGTATGTTAAATACTATATGCCATTACAATATGTACCTCAAGTTATGGTACACCTGTATATGGTAACGCTAAAATTGATAAAATCTAACTGTCAGTCATTAAATGCTGACAAATTTGACTTAATTCATTGCAATCTTATTCTTAATCCAGAATTTGATATAATTTTTTTTAAGAAACTTGGTGCAAATCTGTTTCTATAAATAGTTTAAATTTTCCAATCTCAAATTTGTCGCATCAATAACAGAGATGGTGGTGTTGGAATTTGGTGCAATTCAAAACTAAATGTGCATGTAGTAAGTACGAGTATATTAATTTAGATATATTCTGCTTAAACAAAGTGTTTGAAATTTGTAGTGCTAAATTGTGTCCAAACTCTAACACCACTTTTATAATACTGTGTATATTTAGATCACCTTGCTATTTAAATACTGTTGAATCTGACAAACTAATTAAATCATTTAATCAAATTTTGGACAAAGTATAATGAAACCTATTTATAACCTTATTCTAGGAAGCGACTTTAATCTCGATCCCTATTGCTATTGCAATCTCAAAGATGATTTCAGAGCTACTTTTAAGTTATAACTGCCAGAGTCTTGTTAAAAGTCCTAATAGAGGCAATAACCCAATAACAATTAGATCACATTTTTAGTAACACTAGTAGCAGTTGTGTTACTTTAGACAACGTTATATCAAAATCATAAATCTCTCCTCATTAACACAAATTGGATCAATACAAAAATTACCCGAAGAAATTTCGATACAAATAAATTGTTTCATGGAAACTTGGAAACTTTCCATGTATCCCCAAAGTTAATAAAGTCAGTCCTATTATTTATAATAGAAAAGATGCACATAATATTAATAACTACAGACCAGTGGCATTTTCATCAGTTTTTTCAAAAAATTTCGAGTATACATTTTTAAATAGGTTGGACTTGTTTTGTATAAATACAAAATAATTAGCCTACACCAATTCGAATTTCAACCCAAATGTTCTACATTAGATGCAATTCAATTTACGCTCGAAAATATTTTTAGTAAACTAGAAAAAGGAGAGCAGCCAATTTGAATTTTTTGTGACCTGACAATGCTTTTGATTGTGTAAACCATGACAGATTTCAGATTGCGCTTTAAGTTGGAAAAGTACGGTATGAGGAGCACGCCTCTTAATAAATTGTATATCATCTTTTCTAGAAAACTGGCAGCAATACGTTTCAATTAAACAAAAGAAAACAATATAACAAAAATAATAGATTCAGAACATACTTGTAGTGAGTATTGGAGTACCGCAAGGTAGCGTAATTTCTGCTATAGGTACTTTTTTATAGTACATAAACGATCTGAGCCCTATTTTTAATAATGAATGTGTAATTTAGATTAAAAATAGTAATAGACTTAAAGATAAGTGTCGGAATTGGGTAGCGGACTGGTTTAGTATAGCAACAATCTTTTCTTTAACACTGCGAAAACGCATTCCATGCGCTTTTACTGCCGTAAATGCAACAAATATCTTAATATTGAATTTGTCTTGATAATTATTACATTTCTAGGATTTACAACAATAAATTTTTAGGAGTGTCTATTGATGAACATTTTATTAGGATATCGCAGGTAGATTCTGTTGTTGCTAAACTTAGTATGATTTGCTATTAGTTTAGACACTTAACTGATATTCTTACGGAAAAACAGCTCTTAGTTTTTTTATTACGCTAAGGTCGAATCTATTATTGCGCTACGGAATATGTTTCTGGGGTGCATCATCTTAAGTCTGAAATGTTTTTATTTGTCAAAAAAGAATTTTGCGAAGCATTACTAAAGTTCCGCGTGATTTCTCTTGTAAAAGTCTTTTTGCCAAAAAGGCGCCACATACTGCTTTTTAATAAATTACCAGATGAAATCAAGTCAAGTAAAAATTTAAAACTTTTTTCATACAAATTAAAATTCTCCTCGAACACTGTTTCTACAATAACTACAAACTAACGTTGTTCTCTGGTACCTAGATGATGAGATATAATATTTCAAGTCGGAACAAGCGAGCACATTTCTTCTGCGACCTCATATTCGCAACATTTGCCACCTGCATCCTGCACTGACGACTTCTTGTTTTGGCCACTGCAGTTCCTGCAACAAAACGAAAAAACCTGAATTCAGAAAACTAAAATATTTGCTATTCTGTTGGTAGTTGAAAGAAGTTTATTCAAATGATAATGAACAATATCTCGGTAGAACAAATTGAAAGCAAAAGTAACAATGCGAAAAGTTTGACGCACGATCATTGTTTCAGCTAATAAGTCTTGTAATTACCACAATAAATTATGAAAACTTTCTTTCTTTTTCATATGTAGGTACAAAATAATAAGTAGGATATTACATTAATATTATATCGTATATACTAAATACCTAAATATGTAATATTTATAGTCATAGCCGAGACGTATGTTTTAAAATTAATAATTCATTTTCGCAAATGCATATTCCATTACAACCTCTATTTTTTTGTATACAGTTTTAGCGTTAATTTCATCAAATCAACATTGTTTTAATGTACGTCTGTGTATCTCTTGTCTTTGAAGTTTGAACAAATTTTGAAAATAATTATGTTTGTTCTGTGGTCAGTACGTCAAGTTCTTGTGTCATTCTAATATATACCTGAAGTTATAATAGTACGGCACATCTATATAGTGAATGACAAAAAATCCGTACGAAACTGGAGTAGGTAAAATTATCCCACATGCTGCCTGTTTTTCTGCAGCTGTAGTTACAGTGCAGTTGCAGCTTCAATATTGCAAGTTACAGTGAGAGACAACAGACCGTCGAAATGTTCCTCTCGCATTGGCGCATAGCATGCGCACGAGTGTTAGTGCGCTAATTATTCCTGCCAGGAGTAATAACACGGCGAGGACCGCACCATCGTTTGCTACACGCTTTGAATAAAAGAGCACACATTCAAAAATTATTTGTACGAGCTTCCTTTTTTATGATTTATGTTTACATGTTGGGATTTTATATTTATTGTGCTTTTGCCTTTATTATTTTATTTTGCTTGCTGGATAAATGTGTTAAATTATGTACTCCAACAGCGTTTTAATTTATTTTGAAAATTAAAACAGATTTAAGTTTAAGCGAGTGAAAATAATTATTCTTTGAGATTAAATGAAAATGTATAATTAAAAACAATTCAAATTTATTTTCCGCTGTTGATATTTCTCTTTGCAATATTAACAGCTTTATTTATTCATAGTTTCGCTCTCCTTCACTAATTCCCATAAATTCATCGTTGTAAAAAAAGTATTACTGAACATTAATTGCAAAACTACAGGATATTTTTCAACTGATGCTGAAAAATTTAAAGTCTAATAAAATTTTATGTGCTGAATGTAGCAGGTAAATTATTTTATCATGATGTTGTTTAATTTTGTTTAAATTTTAAATTCGGAATGACAAACATGTTTCACTGTAATAAAAACTAATCACTCAGATCGTCGGATGTAGTAGTATTGATATTGATAGTCGTTTATAGAGACTAGCGAGACTACTATCATACTTAGTCAAAACTAATGTTAAAAACTTATATTGATATTTTGCTGTAGTTAATACCTCTTGATATGAGATGAAAGTTGCAATATTTAAGTATCTATCTGAAAATGTGGGGCTCGTTTTACTTATTTTATAACTTCCTAATCTAAGTACATATTTATCTTTGTTAGGCGTGTTTCAAATTAGTCCACTTAAAATGCTTCAAATAGTTCTAAAAACTTCTCAAAGGAATTCCATCTACATGAAATTTTATAGATCCGCCTCTGGAATGATAAAAACTTTGAAGGCTTAGAAAAATGCGGTCTGTTATCAAAGCCGGCTACCAAGTGGCGGATTCCCAACAAGCAAATGAAGCAGTTACTTCGGGCCTCGACGATTTGGTGGCCTCAAACGATGATAAATAAACGAAACAATAGCAAGATTCATATGAGAATATATTATAAAAAATAATGATACACATTTCTTTAAAGAAGAAGTTGAAATTAATCTTTTACTTCAATTAGTTAAGGACGAAAATATTAAAGTTTAAGTAAGTGAGATGTACAACGTACAAGTTATTGACTATAATAATCTATATTTCCAATAGTGGAAACTATTGTCAATACCTATTTGCTATTTGTAACACGAGTGAAGAACGTCTATTTTCGGTTTTTAGCCGGGTAATAAAACTATTTGAGAAATAAGCTTAAGTCAAACGCATTTATTGGATTTAACAATTTTATTTATTACTTGACTATGACTAGATAATAAATAATTTTGCTAAAACAAAATCGAGAAAAATATTATTATATTAATTTATAGTTATCGATTTACTGTAATTAAACATATTTTTGTTAGAAAAATGTTGTTAAGTATAATTTATATTGGCCATTTTATATTTCAAATAGTAACAATAATGATAACTATTTGGAGGGGCGGGTCTCAAAAGTTATTAGTACTTCGGACCTGTGGATGAATGAATCCGTCAATATCACTAGCACCAGGCAAATGAAACAACGGTTAATAACTAGTACTTCTTCTTCTGATAAATTTTTAATTGATTGTAAGAGAACGACGACACGGGGTCAAGTCAAGGCTGTCCGTCATTCAAACCATGTCAAAATGATTATCTGGATGCAAAAGTGTGAGAAAAATAGAAAATTTACATATTTTAGTGACTCTTCTCTTATTTATTATGAATGATCAATTTAATTTATGTAAATATTTAACGATTCTGAATAATCTAAAATTTACCTATTTATATTCAATTTTATGTGTCAGTATTTTTCCATGCTATTTTTAGAAGCTAAATTAATTTTAATTGTCTTCCTATCACTTTCAAATTATATTTATCTTCAGTAATTTATGTATACTTATACTTAAATCAATCAATTATTCGGCTTTAACATTATTTATGCCATACAGACCTAATTTATTTGATGTGTAATATTTTTACTAAGAAATTAAAGAAACCCGCTACTTATATAAATTGCATAAATATGTTCTTCTTATGTTCGATAAAAGAATGTTGCAGGTACTTACTATTTACAGTGAGTATAAAGGTGATTTTTAGTAATAATGACATGATTTATAAACCAATTTTACATTCTGCAAATTATGATTAATATTTTAATACCAGTATTTCAAACGCTTAGAACTGTTTAGAATATCAAATATTACACTAAAAAATAGTACAAAAGGCTGTTTTTATGCAAGCTAAAACTATATTCATTTAAATTTTAAAATTGACCCGAACGGAAATTAAAATTTCAAACAGCCTGTATTTATTAAATAATAAAATACATTGTGCATAAATTGATATTTTCGGGTGTTTTAATTTACAATAGGTATTTAATTTATCTCTGTTTTATAATATTATAACGTTAAACGTAAGTATTTCATGAATGTACAATTTTAATTCTAATAATTTTACGCCTGACCCAATGCTCGAATACTGTTCAAAATCGCGGACTGAAACGGAAAGATTGTGTGTGAGTAGCAAGTAGTAGCAATAGCAATCTTCTGTTGCTCGTCCGCTGTGTAGAGTTACGTTATTATTTGACAACACTGCACATCCCACGCTACAGACATTAGCGCAGACCAAAACCACCCGTTCAGTTATAACTTACACGAATAGGTGGCAGCATGTCCTGATGCATAATTTCGTATAAAATTCCGCCATATTCTATTACAGAAATCCCATATACATTATTTCTCTATAACCTTTATACTCACTGCTATTTATTAGTATTTTCAAAGCCGTCGTATATGCATGCATGTATTATATTTTCCGTGCTTGGGTGTAAGTAGTTATTGAGAAGAATATATTAAAACATATTATTTTCAAATTAAAACATTATGGTTAATAATTATTGTTTTTACCTCTCACCACTCAGTACTGTAAGAGAGGTAAGTTCTAAGTTGTAATCATGCTAGAATTTCGATAGTGAGTTTTCAATGGATAATCATGTTTTGAAGTCCGTAGAACACGATTTTGATAGTTTCGCAATGATGATGATGATGATATGTGTGTATGCGCGTGCGTGCGTGTGGGTGTGTGTAAATTTTTTTGTAAACAATATTCAATATTAGATTTTGGTGTTGATCGTGCAACCGGAAGTGGTAGTTTCTTGAAGATCTGAAGAGTTTTTCTGGAATATCCTCAAAATTTATGGATTAATAGGAATTTTTTAAATAACAATGTAGGTATACTAAATGAATGATACTATCTACAATTTGTATCCAAAACGTTGTTTCTATATCTAGCACCATTTTCCTTCCAATTACAAGAAGTTAAAATCCTACAAATTTGTTACAATTTTGATTTATCTGCCTACCAATGAAAACAAAAAATAAAATATTTGAGCGTTAAGTCAAATAAATTTTTGACATTATGAAAAATTGAAAATATGATATGTCATTTATGATTTATATGATTATGTGTTTATGATAAACATTAATAATATTATAAAAACTACAATTCCCGAACTCCCTTCTACAATGCTATATTTGTGAGTAAGTACTAATGTATACTTATAATTAGAAAAATAAAAATAGTAGACTATGGCGAGAGGTTATGTGTTGGCCACATCAGATTTTTTTATTTAGTATTATTATTTTAAAATGCATTAATTTAAGAATAATTAATCATGAAAGTAACTGTTGTAACCCATACTTAGCTAACAAAACGAGTGTAAAATGAGTTAGGTACCTGAATAAATATTCACTTTTAATTTGTAGTTCAATGTTTAATTTCAACAAACTGTGTTCTGTGATATTATTTTCGTCTTAGATTTAGGGTATTGGATTTTTGTTCTTCGCTTTATATATAGTGATTATCGTAATAATGCGACATTCAGCTATGTTCAAAATTTTAGATCGGCCATCCTTTGCCTCAACGTTAATAAAAAAATATTATACATTATAATAATAAAAAAATTCACAGTCATAAAATAATATAAAATTTTAAAATATCCGGTTTTCTGGAGTAAGCGTAAATTGTTAATTTTATATAAGAGGTGACGCTGTTCACCACACTTTAAACATTTTTCTTGCGAAATATTAGATAAAAGAGGTACAGTTTAAGTAATAACTATTTATTCTTATAAACATTATACGATATTACTGCACTAAGCGACTAGGTTTGCATTCTTATTGACGTATTCCGTCCGGTGGACCAGAAAGAAAAGGACTTTCTCGGTTGATGACACACAAGAAATCGTTCACTAATGTGATCTCTGCCAAACCTGGATGAAGCCGGAGGTTTGACAGACGTCGTACGTTTAAATCTCTTCAAACGCTTGGATACAACACTTAACGTTTGAAGAAATTTATGTGTTGGATTGAAACACTAATCGTATAGCGGAATCACAATTATTATCAACCACCAGGATAGGCGCAGTTTGTAATATAATAGTGCGTGATAGAATTTCTATAAGTGCAAGGATAAAACGCTAGCTATTTGTAGAAATATCACAAATCGGAAATAAAATAAAATAATAGAAACAGATTCTTACCAAACGGTCAGGTGTTCATGTTGCCGGATAAAACGCATGCAAAATCACCTGTGTCTAAAATCGGATTTCCACCCGCATAAATACTAATCGGACTTCCATAAAGCCTGTGTTAAAATCGACGTTTAATTAGTTAAACTATAAACGAATTTTTCTAACGATAATGTTGCTCGAGCGTTTATGATAATGAACACTCCAACAAAAACGCATACACGTAAAATCATAACAGCAGTGCGGTTAGCGGTCACGGCTAGACGCCGCCGTCCGACGCTTTGCACTGCTCTTATGAGATATCTTTACGTGTACACTAGCGCACCCAGAATATTTTTTTAGGGAGGGCTGGAATTTGTCAATGTACAATTAGTAATTGTGAAGAAAAATGTGCCGCAGACAAATTTATATGAAAAACTACATGTTTAACACCTTATTACTGCGCATTTGTATCGACACAAGTGCTTAGTATTATAAATAGTAGAAGTTGTTGCTATTAAAATATAAACTAACAATCTTGAACTTAGAAGACTGTTGTTCTTTGAACGAATGGTCAATCCATCAGTCAAACAGAATTGTTTGTAAATATATATTTACTGACTGTCACACCCACTACTGTTGCTTTGTTAACTAATTGCAGTTATATATACATTAATTTGATAAAATTTATTGTACATTTAGTCATTTTGAGACGTATATGCGTTTATGCTCGAGTGTTTACGATTATGACAGCTCGAGCAAAAACGCATATATGTAAAGTCATAAGAGCCGTACAAAGCGTCGGATGGCGGTGGCTAGCCGCGACCGCTATAACGGCTTGAGCGAATCCAAATCTTTTTCTATATAAAGCCGAATCCAAACCTTTATTTATATAAAGCCGCTGTGGCGGCTTGCGGCATAGCGGTGTCTTTAGATTCATTTGTTGCCTACTGTTGACACTGTTTGCACTCAAAGAAGACGAGTTTTTGCTTTTTAGTTAGAAAGTTACAAGCATTTTAAATTTTGATATGAGCGCACGGCGCACAATGCGCATTATTTCAATCACATATGACCACAAATTTACAGACTTGTAAAGTCGTAACGCGACGATTCCAGTGTCAGACATAGACATGTGATTAATATATTGTTGTTATCATAATAAATACTAGAGATATTTAAAATAAAAACAAAACGCCCCTTCATAATAAGAGAAGAAAATATCAATACAATACAAGATTTCACTTATCATCATACTGTCTCCAATAATTTAAGCAACGTTATCCTACATTTTATTTTTAGTTCTTAGATTTTTGTACTCTGCATTTGGATATATCAAATAAAATTGGATAATTCTTGACTAATTCTATTATTAGTTTGTTGTGCCATTTTGTAGCAGTGCAATTTGTGAGACTTGCGGCCTGTGAGACTTGCGGCGGCGGAGGAGACGGAGTTTGCGGCTGCGGCCGGCCGCGTACAGAACGCGACGGCAGTCGCGTATGTTGACAACCTTTAGGTTTGTTTTCGCTGACATCGTCAGCGGTTGCGGCTAGCCGCCGCCGTCCGACGCTTTGTACTGTCTTTTATGACTTTACGTATATGCGTTTTTGCTCGAGCATAATCGTAAACGGTCGAGCAAAAACGCATACACGTAAAGTCATAAGAGCAGTGCAAAGCGTCGGACGACGGCGACTATCTGCGACCGCTAACAGCGTCAGCGAAAACAAGCCTTTAAAAAAATAATGTGATTGTTTTCGTTGGCGCGGTGCGGTCGTAACGTCATAAAGTTGGCCGCCTAGCGGACGCGGACCGACCGCTCTTGAAGCAGTCTGGCCGCGTCAAAATTTGACTTTGACAACAAATTAAATTAATTTGTAAAAAAGTTAGGTACCTGATAATGGAAAAAATAAATAAATTTAAATTTAGAACAGAAAATCCATAAAAATTAAAATTAAGTAAAATTCTTATATAAATCATTTTGCTCAGGATAAAATTATCTTTGTTCTTGTTATTAAGAACAACTCATTGAAGTCGTTTACCAATTTTTTTTTATGAATCTTCAGGTTGGTATTAATGTTGCTAAAATATATTTTTCACATTTTTTAAAAAGTGCTATAAATGAAAACATAATTCATTAAATCGCTTTGTTTAACACATCTCAAATTCGTGACGACAAACATTTTGGTGGTGTCGCCCAAAGTCTGTCTTTATATTATCCTTCTAATGCCAAATGCAAATAAAACGGCGTGGCCATGTGGATCAGGCGTGCCTTAATACGTCACACATGCAATCGCTATGTTTCTGTTTTCATTGCGGTCGAAAAAATGTCTATTTTAAAGGTAAAATATTTGTGTAATTTTGAATTTTCAAGAACTTTAATTGTAAAATTAGTAAAATTCGAGTAAAATTATATTCTTTCTTTATATTTTAATATTTAGTAAAATTATTGTAAATTTTACCTGAGTAAACTAAACGACCCCATTCGATATTTTTATCCGTTCAGAAATTATAGCTTGTTAAACACAATGAATACAAAAAATTTGGAAAATTTATCAAAAATTGACATTATGGCTAAATGAACGCCCTAAAAAGTTTTCAAAATAATGTATCTTATAGAGATATGTTCGTAGAAACCGGAAGTCGATATTTTATCCGTTCTGAAGTTACAAGCTCATTAAACACAAAAATACGACAAATTTGAAAACACCTAAAGTGGAAAAAATATATGTTATTATTTGACTCGCGATTAAAACTGTTCTTCTGAACCAAATTTTAATTTAAAGAAATAATTTTATGCAGAATTAATGCTCTTCAATTTTTGTATTGAAAGTTTTTCGGTAAAAAGCGCGGTTTAGAAGTTATAAGCCAAAAACAATGAAAAATGGCAACATTTCGTGTTTCTTTTGCTCTCAAAAGTGTAACTTACCTCCTGTGACCGTACAAACTTAGATTGCTCTTATTTAATATCAAATAAAGCTATTAATACGATTTCCAGCTGTCCAGGAGTTAAGTCCAGGAAATATCCCAATTTTACTAGCCTATTACGCACTGACATGGAACCACAACCAGTGCTGATACCATTTAGGCATAAACCCACAATCAGGAAAATTTATATCCTACGTAGGTAAATGTCTCACTCCTGATTTTTGTTTAATCATGTTGTACGTAATGCATAACATTGTGACAATGACAATGTTCTACAAATTTTATGAATATTATATGCTATAAAAATAATACTTGTGGTAATTTTATTTTTAAAGCAAATTTTTATGTACCTACATATTGAAAACTAGTAGATATATTACTGATTATTATATTTAAATGTGTAGTAAATCATATTTTATCTGTGGTATGACGATAATACTAGTACCTATTGACGTAAATCAATATTTAAACAAAAAAATATCCTGTAAAAAAGTAATTAGTACATGTAATAATTTATTAAAACAAACATCAGGCTAAACATGGTACTTTTGTGACTTATAAAAAACATGATCTTCGGGTAAAATGCAAGTATTAATTAATTAGTTCAACTTAATTTAAGTGAGAAAATGATGTATGAATAGATTGACGAATCTAAAAATGTAAGTAACATTTCTCAATAACGTTATTTCATTTACCTACTTAAAGATTTTAATGAGAAAAATTATAAACAAATGTAAACTAGCTTTGCTCATATTACTTTAAAAATAATAAAATATCCGTTTCAAAGAGTTTTCTAAATCCGATCTTCAGTCTTTGCCTCGGCGTTATGGACTTTGTAATGTGTTTACACCACACTGCACTTCCTGCGGTTATTAAAATGGAGAAGAAAAAAGTGATAAAACTTCAAGTATCTAGTGTTAGATATTAAATTTTTAAAATTCATACATTTTTAAAACGCTGTACGTGTTAATGCATTAAAAATATAAAACAGATAACTAAAAACTAACTAAGTATGTTTCAAAGTAGAGATTGGTTTAATACTGAAAATGTAATCTAGACGTTTTCAGATGAACTGTGACTTCATGCATATTATATGTGCTACATTTGCATAATGTCGTTCAAAGTAATGAAATTTACTTGTATTATTAATTAGTATGCAATAAATATTAAAGTAGATACATATTTCAAATAGTTACGTAGGTACTAACGGATGGGCCAATAAAAGTTTCACCATGTGAATAGTAAATAAAAATTATTGCGTTGGAATGCTTCTAATTTCTTTATTGAATATTATGTGTGAAAGATAATATCGGCCACACAGCCAATGCAACAATGGTTTTATTGCACTAGAAATTCCCGAAACGCATATGTCGCGAAATCTGGTACATGACCAAGAAATTATTTTTTTACTTTTTTATTCTTACTAAAATTCCCACACGGATTTTCGAAAATTGGCGTCTATGTATACCTAATCCCGAATATATTCCACAATTCTCTATCATTCAACTTAACCACAAATGGGCGTCACTTGAACCGATACCTTTATCTAGTATCGCTAAAAACAGCTGACATTCCATCCAGAACAAAACAACAACAATGATAACAGCGTCGAAATTTCCTGAACCATCGCATAGTGACACAGAACACTGTTCGTACAGGCGGAAAAATAAATCAGTGCAGTGGTAAACAAAAAGCAACTGTGTTGCTGTGTACCTACTTATTTTTAGTCGCTATTGTGTTAGGTCAGTGCAAAGCAAACCACGAGTGGTCTTTACAGAAACACACGAGGTTGCGCCATGGAGAGTTGTGTATTTTCAAGAAATTAAACAATTGTTTTGTAGGATAACAACACTACATGAAAGGTACTTCATGTTTTTTTTATTTACTGCCAGTTATAAAAGAAGAATTATTTAATGTTTATTATTACTGAAATTATTTTTCTTGTTTAGAGGATGGCAAGGGCGGATCTAGGTGACGATTTTAGGTAGGGGGGAGGGATAATTATATGAAAAGTAATTTTAAAAACTCCGCAAGTTCAAAGTAAAATACTTTTGAACTGATTTTTCGGAGAAAATGAACACCTTTATATGTTCACAAATAAATAAAAATATAAGCTTTACTTCTGCGTTATAAAAAATAGTATAATAATTAAAGAATAAATTGGAATATTTGTCCATTTTTGAAAAAAAATTAGAATCTGGTATAAAACAATTTTTATCAACCATAATCCGGTACACGTATTTTACGTTGTAAGTCCGGCAAAATGAGTTATAATTCAGGATTTGTATAACGAACTTAAATCACTCCTGCGTGCGTTACAATATGAATTGCAAAAAAATATCCAAGTTTTTAAGAAAACACAAGATCAATAAATAGATGAGTAAATAGCAAAAATCAAAAAATGACTGACAGTGACAACACAAAATATGTACCAAAAACTAAATATTTATATGGTTATCAAATTTAAAAATAAAACAGACGTTATTTATTTATTTATTTATTTATTGTAACCACTCAACAGGACAAGCGTCCCAATTACAGAGGGTGTAGGAATTATATGTCGTAGTATAAGATGAAAACATAAAGTTAACATAATAATAATAATAACATAATAACTAGAACATAATCAATTAATTAATTAATTACTCATTTGTAACTTACTCCTACCTATACCTTCTATCGCAACGGCTACGTGTTATTGTTTCGTTCGTTGTGGATTCGTACACTCAGCTTAATAGTGCTGGTGCTAGTTTGTACGCTCGGACTGCATTTCTCCAACAACTCGTAATCCGTCGTAGCCCACCAAATACGTGCTAGTTCGTACATCGCATGGACGGATCCAAGGGTGTGGCTGTAGGGGCGATTGTACCCTTATGGAAAATTCTAAGAAATTATATTTTTTATAATATAGGTAGGTACACATAAAATTTGATGAACATTTTATTATTATTTTGTCATGTATATATTAATTATTAATAAAACTTATATAATATTATCTAACTGTCAGATAATAGGAGACAAAACACCCACTAGAATGCTTTCTTATGGCAAAAACCTCATTTTTAATTTTTAATAATTCTTCTATTTTAATTTTTATGCATGAAATATGGTAAAATATTATGTAATTTGCCCTATATGAAAATACTTTACTTTTCCCCATAGAGAACCCCCTCCCCCCAAATAAAAATCCTGGCTACGCATATTAAATCGCCCCCCATGCAAAAACTTTCTGTATCCGTCACTGGTACAACGTTAATATCACACACAAATATACTTGATATGTTAATAGAATAGGCGATTAATAATCTCGATAGTTAACGGGTTCGCTACTCTCACGCGTTAAAATGTATCATTATCATACTAGATAGTTAAATAAATATAAACAAAATAAAACAATTAATAGTTTTATAGCAATAAATGCCTTGAATGAGTTTCTGTTTACAACATATTAAAATAAGAACTTATTTGGATTATTTATATTGATATAAAACGAAGAGTGTATAGGTTTAGAAATATGCTAAAATACTAGTTCGTTTTTACTATTAGTTGTTATCCACAAATATATTTAAAAATTCAACTATGATTATAATAACGTAGTCGTAACATGACCACTAGGTTCAGATCTCCGACTACATCAAGTATTTATGTGCGATATTAACGTTGTACGAATTAGCACGGACTTGGTAAAATCACACTGCGACGGATTAAAAGTTCTTAGAAAAATACAGGTAAAAGAGTTCGAGCGTACGAACCAGCACTATTAAGCTGTGTGTACGAATCCACACTGTACAAAAGCAACACTACACCATCGGAAAACTGAGTACAATAATTTTGATCATCATGTTTATGATTAAACAATTTGTAAGATTTGATTAGGTGTCAACAAGTAATTACGAAATAAATTTATATTCAGCAGAGGACACGACCTGCCTCAAATTACACGATATTTTCGCAACTATTGCAGTGTAAATATGAGCAGATATTATTAATAAATAATTTCATAATATTGGAAATGGTAGGTACCTAAATAATTTTTTGTATTATATTTGCATCATAAGCGATCTTTAGAATTTAAAACAATCATGCGAAAACACAAGATTAAAAGTTAAAAGTACTAGCGAGTAGCGACGTTAAAATCACTACACTAGTAGACCATTATGATGATGGCTAAAGGCATATTCTATACCAATATAAGATAACTCTTTTATCGTTACCGAATTGGATTCTTTATTACCAGTTACATAGTTATAATATAAAAATTTCCGCACGATTCTAATCATGATTTTTTTATTCAAATTTTTTTAAACACTTTGAAGTAAAGCATAAAGTTGGAAAATTTTTAAAATGAAGTTTTTGCACTGGTGTTTATTTTTGTTTACCATTATATACAATCAATTAGGATCAATGTGAAAAATGGATGTTAATATTTGAAAATGTAATTAATTGATCATAGTTGAATAGAACTGTTGTAAATACGGTTTGTTGATTAACCATATTGAAATCTTAACATTTAAACCTAACTGCCGAGGTAGTAAATATAACTAAGACAATTAAAAATATTATTTCCTAATTTTTCTTTTAAGGTCATATCTTGCAAAATATGTAGGTACTTATATTACTTTTTTCGCAATACTTATGATTAAAATTACTTATAATATAATTAAACTATATTATATTGTTTCCGGCATTTGTATCATACATGAAAGTACTTGGCAAAAATGTATGTTAATTAAAATTCGTAGAAAAATATGTCAAAATATAAAACAAATAATTAAAATGTGAACAAAAAATATAAGATTTATTAAAATCGATTAAACATTAACCTCTAATTGAAACCAAATGTCACGAATCAATTATTTCGCTTTGATATGAATTTAAAACCAATTAATATTTAAATAAAGTAAATATAAATTATTTTGATTGTTAGCTTTTGTGTTGGTAATTAAATAATTAATAATGTTAAAATGTACCAGTTGTTTTATGAAAAATTTATTATTTTATTTTTCATCTTCGTTGTTATTTCTAAAAAGATTTTAATATTATTTTAGGCATTTAAATTATTGGAAAGTTTTGAATCTATTTTCGTGTACAAAAATATTCTGGCACAAAATTGAAAGAGTAAAGTTCATATACTCTTCTCTTAGTCACTTGATTCAGAATTTTCTAGCTTCGCTTACGTGGGTGCTTTATTTTTTATTCATAAAAGTCTCACTTGGATGTTGGCTTCAAAGTTTTTAATATTTTACTTTACAAGAACTAAACAAGTTTTCTCAACTCGCTATTTTAAAGGTTAAACATTGATAAGACCTAATATGGTAAAAAATTAGCTTCATTAAAAATTTTTAGTTAAATTATATTTGAAAAAAAAAATTATTTGAGTAAAAGTCTGTTGATTCTTGATTTTAGGATAGTGAAATGAAAAAATGTAATTCACAAATTTAGGTGGGTAGTATATGAAGCGTTTGGGTCATAATTATTATGAAAAAATCTAGTTTTTTTTCTCGTAAGAAGTATATTTCTTTTAAAAATTTGTTATTTGTATCACAAGGCCAGAAACTGACCTTTTGCAAGAGCGAGTATTTTTGACACGCCGAGCCACAGGCGAGGCTTGCAAATTACGAGCACTAGCATAACAGTTTCTGGACGTGTAATACACAATATTTTATGTGCCGATTTCATTACAAAAATATAAAATAATTATACATAACCTAAAAAATTGTGCACTGAATTTGAGCTTAAAATATATTTATTTCAGTTTCTATTAATGATTTACGTCTAAAATTTGTCAAAATCTTGTTAATTATTGTATAAAAAATATTCAACGCATAAAATTGACATCTGCTTGACAACTGTAGTAATGTCAAGATGCCAATCTATAACTTCCGGTTGTTTGCCGGCCTAGGCTGGCAACAAAGAGTTTCTGGCGGATTTTGAGATATGGAAAACTAGCGATGCCGACCGGAGGCATATAAAATATATTTCTTCCAGAAAGCAAATACTTCACTGAAGCTACACTAGATGGCGTTGCTAGCTGTTGGCAATGTCAGTACCTACATTTTAGTTCGACGTATAACATAAATGTATAGCTAGAGTATGTTGTAATGAAAAGAACATCTCTGTTTAGATAGCAATAATAATAAGTTTGTTCTCACCATCAATATAAAGTATGAACGTACTCTAGCTACCTTTATATGGTCAGGCTTCTGCAAACTAAGAAGTAGGTATTGACATTGCCAGCAAATATATATATGACCCATTTAGCGTAGTTTCAGTGAAGTATTTGTGTTTTGGAAAAAATATATTTTGTGTTGCTGGGTAAAATATTTTTAAGTTGCTAGAAAAAATAAATTTGCTATGCTAGTAAAAATATCTTTGCGTTGCTTGAAAGTATATTTTTATGCATCAACTGGTGAAAATAATATAGACTAAGAGTGTGGACATTTTATTAGTCGTGAAATTGAAGGGCTTGGGTCTTGCATATCTACTGAAGATGGAATGTCCAGTCTGCCAGTCCTAAGTGGCCGGATTAGGCTTCCTCAAGTATAAAAAGTTGAGTTACAAAAATGTAAATTATATAAATTAAGAGTTCTTGCATATGTAGAAGTAGAAGTGGAAATAAACGATATTTCTTATTTATAAAACATATTGGCAGAACGTTTCTACTCTTCCAATCTTAAATGTACCAAATAAAAAATAATAAATAACCTTTCAAATTTTCATAAATGTCAAAATTTTTCTTGTTATCAGTGTTTATCTGCTAACCTATGCAAAAAATATTTAATCATAAGTGCTGATAACCCGAAAACAAAGTTATAAAAATATAAAATATCATTTATTATTATTTTGCTTGAGGAAGTCTAATCCGACCACTTAGGACTAGCAGACCGGGCATTCCATGCCCTTCAATTTCACGACTAATAAAATGTCCACACTAATTTGACCGCTAGCTCTTGGACTAATACTAAAGTTCAGAGAAATATTTTAAAGAATATTTTTTGACAGATGGTTTAACCAATCATTTTGCGTAATGATGACGTCGACGTCAAATGACGTAATGCAACCAATAGAATTGATAATGTATCAGAAAACACAACGGGTGTTGTGTTTCACATTTTGTTACGATAGTTACAATAAATAAATTTGTCAAATTGAACGTCAAAAATGTTTTGTAAAATGAGTCGATTTGGTGGTGTTTTTATCAAAAAAATATTCTTCCTAAATACCATTCGAGATAATAATTTTTTGATAGAATTTTTGTCTATTCCACGGCAACTTAATGCAATTTCACTCCACAAAACATCATCTGACAATTCCCCTCAACTTCGTTTTGGGAAATTGATAGATGATGTTTTGTGTCGTCAAATTGTTAGAAATAAGTTGCCGTGGAAACGACAAAACAATTCTCAAAAAATTATCATCTCTTATGGTATTACCCCTGAAAATCGCATTTCTTCCTGGAAATATTGTCTAGTAGTAGCTATATTTCCGGAAATATTTCTGTATACATTTTTTATAAACGTCATTTTTTTAAATTAGAAATAATATGCGATCTTCTTATCGAATACCCCTCGGCATGGATTTCATACCCAGAAAAAATTTGTATCGCGCATTTCTGCAATAAAATTTCATTCGTCTTAAAGCGCGTATTCATCCGAGCACGAACAGGAACGAGGCAAGGCGAGGCCGAACGATCATACATATGTGGACGTGTCACCGAGGCGCGGAAAACACCATTTGGCTGTGCGACGCACGGTCCGAGGCAGTTCGGATGCCATCCGATGGAAGTCGGTACTTCAAAGAGAAATTTGGTCAGATGTGGACGGCATTTGTTCGATTCTACTGCCTCGCCTCGCCTTACTTGCCTTCTGCCCTTCAGTCAAGTCTGTTCAGCGTCTACATGTATGCAATGGATCGGTGCCTCGTTCGTTGCCTCGCCAGACGTCGTACGATTGCATATTCTACCAAACAAATTTACAAACGAGGCATCCGTTCGGCCTCGCCTTGCCTCGTTCCCGTTCGTGCTCAGATCATCTGAGCAACGTAATTAGCTTTCGTGTACTATTCGAGCTAATTAAGACGTTGTTGGAAAGAACTCAAAAAAATTCCGGAAAGAATTAATGCACATGTGATATTATAAGTGAAAATATTTTTTCGCAATAAAAATCTTCTTTGGAGTTTTTAACTGGATTAAATATAGTTTTCGTAAATGAAAAAATATAAATATTTTCACAACTAAAAATTATTTATTTCCAAAGAAATATATTTCTTACGAAAAAAATAAGATATATTTCCCATAATAATATTATGATCCAAACAGCGCTTCATAGGGTAAGAAGTGATTGTTATTTTCTAACTACCTACATATTAACTGAAAAAATATGTGGTAAATACAATATTGTAAGAGCTTTACATTAAATTACAAAATAATTTAGTTAATTCAGTGTATCAAAATAATTTGAAATTAATATCACTTTTTTCTTAATACCAAAAAATTCAATTACACGTTTTAAATTTGAAAATATAAAAAGTATTAACAATCTTTTATTACAAAAATAAGTTAATGGCTTTTTAATAAATGGTTATTATTTGTCTAAAAATGCAGACTACAACTAAAATAATAAACCAATTTTTTAACAAGTTGTTTGTGAATTTAGAGGTCATGCGAAGAAGCTAGTTTGGTACTGTATTCAGTCATTGTTTTATTTTTAATAGCACCTAATGTTATAGTGAAAGTGCTCTAAGAATGGCATTCCAACCTTTTCTATGTTTACATTGTATTTTCAAAATACTATCAAGTCGGTTAATGTAAACATCAAAATTATAATTGGCTTTACTTTATTACTAATTTAATAATAAAGTACAACGTTATCATTTGATTTAGTATTTATTATTAATTCAAAAATAACAGGTTTGACTTTTACAAAATAAGGTTTTCATTGAAAATCCTACGAATGTAAACATAGTTGACAAAATAACTGCCTGAATAAAGATTTCACACACTTCACGTATTGTGTATGCTAAAAAGTTTATTTAAAAAGGTATGACAGCTATATCAAAACATTATGTTTATGTATATTGATATAAGATTACAGTTAACAGTTTCTAAATGTAAATAATCATGCCTCATTTTTTGCTACAAATACATTTAAAAATTTGAAACTTTATAGCTTATATTTTAACTTAGAACTTTAGTATTAAGTTTTATTTAGATATATTTTATTATTTTTTAACAATTTATTCACCTTTAAACTTTAAATTATAATATACAATTATTTGAACATATTTGTGCAGTTAGAACTGGAGATCCAGATAAATCATTTTATGAAGTATTTTTACCGAGTAAGGAGTGGCCTTAAATATACAAAAAAAAAATCACAATGTTGGATTGATATTATTTTACTCGTAATATTTAGTAAAATTTTAGAAATCAGATTTTTATTCTGCATCTTAAATATATTTTTAAAAACCTTTTTAAATAAGAAATTTTATCGTGGTAACTTTGTCTTTATTTAAATATTAATTTTTATATCATCAGTTTCAATAATTTTTCTTGTTATCTGCTACACACATAATAATTGTTCCTAACCTGACAAAAGTAATTAAAGTTGACACGTAATTTGATTTAAAGGTTTTTTGAGCAACAAATTGCGTTTAACTTATCTACCCAAATTTTATGTCACCATTAATTTTGTGTAGTGATTCCCAAAAATGTTCATACTCTAAGACCAACAAGTTTTAGGTTAAATACCTATCAGTTTTTCTGGTCAAAGTATTAATCTCAAAGATTTTTCCATTGACATTCATTCAACATCATCAAATGATTTTAAACTCAAAGTTGGATAAGTTTAACAGACACCTTAGCTGCTTGACATTGAGAGCTATATAGTGGACATTGACCTCACAATTTAGTTTATGAACTATGAAGTTTGAAGTTAGATATGTAATAATAATATTACATTTGAAATATTCAATGTGTGGCAGATCCTCTCAAAGAACACATTGCATACAAAGAGTAAACATTGCTAATTGCTATGCTTACATACATATATACATATCTTTTATTTTACGCCTATTTACCCATCTTGGGTGTGGCAGACTCACATTATGAGTTTTCGGTTATGCTTACGATTCGAATAATCTCAATTAAAAGACGATTAAGGATTAAGTAGTTCAATTGAAGAGATATATAAATGGGTTCGAAACCACAAACATTTATGTTATGAGTGTAATGAAATTCGCATGAAATCTCCTTTACGAATTCGCAAATAATTTTTCAGTCAAAATAAACTTTTAAAAACCTTAAATATACATTTCAAATATTTGAGTAAATTAATAGTATATTATATTAAGAAACTAAAGTGTGTAATTTAATTTCGATGATGAACTTTATTTCCCAATCCGAAGGTGAGTGAAATTATCCCCTGAGGGATTATAGGTACTTTAGTCCATTGGTATACCTATAAACTATTTTTGACACTTCATTTTAAAAGAAGACACATTTTGTAATTTTGACAATACAAACTTTATGACAAATGTGTGTATTTTTTGGCATAGAGATACTCCGTAACAAATATGCAAGTATTTACTTGACAACGGCAAGTATGCAAGTGAAAAATGTAATTAATGTACCATTCCTTACCAAAGTGTTGTGACTTGTACCTGATTTAGATCAATGACTGATGTAACTTTGATCAGTTTTTATGATCTTTGAGCTAGTCCTGATCTAGATTTTATTTGTTCATTTTTTTGAAGATAATAATAAAATAAAGATATGTGATCGCAAAGATGATAATTTATCTCTTTCCGTAAATTAAATTGCAACTAGATATTAAAAATACAATAACCTGTTCTTTTCATACATTCACATTTTTTCTTTACACCTGAAATTAAAATTCAAGTTCATTTTCTACCTCTACGAGTACCTATATTATTCAAATAATTTTTATATCAATACTCACACTACGAGTATATTCTCTTTTCTTTATATTGTTACATTTTAGATTTTTTGTATTCTAATAAAATACATAAAATTAATCAATATTCCTTTTATAAGCGAATTATCATATAAAATTTTTATATACTAGTATGTTTCTAAAATTGTCAATCTTTTAAAATTTAAAAAATATACCTACATATATTATAATTCCTGATTTCAACATAAATAAGAGGAATCAATGACTTGTTGTAATAACATAAAGATGAGATGATGTTGTTCTTGATCTATATATTTTGAAATGATCTGTTACAAAAACAAACTGTCTTAACTCTTTGTAAAACTCACCTAAATCTACGAGTTAGTAAGTAAGCTCTGATAACGTAGCATTGTCACAAGATATATCCTAAGCTTAACTATAATAAGCGCCAACTGGGTAAAACGTATTTACATTCATTTGTTCATAAAACTGGCTATGGGATAGACACGAAATAATCAATAAACGCTGATATATTTTTACTTCTCGTCCCATATTCTATAAGGGAGGTATTGTAACGGGTCAAAATTTTGGACTGTAATCTTTTGGTGGATAAGATAAGCATGTTTTAGGCCCGCTAGAGTAAAAATTTAACATTTTTGAGATGCTATCTTGTAGTAGTCAATGATCATTTATATCTTCTTCTGAAGTTTAAATAAAATGACTAAAATATATTTGTGAATAAAGTATGGCGGGAGGTCTTGTGCTGGGCACATCAGATTTTGTTAAAGGTTCCTACCCCTTATTTCGCTAGTTACTACTTCGGTAAACAAGAAAAAATAAAGCAAGTTTTATTTATTTCATGCCTTATAGCAGGTTGTATAAGTAGGAAACTTATCAGCGAGTCCATATCGTGAATCTAGGAGATAAATAAAATTGTAAATGTAATTGTCAGTATACGAAACGGAGTATAGCTTATGGCAAAAATTTGTCAATAATTACATCTTATGCAACTGTGGTGTAGTGTTATTGTGATATGTTGAACTGACAGAAATGAAATTTGTAATAAATTATCGAAATCAATTGATGACTATTTAATTGCTGTCAGTCAAACCCTAGTTTAGCTGTGCTTTAAATTAATCATACGTAATAATGGCCAATCTAACAGATATGTTAAACAATTATAGGTACATTTTTATATAGTTACGTATGTACGTGCACGCAAATTGAAATATTTTAAACGAAATTAAACATTAATTTTTTTAACTGAGAAGAACAAATTCAAGCCACGTTCATCTGATATTATTTTCTCTAAAAAAAGGAAAGAATTAATTTCATTTGGTATAAGATGAGAATATTAAACAGAGTAGGTAGAATATGGCGGGAGGTCTTGAGCTGGCCACATCAAACCTTTTGTATATTTTTATTTTTTCAATAGTTTACTACAAATATTTAAACACAGTTCGTCTTAATTAGTTGTATCTTGTACTAATCATTCATTCATTTGATAATTTGTCGTTGTAAATAATGCGATATGTCAATTCGATACACATCTGTTTTTTGGTTAGGTTAGTTAAGTTAATTTGAAGATGATGACGGCTAGTATAGTAAATATTTTTGAATCATCATTTAACTTTAATGAAATAAAAACAAAGTGGTCTTTACCATTATGTATAAATATAAAATAAAATTATTTTGTATTCTTATGAACAGTTCCATTCTGTATTATTTATTATTTTTTCTCTAAGATTGTAACTTGTAATTGTAACCATCTTATGCAATTGTCGAAATCTCAGCGATTAGCTTTGAGCCGCTTTGAGCTGTTGTGGCAGTAACCAACGATTGGTCACCAACGATAGGTTGTAGTTACCCTCAGGAGCCTTAATTTGGTTGTTACGAGATACGATTTTGTGACTTAAGTGAAGAGTTTTGTTCAATTGTAAATTTTTTCTTATATATATATATATATATATATATATATATATATATATATATATATAATATATAGTCGGTTCCTATTCTACCCAACGGGTGTAGAGGCTTATGTACTATTTAATATTCCAATTTTGCTACAAAAAATCTTGGATTGTCAATTTATTATTCTCCTGCATGTTATGGGAATATAATTCCCTGTATATTATGAAAATGTAATTTAAGATTTTCTAAATACAATAAAAGCAAAAATTTTTGATTCAATTTTTGATTAATATGAACATAAAAGACATAGTCATCATACAAGAAACTTGACATAAAAGTAGCAGATAATGGTAAGTGAAATACCATTATCTAAAAAGAAGGAAGTATACGCTTAATAGATAAAATTCCTTTTATATTAAGCAGATATACCAGGTTTATGACTATTTACCCTCCACTACGACTACCATTTAAACTAATTTACAAGAATGGTACTATTCATAAAAGAAAAATAACCAAATGAAAATGAAAACATAAAAAGAGATAAATAAACTGTTCCTTATCCTCCATGCAGATGTCCGCATCCTTGCAATGTCGGCCACCGGGCAAAAGCACAAAGACCTCGACCACGAAAGCTTCGAAGCAAGCAGAATGAAAAAATAACGAACGTAACGTGCCGGGGCACACGTCTTTAGCATCTTTCAACTTATTTACATTTCTATCATATTTTACAGCGACTCGTGGCCAGACCCAGAGTTACTAACAAACTTTTCTGTTTCAAAAGTTTGTACAACAGAAACAACAAAACAATAAAAGAAAGAAAGACATGTTTTGTGTTCAGCAGAAAAACTTTTATACTTCAGTCGTACGTTTGAGGAAATGCCGAGAATCAATGTCAGCCGTCCATTTTTTTAGCTTATCATTAAAATCATATTAATTACATGTTTTGCTTGCTAATAATGAATCATCTTTGCTAGGAACTTTATGTTTTAATTTTAAACGTGCGTCCGGTTTTTTCTGCACTTTGATCTCTTTACGAATTAAGAAAAACACCTACTTTCATCTTTAGTTTTTGTTCATTATTCATTATAATTTTTGTTTGTGAATGATGTCATGAATAGTAAAAAAGATACAAGTTTTAAAGGCACGTGATAATATTTTATGAATAAAAAATTGTTCTTGGAATAAATTGTTTAAGACAAATAAATATCACATTTTTTGAACAAAAAACTTAAGATTTATGTTTTTATTGATAAAAGATACTTTTGGCAGAAGTAGGTAATTAAAGCTGCTGTTATTATAATCTAATTTTGATAACCGGATTTTTTTATAATTGAATACATCTATGAATGAAACATATAAAGTAGGTACCTAGTAGTTAAGAGTTAAAAAAAAAATTACCTATAGCTTTTTGCAATCTCCTCATATCGATCTCCTGACGGCAATTTAACCTTTTGTTTTTAATAAACAGGGTTAGGAGACTTTTGTATACCTACTTCATTCATAAAAGTACAAATATAACGTAGGTAGGTATTAATTTTGAAGGCAAATAGCTTAATGCTGTTAAATGAGATACTTACATTAAAAAACATTTTAAATATGAATTCATACATATTTGCACTAAAAGATTTTTATTGCTTCCTTCTTATGTTAACCGATTCCCTCGAAATAAAATTTGAAATTATAAACAGATTCACAAAAGTCAGGTCACTCAATATTTACACTTCCTAATAATAATAATAATTGTTATACATAACTTGTGTAATATACCCTTTCTGGTATTAATTAAATTTGTAATAATTATGAAAAATTATTAACATGAAAAAAAAAACTCTCTTGAGAGAGCTACTCGTATAACAAAGCAAAAAAATCGACTAGTATTTACAATTTTGATATAAAATTAATAGGTAATAAGTTGCATATGATTGCGCGAAAATGGAACACCCTGTAGAAAAACTTATAGTGTAGATATTATATAATAAAAAAGCTATAAAATAAACATTGTTTGAAAAAATTTCGGTAATATTTAAAATAAATGAGTAAAAAAAATACAGACCGATGGACCACCATATAATATACCTACTTATTTTTTACTCGTATATACCGGTGTATACTTCAAATCTGTTATACTTATAGGAATAACAATGTTATTTTTTTAATTTTACTGTATTTTATATTATTTCATGGCATACTTTCTGTGTGATTATTTATTAATAAAAACATGAATAATTTATGTACTGATTATTTTAGGATTATAATAAATAAGAACTTTTATAAAGAGAAATAAAATATCTGTAAAATTTTGTAAAAATATATAGCGTGTTCCATTAAATAATATAAAGTTGCATATAATTTCGCAAAGATGGAACATTCTGTAGAAAAATTTATAATGTAAATATGTGGGCATTTTAAAGTAAAATAAACTTTGTTTGAAAAAATTTCGATAATATTTAAAATAAATGAGTATGAATACTTTTTGCTCACTTAGTGAGAATGTTGAAGACTGTAATTTTGCGGAAGTAAACATGTATTTATATTATTTATAATTATAACACACAGGAAGTGTATTAATAGACAGTAAAAATTTTGTAAATATTTCTTTTTGTTTGCAATGTATAAATTATTTATTTTTTGTTATGGCAATATGGTTCGTAGATTGTAGATATTAATGTTACCTACACCCTGTTTGAAATAACGAAAGAATTTTTACAGATAGTTTCTTGTGATTCCATTGGATACTACATGCTGTTATATCTTCAGGTTTTATTTGACTTTTGCTTTTCATTCCATTCCTACTGAATTCAAAACATAATATTATTTTGAAGCAAATTTTAACTAAATTTTCATTTGATGATATTTCTTTCTAATCTTCTTTCCACTATTTTCGTTATTATATTCTGTTTTTTCATCCATTTTCATGAATTCAAAATGAGTTCTAACAAACCAAAACGAAATAATATAAACTGCTGTGTAGTTTACGGTTGTCACTTGAGGGACAGCAAGAATAAAAATTAAAGTTTTCAAGGTTTCCTAAAGAATGGCGAAAGACAAGTTTCTAATGTTAATGATCGTAGGTATGAAAATATTCAATTAGAACAATTGCGATATGTTAACATTTTCCTCTTTTAGCTGCTTTACAAGTACATATACAAGAAAGTGCAAAAATCTTACATTTTGTCTTGCTGATATTTTTACACCACAAAGAACTTACACTCCGCTGTTCAACACTTGTTCGCGCTCTAAAAAATTACGAGAAGCATTTGTTGCTTTTCCACATACGAAAATATTTCAGATGACACAAGCCAGAGATCATAACCTTTAAATAAGTTCATTGCGATTTCTAAAAAAATTATTTGTTTCGTAATCTACGCATGTCATACTACTTAAATGTATGACATTAAATTCAAAACCACCTAAAACATTATGACACTTTACCATGTAAAACCAATTTCATATGATTAAAATAGAACCTTTAAAAATGCTAATGACGCTCAAACACACAAAACAAAACAATTTTAAGTCGTACATTTCATACAAGCTTACGGAACCGCTAAACACAATACAACTTACAGCCGACATATTGGATTGCACAGCAACGCCGCCAACGGTACCTACTATTAGTCGCCAATAATTATGCAATGCTGTTCAGATATAATTGATAGTTTTTATGTTGTTTATAATTCTTTTTGTAAACTCATTGATCATAACAAAAAGTAATTGCTGAAAAATTTCTTTAAAAGAGCTATCAGTATAGTTATATCGGACAATAAATGAACTACACGCAACTAAAAAATATCTCGATGCAAATCAAAATGATTAATATACAGCATTTTTTAAACCAATGATATAAAAACAACAACTTCAATTTATCGCCGTCGAAGCAACGTCAATTTATCGCCGTCGAAGCAACGTCAATTTATTGACGTCAAATCAACGTTGATAAATCGACGTCGATTCGACCCATGCATAATCGTCAGTTAGACGTCGATAAAATGACGTTGCTACGACGTCAAAATCGCGTCATTTGGTTGCAGTTATATCAGACAATAAATGAACTACACGCAACTAAAAAATATCTCGATGCAAATCAAAATGATTAATATACAGCATTTTTTAAAGCAATGATATAAAAACTAAAATTTATACTTGGTCGTTAATTACAGTTTTAATTAATACTGTTTCTGCAATTATCAGTACCTACCGATCAAGTGATGTTTGTTACAATATATTTATACATTTGTGGCGCGTGTGTTTCTTTTTGTAGTTTATATAAATCATCTCTATCGTGCTAAGAAAGAACTTATTTTGTTGTGTCGAAAAAGCGTTTCTCATTTGTTGTTTTCTTATTTTAAAGCTGTATTATTGCTTTCGAGATGTGCAATTTAGAAAACACCAACTATATTTTCTTCTTATAATTGAAGATTAAACGAACTTACCTGTAAGTGAAGTTCAATCGAAATTATATGAGAGCCTCGTTCGAAGTAATTACAACTATGTAGTAACGCTTTGCCGGTACGATTATGTCACAATGTTTAGTAAAAACAAAAAACGTAATGTGTTACGTCCCCCTAGATTCCTCTGTCTCCGATCTCCGTGATAATATTTAATCATTTCGTTTAGAGCTGAAAGAAAATTTCTGCTATTTTCCTATGGGGTTGGGAAATGGGTGGGAGGTTGTAATTACTTCGAACGAGGCTCTCATATAATTTCGATTGAACTTCACTTACAGGTAAGTTCGTTTAATCTTCAATTATATTTCGAGCCTCGTTCTCGTAATTACAACTATGTAGATGTTTAGATTTATGAAAAAGCTGAAATTTTATTGCTATATTTTTCCCTAAAACCAACCACATACTTAATAACAAACCAGCATTGTTATAGTTATCCATTTAGGATTGTAACCCCAAAATTTTCCTTATTATAATTAGACACATGTCTATTATAACACTTTGCAATATCTGACAATTCCGCGACCAGCCAGCTGTGTTTCTTATTACTTACATCCAAACTAATTCCTCTTACATTCTGCTAATGTTGACGCATGTCTTGTACTATGCGCTGAAAACCGGCTTTATATTAATTCCACATTCATCTGAAAATGTTTTAATTCATCTAGAAAAAGTTTGTGCACCTACAGCTGTATGTGGTTTATTCCAGGAAATAAAACCATTTATTGGTATGCCGCACTAATTTGGTTTTCTCTAAATAAAGGTTTAGTACTAGCCACACGTAAATTAGGTTTTTCTAAGAAAATCTAGAAAAAATTGATTTCGGCTTGGTCCTGAGGTTTCAATGAAAGAATTTATCTCAATTTCAATGCCGGTCTGTGTTTGATGAATATTATTTATCTCAATTTCTGCTAAAATTTGGACTCTATGCACTGAAACTAGTGCAAATAAGGTACTTAATCTTTTTGTTAGATTTTTTAATGATAATTTATCTAAATGACTTTCAGTTGCTAATTTGTCTAATACCTACGATATTAGTATCCCATATTTTACTGAATCTTAGGAAATAATGGTTTCAATCTGAATATTCCCTTAAAAAATCTCTTTATAAAAGTGCTATTTGTTAATAGGCCCCCAGAATATAGGAAATTGCTGACCGTGCTGAATTGGGGTTGCCGTAAACCGCACCTTGTATAAATTGAAATACTAAAATATCTAAAATTTCAAAAAATCAAAACGTGACTCGAGTCACCGGGTATGATAGCTGTAGATTTCCCATTTCACCGAAACTTTGAATAATAAAAAATATACAATTTTACCCAAGTTATTGGACTTTTGTCCGCCCGCTCCTGTGTAGATGCATGGAGCATGCTCTCCGGCATGCAGCGCAGAAGCTCAAAATCCAGAGTGCGCTTGGGCCCGTTTATCTCGGAAAACGGTCAAAGTTTAGAGAAAAATCATAAGGACCATTTTTTGATCTTGATTTTTCTCTAAACAAAAAATTATCTAAATGCTATATTTTAGCAGATATTGGCGGAAAACGATTTTTGGAACCTTTGGGACTTTTTCTTCCCCGTACAAGAAAAATTTTTACAGAACTTTTTCTTATTTTAAATTACCTGTCAATCCCGACAAATTTATATAAAATTACATTGGTGAGCGATTTTGTCAAAGTTGGACCCTTCATTTACTTATTATTTATAAGTTATATTCTGTCGTCATAAACAACTCATATCCGTGACTATCACAGAACAAAATTTTTAGTTTATAAAAACCCCCTGATATTGTTTTAGCGTTGCGCCCGATAAAAAAGATATTAAAATATCAACAGTGGCTGGCGAATAATTTAGAGTTTAGGTTTCGAACGCTTCCCACACAATCTTCCTGCTATTAAGGATAGATTGGTTGCAAATGGGTGAACTTATGTTCTGCAAGAGGATAACAATAATGTATTAGCAGAGTGACAAACTAAAGGTTTATCTTTTAAACTAACAAACAAAGGAAACCAGGTTGCTTACCAATATACTAAAATTCCCTCTGCTTAATCTTCTATAATTTTATGTAAAACCTTTAAAATCATAGCAAACGGTGGAAACGCATAATTATATAGGTTTTTCCATGATATAGTGAGTGCATCAACAATAATTAAACAATAAGGATCACTATGCCATGAACAGAACTTTTCACATTTAGCATTTATTTTATTTTGGATGGTATATACTAGGCGTAAAGCCAAATATTTTCTGTGCGCACAATTTTGCTAAATTATGTAATTTGTTAAGTTGCGCTCTACTCATTTTATTAACATATGAGATCGCTGTTGTATTGTCTATTCTCAACCAGCTTTCGCAATTTACTTTAACTCTTGCAAATCAGTGAAGGTCTATAAAATTGCCAGTAAATACAAATAGTTCATAATATGTTATTTTCTTTAAGCACGATTCCAAAGACCCTGTGCAGTTTGACCTGCACCAAATATACCCGAACCATGCTTCGAAATATCAGGAAAAATTATTAAATTCAAATCGAATTTGAAATGTCTTATGGGATTTTTAGAACTTAAATTATTTATCGACCATTTAATTTTGTGTTTAATTTATCGGGTAAAAACATAATTTTATCCAAATCGCCGTTATACTTTTAGACAGAGCTATGTTTTTATCTGTCTCCAACTGCTTTTGTGTAAGGCCAGCTGTACAAAAGAACTGATTGAAATTAATTTGTTTCCCAACAAAAAATTTATTTTGTTAAGTAACATAATTTTCTTATGTTCTGGTAATTCCAACAAGTAATTACTAGAATTTATAATAACTCTAAATATAATATTTAGTACTAGGTGTTAAACTAGTTTTTTCAAATATTTAGTACAACCCATGGTATTGTAAACGATCAATAATCTTTCGCAAATTAGATAAACAATGTTCAAATGAATTGACGAAATACAAAAAATCATCTAATAAAAGTTATAGAACTCCTTGCTATCTTAAGCTCTGTACTATTATCCTCATAATTTTTGTAAAATGAAAAGGACTTGTACAAAGTCCAACGGCAAACCAGTGAACTGATACAATTTGTTATTGTAAGAAAAACTCAATATTTGCTGCTACTTTTAGCTACTGGAAATTTTAAAAAATATATACATCCTTTAGATCCTAGTGGGCATCTAAATGAACCGGGACTAAGTAATTTAGTCGCTTTTCTGGTGTTCTCCATTTTCAAACATTTGGTGAAAATAATTTATTGAATTCTGTATAGCAATATGTAACTGTGTTCAGTTATTTTTAGTTACCTTTGGTACAAATTTTTGCTTTAGCTGACTAGCGAAGGGCAACTCGTAACCCTTAATGCAGCTCAACTACAAAGGTATTCTTTGTAAACAATTTCCATATTTGTTAGAAACTTTAAGACGACCAGCACTTACCTCTGGAATTAATATTGCTGTGTTGTCGTCGTTGAGACTGCATGTTTACAGCTGACCGGCGTTAAGTTTTCGCTGAAAACCTGAACCTTGTTTGTATCGCTGCAGCTCGGTTGTGAGTCTGCGAAACTACAACTCGGTTTTTGGGCCTATGCTGTCGCACCTCGAGCGCCCATCTGCGCCTGTGTAGCCCTGAGGTGGTGAGCGTTTTCAGTTATAAAATATTGAACCCACTTCTCTTCTGACAAAATATTGGATAGAGTTTTTCCAATTTCAGTTATTGCAGTCCCTAACTGGTTCTGCGAGTCCAGAAAATGATTGTCTCTTTTGAGACTAATCTGGCAAAAGAGCTTTTATTTCGGGTTTCAGTTTTGGTGCGGTAAAGTAGGGAACTTCGCTAGACGCGTATTTTGTGAAGTTATAATTTTTTAGTCGCCTTTCCGACCTCTGTCCTGATCCAGTTATTCTATTGTTTTTCAGCATCTGGATGCAGATGCGTGTTTGTTGCATGAAGAGTGGTTCGATTTCGAATTTGTTAATTGGTAATTATTTCGGAAATACGAGAATCTCCGATGCTAATTAGTCTGACAAGGCTAGTAATTTACTTCTTGAATGACTAATTGCATATTTTTCTTCTTTTAAGAAGTTTGAAAATATTTACTTTCAGGATAAGTAATATGCATGTTTTAATTTTTGTAAAATTTAAATCAATAAGATCCATTTTGTAACTGCTTCACTACTTGCATGAGTTTCAGTTATATAATTGCAGATGTTTCACCACTTGTGTGAACTCGTACTGCTAATTAAGAGGTCAGTTAAAACAGACTGTTTAATCTCTCGTGTTAAATTAATCTAGCTGCTAACTGTTTGAAAATATATATCTTTTGGGATGAGTAATATGCATAATGTTTTAATCCTTACAAAACCGAAATCGATAAGATTCATTATGTAACTGCTTCACTACTTTATAACATTTAATTAATCGGAGCCGATGTGACCACAACCGCACAAGAAAGCGTAATGATTAAATATTATCACGGAGATCGGAGACAGAGGAATCTAGGGGGACGTAACACATTACGTTTTTTGTTTTTACTAAACATTGTGACATAATCGTACCGGCAAAGCGTTACTACATAGTTGTAATTACGAGAACGAGGCTCGAAATATAATAGATACTTACATACCTAGTAAACTAAACGTTAGGTATAAAAAATTCTGTTAAATTCCGGGCAGAAAATAAAATGTAACAACAAAACAAAATGTGCTCGTCATGATAGAATTTATAACGTAGCGTACCACGTAGGAGAAACAGCACATTTTATTACTACTCTAAAACGTTTCGATTTGCGGAAATCTAAGATGAGTGAAATTTAGTAAAACGCGTAGCACAGCACAGACGTAAAGCAACTTAACGTGGATACTTCGGATGCTGAACAACGAAACTGCAACCGCAACATGAAAGAAAACCGTAAAAGATTTCGTCAGCTATAAAGTTCGAACGCACAATAAATGTTGCCATATCTAGAATCTTAAAACGCCCTAGGGTAGTCTTTATAGAAATAGCTGTCCAAATAAACTGTCGACGAAAACAAATGGGTTCCCTGATAGTCCAATTTTATGCAGTTTGGAAAGAATAAAGATATCAGTCATATTATTATGTTAAGAATATTACTAGCGTAACAATGCGATATTCAGCTGTGTTCCAAATTTGAGACTATCCCCCCAACCTCAATATCTAATTATTATGATAAAAAAGTTAACAGTCACAAGAAAAAGTAAAAAATCCGTTTTAGCGAAAATTGTTGTTCTTAAATTAAGAGATGGCACTTAGAATTTTTTTGTGCAACTGTCAAAAAAAGTTGATATTGACTTCCGTCCACAATTCAGGCCGCGATGTAAAACATTTGTGGTGTCCGATACATTTCGCGGCCGCGTTGCTATTAGTGGCTACGTGTTAAGCCGGGGCCAGACATGCGGTATTCGGCGAATCCCGATCATTCGGGATTTGCCGAACGGAATTCGCCTTTGTGTTCACACATGCGACATTCGGCGAATAACGAGCAAAAATATGGGAAACTGCCGAACGTTCGCCTAGTTGAACATTAAGTTGTCAGAGGACAAAATAGCTTTATTTCTTTCATTTATTCATACAAAATAGAGGACTTAACGAGATTATAAACCTTTTCTAATATAAATTAATCAAATTAACAACAACAACAACAACAACAACAAAGATAATAGATTGAGGCCGTCTGGGAGTCTAAATAATTGTTTATAGAAACAATGTGTATATACAATAATAAAAATTTCTAACTACGAATAAGTTTGATAACTTAATTACTCGCTACTGAGCTGGAACTGAAGTGAGTGATTCGACAGTTCGCTGTTCGCCGAATCCTGGATGTGTGATCGGTTGTCCGAACCCCCTCTAAAAGAACGTTCGCCCACTTTGATGTGTGCTAGTTTACCGACTTTGGGCGGGAAGAAGCGAACAGTTCGCCGAACGATTCGTCAACTCATGAACTCTCTATACACACTGAGCGAAGTTCGGCGAACAGGTGCTCGGGATTCGCCGAATGCCACATGTCTGGCCCCGGCTTTATAGTCCGGCGGCTATAGGACAAATTTCATATCAACTATGCATTTTGTGAATAAAGTGTCATTAAACTATTCTCTTTCATATAAGAAGTGGTGCCAAAATGTTAAGTATCAGAGACGGCCGCCATTTTGAAAAAATGTCCTCCATTTTTAGTTTTCTTTATTTATCTCGTATGATTAATATTACGATAAAAATTGTTGCATAGAATATTGTAGATCATAAAATTTGCTATAAAATGGTATATTTATTTTATCAGTAAGTACCTAATACAGTTCTCGAGAAAATCGTGAAAATATATAAGCAACTTGTAGTCGTTTTCAATAAAAGCGTAATTTAGTCTTTTCAAACTAAAACAGCTTTTAGGTAGTTGAGAAAATAAATTTCCTATTTTGTTGGATTTCAGGATTTAATTATATTATTTATTATATCACAAGCGACGTTTCGACCTTGATTTAGGTCATTTTCAAGCAAAAGTTACATTGTTAAATTGAATATTAAATTATATAACTAACTAACATTAAAATGCTATTGAGGTGTACATGAACGAGGTAAGTGAATGATGCAAACATAATATGAAAAAAAGACTTTATAAGTTAGTGAAACGCCGATACCAACTAAATAAAACTTCAAAATACGATGAATTAGGATTAGTGGGGCAGATATGAGCCAAAATACAGCAGAATTGTGCACTTTGTGATAAAAGCATGAAATTTGGCACAAAGGTACCTCTTTATATTGTTAAAAGATATGGATATTGGGCCACACATTATTTTGCCTCTGAAGGGCTTAAAGGCTAATTATATACCTCAAATTTTCGTTTTCGCGATTATTTCGTAAATGGTTAACATTACGAAAAATAATGTTAAATAGAAAATTATAGAGAATAAAATTATCTAATCAAGGTTATAACCAATTTTCATGTGAGTGTTATGGTTTACGAGGAAATAGAGAAAATGTATCGTTACAATACAGTACTACTTATTAAACCAACTTATAATTTTTGCTTCATCACATAAAACCAATAGTTTCTGAAAGAATAAAAATTTTGATATGCGGTTTCTTTTACTAAATTCTCTGAACAATTCTCTATAAGGATAGATTATTTTATTTTTATCTTAAAGGTCTGAGTGAAGCCAAAATTTTAAGATATTCGCCGCGGGAAAATTGAGAAATTTTAGTTTTTCAATTATTTTTGTGTTTAATGACCTGTAATTTCTGAACGAATACAAATTTTGACATCCGGTTTCTTTTATTAAAAATTCTCTGAACAATTCTCTATAAGATAGATTATTTTATTTTTATCTTAAAGGCCTGAGTGAAGCCAAAATTTTAAGATTTTCGCCGCGGGAAAATTGAGAAATTTTAGTTTTTCAAATTTTTTTTGTGTTTAATGACCTGTAATTTCTGACCGAATACAAATTTTGACATTCGGTTTCTTTTATTAAATTCTCTGAACAATTCTCTATAAGATAGATTATTTTATTTTTATCTTAAATAGTCCAGTAAATTTATACATCACAGCATGCGTCAAATCCGGTAGTTCTGATTTTTTGCAGACTTGTTTATGATGTTGGCCTAATAAATAATCCAAGTTTGTGACCTCGAGCGCCGAACGCAACTTTGTCAAAAATCGAAAAAACCGCGAAAATTATCGGGTTTTTTCATATTTTGGCGATTATAACCCTAAAGGACTACTATTTGAAAAAACTTTCTAAGGACGTTTTTAAAGTAGACTAAATTTTCAACAATTTAAGCCCAACCGCAGCTCCGTACGTCCAATAGTTTCCGAGATATGGCACTAAAATTAGCAATTTTTTCCTAAAAATAAAAGTAATTTTTGTGTTCAATTAACTGTAATTTCTGAACGAATAAAAATATTGTCTTCCGGTTTCTTTCAATAAATTTTACGAACATTTCTCTATAAAATCCGTTATTTTAAAAACTTTTAAGGGCGTTCATTAAGCCAAAATATCAAATTTTTTTTCGTGAGAAGTATTAAAATATTTTGTATTTATTCTGTTTAATGAGCTGTAACTTCTGAACGGATAAAGTTATCGACGTCTGGTTTCTTGCATTAAATTCTACGAACATTTCTCCATAAGATACAGTATATTAAAATCTTTTTTGGGTATGCATCAAGCCAAAATATCAATCGATTTTCCGAGAGAAAATTGAGAAATTTTGAAATTTTTAATATTTATTGTGTTCAATGAGCTGTAACTTCTGAACGGATAAAAATATTGACTTCCGGTTGCTTTTATTAAATTCTACGACTATTTCTCCATAAGCAACATTGTTCTAAATTTTTTTTAGGGTGATCATTAAGCCAAAATATCAAATGTTTTTTCAAGAGAAAGTAAAGAGATTTTTATTTTTTTAATATTTATTATGTTTACTGAGCTATAACTTCTGAATGGATAAAGTTATTGACTGTCGGTTTCTTTTATTAAATTCTACGAACATTTCTCTATAAAATACACTATTCTAATTTTTTTAGGGTGTTGATTGAGCCAAAATATCAAATGTTTTTATAATAAATACGAAAAATTTGAATAAATCTCTCGAAAAAAAAATTTATATTTTGGCTTAATGAACGCCCTAAAAAGTTTTTAAAATAATGTCTTTTATAGAGAAATGTTCTTAAAACTTAATGAAAGAAACCGGAAGACAATATTTTTATTCGTTCAGAAATTATAGTTAATTGAACAAAAAAATTACGAAAAAAGCTAAAATATTTCAACTTTTATTGTTAGGAAAAAATTGCTAATTTTAGAAGTGCCATATCTCGGAAACTATTGGACGTACGGAGCTGCGGAGCTACTTTAAAACGTAATAAGAAAGTTTTTTCAAAAACTCGTCCTTTAGGGTTATCATCGTCAAAATTTGAAAAAAAAAATATTTTTTCGCGGTTTTTTCGATTTTTGACAAAGTTGCGTTCGGCGCTCGAGGTCACAAACTTGGATTATTCATTAGGCCAACATCATAAACAAGTCTGCAAAAAATCAGAACTACCGGATTTGACGCATACTACCCCATACCTTCAGACGACAAATTTACTGGACTAAAAGGCCTGAGTGAAGCCAAAATTTTAAGATTTTCGCCGCGGGAAAATTGAGAAATTTTAGTTTTTCAATTTTTTTGTGTTTAATGACCTGTAATTTCCGGTAATTTCTGACCGAATACAAATTTTGACATCCGGTTTCTTTTATTAAATTCTCTGAACAATTCTCTATAAGATAGATTAATTTATTTTTATAGTAAATGTCTTAGTGAAGCCAAAATTTTAAGATTTTTGTCGCGGGAAAATTGAGAAATTTTAGTTTATAAAATTTATTTTGTGTTTAATGACCTGTAGTTTCTGAACGAATAAAAATTTTGATATCCGGTTCCTTTTACTTTATAGAGAATTGTTCAGAGAATTTAGTAAAAGGAACCGGATTTCAAAATTTTTATTCGTTCAGAAACTACAGGTCATAACATAAAATAAATTTTATAAACTAAAATTTCTCAATTTTCCCGCGACGAAAATCTTAAAATTTTGGCTTCACTCAGGCCTTTAAGATAAAAATAAAATAATCTATCTTATAGAGAATTATTCAGAGGATTTAATAAAAGAAACCGGATGTCAAAATTTTTATTCGTTCAGAAATTACAGGTCATTAAATACAAAAAAAATTTTAAAACTAAAATTTCTTAATTTTCCCGCGGCGAAAATCTTAAAATTTTGGCTTAACTCAGGCCTTTAAGATAAAAATAAAATAATCTATCGTATAGAGAATTGTTCAAAGAATTTAGTAAAAGAAACCGGATAACAAAATTTTTATTCTTTCAGAAACTACAGGTTATTAAAAACAAAATAAATTTAAAAAACTAAAATTTCTCAATTTTCCCGCGGCGAAAATCTTAAAATTTTGGCTTAACTCAGGCCTTTAAGATAAAATTAAAATAATCTATCTTATAGAGAATTGTTCAAAGAATTTATTAAAAGAAACCGGATATCAAAATTTTTATTCTTTCAGAAACTACAGGTCATTAAACACAAAATTAGTTTGAAAAACTAAAATTTCTCAATTTTCCCGCGGCGAAAATCTTAAAATTTTGGCTTAACTCAGGCCTTTAAGTTAAAAATAAAATAATCTATCTTATAGAGAATTGTTCAAAGAATTTAGTAAAAGAAACCGGATATCAAAATTTTCATTCGTTCAGAAACTACAGGTCATTAAACACAAAATAAATTTGAAAAACAAAAATTTCTCAATTTTCCCGCGGCGAAAATCTTAAAATTTTGGCTTTACTCAGGAATGTAAATAAAAATAAAATTATCTACCTTATAGAGAATTGTTCAGAGAATTGAGTAAAAGAAACCGCATATCAAAATTTTTATTCGTTCAGAAACTATTGGTTTTATGTGATGAAGCAAAAATTATAAGTTGTTTTAATAAGTAGTACTGTATTGTAACGATACTTTTTCTCTATTTTCTCGTAAACCATAACACTCACATGAAAATTGGTTATAACCTTGATTAGATAATTTTATGCTCTATAATTTTCTATTTTACATTATTTTTCGTTATATTAACCATTTACGAAATAATCGCGAAAAACGAAAATTTGAGGTATATAATTAGCCCTTAAGCACTTCAGAGGCAAAATCACGTGTGGCCCAATATCCATATCTTTTTACAATATAAAGAGGTACCTTTGTGCCAAATTTCATGCTTTTATCACAATGTGCACAATTATATTGCTTTTCTGCCCCACTAGATTATTATTAATACTTTCAAAATAATTCTCCAACCACGAAAACCCATATCCTCTCTAATTGGTAGACCCGCGAAGAACGTAATGAATAATTAATAGTTTTATGTCCATAAATGCCTTGAAAAAGCTTCTGTTTACAACATATTAATATATAAATTTGGATTATTTATTATATTGATATATGACGAAAAATGAACAGTTTTAAAATTATGCTAAAATACTAGTTCGCTTTTGCTATTAGTTGTTCTCTACAAATATATTTAAAAATTCAACGATAATTATAATAACGTAACCGTAGCATGACCATTAGGGTCAGTGGATCTCAAACTACCTACATCAAGTATTTGTGTCTGAATTCATTTCTGTAAACAAGCACACATATTGGAGTGCGCTCTAATGCTATGATCTATGTTTTTGAATACATTTTTTGCACGATCGGTAATTTTTTAGCGTTTAATGACTCTTTTTCCAAAGTAGTTGGTCTTGTTTACAAATTAAAAGGCTATAACCTATAAGTAATTTAGACGGAGACGCGAATGGACGAAGGCGGTAAAAACTAGGCGGGTTTCACCAAGACAAGAATCTTGCGTAAAAGTCCGATGTTTTGTCTTATCTTGTGCTATAGAGCAACAAATAAAAAATGTCTTGTCTTGCTGATTTCTTGCTACACAATTTCATATCTTGTCTTGCAATTTCTTGTTTGTTAGGAAATCCCAACTATCAAGAGCTGGGGCTGTCTACCTATCAAACTTTTACGTCCTCTCTGATCAAATTTTCATGTAGAGTATATTGGATGAGTTTATGTTTATGACATTAAATTCGGAGAATTTATTGCGTAAAATTAAAATATAGTAAAATGCGTATTAAGTGTATAAAATAAAATTCAAATAATTTGATTGGCTGAAATTGGGTTATTACATGTCAACTGTTTTTGTTTATTAGTTAAGGACTGTCAATGCGTATAAACTCGTGCTGTGCACTCGGTCAATTTTCATCGACTAACTCATGCTATCACAAATTTTTGTAGTTTTCTTTATTTTATAAACTAAAGTTTTGGAAAAAAAACTGGCACTAATGAAATGTAATTTTATCATTTCTCTACCATATAAAAATTAGTTTTTGTTAAAATATGCACTAATGTGCCGGTGTTGTGAATAGGTATGCTTAGTAACGAGCTTTTTACATTTAAATTTTTCCTGTACAGAATGTACTTAAACATTTCTTGTAGGGCTCAACTAAAATATAGTGATTCATTTTTTACAATTATTAGGTATTATAAATTATTGTAATATAAAAATACGAACCTGCAATTTTACTTTAAAGGCTGTAACATTATTATTGATTTGAATTTTGTGTATCTGCCTATACCACGTATCAAGGGTAAAATTTTTTTTTTACCGGTACGCTATTTTTTAAACATGATAATTTTTTTCCATAAGTGTGTAAATTCGAAAATTAGCCCATTGATATGAAATATAACATGACCCCCTAACTGCAGTATCTAATATTAAAATAAATACATTTTTACATGTTTACCATAAAATTACTAGTTTACAGACAGCGCAACAAGGAACGCGCGGACGCGTCCATATGTAATCAATTATTTAACCCTTTACTACGGCTACATTCGAAAAATTGGTCGTCCAAACGCAAAAAATATTAATGTGATGTTTATATGTACTTCGTGAAAATTTCTTGACGGTGCTCCGTATCGTCTCTATTTTTTATCAGTACGGCGTATCATCTCTTTTTTTACCGGTACAGCGTATCGTCTCTATTTTTTACCGGTACGGCGTACCGGACCGTACCGGCACCGGACTACTTTTTCCACTGCCACGTATAGAAATGAAACACTAGCAACAGAATTTTATTTAATTTTAAGTGTGGAACGATTTTCTTTACTATGACGTGTAATACCAGACATTTCTGTTTAAATATTGAATAAATTGTAATTAGAATGAGATTTATTAAGTATTTCGTATTTTTATTGTAAATATTATTTATAGGTACATTAAATCGATTTCTATACGAATTTACAACAAATTTTTAAATTATTGTTTTATTCATAGCTTCAGAAAATGGCCTTGAAACCTTTAAAATAGTATTGAAAGTGTTTTTCTTTTTTAACTCCTGATTCTAAATTTCGTGTAAAATTATTACATTGCACGCTAAATCTGATGAACATTAAATACTTATATTATATTGCTCATTAGCGTTGATGATGCTCCCCACAACTATTTTTATCTTTTTGAAAACGTTCATTTAGTAACAGTAATTAATTGACCCTGGTCTTAAGCTAGCGTTAGAGCGCCAGAGCTTTAAACTTGTTAAACAAGTGAATGAATACATACCTCACTGGCAACACCTGTGCGCGAATAAACGAGAATAATGTGTACAGAAATTGAGTACACGTTCGTTTAACTGAATCTTTGTGCAGGCGTTGCTAGGCGAGAGTTTTTTGTCACAGTTTTTAGCTTTGTTTGATTTTGTTTTTTTTACTTTTCTAACTGAAGAAGATATTTGTTAACCACTAATGGTATATAAGTTTATTGAATGATTTATTCTATTTTAAAACATGAATTTGTAATAAGGTCTGTTTTATGGCAAGTATTGTACCAGAATTACTTATCACTTTTGTGTATGATATTTTGGAACATGAAATAAAATAATACTATACTACTAAATAAATTGAATTAAAACAAAAATGATGTATTTTAAGCAAAAATGTAAGTTGTAGCTGTGAATAAACGGCTGATGGGAATAGGTAGTACAAGATGGTACAAGAAATGATTAACTAATATGCATGACATCTTCATGATTTGTGGCTAACTTTGCTATTATTTGTGGTTTTGAACTTGACATTAAGGAGTACGTACATACCAAGAAGTATATGAATTACAATATCCAATAGTAAATGCAAAGTCTAAACTTAAAAGTTCAAAAGTAATTTAAAATTTGTAGAATCTAACGCAGGCCTCATCATATAATTATTATAAACAATATCTGCAAGGTCGTTAATTACTAACTGTTCCACGATATTTAATTTTACTCTCAGATCTCAGTTCTAAGAACTGTGCAAAAAATTATTTATTCTATCAAATCAATAAGTAGGTAATTATATATTTATGTATACAGAAACATGACTCACCTCTTGAATATAATAAGAAAATAAAATACGGCGTGAGCCCAAACGGGTTAAAATAAAAGAAAAATGAAGGTCCACTACTGAGAATTTCTTCTTTCTTAAACGTCTCGATGACGCAAACACATAAAAAGGGTCATTAATGAAACGACGTGACAGAAGTCAGGTGACGTAGTAGGTAACCTTACATACGGTGAGGATGAGGAGTGACTCTCATTCCGACTGGTTCTAATCGGTCGTTGATAAAAATAAAGTATTTCTATTTACATGAGAGAACTTTTGTACTCGTATAATTATAAATCTAAACGAAAAACTCGCAAATTAAACGCATTAAAATTTTCATGCTTGTACTCGCGGTGATATACGTCCATTATCCATTAAAAATCATAATTTCATTATTTCATAATAAAATTTTTGATGGATTATGGTTAAGTACGGAAATGACATGTGGTTGGAACATTTTAAATTCAAATTCGACCTCATAACTAAATAGAATCGCCTTTATATGGCATTTATTGCAAGCAAAAATTAATTAACGACTAACAGAGACATTTACGCTTTAAAAGTAAAACCTTTCTACATAGTATTATTTTGTTTTAAATAATTATTGTGATTTGCAACAAAGTATAAAGTAAAGTGAATAGGTAGGATGTTATAATTTAGAAATTAATCTGCAGGACAAGCATTTCATCTGCATTTGTATAAAATTTTCAATTTAGTAGGTAGATACCATAGATGTAAGAAAACAGTGGAGTGAGCATAAAGCAAGGTTGGTGAAACCAGGAGAAGACGGACGGGATGGACTATTTTTTGACACGGCACGGTGGGGGTAATTTTTTTAAAATACCTAAAAATATGTGATGGTTTTACACATGCACAACCATATTGTTAAATATATATAAATATCAAACCATATTTTATATATAAATATCAACAAAACGTAATAATTATTAAGGTTAGAAAATTTTACTTTCGTATGACTAATACTCCCTCCATTGTTTTCTTACATCCATGGTAGGTACCATCTACCATATACTTACCGAATGGCATAAGAAGCAGGAAGCGTTGATATAAATTCTGAAACTTTATTATTAGTATGTTGGTAAATTAAATAATCATGTTTGATTCAGTGTTTTTTTTTAAATATTTTTGATTTATGTTTTTCTTGAAAGAATATTCCAAACGTAATATGTAGGTGTATATTTTATGTTCTATAAGTGATTAGTTCAAGAGATATTAATTTTTATAAAACGTCTTCAAATTTCAAACTTCGTTCAATGCCATCAACGTGACGTATATGTGATTCACCGGTCTTCGTATGGTTCGTGTTTACGAAAGACTCTCTGAATGAGTCTCGTCCGATATCAATAACTTTACCCGTAAGACTTAAAAACAGAGGAAAAACTTTGAACTGTGTTTGTTTACGCTATCTTTTTGATTTATTATCATTATGCACGTATAACTGTTATATCAATAAGTTATATTCCTATATTTTAACATTCTTTTTCATTGTTTAAAAACTTATAGCCTATGTCCACAACATGCTGAGCGTTTGACGTTTCACGTTTGATGTTTTGTGGCTTGTAAAATTGTAGCAGTGTTTAGTGTAGGTAGGTATATCTCATGTCGAAACAGCGAGTGTCCGTAATCTCACACCGCAACTCAAACAGGTATTCAGCCGACAATCAGCAGCAACTAGTCGTCAACTGTCACGTGGTTTGCGTCCAAACCCGCTTTTGATTCCTGACAACCTGTGCTCCTCTAGCTCCTAGCTCCGCTGTTTCATTCAGCACTTGCTGCAGGCGACACACGCCCATTAATTGCTCGTTATGCTATTTGCATCGTTATAAATTATTCATTATTAATAGCTATTGACATAACAGATTCAAAAGCTGTTGTGATTTTCATTCGACTTGTTTGTAATTGATTTCTGTACAGATTAATTCACACGGTTTATTATTAGAATCTTAAGTAATAGTATTGTTTATTTAAATTTATTTTATAGTAAATACTGAGAAAATAAGTAGAATAAAAACAATTTAAAGGTTACTTCTAAAGTAATCAACAAGTAATAAAATACAGAGCCAATAGCCTTGTAAACTATTATTTCTCGTATTATAAAATTGTATTTCCACATAGTGAAGAAATATCAACTAGTCGACTCAGAAAACATTTACAGGAGGAACTTTGTGGAACCAGTAGAAGGTTTTCTATAATCAAAATCGATTTTAAACCGTCAGATTTTCAGTGACCGAACGTACAGAATACAGAAACACATAATTGACTCAAAAGTCTCTAACACGAAGAATAAACAAAATGAGTTTAAAAGGAACACTAAAACTAAACTAAAACTCTCCTTTTCATCGATATTGGCTCATACCCATCGGAGTTATAACCAAAAACGCTCAAAAAGCACTTTAAATTTCAAATGCTCATAACTTTGGATCAAATAATCGTAGAAACTTGTTCTTTTTTGAACTTTAAAGGAAATTGTGTGAACTTTAATGTCCTTGCCTTTAATATTGTATACAAGTTGTTAAAGTTGGACATTTTTTTTCAGTTAAAAACATTTTTTTTCTATGGTGGTTTACGGGACATGGGATGTATCGAATGTGGCTTTCAGGTACACCATTCGAAAGAGGAGACTTTGATCTTTTTAAAACCCAAAGGATTATTGATTTTCGGTCAAATGCAACCTAGTTATCAAGTTTTGAAAATTTGACATTTTTCGTCAAAAAAAAGTTTTTCCCTAATTTTTTCCTCGAGTGTAGTATAGAGTTCTTTACAATGAAGAAAATTTAAAAAAAATAACGCGTTAATGAAAGGCAAGATATTTGTTGTATACTTAGACCGGTGGCTAAGCGTATTCCTGCGACTCCAGATGGCATACTGCTCCGTGTTCCGGCTTAGATGATTCTCGGTATCATTTGATGCTGTGATCTGTGATTACGTATTACAAACCAAGTTATAGCTCTGTCAAAACAGTTACAACGGAGATTGACGTTGACTCACAGTTGCAAATATGCAAAGTTCGAAACTCTTGGATTCTACTATTGGAATAGGTCAAATATCAGTAAAGCGTACATTGCTATAATGCAACCGAGTTATCAAGTTTTGAAAATTTGACATTTTTTGTCAAAAAAAAGTTTTTCCCTAATTTTTTCCTCGAGTGTAGTATAGATTTCTTTACAATGAAGAAAATTTAAAAAAAATAACTCGTTAATGAAAGGCAAGATATTTGTTGTATACTTAGACCGGTGGCTAAGCGTATTCCTGCGACTCCAGATGGCATAAGCGACGACTAACAGAAAACTTAAACTTACTACTCCGTGTTCCGGCTTAGATGATTCTCGGTATCATTTGATGCTGTGATCTGTGATTACGTATTACAAACCAAGTTATAGCTCTGTCAAAACAGTTACAACGGAGATTGACGTTGACTTACAGTTGCAAATATGCTAAGTTCGAAACTCTTGGATTCTACTATTGGAATAGGTCAAATATCAGTAAAGCGTACATTGCTATAATTTCTTTAAAAGCGTGCGTATAGCGTACAAATTACAATTTTATAACGAAAACGCGTATGTGCGCTACCAAAGCGTACAGTTGGCAACCCTAGTCGCAAGACAAAATTCATTCCTAAAAGGTGGTGTATCAAGCATTTTATTCATAACCTAGTTATTATATTAAAATAATAACATTAACAATCTTATTTTTAAATCCTTTATATTAAAGGTAGGTTTATGCTCAAATATTTAAGAATAAGAAGTAAGAATAAGCGTAGTGTTAAGAATAATTTTAAGCATAACGATAGAGGCGTTTATGCTGCCAGTTTTAAGGAATAAGAGTAAGAATAAAAGTAGTTATATTATATTTTTAGGTTGGTGAAAAGTTGTTATATTTATTATTCTGATGTTGGTATACACGTTTATAATTAATATAATTAAATTATAATTAATAAAAAAACACAAAGCACTAACCGCACTTGATAAAACAAGATATCCAGCAACACACAAAATAATATTCTGGTTCTCCATGTTGACAATTACAAAGTAGCAATGAAAAATATATTTTGAGGTTATATTACGTTTGACTTTGACGTTTGAAATGTTTGTCACGCATGCGCATTTAACAAATAGAACTAAGAATAAGGCGTAAAGATAAAAGTTAACTAACTTTAACCTTAAACCTTATTCTTATTCCAGTAGCATAAACCGTCCCATATGTTTATAACCGTTTTAACTTTACGACTATTCTTATTCTTAGCTCTTATTCTTAAATTTTGTGAGCATAAACCCACCTTAACTTCACCGTCATACGTAGGTACGTAAAAATACAAAAGTAAAAAAATGACCCACTTCCCGGGACTCTATCGAGCTGAAATTTTGGAAATAGACTTTTGTCACTTAACAATGCACTTTGGCACAAGAAAAAATCTGATGTGGCCAGCACAAGACCTCCCGCCATACCCCAAACCCATTTCCCTATATCCAATCAATCTGAAATTAGGTACATAGATTCGTTGTGACCAAACATTTACTTTGGCACAAGAAAAAATCTGATGTGGTCAGCACAAGACTTCCCGCCATACTCATTTCCCCATATCCAATCAATCTGAAATTTGGTACATAGATTCGTTGTGACCAAACATTTACTTTCGCACAAGAAAAATCTGATGTGGCCACCACAAGACCTCTCGCCATACCCTACGCTTTTTAACTCTGAAATTTGGTACATAGGCTCGTTGTGACCAAACATTTACTTTGGCACAAGAAAAAATCTGATTTGGCCAGCACAAGACCTCCCGCCATACCCTACTCTTTTTAACTCTTTCTTGAAACACACTATCTAAGAAAGAGTTACAATGAAAACAAAAATATAAATAAATATCGATCGAGTCTCATATATAAAGAATTTATAGTCAAAAACTTGGTTTTTACGGGTTCATTTTTTTATAATTATGCAGCATCATTTTAGCCGCTTGCTCGTTGTTCTTATAAAACTTTTTCACAACATGATGTATCTCCGATAAAATCTGTTGAATTCTTAAAGTTGTTATAACTACAGAGAACAATTATTTATGTTTAATTTCGAAGTAGGTATATGCTTTTGTAAACCTTTTAAAAACTATACACAAACTAAACTGTACGCAACCGTTCACATATGCAGCGGACTAGCTCAACCGACTCGTGTCGGTATGACGTCACACGTTACGCTTTCACTCATATTCGCGGTTGAGTATCTAAGTAGTGGCCCTAGCAAACTGACGTTTTTATTTTAGCTTAGATTTTTTTTCAATTATTTTTAGTACAAGGTTGTTTTCTTTGTTTACACCACCTTTGTACCTACCTACTAAAACCATGCTGTAAAATTGATCAAGTCACAAAATGACTCGCAAATGCATAAAAAAGAATCGACTTATTTAATAAAGTGCTACCGATATAAATATGTAAATACAAACAGAGAGTAAAGAGTTAACCTTAAGTTGTTAAGTTTGTCTCATTGTCTTTAAAATAACTAACTTTAAATGTTAGTTGGTAGTAATCATTCCGTAACACAAATAATATATAGCAACAAACATTTAGCCCACTTTTATTTCGAAATTACGGCAAATTATTAAAATGTCAAAAATAACACTCGCTAATTAGTTTTTAACATTTTGTAAGCGTAACAAGTACCTTCTTGCAAAATTTTGCAATACACAATTTCTGTTCATTGTGATTGTTACGTACATTACATAATTAACTTGTTCGTTAATAATTATTTCGAGTGATATTGTTATTGTTAAATTAATTTCACTTATCTCATTTATTGCAAACTAAATTTATTATCTAATTATTAGAATAATTGCAATCTATATTAACTCATGACTAAATTTCTTACTCTTAAATATTAAATAATTATTATGCAATTTAGATTTAACTATAATAGCAATTTAAATTTATGTATAATTATTACTAATAACCAATTTTCATTTAACACATCGTCACTATAAATTTTAATGAAATGCAATATTATCATAGTAACAGATTATCTAACTTTCTCAGAAATCGTTATATTTATTCAGAAATGCAAAAACATTAATAAAAATTATCTTAAAGTAATAATTACACGAATCGATTATATCTTTGAACCTGAATATTATATCTCACCTTGCATAATTTTATGTGCGCTGTGCGCTGTTCTAATCTAAACATAAACATCGACACCTTCATAATAGATTTATTTACCAAAATAACCGTTGTATACACGAACTCAAATCACGAGAATTACCGCTTACCGCTTACTTGTAACCGGAACTGTTGCTTTGTTTGTTTAATGTGAACGATATTTCCGAGAAATAAGTTACAAATTATAACCATATAAGTCGATTGTGCTAAAGGTAAAAGTAATAAAATTTAATTATTTATGCAGGTAGTTAACAATTAAGATGAAAGATAAGATGTTGGTGGTGGTGGTTTATTACTACTTAATTTGGTATGAGATAATCGATGAAACTAAATTGTGATTTTTCTTTGAATAATAAATGGAAGTTAATAAAAAGAACTCTCTACTCTCTAATAAAATGAAATAATAGTTAGGTACAAAATAGTATTTAACGAGCATATAATTTAGGTTGTATTACACGAGGATGAAAATTAGAACACGATCTGTAGGCGATTGTGTTAATCATCCGAGTGTAATATAACCATTATATACTAGTCAAATACTATACTTTATCTACAACTACTTACAAAAAATGAACTTGGGTGTAGTATAAACATGACCTTACTTACATCTGACATCAATTAACAATGAACAAACATTGCGCTTGCGCTTACGCTTACTACAGTCTTTGGATTAAATAAATTAGTTAAATACTGACTGTATTCCTGTGTAATACCCTTATTAATCATTAAATTATTAACATAGTCTATTTTAAAACTGAGACAGTAAATCAAAAGTTAGATTTTTTAAATTTAAAAAATCAATCGAATTTTTGTAATATTTAATTAATTTTAATTCAATGTCTCTTTACAGTAGGTATGTAAATAATAAATTATTGCTATATTGAAATTTGATGATCGAATTTCAAATAATAATATCCCTGTACAATTAATTTCCAAATAACATTTTGATAGTTAAACAAAAACATATGACACTCCAATCTGATATAACCGTTGAATGTTGAATTTATGTATACCTACTTACTTCCTCTTCCCTAGTTTAAAACAGATTTCAAAGTACAATAATTTACCTATTACTTATTTTAACAATTTAGTGATAATTTATTATATTCAGAATCGGACTTGCCAGGTCGGCAAGTCGGCAATTTCCGACGAGGCCAAAGAAATTGTTAACTGAAACATTTTTCCGTGCTTTTATCAAATTATTAAAAAAATATATGTTTCTATAATTTAAAGAAGGCACAATGGAGTATACAGAGGGAGTAACTTTCAATGAAAAGATATTTGACTTTGAATGACAAAAAATGTTGGTAGACATTTATTCAATCTTTATAATTCGACACAAATTCCTACCGTAATTCCAAGCTATAGACGTGCCTTTTTAAAGGTGAATCATTGATTTCTTAACACTCTGAAATTTATTGATATTTTGGGAATTAGTACGAAACGTATTTTCTATAATCTGTAGTATTATTACCATGTTCTATAATTTAAAAAAATTAAATCAGAACTAAAATAATTATAAGAAAATATACTTAATTTCGAAATGCACCGCAGACAAAATTTTTGTTGTTGATTGAATAGATTTTTTAGATAAAATTTTAATTGTATAAAAATATGTAAATAAAAAAATACGAAAATCTGTACATTCAGTATATCAGTACAAAGGGTCAGAAAATCAGTACCTACCTACTGTAAATTTACTGACAAAATCAGAACGAATGAATCCATAATAATGATCTCATTAAACATAGGCATCAAAATCAATCATAACGTGCAAAAAAAACTGAACAGGTACGCAAATTATTTTTACGGTCAAGTAATATTTGAAAACAAGTCAAGTTAAATATTTCGTGATGGAGTGAACTTTTCGGTTCAAGATTCCAATTATATTTAATTACAAGTTTTGAAAAAATTTCATAATTTGTGTTTGTAAAGAATTCGTGGACATTATTATTACTGATAATTACAATTATTATGTAACATGAAAGTTAACTGGATACCTTAATTTATTTTCAAGTAAATTATAACTTCAATTTAATTTATAGGTTTCCCTCAAGTGCAAGTTATTTCTGATTTGTGTAGGTATATATTTATCTCGTGCATATCTTGGGTTTGGAACTTGGAAGGTTTTCATTTTAACAAATCTCTAGAGTAAAATAAGTTGAAGTAAAAATCAAATGTGGTGTAGACGAAGAGTGAATATTACAAATCATACATTTTATATCCCTGAGCTCAAGCGACATCAGCATATGATTTGAGTGTGTGCAGTGTTACAATCAGATTCACGATGGTAGTTTTTCTTTTATGACACAAAAGAGAAGCAAGAAGAAAACCTTATCATTTATTAATAGAGCACTTTATTTCAACATTAACGTTTATTAAACTTTAACATTGTACATTTTTAATGTAGACGTCAATAAAGCAGTTTAAGACTAGTAACAGTCTTATTTTATTTTCTAAAAATATTGGTAACTAAACCATGTTTTCTTGTCTTATAATTGCTCTACCATAATATTCTGATATTTTTCCTATGGTTTGTTTCAACTATTTCTATTTTCTACTACTCTCGCGCATCTTTTACTTCCTCCTTTCCTCTTTCCCATTGTTTCTCTATTTGTCGCAAAATTTGTTACTTTCTATATGAATTTATTTCTGTTTGACACTATCATTTTTCTTTTCACATGTTGGTCTATATAACCATAATGTCTGCTTGCCGTCTGTTTTTCCCTACTGACGTCTAGAGATTTTGCTTGGTAATTTATTCTAAACTTTAGTATTTAATAGCTATATTATTATTTTAATGAATAATTATTGGTATTAACTTAGTTTTAAGTTTAAATTTTTAATATAAATTAATTCAAAATTTAAATCAGCAATCATTGTTTATCGTGTCAAATTTGAAATTATCTCTTGCAATAATTCTTCTCTCATGCGATCCTGGTTGTAATTCGTCCAACCTTTTCCACACAGAAATAGTAATCTAAATACAAGCGACGTGTGACTTTGAAACACTTCTATATGGTAATGCAAACTCTTCTCCATCTTTGTGGAACACCTGAAATTTGTAACTCTGTTCTAAGTTTTTTGTTTAACATACCTACATAATTAACATTCGTAAAAGGTGTGTTTTATTTCAATTTGCATTACAAATGTGCCTAGTGCGTTGGGAGTACATGGTAACTGTAAGATGTAGTCGGTAAAATGTAGCATCAACCATCAACGAATCGACTTGACGCTGAGTGCAGAACGATTTGTTTTCTTTCTGTTGGATCATCACGCGTTTTTTTTCTTCTGAATTCCAGTTGAACCGGTCTGCTCTTCACAGACGATATAAACAAAATTTCAATCAAAATTCTGTGGTGACTGGTGATTTGAGTGAGTTCAGAATCCCGCAACTTTAACGTGAGCTTCGAATCTTTCATATTGCAAGATGGAAAAGGTTGTGACGCATATTTTCGTTCGTATGACCTTGTTCACGGTCAACTTTTAGCGAAAAAATTTCTGCAGATAGTTATTCTCCAGAAATTGATCTCAATTTTCTCTACAACAAGAAATAGGTTATGGCCACAGAATATCGGCAAATATTGCAAAGAAATAGTTTGACAAAAAGTAATAGGTGATGGAATAAGTACTTATAATTAACACACAAAAACAACAGATAATTTAGATGAGCTTACGAGTTATAATTATTTATAATAACTGTTTAGTTAAGTATAGTTCAATTGATTGTAATTAATAATTGTCAACATTATATACGAGTACTTGGTTCCACACTCTAAGCACAATGTGAGTTCTTACAAAGAACACAGTTGAACTATAATTAATTAATTACGTACTATTAACTTGCTAGATAAAGTAAAAAGACAGATAAATGAACTACATAGTAGGTACTCAAAACATCCATAAGATTACAATTGCTTATTCTTCTCAAAATGTAGTTAGAATCTAAATGAGTATGGAATTAGTATATTTAATTAAAATGACTTATAACCAGTAACTCAGTAACTACTTCTCACTTCGTACAACAAACGCTTCAAATTGAATTTTGGAAAGATTGTGTGAATTGTTATTGAATTTTGTATGGGACACTTGTAATGCACGACAAATTGTTTCAAGTCAAGCAGTTTTACTTGCGTCAAAAACATTATCATACAACTTCTTTGAATAATTTGATTGTACCATATATTGTAGGTGTATAATTTTTAATTCGCATGATATATACAGAACTACATTTTCTTGCTTATCAAAATATCGGTAAAACCAACAAGTCAGATAACAAGATATCTCACACAATTGACTATGAACGAAATTTTACGGTCGAAATAAGACTGCACCTTTAAAACTTTATAAGAGCAGTCCGAACAAAGATGAACTTCAACTTGTTTGGCTGTAGTTCGTCATGTTTATTTGCGACGAGTACCGGTTTTACTTCTACCTGCTGGCAAGTACCTACCATCACCATCATCATCTCCATCCGCCCGTAATTGATTATTGAATTCAGGAACAAAAAGTGACGATGCGGATAATAATCCATCTTAATTGTATATTTAGAAATTAATTTAGATTCGCAAAGGAAAGTCATTTATCTGCGTTTACGTCATGGTGCCGTGAAAGCTTAATTATGTGCCGGCGAATTACTCCGTTGAGCATAAAAATATACAAACACAGGACGAAGTTGAGCGATGAAAACTTCCAGGGATGAAATTTTAACTGTGCGATATGAAAGAATGAAAATTTGATTATATCCCGATGACAAGAGTACCTACCGTGTATGCAGCAGGAAAGAGACGAGATGCTTCCTACGGTTGGGGAATTGCGCGTGTGCGAGTGTTCCATTAGATTCACCTGGACAGAACTCAGTGAAATTATGTAAAACTTTCAATTATTAAAGAAGAAAAAAAAAATATTTTTTATTGTTGGTTCTTTCGCTGCTTGTACACAAATAGGATAATAGTACTACCTATAACTCATGACAAATAATATAACAAAAGTCGAAGTTGTCAAGTTCCCAGAAATGTTTTTCTTACTTTATAAGCAATGATAATTTCTGATAAACAATTTTAGTAGGTACCTATGTATCCACGATTCAATTTTTTGATCTAATTGATCAATTTTGATTTTTAATTTATTATAGTATACGATTATATTTCGTTATTTTTTTGTTTAATAAATTAATTAATTACCTAATTAACGAATTAAAATATGTTCTATTATTCAACAATCAATTAAAAATAAACTTGACCAATTAAATGATAGAATCGTGTAAAACAGGCATAGGTAGTAATTTTCTAGAAACAACTAAAAGTTTGATATATAAAACAATATGCTTTTATCATCTGATTTACTTATAATAATTTATAATTATAAATAGAGACAAAAATTAATTTACTAACTCAATTGTGTCCTATCTAAATGGAGCATCATGCTGATAATATCACCGATTTCATTGACCGAATGAACGGGTACATATGCAACAGCAGAAAATGCATGCAACAGAAAGCGCAAACTACAGAAATTACAAGCATCAGAAAGCGCAAATTACAGAAAATTTGTACGCCAGAACGCGCAAACATCAGAAAGTGCAATTTACAGAAAATCGCACACAACAGAAAACGCATTGTTCAGAAAGCTCAAACATCAGAACGTGCCTCATACTGAAAGTACAAACGTCAGAAAGTGCAAGCGTCAGAAAGTGGAAGCATCAGAACGCGCATTTTACAGAAAGCGCAAATCACAGAAAATTGCATCTAGCAGAAAGTGCAAGTATCAGAAAATGCAAACATCAGAGTTCCAATTATAGAGTAGCACATTTAAATTAATAATTCGATCTGTTCTTCTGTTCAGCCTTCTTGCGCCAAAACAAATGCATGGTATATTATCATTGGGTACAATAATTGATATCAATTATTATAATTATGTAAATATTTCTTATTAATAAGAATAACTTTTACTTACAACTTTAGGTATCAGTGTTTTTCAAACTGTGTGTCGCGACATATTGTGACTTGAATTTTTATCAAATTTGACCAAGTTATATATTGAGATAGCCATTTTTTCAAAATAAATTTTAAGTATATCTACTAATGATTTCTTAATAATTATCGTATAATAAAAATAACTGAAAGCTTTTGAAATATCATAACCGTTTTCTACTTTTTATTTCTAAGAATTATGCTTTTCGATGCTTGGTGAATAAAACAGAATTATGAGAAGAAGGACTATTATTTATCCATAGAACAAAATAAACTTCGTATTAGCATATCAACAGTGCGATAATGAATTAAACAAGTATGCAATTAGTCAGTCACAAAATTTTACATTGAATTTTATATATAAGGTCTTTCATTAAGAGTCATAGTATTTGAATTTTAAATAAAACGTCAACGGTTTGACATATTAATTTAGTTTTTGCTTTATTTGGAAGCTAGGACAATGCAGTTATGTTCGGAACAAGATATCGTTCAAATGTCCACCACGGCTTTGTTGACACTGATCACAAGGAGGCTCATTTTGGCTCCAATTGGGCTCATCCGCAACACTGGCCGCTACAGCTGTGATATTCTCCTTGCTTCGAACATTTCGTTGTCTTCTTGGTGACTTATTATCTTAGTAATGTTAACTCAAACTGTATCACAGTGTGTCTTATAGCCTGCGCAGAGTAACGGTGACGGCGACCTAATTCTGGGGTGCATAAACGTTGAGCACCCACAACTGAGCTCGAACTTTGGTAATATATTTTTATTATTTCCAACCGGTCTAGAGGCGTCAAACGTTGCATCATGGAACTGCACACTATACTAAATAATTTGACACCTGGAAGTAAATAAAATATATATTAGAAACCGAGAAATCTTTATTGAAAAAACTAACACTCTTATAGAAAGACACTATATTTTGGACAGTTATTTTTAAACAAATATTATTTTGACATATCCGCACGAAAAGTGCCTGTTTTGCGTAAGCAAAGTTGTTCATTTTTTAACTATGCGGATATGCGTGCGCAAAGTAGAAGCGTGCGAGAGTAGGCATGCGCAAAATGTAACAATTTTCTAAAAAATTTGATGTGTCGCACAAAAAGTTAAATTGTGTAAGTGTGTCACGTTTATAAATGTTTCATTTAGGTTTATACCCTGAGTAAAAAATAAAAGTATTATACTTACAGGTTTTTTATCCCAATTAAATAAAAATTAACAATGCAAGAATTACTTAATAATTATGTGAAACATTATGAATCATTTATATGACAATTAATTCGAGCACTGAGTACTTGCAAACTCCATTTACAAAATTTGCATTCTCTAACGTGTAGTTACGGCCCTGCCTCTTCCTCTGGGTCAGGTCTAATGACTTGGTCGTAGTCGAGATCACTTTATCTACAAATCCCAGGTGATTGACATAACGGCAGTTAGGGGTTCGCTTCACATTAAACGCCAGAGAAGAAATTAATAGATAAGTACTGTGCGGTTGCGTCTCGGAAACGCTGCTACGCTATGTCGCACGCCGCACCGGGACTCCGCAGGATGTGCTTTCCAAGAGTTACTGTTTCTCTTTTACACCAATTTGTGATGTGGAATTCTTTTGATAGAATTGAATATTGTTCTGCTCTTTAAGATAAATTGAAGTGTGAAGTTGAAAGTTAATTTCTTGAAAAAAGCTTCTATTATTAATTTATACATTATATGAAAATCACCTCAAAATTTAGTGATTTGGTTTGTGTTCATATTTTAATACGTAAATTCTAATTTAAAGTAAAGAGGTAGGTACCCATGTTGTAAGTTGTGAACTGATTTTTAACAAATATTTATAAAAGATTAACAGGATGATGACGATTAACTTAATTTAATTTATGGAGAATTAACGATAACGTGTAGAGGATCGCGCATTGTGTGAAAATTCCGCTTGTTAGTTTTAAACCTTATTTAACTTCAAAAAATCTCATGTGACCAGCACAAAACCTCCTGCCATACTTACTTTATTCTTTTTAGTTATTAATCTTTATTATACAAATATATATATATATATATATATATATATATATATATATATATATATATATATATATATATATATATATATATATATATATATACAGGGTGTTCATTTTAAGTGGCGCACCATTGCTAACTCGAGAACTATAAGAGCTACGAAGTTGGTTAAATAAGCAAACAATTTCTATTTTATATGACTACTTTAATGAACGTAACAAAAAAAAAATTAGACCAGTGGTTCTCAAACTACGGGGTACAACTTTCTTATTTCAAATGGGGACCTATTTTTTTTATTAGCTTATTCGATTCAGTATTTTTTTCTGAATTCAACGAGATATTAGTTTCATACCCTTGCATAACAAAAACATGAGAAAAAATTATGATAATTCAATTAAAATCTATTGTTACAAGAGTGATGTGGAAGAAAACAATTGAACATTTTGTTTCAAATTAATTGTTAGTGAAAAAGATTCTAGTATAACCGTTATACTACACTGATGAGACCAAATAAGGCCGAAACACATGTCCATTACAGGCACCCGCCATTTTTTTCCTTAGCATTTTTCTCATGTTTTTGTAATGCAAAGGTATGAAACTAATATCTCGTTGTATTCAGAAAAAAATATTGAATCGAAGCGAATAAAAAAAATAGGTCCCTATTTGAAATAAGAAAGTTGCACCTCGTAGTTTGAGAACCACTGGTCTAAATTTTTTTTTGTTTTGTTCATTAAAGTAGTCATATAAAATAGAAATTGTTTGCTAATTTAACCAACTTCGTAGCTCTTATACTTCTCGAGATAGCAATGGTGCGCCACTTAAAATGAACACCCTGTATATATATATATATATATATATATATATATATATATATATATATATATATATATATATATATAGGTAGTAGGTAGGTACTACTACTAACAAATATATTTTAGTCATTTTATTTAAACTGCAAAAGAAGATATAAACTATATTTTACTATTGTCACTGTCACTGTCTGGTCATAATCATTTAAATTTTACGTAGTAACAAAAAATGTTAAACGATCATCGACTACAAGATACCGAAATACTTACTACATTATAAGTATAATATACCTACCTACTATACTTTAATTATACTTTAATTACCTATACTTAAATGATACCAGATATAAAAAAATTGTAAAATACCGATTATAGGTAATAATCATATAATTTTTAATTTAAAATAATTTTTTTTTTAATTGATTATTTATCGAAATATTTAAAAAAAGTAGGTACTACTTCCGGTTTGTAGATTAAAACCAAAAATATAATGGCTTACGAGTATTAAGATTCGTATTAAAACCTGAAATATAAAATTGCAAATTTTTGATATTTTTGAGTTCTCGTTAATAGTTTCAAAACATCTTTTTGGAAACTCATTTCTTATCACCATTGATTTTTATTTTGCGTTTCTAGCTCCTTTCATTTTGAGTTGTCTTTTTTTACTTCCTTGTACGGAGTAATAAGGAAGTATTGTAATCGCGAAAAATTTCGGTTTTCAGATTTTGATGGAAATATCCGTTTTGATCTTTTCTGAATCCATTATGACTAGTTTCGTCGTGACGTATGTTCGTACGGACGGACGTATGTGTGTCGCATAACTCAAATACGGTTAGACGTAGAAAGTTGAAATTTTGTATTTAGGACTGTTATAGCATCTAGTTGTGCACCTCCTATTACTGGTTTCAATCTATAAACCGGAAGTAGTACTTTTGTCAAATATTTCGATAAATATTTAATTTGAGACAATTTTTTTGATTTTAAATGAAAGGTTATGTGATTATTACCTACAATCGATATTTTATAAATATTTTTGTATCTGGTATCATTTAAGAATAATTAAAGTATATATTTATAATTTAGTATTTCGGTATCTTGTAGTCCATGATCGATTAACATCTGTTACTACGTAAAATTGAAATGATTATGACATGACAGCGACAATAGTAAAATATGCTTTATATCTTCTTCTGCAGTTTAAATAAAAGGACTAAAATATATTTGTGAGTATAGTAGCAGTAGTAGTAGTACTTATATATTAATATATTTAATAATAAGTTAAAAGAATTTTTAACATTATTCTACATTTTAGTTATTAAGAAAAGTATGAACAGTTTAATAGGCGTACAAGGAAGTCATGTGGTGTCCACGTCAGATTTTTTCAATTCAATTTTAAATATGAGAAAATAGTGTAAATTTTTGAAGAATATTAAATTTTTCGTTTAAATTGTTTTCTAAGATAGGTACATATTATAATTATTTACAAAAATAATCAATTAAATTAATAGTTGAGAAGTTTTCAGATCTCTTTCTTAATGATAAATGAATTATTTTATTTTTTTGTGCTCACCATTTGCAAGCATATTTTTAGAATCAGAATTCATTGGATTGCTCAATTCGAGTATGTATATAATTACGAAAGTTGAGTAAAGTGTTTTGGTACAAATCAATAATATTAATAAATCTGAGTTATGTTAGAGTGCGCGTTAGAGTGTGAGTCAATAAAATTATCTGTAAAACACGTGCACAAATTTTCTTACATACTAATGTTTTTGCGGAACTTTCATTCTTATCTTACCTTCAAAATGAATCACAAGATTGTCAGACTTTTATGGCATTCGTAATAAAACTAACTAGGAATTATGTTTGTAGTGTTTGCATTATATTTATCTTTTATTCTTATTTATTATTTTACTTTTTAATACTTTTCTTCCGGCAATGTATGTAGGTATATGGTTTACTTTTGATGATGCTCCATTTAATGGTAACTGCATAGTAACGGTAGAATAGATAGTATATACTTACAGGATGTGAGGTTATACCACACTAAAGTTATAAATCGTTATGATTATATCGTGAAGTAAATCAATTTAAGTAAACAAGGTACTTACTTATACAGGTAGTTTTTATCTTCCACCTTATATTATTGTATAAGGGGAGGTATTGTGATGGGTAAAATTTTTGGATTGTGAGTTTTTAGTGGATAAGCACGTTTTAGGATCCATAGAATACGAATAAAGTATTTTCAAGATGATATCTGTGTGTGTGTGTGTGTGTGTGTGTGTGTGTGTGTGTGTGTGTGTGTGTGTGTGTGTGTGTGTGTGTGTGTGTGTGCGTGGGCGCGCGTGTGCGTGTGCATGTGCGTGTGCGCGTGTGTGTGTGTATGTGTGTTTGCGTGCGCGTGTGTGTGACATATCTTCTGTGCTCTAGGATTCAAAATGTCATAAACATTTAATAAAGAAACATTTACTAAAAAAATGTTTTAATATAAATCTTAAGAATCCACTTATTTTTTGAAGCAATCCCCAAACTGGAAGTAGTATTTTGCGTAAATATTTCAGTAAATAACTAATTTATCACAATATTTTCTATTTTCAATGAAAGATTATATTATTATATCTTTATTAGTATGAAACTTCTGTATTCAGTATCTTGTAGTCCATGATCGTTTAACATTTGTTACTACGTAAAATTTAATTGATAATAATAGTGACAGTGTGACAGAGACAATCGTGACATATAATTTCTTCTGCAGTTTGTATAAAATATATTTGTGGGTACCTATATTATAGTAAAAAGTGTAGGTAGAGTATGGCGGAAGGTCTGGCCACAGATTTTTTCACTTAATATTTGCAATATGCAATGTGTCAAAAATATACTTTGAACTTTGCCCAAAATTTATTCTCACATTTAAAGTTTAATATGACCTATGACTATGATACGTAGTACACGTTTGTTATGAATTCATTTACGTAATTGTTGTGTGAAACTATGAATATGTATGAGTAAAGTAGTAGGTCAGTAGCTAAAACTACAGCATTAAATGTCATTTCCTCGTGATAATTTACTATTTACTTGTTCATTATAACAGTAAATCTCTCATAAAAATTTTCCATGATGAATTTGGTAATCAGTAGCAAATTAAAAGTGTTCCGAAACGGGACGAAACATCGCAGCTGATGTGACGTCGTCTCCGTCGCCATCCAGTGGCTCTAAAAATACTCGTGAGTGGTTTCCTCCTTCCCGCACCACCGTGTTCCTTCTTGTGATGCTGATCCAACGCCGCAAACAAGTTTCATCTCCCACAGCGGTCAGCCGTGAGCGTGATTCGTGTCCGAAGTCGAAGTGGAAACCACAGTCAGTGATCCAGTGTTACGGTGTTGGTTTGTGACTTTTGTGGCATCTTCTCGCTTCTTGCTTTTAAAGCGTTTCCGTTGGAGTTGAGATCCATTCACGGTGCAGCCGGCAGTGTTACTGGAAACCACATTGTGAGTTGCTTTCCTCCGTTTTCTTTAGTCCTGAATCCTGACCTACCGCGTGAATTACCGATAGAATCGCACGATAACTGCCGCTGTTCTTATCAAAGTGCGAAGTGAAATTCAGCTGCTGAATCTGTTTAGTGTAAGTGATATTCGATTCAATACCAAGTGAGAAGTTTAAGTTCGTGGTCAGCACCATTTCTTATCGACAATTTTTGGTGATGAGTTAAATTTGTCATTACGTTCAAAGAGTAATAATTTAAATTGAAAATTTTACCTTATGTAATGCTTTTTCAGTCTTCTTGGATATAATCAGTTTAACAAGAGTATACTACTGTATAGTTTTCAATTGAGCAGTTAAAAATGTTATATCATACCGACTGCACATACTTTTACAAAAGTTCGTTACTGATTATATTTCACCAATCTTTTACCTCATTTATTATTGTAATACCTGATAACACTGCAAATAGTTGAGCATGCCGTTGTTTAACATCGATTTAAATATTTAAGTACTGGACCTTTATCAAATTACCAGACCTTAACAACACAAAAAAGAAATGCACAAATGTAGATCAGTACTTTAATTAAAATCACAACAAATAATAGTTTCATATAATCTTACTGCCTCTAATTAAAACACAAAGATTCATCTATGATAATAGGAGATTTCAATTCTACCGCAGTGCATATCCCTTTGTCGACCAAAGACTATTACTTCATATCTCTACTATTAATTAACGGAATATTCCCAAAATCAAGTACGAAGTATCGTTAAGCTACCCACTGATATTTAAACAAACCAATAATAATAATTTCTTTTAAAACTTTCTTTTAAAAAGCTGATTTTAACTGTTCTCGTTTACAATCTCTCAATGAGAAAATCCCATTGGCGAATTTTGGACCAAATTTGAACAAAGAGATTTGTACTTCCCGATGTTTGAGCACACAATCATCACGTGCTCTTGTTGACACTTGAAACTCTGCCAAAAAATATAATTCTGTGTGAGAGAGAGCACAAAGACCTTTAGATTCAGAGCATGGTCGAACTTATTTTTAGGATTCACTTCGTGTGACTACAGCTGAGCAGTGTAAATACAAACAAGTTTTGCATATAGGCATAGAAAAGAGACTTGAGACTTCATAAAGGACTCTGTTCATCTGAAACAAGCCTTTTACTATTTAAAGTTTTAATTAGTATTTAAAGCGTTTCAATATTCATAAAGATCAACAGCATTGCAAATAACCGGACTTAATTTACGACAAACAAACGATCACGTTTAGAATCACGCATTGTGTCAATTGTTTTAAAATTAGAAATGGAAATCCTTTGTTAATTGTGCGTCACTTTACTATGGATTTAAATAATAATATTAGTGCACGTATTCCAAAATTCTTCAACCAAATCAATTTTTCTTGCAAAACTAAGCATAATATGTGAATTCACAAAATTTGAACAAATTTGTGTCATTTTAGGCTCAGTGGCACGAGGCCCAATATTTCTACTTTCTGAAAAATATATTATAAAAATTGCATAGCTATACATTTTTATTAAGTACCTAGGTAAGTAGATTACTTGTGTTTTAATTAGAAGGTATAAAAATTGGGCACTAAAGTAGATTGTAGTACGCAGCTAGTGTTGCCACAAGACGAGACGAGACGAGACTTGACATTGGTCTTGGGTTAGTCTCGACAACTTAGGTCTCGTCTTGGTCTTGACAAGACAAGACTTAATGTAGGTCTCGTCTTGGTCTTGAGTCTCGACAAGACTCTTGGTATTAGGCTCCACATTGATTATCAAATTATTGTAGTTCAACTGCGATTAAAAGATTCTATTATTATTAAAAGAGATACAAATTTAAAAATTTTAAATGTTACTTTATTTACAAAACATATCTTTTAGTAAGCTGCTTTTTTTCTGCGTAAAAAAATACAAGTGTAATACTTGTATAATAGTACAATACATATTATTTACGTATCAGTTTATTGTAATCTTTTAAAATCTAAACACTTATTAGAGATTAAACAAAGAAACTAACCCAACAAACAACTTATTAACAGAGCTGGGCATGAATTAATTCAAAATGAGTTCAATTCATCTTTTGATTTTAATTCTATGAATTAAGGTCTTTTATAAAGATTGAATTAATTCTAAAAGGCTTAAGCCCTTTTGAAAAAATGAATTGGAATTGTGAATTGTTTTTAGGGCATAATGCAATTTCAAATGAATTAATTTTAAATTGAAATGGGCTCAATTCATTTAAAAAATGTACAATTCAGAAACAAAACTTGCGGTCTTGGCAGTCCGTAGCAAGAGACTTTTATTGCTATGTTATTCTTAAGAAAACTGGCAGATGTTTATTGCAGGGTCGGCACTAGGCAATGCAATTTTTTTACACTATGTACATTTTGGGTTTTGAAACAAGAATCAAGATTATGTGTATAATTGCATAGTTTCGTGTTATATAGCAAATTGTTACTTTAAACTGTTACTGTAGCAGTTACAGTTATTTTAATCTGTTTATCCTATCATATACTAAGAAGGTAACGGTGGTCTTAGGTCGAGTGTCAAAAGGTTTTTAAGGGATTACGAAAAATAGTTCAAGAAATCCATAGTTCTAAGAAAATCAAGTACGTTCTCATTCATTCCTTTGTGCAGGTAGTAACAATTATGGAATATTAGTATTTGTGAAATGATCATTCCTTTAGGTTCGAGTTCGTTCGTTGGGAACTAGGATCATTTAAAAACTTTAAAAATTAATATCTCGCATACTATAAGTAATTTTCGTGTCGCATTTATACTCTTGCTCATGGCGTTTTATAAACTATTAAATAAAATTAAAACATAAATACATACCTAGTTGATGAAATAATAGTCGAGAGTCTTGTCAAGACTCAAGAAAGTCTTGTCGAGACTCGATACTAGTCTCGTCTCGTCTCGAATTTTTTACACAAGACCAGATGCTGGTCTCGTCTCGACTTTTCGAGACAAGACGAGACAAGACCAAGACTTGTCTTGAGTCTTGAGGCAACACTATACGCAGCGATGTTTCCTGATAGTGCTTGGCCGATTCCGATAGATCTGTTCTATATTGCTTATGGATCTACAATTTTAGGACAGTTATGTGTGTTCGAGGTTATTTTAAATAATATTATTTCAGTAATGTTTATCGATATTTCAACAATTCTATGTATGTAGTTGAAGCAGGAAGCGATCCTGTCATGTAGCCAAACAAAAGATCTATATTTACAGTTTATCATGGTTTTTCTCGTTAAAAAAACAAGGTCATTGAAAGAAATCTTATTTTAAAAAATCCAAAAATTTGCCTATTTAAATGTTTTATTTATCAGCTACCTATTGTATTAAATGATATATTTCATTTCGATTTACCTATTCAAATTTCTACAAAACAATTACTGTTAGTACTAAATTTACATTTGAAATCTTCATTGGATTTCAATACATTTTCATTTTAATAAGGTAAGTTAAATAAAGTAATTACCTATAAACAAAGGTAATGAACAAAATTAGACGGAATCAAACTATTCAAAAAAATAATTTAATGTAATAATAACTAGGTAAGTTAGTATTTGTATGACAGTAAAATATTTGCCAATTTATTCATAAAACTAGTACCACAAAAATGAGCAGATACAAATTTTATTATCGTTCCTACTTAGCACATAACTGCATTTCCACTAACAATTAGAAGTTCAAACAAACAAACGGATTGCACCATTAACACCTCTGATAATTATAAAGAATCAACTCATTCGTAGCAAATGTGTTTTGTAAATAAATCCTGCTTATTATTGTAAAGCAGTGTGAAAACTAGAAGTTAGCGAGTAGCGTACAATTTCATCTTCTTTCCTTTGACCGAGACAATGAACAGTGTGAGAACCCGTCGTGCAACTCCGCGTCCTTGGATGCAAGTTGTATTTATCTCATCATCAGGTAAACACACGCCTTTAGTTGTTTCGGAATCGGATATTTGAAGTGCGCGGGCCGTCTGACAAATACACATGCGAAAATTAGATTTTTGGCCGGTCGATTAAGGTTATGTAAACAGGAAAACACTGATCAAATAAAATCGAATCGCAAATTTGAACTTTTGCGAGGAACGTAGCAAAGATAAATCTTGTCGTTTACCTAGTTCCAAATGTGGTATTAAACACACCAGCCAACCAGAACCTGTCTATTTGTAAATTAATTTGTGACAAAATGTGATCCAAGAATTTATTATTATTTTTTGTGTGTAAAATTGTGTCAGTGAGTTACAGAGAAATTGATTTTGAAATGGGAGATATAATGATATAAACACTGACACATAAAACATTAAGTTTAATTGCTCTTATAAGGTTGAAATACATATTATGTTATGCTACCAATAATTACAATCAAATATCAAATATTTTCATTTGTTGTCCACAGTTTAATTAATTTATATTCTACGTACTGAATCGTTTACAACAAAATTTCATCATAATCATAAAGTGTTGTGGTTCTAAAGTGGATAATAAAAAATTTGACGTGGCCATCACACAACCTTCCGCCATATCTAGATTTTAAACAGAAATGTATACGTGCAATCCGGTGCCCATTTAAAATATACAAATAAAAATCTCAAATATTCAAACACAGAAATTTGCATCACCTGAATAAAAAGATTCATTCACAGGAAAACTCTGCTGTATTGAAGCCATCCTCCGTTCAATTACTACATTTAATATCTTACTTAGGACTTATATAGCGCTAGTATGCCAACTTGTCACCCGTCTCACCTGTCAATATTTTTTACGCAGAAACAAAAATCAACCGATCATGGATTACAAGATATCAACGTTTTATTTGATAAATTTATTTTTAAAATTTTACTGCAGTTCTTTAATGCTACCAGATAAAGACAATTTTTTTATAACGTAAGTTGCAAATAACTTTTCCTCTTATTCTCATTACAAATAAATACTATATTTTTCCAAATTTATATACAATTTTGACAATTAACCTTTTCAATCTTCAATAAATATCACTTCCGATGAAGATATTTGTACCAAAATCTAGGGAGCTCTTCCAATTTATATACAAATGTTAAATACCAAATATCAAAATTTTCGGGTAATTCGTATTTGAGTTATGCGACTAACAACCCTTGACCACACACACACACACACACACACACACACACACACACACACACACACACACACACACACACACACACACACACACACACACACACACACACACACACACACACACACACACACACACACACACACACACACACACACACACACACACACACACACATACACACAGACATCATCGTGAAACTATCAAAAATGAGTTGTAAGGACCCTAATTCGTGCTCATCCACTAAAAATTCACCACCCGATTTTTTGCATGATTCCAATACCTTCCTTTACAGGTAAGCGGAAGGTAAAAATGCAGTTGCCTTGTGTTCATAATTTTGATAACTTATCTAGTACAAAAATACATACTGTACAAAATAAAGTTGTGTTAATATTTTGTAGGTAAAACTGTGTCACATGAATTTATGTTAATCTTATAGACTAGATTAAATGAAGTAAAATATAGGTCATTACAAAAATTACTATACCATTTAAAGAATATTTTTCGAAAAGAAAATAGAACAGTTAATGCACATAATTAAAGCATTATCATTTCTGTGCATTATTTAAACTAAACGCTTAAAAACTATTAAACTGGAAGTAATAAACAACTTTTAACTGAATACATTGATTTGCATGTAATATGCAAATCCTATTCTTTTAAAAACATACACTATAAAGCTGCTGCAATAATTAAACCATAAAATTAAATTACACCATAGAAGAAAAATAAAATTGTCATTATTTTCCCCAAAATAGTGGTGACTGCAGACAAAATATGTAAAAGATTATAATGATATTCATCGTCATATAGTTGAACAAACTTCATTATGAATTTATGTGAAACTCAATTTTTTGTATTAAGTTCTGCAATATTATATTAAAATCTCAACGTTTTCTTGTCGATGTGTCCCGTGTCTTTCTAAATAAAATGAGAATATTTTTTTCTAATGTTTTAAGTGCATACAACAACATTGCAAACCGCAAATCACATTTATAAAAAAATATTAGAATAATAATTTAAACATAATGCATGCTGCCTACTTTGCTAAAGATTTAAATTTAATATAATATTTATTGTATTATTTATTTTAGGAGTTATATGCATGCAAAACAATGTTTTAATAGCATTTCCGCAATTTGAAATATCATAGTGATAACCTCGTTGACATTTATTTAATACGTGCAATAATTAATGTTATGTCAACAAAAAAATATAAATGTTAAAAACAGTAATAAATTTATTTATTATATTTATTGTATGTAAATATAATACTATTGTTTAATATGAAGTGTTAGTATAAAGAATCTGATCAATTTCGAATGATCTTGTTACAAAAAACCAGAATTAGAATACAAATTTCATGGCCACTAGACAATGCTTTGCCATTAATTTTTTTCGTCCTGCGTATTTTACTTTTCTTGTGTAATTAAAATAGCATTAATCAAAATCAGCATCGTGAGAATAATTTTAATATAGTTTAATTAAAAATTGTTTTCTGACATTGAAAATAAAAATTAGGTATACAATTATTTCAATAATAAGAAATCATACTTTTTAATATTTATTAATTTTTACTTCCTTGTACGAAGTAAGGAAGTATTGTAATCGCGAAAAATTTCGGTTCTCAGATTTTGACGGAAATATCCGTTTTGACCTTTTCTGAATCCATTATGACTAGTTTCGACGTGACGTCTGTACGTACGTACGTACGTACGTACGTACGTACGTACGTACGTACGTACGGACGGACGGACGTATGTGTGTCGCATAACTCAAATACGGTTAGACGTAGAAAGTTGAAATTTTGTATTTAGGACTGTTACAGCATCTAGTTGTGCACCTCCTATTTTTGGTTTCAATCTATAAACCGGAAGTAGTACTTTTTAAAAATATTTCGATAAATATTTAATTTAACACAAATTTTTTTATTTTAAATGAAAGATTATGTGATTATTACCTAAAATCGGTATTTTATAAATATTTTTGTATCTGGTATCATTTAGGAATAATTAAAGTATATATTTTTTATTTAGTATTTCTTTATCTTGTAGTCCATGATCGATTAACATTTGTTACTACGTAAAATTTAAATGATTATGACATGACAGTGACAATAGTAAAATATGCTTTATATCTTCTTCTGCAGTTTAAATAAAATGACTAAAATATATTTGTGAGTATACTAGTATAATATGTTAAAAGAATTTTTTATATTATTCTACATTTTAGTTATTAAGAAAAGTATGAACACACAAGGCGTACAAGGAAGTCATGTGGTGTCCACGTCAGATTTTTTTACTTTAAAAATAAATAATTAGAATGAAAACAAACAATTAATGTTTATTTTATTTCAAAAACATGCCACTTTTTAATGACACTATAGATTTAGAATAACTTGTTTCACTTCACAAGAAATAATATAAAAATATATTAGGTACCGTTTCAAATTTAGACTGGAATGCAAGTTTTATACGGTCAAACTTAAAATTCACACGCCATAACTTTGCAATTTTTCGAGATTCTAGTTTTAATATCCGACAGTTATTATTATTAAACTCATTACTGTCATAGTTAACTGTACCTACTAACTTTGATCATTCCGTACTACACGACATTTTGCGACCATCAATGTTCAGTTTAAGTTGGATTTTTACTCGGATTTTTGTAAGAAATATATCTAATAAAATAAAATAAATAAGTAAGCATTTATTTATTTCATACATCATCAATCAGTCGCTTAGTCCCATCTGTTCATCTATAACATCTAATTAAATATATCTATTTCTGCTTCTCTTGATTAAACATACCACAACTGAATGAACACTCAATGCTACAGTGACGCGTTTCTTCACGGAAATGCAGAAATTTGTTCCGCGAGTTATAATTAGAATTACTATACACTTGTATTTCTTAAGCCGGGTTTACATTGGAGGAGTAACTGAGACAGTTACTGGTACAAGTAGTGGACTATACTAGTATACTCAACTAAGCGCTAGGCTAGTAGGTGTTTACACCTGAAATACAATTTAGACGACTAGCTATATAGTTCTAGTACCAGTACAAGTTGTTCTGTAGGTGACAAAATGAATTCTTTTCGTGGTTGTACTCGTATATCATCTCGTACAAAATCTATTATTAAACGAAATAAAGTAAAGATAACAAAATTAATCGACATCCCACAAACACTCATGATCGCGATATAGTTCTACAAACTTTATTGTCTCCGTTTAAGACCACTTTTTCATTTTAATAAAGTAAAAATACCGAATTTAACTATAAAACAATTATCTTTAAAATGAGACGTCAAAACAGACTAGTATATCCAATCACCAGTGACTGTTTACATTGGTATAGTGCAGAGATGAGTGTAGTGGATAGTGCAGAATGTAGTGGAAGGGGAAGTCTAGTAGGTGAGTAGCTAACCCGGGAGGTTAGTTACTTCACTACCCCAACTACTTGTACTAGTACTAATAGTACTAGTAACTAACCCATTTACACGGCCAATGTAAACCCGCCTTTAGCCACAATCATTAGGCACTGAAAGGGAGTGTTTTGATTACAAATCTCTGGTTTGCCAACAAACATTTTTCCTGGAATTTGAGTCATAGGCATAAAACATAAAAATGGTTATTTTTGATTCTATGTAGATTGCGAAATGATACTTTTGCATTCGAGGATGAAAGTTTTTATTGCAAGCATAGCGATCAAAAAAAAAAATCTTTCGAGAATGCAAAGGCATTTCGCAATCAAGTATCAAACAACGTTTTTTCGAAAATGTTCCAATATTAGTTAAAATGTAAAGAGACGCTTAGGATTAATCGAATTAATCAATTTGACATGTTATGTTTCCGTGACAATAAACCAATCAAAGGTTCTAATATTTTCTATAAATGTTTTGTCGTTATTGCATTATGAAGTGAAATATTTCAATAATAATAAGAATGATATCTGAAAGCGGCGAAGAATATCTGCCTAGTGTCATGACATAACTGGCATAGTGTCACGTGAAATTTTAATAAATTGTAGTTCTATTTTTCTGTCAAAAAATTGCTATGTGTAAAAGTCTTTTGCGTCCTGTATCCAAAAAATTATCATTTCGCTTGTTGATAGTTGGCATGCAAATTAGGTATACCTTTTTATGATGTTTTTCGAAAAAGATGTTTTTACCTTCCGCTTACCTGTAAAGGAAGGTATTGGAATCATGCAAAAAATCGGGTGGTGAATTTTTAGTGGATGAGCACGAATTAGGGTCCTTACAACTCATTTTTGATAGTTTCACGATGATGTCTGTGTGTATGTGTGTGTGTGTGTGTGTGTGTGTGGTCAAGGGTTGTTAGTCGCATAACTCAAATACGAATTACCCGAAAATTTTGATATTTGGTATTTAACATTTGTATATAAATTGGAAGAGCTCCTTAGATTTTGGTACAAATATCTTCATCGGAAGTGATATTTTTTGAAGATTGAAAAGGTTAATTGTCAAAATTGTATATAAATTTGGAAAAATATAGTATTTATTTGTAATGAGAATAAGAGGAAAAGTTATTTGCAACTTACGTTATAAAAAAATTGTCTTTATCTGGTAGCATTAAAGAACTGCAGTAAAATTTAAAAAATAAATTTATCAAATAAAACGTTGATATCTTGTAATCCATGATTCGGTTGATTTTTGTTTCTGCGTAAAAAATATTGACAGGTGAGACGGGTGACAAGTTGGCATACTAGCGCTATATATGTCCTAAGTAAGATATTAAATGTAGTAATAGACCTATCCTGTTGAACTTCGGTTGCGCGCGCATGCTTGGGCATTGGGCATCCGGTTTAGAGGAAGTGAGTACGATAGATACAAAGTAACATGTGTTGAGTGAGACGACACAACTGCTGCGCAGTACGCTATGACAATAGAAAGTGCGGTTAGTTGAAGTTTGACATTTCTTATTTTAAATTTTTTAAATGTAGGGGAAAAGTTTAATTCAATTTAATGACATTGCACAATTTGAACAATTTAGTACGCAACAGACATGAAACAAATTAATAAAATCGTAAAAAAATTGAAATTAAATTTTGACATTTGTACAAATCTGTCAAAATACGCCCGCATCACCAGGATTGGTCTATTGACGTCACTTCCTTTTGCCACAAGCATGCGCACAGCGTACTGCGCACCAGCTTGCTGTCTCACTCAACACAATGTTACTGTGTATCTATCGCACTCACTCCTTCTGACAGGATAGGTCAATTGAACGAAGGATGGCTTCAACACAGCAGAGTTTTCCTGTGAATGAATCTTTTTATTCAGGTGATGCAAATTTCTGTGTTTGAATATTTGAGATTTTTATTTGTATATTTTAAATGGGCACCGGATTGCACGTATACATTTCTGTTTAAAGTCTAGATATGGCGGAAGGTTGTGTGATGGCCACGTCAGATTTTTTAATCTGTTTCTTACATACATACTTAACTCAAAAACTTGCAACTTTGTGTAAAATATTAGCTACTCCATATTTGAATGATAATGTAGAAAATTTTTCTATATGTAATTCAGGTTCTTATAATTTTTTTCGAAACGTGTACCGTTTAGGCGCCAGTTATGTCATGACAGTGAAGCGCTTTTTGATAATTAAATTATGCCATTACTTTGTTTCATGATACTTAACGAGAGAAAACTTTTTTTCGCGTTTTTTGATTATAACTCAAATTCCAGGAAAATTGTTTGTTGGCAATTCTTAGAGTCGTAATCAGCACCCAAAAGAAAGTAACAAAAAACCATACTACCCCACAATTTGTTTTCAACAAACTATCTACTGATTGGACATTGGACAAGTCACAAAGCATTTCATGTGGAGGAGGTCATACTTATTGAAACGCTGGTTCCAGGTCAAAAGCCCAATTGACAAAAACCTATAGGACAAATTAATGCCCAACGACAAATGCTCAATTGACAAAAAATGCCCATGCGGACAATTGTCCACGCGGACAAAAACCAATGTGTATAAATGCTTATGGATATAAATCCGCATGCGGTCAATTATTGCTCACGCGGACAAAATCCCATTTGTATAATGCTCATGGGCATAAATGCTCACGCGGACAAATAATGCTCACGTGGACAAAACAACCTAACAACAATGCCTCGTAGCTACCGAGCTGCGCTATAAGAGTGTTGATGCTGAATGTAATTAAAGTCACTGATGTATGTTATTATTAATTCCGGCGCCGATACCCGTATTTATCTCAGCTGCTCATTTGCACATCGCACAAACAATGTACAGCGCCGGTATTTGAACTAATCCGGACACTGACAGTTAAAAGAACTTAATACCCTTTTAAGTCCAACATACTAGGTTTTGGTAAAAACTCTTATTGAATTAAACTAAATAAAGAACCCCTAACCCTTCTTGAGTCCCACATACTCGGTTTTGGTAGAAACTCTTATTAAACTGAACCATATAAAGAACCTTAGGTATATCCTTCTTGAGTCCCAAATTCTCTATTTTGGTACAAATTATTATTGAACTGAACTAAATAAAGAAACTAATAACTTCCTTGAGCCCCACATACTCGGTTTTGGCAATAAACGAACTGATTAAGATTTAAACTACGGAACCCTACGGAACCTTGGTTCCGTAACCTAACAACAATGTCTCGTAGCTACCGAGCTTTGTGATATTAGTATTGATGCTGAATGTTATAAAGTCAGTGATATGTCTAATATGTTGCGTCTTACAAAGCCAGGACAATTTTTTTGACGATATCAATAATAATCAAAATAAACTATAAAATTTGTTCGATTCTTTCATTTCAATTTGTTTTTGCAAGAATCAAAATACTTTAGAGCGCGTTGTCATATAAGTAAAGTAAAGATATCACGAATAAACGAATTTTCTTCACAAATGTCCAGAACGTAACGATGGAAGGTCCAAAAATAAAATTTATTCAGTTTATGCAGAAATTATAATTAGAAGTTAAAGATATGCCGATGAGAAGAAATAATTTTATGAACATTTGTATTGTATACATATATGGGCTTGTGGCTACATGAGCATTTGTCAGCGTGTGCATTTTTCTATGCCCATGATCATTTATATACATGGGCTTTTGTCCGCGTGAGCAATAATTGTCCGCATGAGCATTTATACCCGTGAGCATTTGTACACGGACATGGGTTTTTGTCAATTGGGCATGTGGCCGGCCACCTGATACGCTTGCATCGCATTTACTGTTACGTAAATAAAAATTAGTGTGATTCGATATGGTTTATTTATTATTATATTTTATTAACAGCTTAAAAATAAAACACAATATAATAATTGCATTTGTTAATTTTAACATTGTTTATAAAATTTAATTTAAATATACAGAAATAATATTAAAATAGTTCATTACTATGTAATACACAAATTTATAAACCTAGACATTACAGCAGTTTCTAAGCGTTGAATAAAGAAAACAAAAGTACCTATAGGTACTTACATTAACATGAGTAGTAATGTACAACATAATAATAAATTAGTAATGTAACAGTGTTTGCTGTGTATAATTATTTACAAAACTAGGTACCCATTACGTTAATCTTTATTCTTAGGAGATTTAAACTTATTTTTAACATTCGTCAGTTCTGAATTTGTAATTTTAGGTAAAGCACATTGTTCTTAAAATAATTACACAATTTTGATACACAAATCTTTATATTATTAATAATTACCTACAAGTAAAAATAGTCCATTAATTCTAAATAAATAAACAAAAACTAGTTACTTCTTATACTCGTATATAAACTTTCCTTTGACAATCAATCAAACAATTCATAACAGTGTTTAACCTTACCTCGTTTTTCAGTAGTGTACCTGCCACCACGGCTTCAAGATGACAAAGGAGTCGCTGACGATGATATGGGACTACCTCGTGTTCCTGATTTTCATCGTGGCTACGACGTTCGTGGCGGTGTACGCGCGGTACTCCGGTCCGAAGGAAAAAACGAAGGCGGATTTCGTGTTTGCCACGGGGTCCGTGTCGATGGCTGCGATGATGATGTCCATCGCTAGAGGGACGCTGGGTGTGAGGAGTTTTCTAGGTAAGCGGATTTGTTTTTATTGAGGTTTTTGTATGAAGTATATGAATAAAATGATTTTCGGTATGAATATGATTCAATAAATATGTAATTCATTTTATTCTACTCAAAACTTAATAAGGGCATTCTTAAGGATAGCCATGCAAAGTAGAAAATAGAATAATCATAATTAATTATACACCAGATAAAGTCTGAAATACCGACTTAAGATAATACTTGTATAGTGTATTCAGATTCACAAACAATAAAATATAAAAATAATCAGTTTTTGTAAGTAAGTTGGTAAGACATAAACGGGGCAAAATGGTAACTATTAGCTAGATTTAGAGTTTACGTATCGTATCGTAACGTAAGAAAACATTAAATGTATTGTTAACCCAATATCATTGCACTACTTTCGTGACTAAGACACTAGGCACTGTAGCGTAACTATCTAAATTAGGACAAAAAAATAAAAATCTGGGATTTAAGTTTTTTATAAAATTTAAATTGTCTGTCCGTAAGCACTATAACTTGAGAACGCGTACGAATTTTCGACTGAAATTTTATATTTTTTACAAATAAGTTAGTTTCAAATTCGCTTTATACAATCAGTGCTACCAAGTTTATAAATTAAATTTTCTTTAAATTCGTACTTGAATTGATGAAAATATTGTAAAATTTTGCGCTTTCAATATTATAACTTAATTTAATTTACATAATGCTCGTATCAAGTCTATTACTTGTAATAAATGCAATTAAAAACTCGAATTTTAAATGTCACTGTGACATTGACTTTGTCACTTGGACTGCCTACGTTATTTCTAAATTTGTTCAAATTTTGCTGTATGATGCTAAAAATTAAATCCTTCCTTTTATTTCAATGTATCTACTTACGAAAGTAAGTTGTTATTAAAACTTATATAGTCGGGGAAGTACTGTGGTGGCCACAGCAGATTTTTAAAATTACGTTACGGTTACGTTTTGTTACGGAAACTATGAAGCGAGTATTAGGTGGGAAGTGATTAATGGTGATTAATGTCGCAGTTTGTTGAGGGTAAAATTAAAAATCGAAAATTTGTTTTATTTTTCGCAGACAAGGTTCTAGAATTATAACACTACAGTAAATTTTTGCTTACGTTATTAACTGTAATTTTGATCTTTTCATAAATATTTGAATTGAAAACTTAATTCCTAATAAAATTATGCACTTTTTGCGTTTTCTTAAAAAAAAAATCTTTATTACCCTAATTTTTAGTTATTAAATGTAAAGTATATTTTTATCAATGCAAATGGTACTACTTATCAATATTTAATGTGCAATTCCTTTTGTTTTATCAAGTTAAAGTTAATGATGCGACGATAATGTCACATTTTAAAGGTTAAATTTAATTCCAAATGATTAAAATTAATACGGTATGGATATTTAAAATTAATTATGATAGAAAAATTAATGAACCCCTACGAATTTCGTGTTTGGAGACGCGTTGACCTTTTTTTGCAGCAAATCGAATATGTAATTTTTTTAAAAGAATTAATTCTATAACAATGAGCTGCCAATCAACTGGCTATTTAGCTAGATAAGAGCGAATTAATCAATCAACCAATTATTAAAGCTTCATCGATTAATCGCTCAGTTGACAATTTACTGCTTAATTGACTACAGTTTTGTAATTCAATGAATACTTTCAAAATGAGTTTTCCAAGCGATAAGTACTCGTATGAACACTGATGCACATCGATGGACAATGAATTGTGTACACGCCAGATTTTTTGCGTGTCATCGTTTTAAATATGTCAAAGTTATCAATTTGAATAGAGAATGAAGTGTGTTATTTAATTGTCATATTTTCAAATTCTGGTTTATTTTTTGACACGGCAAATGCGTTTATTTGAACGCGAGTGAAATTTATTATATTTGCTCATGATAAATTTTTGGTTCATTTCCTAAAACTGTGGACGTCCCTAATATTTAAATAACTTATGGTGAGACTCCGTTGTTCGTCCGTCCGTCTCGTCTGTCACATGCCTATAACTTCTAAACGGTTAATTATTATAAAAAGTTGAAATTTGGCATGTAGATAATGTAAAATTTTGTTTATTTATCTGTTAATATGTTCAGATACTTTAGTTTATATGATAATGTATTTTCTTATTGGCTGTGTACAAGCTGATACATGGGTAACGTTTTTTTAGTGAATATATATATATATATATATAAACAATTATGGACAAGACTGGTAATTAAATTAAAATAATATTTAGTTTTAAAATTTGACGGAATCTTTTGCGCATGAAGTATGTTCGTGCTTGACTGTGTTTTTTGAATATTACATCCTCAATTACGCATATTTACGTAACAAATATGTGAATTTATAAGCAAACATGAAAGTATTTGTTTCATAGTATTTTTCTGCGAACTATTTGGTTTTGAAACTAGACTAAAAGACGTCACGTTCACTCACCTTATTCATGCATGATATGTGTAATAGCTCAACCAGATGTTTAAACATAATTATGACTATTTTATAATGCAAAAATAAATAGTGGAACACCATATTTAGATAAAAATGTAAATAACAGATTTTTGTGGTTTAAAAAGTGATTAACTTGATAGTTTATCATATAATGTCGTTTTTCTTCTAAAGATTATAATAGCATGTTAAATATTTCTGTGAAACAGTTACGAACCATCGTTACCACGAAATACAAAAATTAAAAATAAACGGAAAAGTAAACAAGTTATTAATTAATTTGTTGGCTTCTTTTGCTTCCTTGGTACATACATTCATATTTTTAAAAATTAATTAAGTACTTCAGTCCTTAGAATCAGACAATTTTATTCGATACTTATTAAATACCCTAGAAATATGAAGTTCCATTTTCAAAAAACTCAAAATTTTTATATTATTATAAAAAAACTCCATCTACAGGGTGGGCCAAATGAGACCTACTAATGTTAAACACTAATAACTCTTGTAATAATCGCTTATTTTGATTAATTTTTTTATACAATGAATATATTTTATGGAAATTATGTATGAAATATGACATCAGACAAATGTAAACCATTATTCTCGATACAGAGATCGGCTCTTTGTAACGCGTTTTCCATTACACCACGTGATGTTTCTGGTTGAAGGCTCAGTATTTCGTCTCGAATATTCTGCTTCAGCTGTCTAATAGTCTCTGGTTTATTAACATACACTTTTTTTCTTTTAAATATCCCCATAAAAAAGTCGGGCGCTATTAAATCTAGCGAGCGAGGTGGCCAAGGGATCTGATTTTTTTTAAATCAGACGTTCGCCAAAAATTTCACTTTTTTGGCCATAACACCGCACCAAACAATACATTTGGATGGATTTGCAACTGATGCTGGTGTATTTCCCCTGGATTTTCAGAGCCCCAAAATCTACAGTTTTGTTTGTTGACATGACCATTTAAATGAAAATGCGCTTCATCCTACATCAAAACATTATTTAGAAAATCAATTTGTGTGGCTAATAAATTTCCAAGAATTCAGTTATAACCTACATAAAGAAAAAAATAATTAAATCAAAAAATACAAAAGTTATTTAAGTTGAACATTGGTAGGTCTTATTTGGCTCACCCGATATAAGGTTTAAATGAATTAAGTAATTTATCTCGGCATTTATTACCAAAATAATAAAATAATAAAATAATTTAGGTACTGTATTATGTTCCGTTTTATTTATTAAAAATATTAGAAATCGTACGATTATTGTTTCATATATCGTAATATTAATCACAATCGCAAAAGTGCTAATTGTTTCATCAGCTTATGAGTTATGACTCAAAAATTAATTATTTACTGGTACTTTAACGATATTTTTTGTTAAATATAGCAGCCAAAGAAAAAAAAGAAATAGATTAAATAGAATAGGTACAAACCTACGTGTTCAAAGGCATAATGGTAATATTTTTGTATTCATTAAAATGTGAGATTGTTACTGTCATGTCATAATCATTTAAATTTTACGTAGTAACAAATGTTAATCGATCATGGACTACAAGAAACCGAAATACTAAATTATAAATATATACTTTAATTATTCCTAAATGATACCAGATACAAAAATATTTATAAAATACCGATTGTAGGTAATAATCACATAATCTTTCATTTAAAATAAAAAAAATTGTCTTAAATTAAATAGTTATCGAAATTTTTTTTAAATTTACTACTTCCGGTTTGTAGATTGAAACCAAAAATAGGAGGTGCACAACTAGATGCTATAACAGTCCTAAATACAAAATTTCAACTTTCTACGTCTAACCGAATTTGAGTTATGCGACACACATACGTACAGACGTCACAACGAAACTAGTCATAATGGATTCAGAAAAGGTCAAAACGGATATTTCCGTAAAAATCTGAGAACCGAAATTTTTCGCGATTACAATACTTCCTTATTACTCCGTACAAGGAAGTAAAAACAAAGTATTTTTTAAATTCTGTTAATCCAGCGCTTTCTCCAATCACTTGAATAAATAATTATAATTAAACTATTATCAATAGGTTCCATACAAAATAATTCCATGTAAAATCTAACAAAGGACGGCTTTTTATTCCCAATTTGTATTTCTCTAATGGGGTACTTAACACCTATGCTAACTTTTATATATTAAACTATTGTTAAATCTATTGTTAATCATTAAGTGTGACGTATTTTTTATTTTGCATAAATTTGAGTATTATTGGAGAAAAAAAATATTAAAATTCAGATTTTTCGCGCTCTAAGGCACGTATAGTATACTTTTGTATCTTTGGATCAAGTTCCGACGTGTCGTTATAGTTTTAGAGAAAGACAGTAATATACTTACTCAAATTAAAGTCACTACTTTCATGACCTTGGAGTGAAAATGATTTTAGTAACAGTTAAATGATTTTAACCCCACTTTTACATTTAATTGTTTACCATTGTGTTTATTTTATGCACATTTTGAAGAAAGTATGATGACAATAAAAGTGTGATTATGAGAGTTTATTTAAAATAAAATAAAATCAAATATTTGCTATGAAATGCTTGGGTTTATTTTTTGACAGTAAATTGATAACTTTTGTTTTTTGAGTGAATATGGCGGACTTTGCGGTACTCTATAGGAATTCTATCTCAAATGACTTATCCAGGAAAATAATTTTAAAAGACGTCTAGAAATCACTCATAGAGGCAAATCATGTAACAACAATTGATTAACAAGTTAACTCTTATGTTTTGAACCCCGTTGAACAGGTCTAGGTATGTTATTTGCTCAAATTCTCACTCCTTGTGCCCCAAATTCAAGATGGCCGACGAAAATTGTTTAAAAAAATCTGTTTTTTGCATTTATCTCAGAAACTATTCATATTAGGTGAAAAACTGTTAGGTATCTATATTAGAAAATGTACATCACAAAATTATCTATAAGATAGATTTTTAACGATTTTCTTGTAAGTGTCCCAGTTATCGAGAAAATCGTGAAAATGTATTTCTAGGGCCCGTTTTACACATATGAGAATTACTCCGAAAATTATTGCGAAAATTACTGCCAAAAAATGTAATTTTGACACTTTGAGGTTAACATACAAAAACTTCATTTTATTTTAAGGATGTCACCTATTCGACATTCCGTCTACAATAACTTCTTCCCGTAACCACGACATAATTCAGTACGAAGTACGAGCTAAGACCGGCAAGAAAATTGACAGATTCAAAATATCTATATTATTACTGCGAAAATTTTCGGAATAATTTTTAGAGTAAATTTGCTGTATTACACGTCCAACAATTACTTTCAAAAATTTTGGCAGTAATTTTCGCAATAATTTTCGGCGTAATTCTCATATGTGTAAAACGGGCCTAACGTTTCAATATTTAAAAACCAAGTCGAAATTATGTATCCCTACACTAAAACGGCTGTACTTATTAACGGATAGAAATATCAACTCTCGGCTTGTTGCAATAAATTCACCGAAAAATTATCTATAAGCTACGTTAAAAAAAAAAATTTGACTGCCTTAGTTAAGCCAAAATCTCTCGCAAAATTCTGGCTAAATAAATGCATTTACAAGTTTTAAAAATAAAGAATCTTATATAAAAATGTTCGTAGATATAATGAAGGAAACCGGAAGTCGATATTTTATCCATTCAGAAGTTACAGCTCATTAAACACAGCAAATACGAAATATTTGAAAAAATTTCAACTTCCTATAAAAATAGATAGGTAAGAAAAACTTTAAAATATCTCAACTTTTAAATTTAGATATTTTGACTAACCGCCTGAAATAGTTCTTAAAATAATGTATCTTATAGAGAAATGTTCGTAAAATTTAATGAAATATACAGGAAGTCAATATTTTTATCCGTTCAGAAGTTACAGCTCATTAAACACAATAAATTCGAAAAAATTTAAAATTTCTCAACTTTCCTTCGCAAAAATATTTTGGCTTAATGAACGTATATTAAAAAGATAAAATTATGTAGGTATCTTATAGGAAAATTAAACATAATAAATACGAAAAAATGTCTCAACTTTTAAAATTTGATATTTTGGTTTAATGAACAGTGCATCAAAAAAGTACCATTTCCGGTTGGCAGATTTTTACCAAAGTCACGGCAGCTCGTCGTTATGATGTCCAATCCAAACGTGTAATGCCAAATATCAGATATCCTTGGGAAAATAGTCAAAATAGGTTCTAAGGATACTAAAAAGTGCTTATTGACAAAAATCTCGACATCTAATGTTTTCACGATCCCTATACCTCATCCCTTTTAGGCGGGAGATAAAAATGTTAAATACCCCATTGAAGTGCATGTGTTAAAATTATCAATTGCGCAATAATCGTATTACTCGTGTAAGACAATCGGCGGCGACGATTACGATTAATCGGAAAATCACGATAATCTGCGATTAATCTTAATCGTAATCGTTTCATAACTAGTCATTCATAAGTCATATGAAACGATAATTGATGAAAGGGCAATTTCAATAATGTGCGATATACTGTCTATGACACTTAGATTGAGGTTCAAAGTATCAAAGTTAAAGAGGCTGGTGAACCACTAGTAGGGACTTCAGCAGATTTGGATCTGAATAGACCCTTTTTAACGAACAGAATAACTAAATTGTTCCTAAAAATCTGTCAATATACAGGCTGTTCCACAACTTAGGACAAAAAATTAAAAGGTACCTATACACTGTACATCATGAAACAAAATGAATTTTTTTTAAATTCGCAAAGTTAAGGGTAGTTTACTTGACGTGTGTACATTTTAAGTAGGTACCTATCACTGTTCTGATGGTATATTTGATAATTTGACATTTATTAGTATTAGATATTATGTAAACAATTACTTTCATTGTAGAAGATTTGAAAAAAATTATTAAAAATAACTACCAACCAAATTTTTTAAATTTTTTGTTTGTTTCATGATCAGCACGTCGTAGAGTATATACCCTTAAAAAATTTTGTCCTAAGTTGTTATATTACACCATAACCCATCCATAACCCAGACTTACGGTAAATATTCATTACAAGTTCGAATTAACGGAATGCTTGTTATTAAACATTATTATTTTCACAGCACTGATTTTAATTTGAAATTAATTAATTAATAAATCATCAATTATTTTTGTTTTGTGAATACGTCAAAATTTACTTTTTTGTGGACATATTTGTTTTTATTTTCATTGTAGTTACTTTTTTTAACCATATACAACGTAACGAGTAACTAAATAAATGATTATTTGTACAAATTTGCTTCGGTAATTAAATCATTATAATTTGTTTAAAACATCAATTCTGTTTGTTTATTGTGTTATAATTATAATCACAAATGTTGGTAAATATTGGAATCAATGTAAAATGACTATTTTTAAATAAGAAAGCAAAATAAATAATTCAATAAAAAAACAAATAAAAACAGGAAATAGCCAAGAAAGAAATGAATAAGTTAACCAGTTTTATTTATAACTCAAAAAAAATATTTACAGTGGAGTTGTGAAGTAGACGAGCTATTTTTAGCCGCATATCTATACCTCCTTCTACATAAAGTGTGGATCAAATCAACTAAAACGGTTGACTTTATTGAAAGAATGACTTCAAGTGATGGATGGATTATTACACAAAATGTATTAACCTAACCTTTTCTGATATCAGTAAGTATTCGTTGGTAGTGCGCAGAGTCGGACTGGCATCATTTGGCTCCGTAGGTAACAATTTTAATTTGCCCCAAACTCCCATCCTAAAATGTCAATAATTTTCAGAGTGTAAAGAAATAAATGACTCACCTTTAAAAAAGGCACATCTATTGCTTGAATTACGGTAGGAGTAATGTGTCAAAATAGAAATTTTGAATAAAAGTCTACCAAAATGCGCCGCAGACGAAAATTTGTTGCCATTCAAAGTCAAATGCCTTATAATTGAAAGTTACTACCTGTATACGTGCCACGTACCTACTTTAAATTATAGAAACATCATATTTTAAATAATTTGATAAAAGCACCAAAAAAAGTTTGAGTTTACAATTTGGCTTCTAAAAGATCTTTGACCACGTCGGAAATTGCCGTCTTGCCGACTTAGCCAGTTCGATCCTGGTAGTGCAGTGCGTTGTAATAAAAGCCATGCAAGATGCAAATTTTGCACCAATTTCATGACCGTATTCCAATTTGGACTTAATTAAAGATATGTTTCCTTTTAACAGGAAGTGTGATGCGTTTAAAAAGTTTAAACGAATTTGAAAATAATGCAACACATACCCACTTCACCTGTCTGTTGATAAGAAGCTACAGCAGTAATTTTTGACATTTTTTGGTTATTTTCTTATTTAAACTTATGCCCTGTTCACACGTTGCTACTTTGAAGACGCATACGTGCTACTGTAGCATGAAAAGAAATTCAAATCGAAACAATTACCGCAAAAAATCGTTATCTACACACACAACGATCAACGATGTGAAATTATCAACGAGTAGTTCTTGATACTTTGATGCTACAAATTAGCAGCGCTGCTATTTGACAAGCGACTCAGATTTTTTCTTGCTACAGTAGCACGAATGTGTCTTCAAAGTAGCAACGTGTGAACAGGGCATTAAATATAAAATTTGCTTCATAATACCTGTATGCAGTCGGACTCATTTGAAATTTTCGCCGATGCCATTGAATTCAAAACTATACGCGCGTAGATGTATCAGAGTTAAATTAAGAAATTAAGATTAGCAATTATAAAATTAAGATTTAGAATACAAAAAGGTGATCGTGATGTAGGTATATTTGTATAAATTATAAATTTCAAGCTGTAGGCAATTTTGTATACGGTTATATGTTGACTGTCGTACCTTAAAGATTTTTCTAAACCAAGTTGATCTATCAACTTGAAAGGTGGCCGAAATTTATGCATATTTCCGTTTCCGCATCCTCTTGATATTCTTTTTATATTAAATCGCTTTTTCAGTTCATTTCCCATTATTCTTATGCGGCATATTTTTCCTCACTACATAACCAAACCGTAATATTTACCCAAGCACTGAAGCAAACTTAAACTGTTATCAATCTGGAAAGTTTTGATACTGCTGTCATTTTTTTCTGTTTTACAAATTAGTTCGGAAACTTTTAAACAACGATATTTCATAATATGCAAATCGAGTGACTTTACCTATGCTTAACTTGGATCAACTTTCCTGATCCAACCTATTGCTGTTTTTAAGTTTAATAATTTACCATCACGGCGGAGGACCAAGCCAAGTTTTTGTGCCTCCGCCAGAATTTAATAAATATTTTAGCTAATGTTAGATGTTCTCGCATCTCGCTATCTTACTTATAATCGGCCGATCACGTGATGATTTTTTACAACCTCTGTGCTAATGATATACACAGTATACTCGTATGCCGATGTAAGCACAACAGAGAGAAATATAATCAAATTAATTATTTTTTGCAAGACTAATTTTATTATAATAATAATAATAAACGAATAATTTTTTTCAGTTTAGTTTACTTGAGCGTAGAATGTAAATCTAAAGTACGAATATATCATCACTACACAAGTCGTTTTGTTACTTTCAGTTCAGTTTTTAGTTTTATTTAGCACTACATTTTAGGAACTATATAGGTACTTTAACAATTAATGAATTAGAAAATAACATCACTCTGAGTCTTCAAAAATCAATTTAATTTAAAGGATGATAATCTTTACCGACGTTTCGGTAGCAATTCTATACCTTCCTCAGGGTTCAAGGAAGAAACCACAAACATAAAAAATACAAACATCATAAATAAATATAAAATTTTAGGTAAAATAATTACTTTAGGAAATAAATGTTGAAAATACGTCTTGATCTTCACTCTTTAATAATGAAATGACTACCGGCTTCGACAATTTATATTGTCATCTTCAGGTCCGGTGTCGAAGACTATAATAAAAACGATGGTGTTACAGAAATTATGAATTTGAAAATATTGTTAATTGAAAAATTACAAAATCAAGTTTAAAAATTACAAGATAATCAACGTTAATATTAAATTAACAAAGTAAAATAATTACAATTATCAAAATAAATAATGAAAAAACATAGCAACATGCCATAATTTTTTAACAACATACAACTATGAAATTATTAAAAGTAAGTCCTTATCTTGAAAATAATAAAAATTTCAAACCGCAATAACTTTTGAACGGGGCAGATTTTAACGCGTATACGCCCAGCTTTATGTAACTTTCTGTTTTTATAAACTAGAAACTTAAAGTAACAAAAATAACACAAATTCAATAAATTATCTAAATTTTCTACGACCTGCTGTTTTTGGTCACCACACGCAGATGTAGGTACTCAGTGACTTGACCGGACTTGACTACGTAGACACCACTAGAGTACAGGAGGCGATAGCGAACGTTGCCATGATTGATGATGTTTTTATAGCACGCATCTCTAAGTTTTTTTGCATTATCTGTAATGTGCCCTGTAATATCTTATCCCCGTAACAACCTACACGGTCTTCCCTTCCTAATTAAAATATCAACAAATTATTGAAAAATCACAAACATAACTTAAGTTCTGTTCTATGGTAGGTACTTTAAAGAAATTGTAACGAACGACTGGATTCTTACCTTCGGTAAACCTCTTTACGACTGAAATAATAAATAAAATGATAGCATTGCCAACATGAAATATCATAATTAATTATAATTAAAAATATTCATAAAATAATTTTTTCTTTTGTATTCATTGTAGGTACTCGACCTAGTAATAATATATTATGTAAAATTAAATTTATGTTATTTATCTTAATTATTTATTAATGAAAAAACTTTTTCTTCAAATAATAATAAAAAGTAATGTAAAATGTACCTACTTATCTTCAACGTTACATTCATTTGATTATTCATATCAAGAAATAAAATTTTTGTATTTTGGTTTAAATACTTAAACATCCTGTTTAGTCATGCACTCACCGTCACAGCTATTCAAATCATCTTTTTTATAGGTATAGAATTACTTGGTATTATTTTGGTTCTCACAGATTTATTTATACTAGCAAAATAATTGAGCACAAACATAATAGGCTCATTTCTTATGGGATATAGTATCACAATATTAGTTGCCTGGCAATTTTTACCTACCTAACCTAATAATAATTTTGCACTTAACATTGCCATTAGGTATACATAGTAATAGAAATCTCATTTTCAATTCCCATTGCCCATTGAACCAAATACGAAAAAATAAGCCGAGAGCTCAATAAAGACATGTTTACTCTACCATTAAAAACAAACATTAATGTTGTCACTTGAAGTATTCGTCGATAAAAAGGAATTTTGTAAAATCTAATAAGGTTGCATTTTTTCACCTTAATTCAAATAGCTAATTAGTGAAATATGAATAGGGTTCATTTAAACGATAACATCAAATGGAATTTTTGCTGTAGTGCGAAAATATAAAATTAATTATTGTTAGAATTTTTCAACAATGTAATACGAACGCTTTTGGTCACTGGTTTCCCCCTGTAGCTCCTTACGTCGCTCTTACTAAATACAAAATAATAGTGCTTGTTAATTCAATCAGTGATAGGTACTTAGTTTAACCTACCTAAACCTATGTTTAAACATTTTCTAAATAGTCGAGAATAATATATTCCATGGATTATGGTTTACCTATCATTCAAAAGGTGCGATATCAAAATGCAAATCTAAAAGTTAAGATAGAATATTGACAGAAAAATAAGAAACTACAAGGGATTGCAAATCGTTTTATGCATTTAATACCATATACTATACTTTCTTGTTAAATAAAAATGATTTTTATTATTAGTTGAAACATGAATCTAAAACTTGTTACATATGCAAAGGAATACAGGAACATACTCGTACATATTATTATCTTTTATCTTTCGTTTTTCTATCCCTTATCCAATTAAAAGTCTAAATAACCTATTCTGCATATATAAATTCCACTCTTTTAGTAATAAAGTACTAGACTACTAGAGCAACATAGGAATCTTTGTACTTTCATAACATCATGCAATAGATTTTAAATTATAACGTTAGTTCAACCCAGCTTCAGTAGACGGGTGTTTCAAATTTGTATACGGCATCAGCTTGACGACATTAAAATTTAAATTAGCCAATCACCGACTTTGCCCAGTGCGTCGGGTCGGTAGGGCTCTGCACTGCACTGGGTATGGTATACCCCTAGAACACGAAACACTATCTTGTTGTACGGACGGCCACAGCCGTCGGCATCGCTACTGTCGCCTGCGTTACAAGAGCCATCTAGATGAAACAACACTGCCCTTCGTAAATCACTTTACTGCGACATAATTTAGCTGTGTCACGTTAAAATTTTGAATATTTCGGTTTAATTAGGGTCGTATGTTTTGAACTTAGGGATAATGTTTTATATGAATATGATTTCTAATGTAGGTATCTACCTACTTTTATGTAGCAAGTAAGGTTAAATTGTTTTGTTAAAAATAAATTATTTAGTTACTATTCTAACAAATCGGATTGTTTCTGATTCTCGAATCTTAACAATCCGATTGTTGACGTGCTCGAAATATTTAATAAGTAAAATAAATACAAAAAATCTGACGTGGACACCACATGACTTCCTTGTACGCCTTGTGTGTTCATACTTTTCTTAATAACTAAAATGTAAAATAATATTAAAAATTCTTTTAACTTATTATACTAGTATACTCACAAATATATTTTAGTCATTTTATTTAAACTGCAGAAGAAGATATAAAGCATATTTTACTATTGTCACTGTCATGTCATAATCATTTAAATTTTACGTAGTAACAAATGTTAATCGATCATGGACTACAAGATACCGAAATACTATAAATTATAAATATATACTTTAATTATTTTTAAATGATAGCAGATACAAAAATATTTATAAAATACCGATTTTAGGTAATAATCACATAATCTTTCATTTAAAATAAAAAAAATTGTCTAAAATTAAATATTTATCGAAATATTTTTAAAAAGTACTACTTCCGGTTTGTAGACTGAAACCAAAAATAGGAGGTGCACAACTAGATGCTATAACAGTCCTAAATACAAAATTTCAACTTTCTACGTCTAACCGTATTTGAGTTATGCGACACACATACGTCCGTCCGTACGTACGTACATACGTACAGACGTCACGTCGAAACTAGTCATAATGGATTCAGAAAAGGTCAAAACGGATATTTCCGTCAAAATCTGAGAACCGAAATTTTTCGCGATTACAATACTTCCTTACTTCGTACAAGGAAGTAAAAACGCACCACTTGAAAATACATAAAAATTTCCGAATTTTTAGACCGTCGAAAATAGATCTTCGAGATCTATTAGATCTCTTTAGATCATGCAAGTTAATGTGACGCCAAGTTCACTTCATTAACAGCCACCCTCCTTAGAATTTTTTTAAGGCCGGAATGTAGCTGTCCACGATTTCGTCGAGAAAAAGGAGAGATATGTACAGATTTAGTGTGTCGAACAAAGGCAGCAATAGCGAACGCGCTCTAAAAGTGGCATCGTATTTGTATGATATTGTGTTTATAAGACAAAAGAAATAATCAAACGCGTTATTTATATACTGTATAACATGTTACCTACAGTGCGACGCATGAATTTTAATAGATTTTGTATTTAAAATGCCCTAAATTAAACATGTAAAAGTACCTAGTATTTTTCTCTCTGTATTCGGCATTTTTTGAAAACAATACTATGAAAAAAATTGGAAAAATCGATGCGTCGCACTGTAGAATGAATATTAAATATTGTCGTCAAAAAATTTCAATGATCTTACGTTAGTATTCAATATTATACAAACCGTAGAGCACTGTTTTACCTATTTCTCATACAGCTACATTCCCGCCTTAATATAAAAAAATGTCAAACTTTGACTACTTGTACCGGGTGCAAAATAATCGTGGACTCAATCCACTACCAAGGTGATAAAGTTCATTCATTTTCCTTTCGGGGGGAAAAAAATTGAGTACTTCCGATGATTTGGCGCGAAGTTATGAATTTTTGAAAATAAATTGCATTTTGTGCCTTTTCGGTCATAACTCGGCTAATTTTGCCAGATATAGATGATTCTTTGAATTGTGACAAGATTTCACTTTCTCTTCAATGGTATGCAAATTAATGTGATGTCAAATCCAATATCCAATTCTCTAAGAAAAAGAAATGTTTTTGACTCGAAAGTGTCAAACCTTGACAATAGACTTGTTTAGTGGTTACGTCACACTGGTTCCAAACAAGAAATTGGCCGTTCGTTGCTAAGACCGTTGCTATGCAAGTCGGTAAAACAGGCTGGTTTGACGTTTGCCGTTTGACAATAAATGCCTCTTTAAATTTATTTTGAGATTTAATTGTTTTAAAGTGGCTTAAAAACACGTAATAAAGTTTAGTTCCGTAATAAATTATTTTATAAATGATTTTTGATTGTCAAACCAAACTGTTTTATCGACTAGCATAGCAACTACCTTAGCAACGAGTGGCCATTTTCTTGTTTGGAACCAGAAATTGACGTCACACTAAACAAGTCTATATGTAACGGTGCACCAAATAGTATATTATGTCCAGTGCACACGGGGAAACTTTTCACAAAGTTTCCTGAAAAAAGTTTCCAGAAAATGGAGATTTTCTTTGAAAAACTATAAATATGTTTATGATCACATGTCACATTTGACGATTTGACAAATAAGAAGTTAGTTGCACTTCACAATGTTTCCTGAAAACGCCTCATTTTTATAGGCGCCGTTAAAACTTTGAAGTTTCCGGAAACTTTTTCCAGGAAACATGTCAAAAAGTTTCTCCGTGTGCACTAGGCATTACACAATGAGCTAAGAAAGTAAGTCATTTACTTTCTTGCGAGTTTTGTACACTATTTTTCTCACGATCGCCAAAAATAAGTGAAAAAATAACAGAAATTATATTTTATTTGTTGTTATGATAAACAAATTTATCAAAATGTACAACATAATTATAAAAAGCCTAACTTTTTTACTTCATTAATAACATTTTTAAATATTCACTAGCGTTCTAAGCACAGAGTTCTAAGCGATCTTACGTGTACCTAATCTAAAATCTAACTGTCACTGTCAATCGAAATAAACGAATTCAGTATTCAGTTCACAGAGTTACCAACCGTTCTAAATTATTGCATAAAAATGTGAATTTAATGTACTTACTAAGGTAGGTGCAGGTAATAAGGCCTGTCGGGTAATAAGGCCTAAGTAACAAAAATACGATTTAAAATTATTGTTGTCGCTCAAAGTCACCCTCGTAGGTAGCTAACATTCATATAATGGCGCCTCAAACCTGTCGCGACACGTTAGTTCGCATACTGTCACCAGTGCGAAGTCATTCAGTTTGAGGGACGATCGCGCGGCTCGAATAATAAGATATCGTCCGAATCAATCGTAATTATTTTTTGTAATATTACACTTCTTTATATAATTTTAGGCTATAGTTTTCTATTATTTAATGCTTCTACGGCCTTTGATGGTAGAATAATATATCATGGTCCGAATAATGTTCTTTTCAGTTTTTCTTTTCATGTTGTCGGCGGTTAATAAGGCCTACTAAATTCGACCGCAGGCCTTATTACCCTCCTTTTGTTTTGAATCAACATTTGCCTGTTTACAGTTTTATTTATATCTTTTTCAAAATGTTAGTCACCAAAGACCTTTTTGACAAAAACAAGGAAGAGAAAAAAATTAAAAAGACCTCAACCCCCAAAGGTAGGAGTGGTACTAAAGAAAAACAGGCGAGTTTTTTTATATCACGGTTGTAAAGAGGATAAGATGGCTGATATGAACAAAAAATGTTGTAAATGCGACAAGTAGGGATGGGAAAATATCGATATATCGATAAATACTGATATGAACATCACTTTTCTTTTGGTATCGATGTATCGATAACTCGATATTGTTGATGTATGTCGATAATTATCGGAAAATTTCGATAATATCGAGTTATCGATACATCGACGCCAAACTAAAAGTAAGATTGAATGATGTTTATGTCGATATTTATCGATATATCGATATTTTCCCATCCCTAGCGATAAGTGGGGTGCATCGGCTTGTCATCGGATGATAAAAATTATTTTGAGTATCCTGATGGCTATTACAAAGAAATTTGTTGTTAATTTTAAGACTTTAGCTTGAATAATGCATAATTATTAATTATTGATCTCAATTACCAAATATAAAAAGCCTATTTTGTTTATTTACGTATTTTAAAGTCTCAGGCCTTATTATCCTACCATAGTATAATAAGGCCTACTGAAGAGGTTTTTTAAAATGTTTAATTGTCTTTTTGTTTACGGCAGAAGTTGCCATTTTTTGTTTATATATGATAGCACTTGATGTTTAGGTTTAATTAACATTCAAATTTGTTGATTCAAGTAAATAGTTTTCATTTTATTTCAAATCTCCCTTAGCTAGGCCTTATTACCCGCACCTACCTTATAGCTATTATATAAAATAGATTTTAATTCGCAATATAGGTATTATTTGTATTTATTTTTACTTTTTTATCAAAGTTCTTGCTTTTTACCTTAAATACACTCAAATTATCATCAGTTGGCAACGCTGCTGTGCGTTATGCTAACACACTAGTGTGTTAGGGCTAATTTGAAATTATCAATTTTCGTACACACTTTATCGTGTGGAATATATAAGTTTCTTATGTGGTCGTGAGAAAAAATGTTTTCGGCACCAATTGATCAACATGGCGATAAAATTTATTCATTTTTAAAAATTTCAATGACCTACGATGATTTTATTTTTGAAACTTGGGTTAGTTTTTCAAAACTCTGCTTGAATTTTCAAGTCTAAAGCGATCATGAGAACATTAAACGAAAAAAGCACTTCAATTTAAGATAAGGTATACATACATTTGTATACAATTTCGATAAATGTTCAAAGATCTAAAAAAAATATATTTTTTTTCAAAAATTCATAACCTCGCACCAAATCATCGGAAGTACTCATTTTTTTTTCTAAAAGAAAATTAGTCTTTATCAGCTTGGTAATGAATTGAGTTCACGATTTTTTTGCACCTGGTACAAGTTGTCAAAGTTTGACATTTTTTTATATCAAGAATTTTTTTCTCAGGGGGGACAGGGGTAAAATGAACTTGGCATCAGATTAACTTACATGACCTTTAAAGAGGAAACTTCAAACTTAAATTATATCGTGAGGATAGACACTTGCGAACTTTTCTTACTCTTTTATCCTAACTCTTACTTGATCAGTCACTGATCACTACTAGCCGATGACTGCCTGATCGATTACTCATCATTACTTGTCGATGATTCCCTGATCGATCACTCATCATTACTCGTCTATGACTGCCTAACTTCTACTTAATTGAGTACGTATATTCTAATACAAATTGGAAGATCGCAATAATTTCGCTGAAACGCAAGACACGTGTAACAACCACGCGGGGCCAAAAGGTGAATAACTTTACTTTACAAGACACAACTGAAGCAATAATTTTGATTACGGAACATCTATTTACTAGTCACTTTAGCTTTTAGTTTTCAGTTCAATTGCAAATGGAAATCTAATTAGCGCAAAGTACTTTTTTCGATTCGTTGAATTTTAATTCAATTATGTACAAATTGAGTCTATGTTTATATTATTTCTTTAATTTAGTTTCAATTTACAGTTAAACCAACCAAGCCATGAGCGTCGCGAGGAGGGGGGAATCAATTATAATCACTACATTTTGTTATATTTCGGAATTTGCATCATCCGGCTTATGCACTTTTGGTGCATATTCGAGTTTAGCATTTTCGGTCGAAATATTATCGGTTTTTGCACTTTCGGTCAATGCATTTTTGGGAAATGCATTTTCGGGTTATGCATATGCATACTCAATAATACGTTTTAATTACCAGTTGTACCGCTATTCATTATATTAAAAGAGTCACTTAAATAAAAAAATATCAAATCGAAATAATGGAAACAATGATTTTTTATTATTTGATTATTGTCATTGGTTGGTGACACATGCAGTGGCGTACCCAGACATGAGCCTTGGCGGCGGATATGAAAATAAAAATATTTTTTATAATGTAAAGGGTTATTCCCACTGCTTCATAGTCATAGTTTTTGTTAGTTGTCATAGTCTTACACTGTTTGGTACGAGTATACCGAATTACGTGTAAACATGCCCAGTGCTTGTTTTAGTCTTAGTTTTTAGACTTTGTCATAAACACAATCACAAATGTATGCAAACTTCAAATTTTTGTTATAATCATAGTAATTATTTTATGAGATAGCGATATATTTAAATAGGTACCTGTCAGTTTTTAATGCTGTTGTCAAACAGATAATGATCTTCTTATGTCAAAAAATTATATTAATAATGCTACAGAAAAATTAAAGCAAGGAAAATATAAATAAAAATGATTCTTCATTACTTAAAAATAGGTTTAAGCCGAGTTTAAGCTATAATTTATAAATAAAATGTATTTACAGGCATATTGAATTAACTGTCATGACATTGTCATAAACATAATTTATATTGTGATGGGAATGGTCAGCGCATGTTTATGATTAAGACAGAAACTTATGTCAAAAACTATGACTATGATAAGAAGTGAGAATGAGCCTTAAAACAAAATTCGCCCAACGCGCGTTGGCTGATATCATTGCAATTCGTCCAGTTGCGGTGATATATTTTTACAATTATTAATAATTCACTAATCAAAAAATGCTTGGCATGCTTATATTTTTTTAAATAACTTGCAAATGGTTTAGAAAAAGTACACAAAATCTTCACGAAATTATTTTTAAAAGTTTATAGAAAATATTAATTAGTTCTATGAATTTTGAATCATTTTTTTATATACCATCTAGTTGAAAGCATGCAAAACAATGATTTAGTGAATTTCAATAAGAGTACATGTAAAACGACCGTAATTTCAACGTTCAATTACTGAAAATATGGATAGACGAAAATTAAAATATTTTTTTAGAATCTCAATAAAGGCACTGTATAATGTCAGCGTCTCATAATTATTTTAATTATGGTCACCATCCTCCTTAAAACAGCAGTGCAACCAGTGCAACTAGCCATACGTTAGATTAATTTAAATTATTTGTGGTGCACTTCAATTAGTAACTTATCAAATTAATTTTAAAATGAATGCCTACTTAAGATATTTTTATTACCACATAACAATGAAGAATGCAAAATATAAATAGCAATTTCTTATAAAAATCCGATAAATATCTATATTTATTTTATTTTTTCAGTCTCTGGCAATCTCTGAATAATATTTTTTGTATGTATACACATTGTATACACTTATAGAAACTTAACTGTACTTATTATATAAACATTCTTAATGTAACAATAATAATAACTTAACTAGAGCATTTTCAATGTAGTAATATTTTATGGTAGGCGAAACACAGTAGAAAGCTAATAGTATAAATATTCGGATATATAAAATATCAGCTTCTGTAATGGCATAATAATTATTGAAATATGAAATACTTTATTAACATTATAATCATTTACGTGTTATACTGAAAATACATTCAAATTATTAGTGATACGTATCATGCCATATTTATAGCATCAATAATTTACATTATGCACGTACCTACCTACCATTACCATTATGACCGCGAAAAATAAAATTATGTCTCCCATAATTTTGGCAAGGATTGGGAAACCACGAGTTCACTAACACATTGTTTTGTGGTGCGTATGCGTCCCTTTTATAATGCAATGTTCATTACTCACTGCATATTCTACCTACCTGCAACTATGGCAACTGAATTACATGAACGGAATGCGGGTTACATATTTCACATAAAAGATTATTACATTTATGCATGTAATTATTCAACGTGCATTTTCAAATTCAGGGAATGGACTGGACATGTATGTATGAGGTTTAATAGAGATTACTAATTATTGTAGAATGAAGTTTTAAAAGTTGTTATTGTTAGTGTACTGAATAAACTAGGAATGTATTTAAATAATGTAATTTATTTTTATACATGTATTATTATTATTGCTGAAGTTGATATTATGCATAAAACTAGATTTTTTATTAATTATTGTTATTAGTTATGTATTTCAATAAAATAGGTGCTCATGTTTTTTAAAAAATAAAAGTTTAATTAAATTATTCGCATTCTGTAACGCATTAATTATAATCATAATTAAAATAGAAGCCCGATAGAAGCCTTTGTTACATAAAATATGTTTCAATTATTTTGTTATTTATTTATTTAAATTAATTCCAAACAGATTGGTAATACCTGTTGCAGTTGTATTACTTGAATTTTAATATTTTTCTAAAATCGGAAAAACTTGGTAAGTATACTAGTTTTGTGTTCAGTTACGGCAAATCCAAAATAGACATTGTGTAATAAGATTTTGACAATATCTTGTGTCTTACTTGTAAACAGGATAAACCACTGAGCATTAGTACTAGGCATTAGCATAATTGGCTATAGTGCAAGTAAATAGATACCAGTAAAATATATAATTATTCATTCCCACTCCATGTAAAAACTACGCCAAAGAAAAGAGCTTATTACAATAAAACAAGTCTTAATTCAAAAAGAGGACTACAGGACTACGCTCATAAAAATCTTTAAATCGCATGATTCCTAGTTCTGTAATTTAAATTTTAAGCAATGGTCTATTTTTATTACTTATTGTTGCTGTCTTAATTATCATAATATTATCTTGATTATCAATAATGATATTGTACATAATTATATAGTCAGCTTTATTTTAAGTCATAAGTTTTTTCTTCTTTTCTATATTATAAATTTAATCGGAAATTATTCTACATCTACCTTCTTAATTATAATATTTATATATAGATTATATAGGTACCTACTATTTATGTTATGTATGTGAACTGTTGTATACCAAGGAGGAAAATCAGCACTTCTGAAATCCTACCTTTTTATCAAAAATTTTTGATAAATAAATTGATTTGATTGACTATAATGATTAGTACTAAATTCGTGTAAACATGGCATATAGTCAATTTTACTAATGCTTAGTACCTACTAACTAATGCTCAGTGGTTTAGTCTGTTTACTTACACGTAAGTTTTAGTGCAAGAAGCAAGTAACTATAATGAGTAGATATTTGTGTTTAGTGAATAGAATTGATTTCTATTCATTGCTAATTTTAATAAGGCTTAGTAGGTACTAATGCTCAGTGGTTTCGCCTATTTCCACGTAAGTTTAAATGCAACAGCAAGTAACTAATTACTAAGCTCCGTATAAATATGGCATATGTCGGTTAGAGATGTCTATTGTTTGGTTGTGTAAAATGAGGAAGGATGATACATTTTCCTCTTCTGAAGAAAGAACTGTTTAAAAATTTATGAAGAGACCAATTTTGTACGGTGGTCAAAAACAGCTATTGGTATTAAAAGACAATGTGGAATGTTTGGCCAGGCCGAAAAAATAAAATAATCATCAGTAATAAATAATAAATACTTCTACTACAACTTTATAAAAATATATATTTTTAACTAACAAAACAGGGGCAAATGAAATGAAATATAGATTTGCAAAAGTTGTTGGTTTATTAGTAAGCCCTAACCCTTGTGCCTTATTGAGCGCATAGCTGTTACAATCACCATTGGTCTCAATTCACAATGAGCATAAGCATAAGAATCACGTAAAACCCTGTTCACACATGGACACACAGCGGACATATAGAAGACACACGTGCGACACACAGGCAACAGAAACACAGTGAAGAACGTATGGAACGTTTGTGGCCTCAAAATTTATTTTTCTTTACTTACATAGAAGCCACTTAATATCGATGCCTCTATTTTAGAAGCAACACACACAGTATTTTTTACTGTTGTGTGTGTCCATGTGTGAACAGGGCTTAAGAGAACATTTTTTAAATGTTAAATTACAATTACATTTTTTAACTATTCAATTTAACAGTTCAAATTTATGTCTGTTATGTCACTTTAAAAAAAGTCTACAAATTAATAGGTAATAATAATGGTCAAACATAAAATTTAAGTCTTTGTTTGAATTTGTCACACTATAAAAAAATATTGTTCAGAATATCAAGGGAAAGTACCTACGAAATTATTAATTTTATTTGATTACTCAACATTAACTTGTCTGTTTTCTTTCCAGGTTATCCCTCCGAGCTCTTCTACCGAGGCAGCACGATGTGGGAAACCCTCTACGGTATGATCCTCGCATACCCTATCGTCTGCTTCGTGTTTGTGCCCGTGTACTTCTCGCTGGGCATCACGTCCGTGTACCAGTACCTGGACCTCCGCTTCAAGAGTCGCCTAGTCCGATGTCTGGCCTCAGGAACGTATATAGTGCGGCAGTTGCTCAACCAGGGTGTCACGGTGTTCACCCCATGCGTAGCGCTCAACACGGTGATTGGGGTCCCGTACTGGGCTAGCATTTTTGGTATTACGCTTGTGAGCATCATCTTTACGATATTGGTAAGTGATTTTAAAGATTATCTGTTATTTTACGATGAATAAATGATACTTCAGCATGAATAAAAAATGAAGCAAAAGTAAATTATTAATATATTATTTGTAAGTAAGTAGTTTATGTAACAGCGGCAATAATTATTTCTTTTACTAAGTTAGGTACATCTTTGGTCATTTCTAATAAATAAATAATCATGGTTCTGGCCTATCTCACAGGTCATACGGTGCAATCTAGGTCATTAGTCTACTAATCTCATACCCAACAAATTAAAGCATTTATCTAATTAATGTATTAAACAATTAATTTATCTGCTGCCGTATCATAATGAAAACATCATTCATTCATTATAGGGCAAGGTCCATAATGAATCCTTTATGGTGCTATTTGTGGAATAACAAACAACTCGTTACTGAGAAAGTTTCATACCTACCTGAATTTGTTGAGATTAATTTTTTGTTCCAGGCCAAATAATGTATATGAATTTTTAACTGATTTGCGCCAGCAGATAAAATTTTATAGGTATGCATATGGATCATAACCTATCATTGTGGTAAATGTACACTAGAACATTATTGATTGAAATTATGATTCTTATAACATAAGTAACTATTATAGTATATTTGTGCTCGAGTATTAATTTTGCTACTCATGAACTCATGTCAAACTCTAATCGGAGTTGCTAAATAATGATGGCTAAAATTCTACGGCTGTAATCTAAAACGAATTAGTATAATTTGTCCCTTGAGTATAGATGGAATTACTGCATTTGCCAGTGTAGTCAGGTCAGGGGCGGATGGACTACTACCAACTGGTCCGGGAAAGTAATTTTAGCGGTCCAAGATTTTAGTAGATTCTAATTTATATGAAAGTTCGATGTATACAGGGTGTTATGTAAGTATACTACCAACTCTTACATAACGAATAAGGAAGATTCAAGGAGTAGCACACAAATTATTATTTTTTGTTCCATTAGAGTTATTAAATAAACCAATCACAGGTCGTTGTTAAAATGCATGTAAAAAGTTAAGTCAAGTAGGGAATAATTTATTTTCAGTGCAATTATCAATTGATTTTTTAGCAATAGCGTCTCAAGAATCTGTATGTTTAAAATTAGCATTTTCACACAAATTAGGAGATTATTAGAGCGTCGTGCAAGAGCTTGTGCAGAATCAAAACGATGACCAATTTAAACATCTGTTAAAATTTCGTGTTAATTTTTTAATAAATCTAGTTTTCCTTAACTTTTTACTACTACTATGATGCGGCACTATCTAAACTTCAAATTTGCACCAAAGTGGGTACCTACCTAAATAAGTAATAAATTTGACAATAAACATGTTACTTGTTTCTTGATTTTTTTCTGAAATAAATATAGCGATTTATAGTGGCATTTTGTGAAAAATCTGCAGTTGCTACAGATCTATAAAATTGTAAATATTAAACAAAGTCGCAATGAAATTTATAATCATATGAACATTTTTATATTTCTCAACAAACATTGATGTGATTTTGTTCAATATTTAAAGATTTACTGTAAAACTTGTAGATTTGCACAGAATCCCACCATTAATTTGATGAATTAAAAGACCTCTTGCACCGAAACGAAAGACTGCAGAAATAAAACAAGGGTGAATTATTACTTCTTATTTGGCTCTCCTGCCTCAGCAGTTAAGCGTTGGTAGTATACTTAGTACTTATATTACAGTGTTGTATCTTACTTAGATAATGTTATATAGATAAACCATCTATATCTTATCTAAACAAAAATTTTTATCCATTACCTATCTTATCTAGATAAAATTAAAAATTATTTTTATGTATTTTTGAATATCATCTAGATCTAGACAATACTTTTAGTAAAATTATAACCAACTTTTTCCATTTGTAATTTTAATCGAATTCAATTGTAATCAAACTGTGCAGTGTGCATGCATACAACGCATACAATATGTCATTTATATTTTTTATATTATGGTAATTTATTATTAAATTAAATTTTTTCGTTAATGGGTCAAATGTGAAATTTGTGTTACAATGTTGCGTTTATAGGTCCGTTCTCAATTAATTCTGAAAAACTACATTAAAATATCTGTAATAGGTACCTACCCATTATATCAACATTTTCAATTGAAGTAGATAGTTTGAAAATTTAGTTTTTAGGTTTTTAATAGAATAATAAAAATTAACTGAACATCAGTGAGCCGGCTACCGGCTCACATCAAGTCAGCCCACCGGGAAATTTTCCGGTATCTCGCCGGGGCCGGGCCCATCGTCCCTGAACCCTGAGTGTAGTACTGCAACTGCGTAACTAATTTAGTAGCGTTCAGATTTGAACGAATAAAGAATATTTTCAACATTATATGAGTAGATAGATAACCCGTTTTACATTGGGGTTCTGGTTTGCATATCTTGGAATACCTACTAATATGTTTAGTTGCGTGTTCTACTTTATCACTACAATTACTAATTTTAAAATTTAAATGAAAATATCTTCTACCTAAATATAACATTTGAAAATATTATAAAATAAATTATTACTTGTTTGGAGTTTTTATTTGTATTTTTTGGCTTTTGAAACATCAAATATCCGAATGATAATATAATGTTCGTACAGTAGTTGTTATACAACATGTTCTGATATGATCGCTTTACGTACAAGAAAGTACAACTGGTTGCTTTTCTTGAAATTATGTCTAATTAATAAATAAGTAAGTATTTTCTACTATACCACTTCAATATAACATGAATGAAATGAAATTATCGGTAGGTATTTCTCATTATCTATGTATTACTAGTTTGTAATTATCTTTAAGTACTTAGGTAGGTACCTAATAAAAAATCAGATGAATAATTTTGTACCTATGTTTCAAAGCAAGGAATTGAAACTGAAAGTATTTACTTGGATATAATAAAGAAGATAAAGTTTTCCGTGAAAACAAATTTATTTTTCTTGATCCGATTAGCTTTTAATTATGAAAACTTTAGTTGTTTACAAAAATTTAAAGTCATGAATATTTATGTAATGAAAAGTTGGTTCCTTTGTGAAAACAGCTTAATACAAGCCCACGGTTCTATACCAGTTTGAAATTGGAGTAAAGCGTTGCATGAGTAATCCTTTTTACTTTAACCGGATTTAGCATTTTACCTTAATCGGTCTGTATTGTTCTCTTGCGAAACCCCAAAAATGATCACGAAACATGTATAACCCTTCTCAATTCGCAATAAAGGAAGTTAAACAGTTCACATTATTTCCGTCCTTATAATTCGGAAATTCATTGCATTAAGAGTAAAATGATATTGATATTAATTGTTTGAAACCTTCGAGTGAACATTTATTTGATTTATAAAGCTTTGCCTTTGGCTGTTCAATTTAAATCTTGTAAAATTAAGTAATATAAAAGATTTAAAAGCAAAACAATTACTTTTGCTTTTATAAATAGCATTTCTTTTAAAATAATGAACGGTGAATATAAGACAAACGATCTGTCAGCAAATATAAACTCGACTACTTCAATAATTTATACAATAATTATGTAGAAAACGGAAATCTTTTATTTTTTACCGCTTTATTATTTTACAAATACATTGATAATGCACCAATCATTTTTATACCAATAATGTTAAAAAACAAGTAATAAAAATAAGCTTATCATCAACCTTTAAACTATATGTATTAAGGATAAAGAATAGAAAAAATAACGTTTTATTTTCGCAAACGACGATCGGTTTCGAACATTTAAATGTTCATCTTTAGGCAGGCCTGTATTGAAGTTACATATAGAAACAAAAACACAATTAATATATAATTATTACATTTTACAACAAATTCAAAAAACTTACTTACATCTCTGTTTTAAGTAAGTTTTTCAAAATTCTTTGTAAAATGTAATAATTATATATTTACTGTTTTTGTTTCTATTGTGCAGTTGTCGTTAAAGTGTAAATTAAACATGAAGTCAAGACTTCCTACATTATTATTTCTATTCCATACCTTATTCAACTTCACTTGGGTTTTTTTTTTTTAAGAGGATCCTATAAATGTAACTACCTATCTGATTTCGGCCAAAAACAAATTTACGCACAGCTTTATCAAAATAGTTTGTTTACAACTTGATTGTCAGAAATTTTAGCTTTACGCTCTTGAGATAATAAAGTAGAAAAAATCGCCCGTGTATATAATCACAAGTATATTTAAATACGCAGTTATTACAGTTATGTGAAAAGCGTTTTACAGATTACATCCTTGGACGAATAAAGTGCCCTCGCAATACGTAAAATATTCAAAATCAAAATTACAATCACAATACTTATTTTATTACAGTGAAGGACACTGAAGTATAAATAAAAAGACATACACCAACACCAGAACAACTAATTGGTAAATATGCACCAGTTCGTATAAAAACTGTCCCTCGGCGGTTTGATTAGAAAAAGACGTTAAAGACGCTTCGTTATTAGTTCAAAGCTCGATTTGCGCTAATTCAAAGTGACTGCCGGCCGCCTCTTGCTACTTGCTGCAGACAGGGAAACCACCGCCGCCTCCCTCCGGAATTCGCTGCCAGGGGAAGTTAATTACAAATGAATAATGAACAATGAATTACTCGCGCGCGGTTGCCAGTGCCCATTTGCATAGCTTTTGTTTGGATTTTTTACTCCACTCCATGCGAATCTATTTTTTACTGATTTGTTAGTAAAACGAAGAAGTTGGACGAAGCGGGTTTGAATAGTTTTTCAAATACATGTATTTGCATAAATACATTCTAGTTTAGACTTTATCAATAGTCCTAACCAAAATTTAGTTACCAAATAAGTAAGTTCAGGCCAGAAGTTCTGTTCTTTGGAAAATTAATATTAGCATTTAACATTGTTTAACATGCTTCATTTCCGTAATTAGTAATAGGTATATGATGCAAAGATAATCGTATGCTCTCTATTGTATGCATGCATTGACGACATTGTTCGCAATACAGTATTGTAATTGTAATTAAAAGTCTGCAATAATTAAACATACAGCGTTACATTAATTGGTACTAGGAATAAGTAATGTAGCTGGTTCCTAAATGACTTGGGGCTATGTTCGTTCGACCGAACTATATCGATGTTTGCAGTTTCAAAGTTATGTATCGCTATGTTAACATGTTTCCAGCACATGGCAAATATGTCGGTTCATTTTGCGTCATAACTAGACAACAAAAATTATGAAGTTATTAAAACTTTTGGAACAATATTCCTAGAATGCTAGCATATTACAATACAATAAGGATTTTTTAAAATTTAGGTCGGCAAAATTAGATAAAATTAAGATGTTTTGGATTTAGATGTTTCTTTTATATTATTATATTTTTATTTTTATCTATACATTTTTTATTTTTTAAAACGATTTTATCTTCTTAATTTTGAAGTATTGAATAGTGCGGCAGTTTATTAACTTATAGTGTTGTTTCAGGGCGGACTAAAAGCAGCCATCCACGCTGATGTGATGCAAGGCCTAACTATGATCATTGTAAGTATGGCGATCATTATTCAAGGCGCCGTAGAGGTTGGCGGCGTCGCCCCCGTCGTCGAAGTAAACCGGGAACGCGGTCGTCTCGACTTCTTAAAGTAAGTTTAATTATTTTAATTCTACCAGCCAGAGCATGTAAAAGCTAAAAGTTTAAACAAGTTGCTTCTTTTCAAGTAGTTCTATTAGTTAATGTTGTCGGCGTTGTTCGCAGCTTTGATATGGATCCATACGCCCGCGTGACCACCACATCGGCGCTCGTCGGCCAGCTGTTCATGTCGCTCTCCATATTCGGCTGCCAGCAGAACTTTGTGCAGCGCTATTGCAGCATGGACTCGCAAAAGAAAGTCACAAAGTGAGTGAAGGACAACAAAGCATCGAGCTCGGTTCGCTAAAAGGGTTTCGTTTTCAGGACGCTGATGTGGAACATTCCTGTCATCACAGTCTTATTCAGCTTATCGTGGGTCGTCGGGATGGTCATTTACGCTGTATACGCCAACTGTGATCCCCTAACATCCGGATACATTGAGAAATTCGATGAGATCCTTCCGTTCTTCGTGGAAGATAGGTTCAACTATATGCCAGGTATCCTTGGTCTGTTCATGGCAAGTCTTTTCAACGGTGCTCTCAGGTATTTACATTACACAAGCACGTGCTTATTCCCTAAAGTGGTGCACATCTCACACCCACACTGTATGTTTGTATAGTTTGAACGTATCCAATTTGAATTCCCTGGCTACGGTGACATGGGAGGACTTCATGAGCCACATGCCGTGTTTCCGCGAGCTGAAGGATGGCCAGCAGCTGTGGGTGATCAAGTCTATTGGCGTTCTGTACGCTTGTGTCATCATGGGTATTAGTTTCGGTGTTGGGCTCCTTTCTGGCGTCATCGAGAGTTCCATGCTTGTCACGTCGGCCACCAGTGGCCCGCTGCTCGGTATCTTCATCCTCGCTATGCTCGTTCCCTGTTGCAACTGGAAGGTAAGATAAAAGAATTATGTTCAAAGCTATATTGCATGTTTCATGTTGCTGTAAATTATTTAGTTTGCTACCTATAATGTAATAAAAATTTATATTTTGTTTTAGCTAATAGACAAATTATTCATAAATCATTTTATGCATGAGTATTTTTGTGATTTATTATCACATGCATGTTGTTTTACAACAAATAATATTAACATAATAAATATATCTATTTATATTTACTGATAATACACATTTCAATTCTAATACATCTTATTTTATTAACAAGTTTCTTGTGAATAATGAATGAAAATAAATCAATTATTCAGATACGTAGCTTAATTTATATTTATTTGTTCGATTTTTGTCAAATCTAGCTATTATAGATACTGTATTAGTCATTTAAAAATAAAATTTTTAAATTATAAATAACATAATAGGTACGTAATTTTGTTTTTGTTTGTTATCAGAGATAACAATTATTTGAGAATTGTTTTGTCGTTTCCACGGCATGCAACTTATTTTTAACAATATATCACGACATAAAACATCATATGACAATTTCACGAAACATAGTTGACCGAAATTTTCCGTGATGTTTTGTGGAGTGAAATTATTGCAATAAGTTGGCGTGGAATAGACAATAATTTAAAAAAATTATTATCTCGATTGATATTGAATATATTTCCTGATAAAGAAACACTACCAATACGACTTTTTTGCACATTATTTTTGACGTTTAATTTGACAATTTTATTTATTTATTGTAACTGAAAATGTTGTCAGTTACATCATTTTATAGTTTTTTCTAATTCTAATTCAAAAAATATTCGGTGTAATTTCGAATATTAGGTTTCTGCAGTATATCTGTAGATTTATATTTACCTCGGCAAAAATTGAAATCACAACAGCCTATTTCTGTTTGCCCTGAAACCCATACCAACTAATTTACACTAAATTTTTGTTAACTAGGGTGCGGCGACCGGTATGATAGTAGGTCACTTAGTGACACTGTGGATCACATTCGGTGGACTGACCGTGGATAAAGCTCCAACACCGATCCTGCCCCTGTCGGTGGAAGGCTGCATGAACGATACGTTTGCACCACACATCTATATGCACTCAGAGCCATGGCTTCCGGTACCCAAGCTCATAGAACCGGAGATTGTGAACGAAACCACGACTATAGAGAATATGGTGCTCAACAGCCCTCACACGTAAGTACTTCATAATAGTCTGTGCATATTTCAACAAGATTAACAGAGCGACCGAATGAATGACGAATGAACGATCGTAGGTAATTATATTGATATTGTATATTGGTTTCAATTTGAGACGCCGAGATTAAGAAAGCAACGGAAAGCAGTTTCGTTAATTTTTATTACAAAATATATGAGTACCTACACTAGTATAGTAGATTTGTAAAAGCATTTCAGTTTAGTACTTCTTATTATTAAATAATTTAGGTAGGTTATTTTCAGTATTTATCTATTTTTACGTTTTAATACTCATACAATATATAAAACGTACTTTGCAGCATTATTACTTAAGTGTTAATGTATTACACAATTAATACAGCGCGGAACTGATTTTAAAAGTGCTTCCATTATTATCAAAGTGGGGTCGACTAGCATAGAACGCGCATGCGACAATTAAATTAGTAGCTATGAAGACCATGAAAGCAATATTCAAACACGTTCCACGATTCACGGTGCGGCACAGCTTTACTCGGTTGAGCTCGGACGGATACGGCAGCAAAAAGTTTACAACAGAGACGCAAATTATTGAACAATTTATTTCTTGTCATAACTTATGTAATTTTGGATACATTGTTTTAGAAAAATTATATAAATTTAAAACTTCCAATGAAAGCATTGCTTCCATGGACGACACGCCATGGTAGGTTCATTTTAAGGAACCAGTCTTTATTCTTATTATTTTTGCACTTACTTTTTTATTACACCTGCATCATAGTCGATGTTTAAAACACCAAAAAGCGTGTGCAAACCCAAGATTAAAACACCATATTTTAAAGATAAGTTCGAGATAAGTAATGTCAACAGTCTCCATGTTCACGATATTTTGTCATATCATACAGACGAGTTTATAAAAGTTAAAATGAATCAAAATCAGAATGCACTTTATTTTCTAAATTATGATGTAGGTGCATTCGTGCTTTTAAAGCACTAGTGACGTTAAAATTCTGTCGTACGTGTTTTAAACCTTTATTAACTTGTTTCATACTATTAATACTATTACCTACTTCTGTAATTTGCTATACCCGTTTAAATTAACCGTCATGAGTGATAATGATAACGTTGTACCTACTTCTTAAGTTGAAATTAGTGTTATTATTTTTTAATTATCATTAGTAATTTTAGTTTAAATATATTTTAAGTAACTGCATATTTTCAATAAATGTTGGTATCTGCCCTTTTTAATCAAATGGTAGAAGCGTGTAATCCTGTAAAAGTAATCTGCGATTGGCGTACCAGTATAAATAATTGGATATCAACTTGCAATGTATTTTTCTTGTTACAGAGAAATTAAAGACCTTTGTATACATAATAATTTGTTCAATCAGTTAAATAAAACGAAATGAATTGGTTCGCCTTCTTCATTCTTTGTTTTACTCGGTTCAAATTACAATTACAGTCTCCGCTGGGCAGCATTTTTCTAATTACTTTTTGCAAGTCTATGTTGGGTAATAACGCTGCTAGTTTGTGCGCATCAGCGTAAAAATAATCTGATTCGATGAATACTATCCATCTTACACTGGCAGCGGGTAATCCGATCCGGACTACATGGCAGTGCAATAATCCTCCAGGATTAGGGCTGAACTGGTGCTGCTCCGGCGATCCATAAGCGCCGGGGTTCCCCTTTTACTCCACCCCTCGTGTGTGATGAAAAGAAATCGGCCGGCGAAGTTTAAACGCTGTCAGATGCTCGTGGCTCGTGGCAACCAGAAACTGAAGAAAAGCAATCTATTTAGTGTCGTGTATTGAAAGCCGCGAGAGAGTGTACGAACGAGCAAGAAGGATGGATGTGTGACATGATGTGTGACTGAGGCGATTTTCCAGATAGTTCCTTCGCGATTAGGCACACTAGTTGATTAATTGTATTTATTAAAGGCAGAAAATTTGTGTATTATACTTGTACTTTTTCGATCCTGTAATATACTCGAATTACTAACTGTTTTTTAATACCTAGATAGTTAATTCCGGTTAAGCCAATGATCAAATCAAATTAATTTTCACTTCTCACTTAAAATGACAATAAAGGGAATGTATTGTTATCGTTATTTTCACTACTTAATATTGATATTTTTTCTACTTCACCAAAATAATAGTTTACATGTTCTTAAAGTTAGTCTTTTTACACATGTTGCTCAAGATTAGAATACGAGCGTAGCGAGTAGCGAGTGTTCTAAGAGTAACAAGTGTAAAAAGGACACTTTACGAACATATTTAATACACTATTTTTTGCAATATGCCAAGTTATTTCCTTATTAAAATTAAAAATAATACAAAGTTATTCTGACGAGATTTGTATTAAAATAATTGCAATACATGTGATCAATTTTTCTATGACAAAAACAAAAATATCGAAAAATGTCCTATCTCTGTATGTCAAACTAACTGTCAGTTTGAAATTTAATGAATTAAGAATTTGAGCAATAAAAATGAATGTGAAGGCGATGTACAGTGCGCTCCGTTTCTTGAAAAATAATATAATACTAGGTACACTTCTAAACTGTGCAAATAATGTTTTTGCACAGTTCTTGTAAACCGTTCAAAAAAAATCTTTTTTGAACAGTTCACAAAAAACAATAGTTTTAGGTGTCTTGACAGTTAATTTTTTATATGACATATTGTAAAGAAAATTATTTTTTAATGTTTGAAATCGAGATAATTTAAAAACGCGGTGGAATTATATGTTATGTTTCTATATTGTTCGAATATTAAAATTAATTGATTAATTTTAGTCGATAACCAAAAACTGCTATATGGCTTTTATTTATCATAATTCGGATTTAATAGATAATGAAATTACTATGCACAATTGATATTTATGTAAGAAGCTTTGAGAATACGTAATAAATAGGTACCTACAATAATTTATTACTACTTGTTATAAATAGTTACATACACCAAATGATTGAAAGGAAATAGTTAATTAAGTAAGCGTGATTTTTATTTTACGAATGTATCTATGTAATAATTTATAATACCTATAGGTACGATTACGATTATATTTTATTTATAAGTCTATTGATTACCTAGTAATTTTGAATGTAGAATGATTGTGATTGTGGGTGCGAGTCGAGAGTGGTAGTTTTGGGTCGCGACCATATGAGAGAGACAGAGGAGGTGTCGGTGGCCGACGCTTGGTCGTATTGACGCGTCTGACGCTTAACGCCTGTTGCAGGGACGTCCTCACGCAGCTGTACTCGGTGACCTACATGTACTACTCGTTCATCGGCTGCTTCATCACAGTCTTCCTAGGCTGGATCGTCTCCTACCTCGTCGGCACGACGGAGAGTGACCTGTACGATGAGCATCTTCTGCACCCAATGGCACAGAAGATGAGCCGCTGGTTCCCAGGTCCTCCTCGAAGGTTCGCGGACAAGACTCACGCGCCTGATGCCAACGCTAACAGCAAGGCCACGTCTATGTCTGTGTCTATGCAACTCCCAGTGACTGTAGCCACCGTGTCGCATGCTGTTGAGCGCGCCAGTACGCCCACCACCACGCCAACGGAGCCCGACGAGCCCCAAGTTATTTACAGAACCAAGTTGTGATTTAAAAGAATAAACACTCAGAACTTTGTGTTATGTTCTCTTCTTCCCGGCAGGGAAACCTCTATTGATATTTTAATTATTTTGCCAGTGTAGTGGCCACGTCTGTGATCTGTAGCAGATACTTACTAGTAGTAATGAAATGTATTGTTTATTGTAGTAGATTTTTAGCTCATTAAGTAGTACTAAGATAGTATTCAAACATATTTTATTGAGTCATCATCATGGTGTATAAATAGCAATTATATTTTGATATGAATATAAATATTATGAATGAAGATTTTTTAAAGATATGAATGCATTGTTCACGACTATGTTGTAATTCAAGTAGATACGAAGTGTATCATAAGCCAATTTCATGTCGACAATAAAATAGAGTATAAGAACTGTATCATAGTTTTCTAATAGATTTCTATACAAAATATTACCGTAAAAATGTGTATTATTTATTGTTTATTTTTATTTACACTTTGAAAAATCTTACGTTTATTATTATTATTATTACTAATAAATAATATTATGCCCCTAATAATATAAATCAAAATAGATAGAAAATGTTAAATCATTATCAGTTAATGAAATATAATTTTGAAATACATATATACGATATATTTTAATTTAGTTTTGTACCAAAACTCAACCGGCACTTAGCTTAGTGTTTTCAATGTTCTCTTTCATAGTTCGAGCTTTTTAAGAATCTGAAGATATTATAATGATAATCGCAAGAAAAAGTGTCTGTTTTTGAAAAGGGTAGGTAAGTAATTCCAACGTCGCATATATTACTTAGAAATCACTTTAGTTTTCAAAATATAATCAATATAATGGTCAAAATCGAAGAAAATTATAAAAGATACATATTCTGGTACTAAGTATACGAAACTAAAAGATAAATCAAAGTTGAGTTTATTGTAGTGTTTAATTTTTTGTAATTTATTTAGGTACCTACCTATTAATTTATTATATGCTTAGTATAGCAGGATATTTTTGAAGTCTTTTTCAAACATAATGCATCTTATAGAGAAATGTTCGTAGATAGAATTTAACCCGGCGTTAGATATATCACGGTCTAATCGACCGGGTTTTGACGTTTTGCTATTTTTCTTTAAAAAACTAAATTCAACCAATACTTGAAATTTTAGATATGCTATACTACAGTCCTTGTTGACGCTTTCATGCAATTAGAATATTTTACAATCTTTTAGTTTTTTTTCATATTAAGCGTCACATGGCGAAACAAAATTAAATACTAACATTTTGTGTGATAAAAAACTGGACAGAGAATATTTTGCAGAAGATTAATTTCTAGTTATAAATATGTTTTGGGGTACAATTTCAGTCAACACGCCAAGAATATGTTTTAAGTTGCAATTTTTAAGCGAAGTTATGTGTCTAATAATAACATAAAATATAGTTTTTTCATTTTTATTATTTTAACATTATATTTATTTACGTCTTATATTAAATTAAAATAAAATTTAAACAAATATATAGATATTTTTTTCTCTTTTAAACGATAAAAAACCAGTAGGTACCTACCTACATTGAAATTAAAATAAGAGCAAAAATTACATAATTATCATTTCATATCATCAAGGAAGACTAGGAGTAGGTACCGAAAAATTTATAATATTTATAATAAAAATGCATTAGATTCCTCGTAATTTAATTGAAATAATCCGCTAATTTACAAAAAATAAGAATTTTCAACCAAAATCTAAAATTTGGACGCTCATATCTCGGAAACTAAAAATGATATTTGAATGCGGTGTGAGCTGTTCCTCGTAATTTAATTATTATATTGCAATATTTTTTAGAAAAATCAAATATTGGTAGTTTTTCTTAATAAAAATAATATTATGAAATTATTATGAAATTTTTGCCTTTTAATACAACTGCTGACCCAAGTAACATTTATCGACCTTCGACGTCGCTTTTGCGTCGCTTTATAAAATGGCTAGTACATTTTTACGTCATTTAATCGACATCAACTATGAAGCATATAAAACTTTGTCATTTTTTTTGTATGTGAAAAATGACGTCAAGAATTTAACGTTTAAAATATTCTATTTTAAGTTATCTTTAATATACTGCCCTCCTTAGGAAGAATGTCCTATCTGTAAATTTTGAAATTTTTGTAATCTGCATAAATCATTACAAATATACCAAAATAGAATGTCCAGCTGCCCTAAGAAAAGGTAGAATTTATTATTCATGGTTATTATATTTATATAAAGCAATTTTAATAGTAAAAATCCGCATAGATGTTTCCACAAAAAATTTTATATAAAATAATAGCTAAAATAAAAATTTTGCAGATAGGACATTTTTCCTAAGGACGGCAGTATATTACCTACTTATTAATGTTATTTCAGATATAATAATCAAGGTTTATCCTTTATATTTTATGTCATTTAAATAAATTCGATTACCGAAATGTTTTTAACAAATTCATTACTGTTTTGGTTTTATTTCACTTTATTTAAGTGTGAAGCCTACTCGGCTCTAAAAACCGGTAGATGGCTCAGGATGTATTCTCATGCTTCTCCGTAGCTTTTACATTCTTGGATCCATAACTATTGGCGACACAGGACATTATCGGTAATAAGTTTTTAGTATGGTTCTACTGACTGATATACTGTACTGTTTGGACTTCAGCTATCATGCATCAAGGTTGGTACGCGTGTCTCTCCTCTACGCCTCTGCCTCTACTGATTGAATAGATTGGCCTTAACGAAACAATAGATTTAGTTTGTACTCTTTTAATTTATAAATTTACAATACAATTTTACGTCATTATGACGCTTTAAACCACGCAATTAAGACGTCATTATATTCACGTCAGTTTTACGTCAGTAATTGACGTGAGTTCGATCCACGCCTAGGCGTCGATTTATACTTCATAAATTGACGTGATATTTACGTCGAAAATTAGTAATAAATGTTACTTGGGGAGCATACTTCTGTAATACATTTCAATATTTTCAGATTTTTTCTTAGAAAAAATATTAAAATTAAAACTTACAAAGGTTTAAAACTCATATCATTTTTTGATAAATTTTATAGAGAATCGTATGCAGAAATCCCAATGTCAATAAGTAACAAATGTAAAATAAATATCAAATTTTTTTGTTAAAATATCCTTAAATTAAACCGGACGTCGGAAAATTTGAAAATAGTTTTACTCATAGAAAACTATTCATGAAATTGGATTCTGCTAACCGGAAATCAATATTTTTATTCATAAAAAAAATCACAGCCGGTTTCGTATGATGAGACATAAACTACTACTTTATCAAAATTTATCGTTTTTTCAAAATACATTGTCACTATTTTCTCGAAAACTGTACACTTATCACTTTCATAAAAAATATTTATACCCTTTTAATAGCAAATTTTATGCTCTACAATTTGATATTTTTCGTAATATAAATAATTTACAAGATAAAAATTAAAAACAATAGACGGCGGCCAATCGATTGAGACTTTTAGTATGTTGTTGATGCAGGTACTGGGAAGGTGTACGAGTATATCAAAATACAGCTTACTACTAATTATTGCGCCACTAAACTACAAAATATGACCTAATTTGACTGGACTAATATAAATAATATAGTTTTCGGGAAAATATAAAAAAATTGTTTTTAAAAAGCACTCTTTTTATATGCAGTCATAATATTGTTTCTTTTCACACAAAAACAGCTGCCATTTATTAACGGGTTGAAATATTGATTTCCAGTTTTATTGCATTTGATTCCTGGTATGTTTCTCTATAAGAAACAAATTCGCAAAATTTTTGTGATTCTCACTATCTGCCATGTAAACTTATTCTACGAGAAAAAATAAGAAAATTTTTAAAATTTCTATTAAACGTTGAATTTGTCAAGACTTTATAGGGTTTATTTTAAGATATTCGCTGAGAGATAAAAATACATTTTAGTAATTTCTTAAAAATTTTGTGTTTAATCTGCTTTAAAATCTAGACGAATTGCGGAATATGGATTAATGGTGTCCAAACTCGATTTTTTTAAACATTTCTTTACTATGGACTTTATATTGAAATCTTTGGGGTCGTGGATAAATTCAATTTTGTTAACATTGTTTCTGCATGTTATAGAAAATTATATTTATGAACCGTGGAGCTGAGCGCGGGACTTATTTTGTCGGGTCACGGCGTGACCTGCGTGAACGTGAGTAATTTTAAAATTTTGAATCGTGATCGGACGTGAGCGTGAGTGACATGTAATGTACCGTGAGGGATCGGACGTTATTAATTATTATTGCACTGTACTACTGTAAGTTATTTATTATATTTATCACATGCCTTTAAAGTTTTAAATGAGTGATATCACACCATATTATATGTAAATAAAAGTAGGAATAGTAATAGGTTTATTCATATTTATGACATAGTTATAAACATATCCATAGCACTTTGAAATACATTTAGATGACATTAAACATGCCTGTTTCTGTTTACATACTTCATAAGTATAATTTTCTATGACATGCAGATACTAGAGCAGATTAAACAAACAAATTTTAAGAAATCACTAAAATGATTTTTTCTCAAAGAAAATCTTAAAATAAAAATAAACCCTATACTTAAGCCTTGAAATATATATTAAAATACAGAACCTTATAGAAAAATGATTGACAAATCCAGTGCCGGAAACCGGATGTCAATATTATTGTCTTTCGTTCATAAGTCATAGTTGATTTAACCCAACGTTTGATAGAAATTTTTAAAAATTTCTAATTTTTTCACGTAGAATAAGATTATACGGCTTATAACTGAGAGTCACAAAAAATTTTCGAATATTTTTCTTATAGAGAAACAGTCCAAGAATCGAATGCAAGTCAATATTTCAACCCGTTAATAAATGACAGCTGTTTTCTTGTGAAAAGAAACAAAATTATGATTGAATATAAAAGGAGTGTTAAACACATTTTTTTTGATTTTTTCAAAACTGTAATTAATGGAAGTTTTTTTTGTAGAGAAATTTATGCTCTACAATTTTGTAAATTACACTTTTTATCGTAATATTAAACGTTAACGAGTTAATCGCAAAAAACTAAAAAAGGAGGCCATTTTTTTCAAAATGGGGTCAAAACTACCCATAGACCATTAGTAACAACTTGCCCGGGGTGCTTCTCTGGTAAATGTATCATAACATGACATAAGTACAGAAGTATGCTCAGCAAATGGACTATTTATTTTAATTATAATCCACTTGTGTTTAATATTATTTTATATCACCTACTATGAGCTCCATATGAAAATTTTAATTTGGTTTGAATTTCTCGAAATATGTACCAAAAAAAATTGTTAAGGACTGCTGTGAATTCCTTGTAAAAAATTGCCTGTAAAACGTGCAAATTAGAAACATGTATTAATTCAAACAACAATGTTATAATTCAAAAACTAAATAGGCAAAAAATTAAATTTTCGCTTTATCTACACTGCCGGCCAAAAAAAGCCAGCCTGGATGATACCAAAGTTTGACAATTTTCAAACCACTATAACTTTTACAATTTTAATCAGATCTGCATAAAACTTTCTCCAAGCTCAACCCTTCATCTATCCTCTACATAATGGCGTTCGATAGATCGCACAATTTCGCATAAGGAACACAACTTTGAAGTTGATTTTTCAGCGAGAAACAATTTGTTGAAGTTGAGGCTGCACGAATTTCTGTGCTCAAGAACCACAGTTCTATCGCAGAATTTGGTTACAGGCGAAAAAAGCGCCAAATGCAGCCGTTAAAAATTGTGCAGTGTAACGCCGGGTTAATGTAAGAAACCGGAGGCCAATACATTTATCCGTTCAGAAGTTACAGTTCATGTATAACACTATCAACTATAACTATATATAACTATATAACTATCAACTGGCCCGGGAAAGTAATTTTTGCGGCCCAAGACTTATTTGCTTAGACGCAGTGTTGTGACTGATCTAGATCAATTGATCTAGATCACCGATCTAGCTCAAATTACATGATCTTTGATCATCTGATCTAGATCAAATAAATATGATCTACGATCTTAAAATAAGATCATATTTTTAGATTTTTATTCTCTATATTATGCAAGTTAAAGCATCAAATTGAAAATTTAGGAAGATTAATATATGTAATGTTTTAATTTTAAACTGTACTGTAGTTTAAATCGCTTGAATACTAGGTACGTATTTTTTTCTTTTTTATAAAATGTAATAAACATCAATTAAATATTTTGTCTAATATTGATCTTTTTACGGGTGCATATGGGAAAACCGAAAATGCATTTTCCGAAAATGCATAGACCGAAAGTGCAAAAACCGAATGTAACAAATTCCGAAAATATTTAAACCGAAAATGCAAAACTCGAAAATGCATTTTCCGAAAATGCATTGACCGAAAGTTCAAAAACCGAAAATGCATCAATCGAAAGTGCAAAATCCGAATGATGTAATTTCCGAAAATGATTCGTCCGAAAATGCATGAACCGAACTATGCATCAGCCGAAAATGCATCAACCGAAAGTGCAAAAACCGAATGCAACAATTACCGAAAATATTTTGCACTTTCGGTCGATGTATTTTCGGATGATGCATAGTTCGGTTTATGCATTTTCGGAATTTGCAACATGCGGATTTTGCATTTTCGGTTGATGCATTTTCGGACGAAGTATTTTCGGAATTTGCATCATTCGGATTTTGCACTTTCGGTTGTAGCATTTTCGGTTTTTGCACTTTCGGTCAATGCATTGTCGGGAAATGCATTTTCGAGTATTGCATTTTCGGTCTATGCATTTTAGGAAAATGCATTTTCGGGTTTTGCAGCCTTTTTTTCTTTTTACGATCTAAAGAAAAAAAATCTGAAGTGGCCTGCACACAACCTTCCGCCATATCTAGACTTATAAACATAAATGTATATGTATACAATCCGGTGTCCCTAAAATATACAAATAAAAATCTAAAATATTCAAACACAGAAATTTGCATCACCTGAATCAAAAGATTCGTTCACAGGCAAACTCTTCTGTGTTGAAGCCATCCTCCGTTCAATTACTACATATTTAATATCTTTACTTATGACTTATGGCGCTAGTATGTCAACTTGTCACCCGTCTCACCTGTCAATATTTTTTACGCAGAAACAAAAAACAACCGAACATGGATTACAAGATTTCAACGTTTTATCTGATAAATTTATTTTTTAAATTTTACTGCAGTTCTTTAATGCTACCAGATAAAGAAAATTTTTTTATAACATAAGTTGCAAATAACTTTGCCTCTTATTCTTATTACAAATAAATACTATTTTTATCCAAATTTATATAAATTTTTGACAATTACCTTTTTCAATCTTCGAAAAATATCACTTCCGGTGAAGATATTTGTACCAAAATCTAATGAGCTCTTCCTATTCGTATACAATTGTAAAATACCAAATATCAAAATTTTTGGGTAATTTGTATTTGAGTTATGCGACATCCGGCATCGGCCCGGACCACACACATACACACACACACACACACATACATACAGACATCATCGAGAAACTATCAAAAATGAGTTGTCAGGACCCTAATTCGTGCTTATCCACTTAAAACTCACAACCCGATTTTTTGCATGATTCCAATACCTTCCTTTACAGGTAAGCGGAAGGTAAAAAGATCAGTAATTTCTGATCTGATCTGAAAAAAGATCTTATCATAAAAATTGATCTATGATGTGATCTAGATCATATTAAACGAGAAGATCTTGATCCATTTTAAAATGATCTGTCACAACACTGCTTAGACGTCACTAGGTACACAGTACATTGAGAATCTTTTTAAATACATTGGCTGAATTCCACTACTGTGACTTGATTGATTTGTAGTTACATACATATCTTACACGTCTATTACCCTTCTTAATGAGGTTGGTGACCATATATTATTCAAATGATGATGAGAGGCTGAAATTTAACAGTGCCTTTATTACACTATTGAGATTTTAAAAAAAAGTTTCGTCTGTCCGGTTTTTGAGTAATTTAATATTAAAATTACGCTCGTCTTACATGGACTCTTATGGCAATTCACTAAATTTCTGCTTTGCAAGCTTTGAACTATGTGATATAAAATGATGAAAAATTTATAGAACTTGAATTAGTATTATAAATTCGTGAAGATTTTGTGTACTTTTTCTAAACCATTTGCAAGAAATTTAAAAATATGTAAGCATGCCAAGCATTTTTTGGATTAGTGAATTAGTGTAATTATTGTAAAAATATACCACCGTAACTGAACGAATTGCAGTGATATCAGCCATTATCAAAAATATTTTTATTTTCATATCCGCCCCCAAGGCTAATGTCTGGGTACGGCACTGCAGGAGTCCCCAACCTCCTTAAGTGTGGCAGACTCACAATGAAACAGCGCGAAAAACACTTTGTGCGCGAACTTTTTTAGATCGTAATTTCTTGCAATTTCAATTCATATAGTGAAAATGGTCCAATCTTTCCCCTGTTTCCCCTAAACCCTAAATCCGCCGCTAAGAAATGATCGTTCCCACAAAAGTGTATGCGACCGATCCCGGGTTAGCCACCACATGGCAATAATGTTTGTTATTGTAATTAGTTATTATTAGTGATTTTTTTTAAAGGGAAGGAATGTATATTGTCTACAAATTTTGTAGCAAACATCTCCATTTTACAATATTGTTGCAGCAAGACAAATTCATTATATATAATTAATAATATAAATAGGTACAAACCATCGTAAATATTCAATTATAAAAACACATCTCTAATTGAATAAAAATTTATTGACTTCTAAATATTTGCATATAAACCCAAAACCAAAGTGAAAATCTCTTCTCACGTCAAAGGAAATCGTTCTTCTGTAATAATTCAGTACAGCAATAAGAACAGTTTGTTGTTGAGATCAAACACAGACGGGAAATTGAATCCATTGAAACGAAGCAAAGTGGAACCAATTCAGCACGCCACTGTTTCATTTCATATGTCGCCGCTTGTTTATACAGAAACCAGCTTCAGCGTGGATAGCTGAGAGTTGCAGTAGCCAGCCGGCGGCGAAGGTGTGGCCAAGGTTGCGTGTCGACCTTGACAAGAGCAAGAGGAGGATTACCATCCGTTTGATTGCGAGGGGACATTCATTGCGGAGCGCAATCTGCGTGAGGTATAGCGGTAAGTCTCTTCGCTGCCAGAAAGCGGTTCAGCGCAGTGCGCAGAGATGGACTTCGCAGGAAATAATTGTGATGCGTGACGATCTGAAAAATGTTTTGTAGTTTAAATTTTAGTTTACAAAGTATCATTCAAGTCTTTAAAAATGACACACAGCACAGCCATTGACAGGGCCGGTTCTAGGGTAGTCGGCGCCCTGCTGCGAAATTCTGTTATGGCGCCCTCTCCCTGCGAGCGAACCGAGCATATGCGCCGCAGGCGATTTTTTTTTACTCAAAAATGCGATATGGTACTCATAATACATGTAATTTTATTCTCTCCACCAGTGGCGCACCCAGGATTGCATCTTGGGGGGGGGCTAAGAAAAATTTTTTAATGAAAGCTGTAGTACAGCACAAGGAAAAAATGCGCCGCAGGCGATATTTTTTTAGAGTTCAAGGTCAAACACCTTTAAATTGAAAGTTTTATGTTTTTAAAGATAAACAGTTGCACGTTTTACTCTCTTTCTTGTGCACACACATTGTTTTTTCGGCAGCTCTCTTGATATAATTTCATAAGAACGGCTCTGAGCAGAGTCATGTCAGTTATAAATGTTGATATTAGTTCCAATAACATATATTTTAATTTTAGTTCATATTTAATGTATCAGTTCTTTCTTTCATCTTTTTAGTTTCACTCCCAAGTGCACCGTTGTTTAAGTTCAAAATTTCACCACAAGGTTCGCATTCTTATTAAAATATCCCAATAATCGTACAGATGCGTTATACGGAGTGTATATTATTGTATATTTGAACTATTTGAATTTAAGATAATCATAAAAACAGAAAAAAGGCGATTATTTTTAGTCTTCAGTGAATTTAAATAATCTTACATAATGTTTAAAATGTTTAATGAAAAAATTTAAAAAAAGTCCAATCGTCTGGGGGGGGCTCAAGCCCCACGAGCCCCCCCTTGAGTGCGCCCCTGCTCTCCACAATCGAAACAAACATAAATGCACATACGCTGCAGTGTAGCAGTTTTACCGTCTGCCGTACGCCGTGCTACGTATACCGTATATACTCGTACTATGCGAAGCGAAACACGTAACAGTAACACACGTACGCTTGTATAGTCCTCGTATTTAGAGAAAAGAAATGTGCACAACCCAATTTTCGTTTCGGCGAGTCAAATTTGAATATGAAGAGGTGTTAAGCTAGAATCAGACCCAACCAATTATAAGTGTAATTGGCTAATTTAACCAACCAGCGCTCAACGTTCGCACTTATAATTGAAATTGGAATTTTGTGGAAGCGCTGGTTGGTTAATTTAGCACTTATACTTATAATAGGGTAGGTCTGAATCTAGCTTTAGTGTTACGAAGTTGTAATTAGATTTGATTTCCCTATATTTTATTAAAGACAGTTAGTAGCATACATTTTATTTAGAAATCTTGTACGGCGCCCCCTTTCGGGGGCGCCCTGATGCTATGCATCACTTGCATCGTGCCTTGAGCCGGCCCTGGCCATTGACTATTAATTACTTATAAATACCTACATACTAAGGTGTATCTATACTAGAGGTGGGAAAACTATCGATAGTACTATCAATAGATCGATAGTTTTCAAGAAAAATTTAGATGAAACGATAGTAATATCAATAGTTATCGATAATACCCTGAAGTAGTATATTTTATCGATAGTTTAATTACCTACATGTCAATGATAAAGATAATGGTTTGATAATAACTACTTGTATTGATAAACACAAACTATTGGATAAAAAACAACTATCGTTTAACTATCAATAGCATCGATTTATTTTGACTATCGATAGTACGTACTATCGATATTTTGTTCTTGTCACTATCGATAGTTTCTTATACGATAGTTTTCCTACCTCTAACCTATACTGTATAGCAAATATGAGTTTCGCAGTTTTCAACTCATTGAACAATAATCACATTTTAAATTAATAAAAGAAAAAGAATGTGGCTATTTATACATACGAGTACTGTATGTATAAATAGCCACATCATAATAAAAATCTTTCTGCATTTAGATCCAAATACCTATTAACATTTTATAAATGAAACTTACAAAATTTAAAAATGGTAATGATATGAAGTATTCAGACTAATAAACTTACTAACACTATTTTAACGACTAAGATTAATCCGGGATCATACTAAGGATCTACAGCATCGTTGAATTCACATTATTTTGAACTACATCTTTGTCACATTTTACTTACGTGTAAATTGAAATGTCGACGTTGTAAATAAATAATGACTAAAAACCAGTAATTTTCCTGCCCCCATATTACAAAATATATTTCATAAATATAATAGGTACCGATTGAAATAAATAAGAGTCACCAAACATAACTTAAACGAATTATCCGAATAAATCTGTCTTCTTTTTGACAAAATTGGTATATTCCACCCCTGTGGTCTATTGCCCCCTAATCGAAATCAGATCGAACCACCTATAAACGTCTGTATCTTGTAAAGACACGGGTGATAAATGAAACACACACACGTACCACAGCCCGTTCTATCTGTTTGTCCCATGTTTGTACGTATGTTAACAAAGCATACGTTACTTTCCGCACGTAACCCAAACCTGATCTCTGATCTGTATCTTAAGTGATCTAGTTTTACGACGACAGGTAGGTAGCTGGAGTAGTGACATTCGACACTTTAGTTTTATTTTATTTACAACGGTTTAATGATTGTAAATATCGTAAACAATGCCTAACGGATACGATTTAAAGGTTGCTTTCTGGTTTCTGGCTTAGTTGTAGGCGTGCGTGTAAATTGTGTGAAAGCAGAAAAAAATTGAATTTTATTTTCTGATACTATGTTTATTAAGCCAAATAAAATTTACTGCCATACGCGTTTCCAAAAATATTATTTTAGACCGATAATCAACAATCAACACGTGTATCGTAAGAACAATTATTGAAAAATAAATTTTATTAGAAGAAGCAATAAGCTACCTACCCATCTCTGTTTCCGTGGAACACAGTTATTAATTATTTCAGAAAACAATACCGCAAATTATAGGTACTGATTTATAGAGTATATGTCAATATTGAAATAAGATTTTATTATAAAAAAATCTGATGTGGCCAGCACAAGACCTCCCGTCCTCCCGCCATACTTACATTATTAATAATTTTACTTATTATACAAAATATATAGGTACTATCTACTACTACTACTACTCACAAATATATTTTAGTCACTTTATTTAAACTGCAGAAGAAGATATAAACGATATTTTACTATATATTGTCACTGTCACTATCATGTCATTATAATTTAAATTTTACGTAGTAACAAATTTTAAACGATCATGGACTACAAGATACCGAAATACCTACTAAATTATAAGTACCTATATACTTTAATTATTATTCTTAAATGATATCAGATACAGAAAAATTTATGAAATACCAACTGTTGGTAATAATCACATAATCTTTCATAAAAAATTTGTCTTAAATTAATAATTTATCGAATATTTTTTTAAAAAGTACTACTTTGTAGATTGAAACCAAAATTTAATGGGTTATTAAGGTTCGTATTAAAATCTTAAATACAAAATTTGAAATTTTAATGTTTGATATCTTTTGTTATCGTCAACGAAAATGTTAAATTCTTACTCTTCTTGGGACCCTTAAACGTGCTTATCCAAAAACTCACGCTCGAAAATTTTGACCCATCACAATACCTCCCGAATAGAATATGAGGCGGGAGGTAAAAACAAAAACACGCTGTATTTTAGAGATTATTAAGTAACAACAATGAAATTGGAACCGAATCAAAATTTGTGTTTTCTGTGTATAAGTGCTTTTAAAGCTTACTACACTATTTTGCACAATCAGTCATTTTTTAGCGTTTACTGACTCTGTTTCTAAGGCAGTAGGTTTTGTTTCCAAATTATAAGGCTGTAGGTTTTGTTTCCAAAAGGCAGTAAGTAATTTAGAAGGCGGTAAGAACTAAACAACAACAGAAACCACGATAATAGCATCAAAACAAATATAACCAAATATTTAACAATATTTTTAAATTTATTATTACTGTATAGAACGTGCAAAAATATTATAAGCATCACGGACGTTAAGTGCATTTGTACCGATATCGGATAATATTGGAAACCTCGACTATACATCTCTGTCTGCAAACATTATCCTCAACTGGTAAACTGCACTTACCGCTCTTAATAGTTAATATACTATAAATTAATTTTATTTAAAACAGGGATTTGTATAAAATATTTCATCTAGTTACAATAACCAAAATGCAAACAAACGAACTGAAAACATAATTACAGTTACACTTTTATATTGAACTAAATGCTAATATGAGAGCAGAGTGCTAATCAACCCCATATTTTTCTGATTGAGGAAATATAAATTTACATCGGGTTATATTATTTAGTTCTTAATGTATGCGCCACCAGCCACACGGACGTTGCAATTGCAAATTTAGTTTCTCACGCTCGGGTGTCCGCTTGCTGTCATTAATTAATGCAATCATCTAGTAACAGGAGAATTTTTATAGAATCCCCCGAAATCAATACTCATAACTCAATACGCCCACAAAGCTGTGCTTGCGCGAAGAAAAAACTTGAAAACGATAAAACCGAGCGCGCGAATGACTAAGCAGAAAATTGTGCCACTCCCTGCGAAGAGATTGACTTTTATCCTTTTGTTGGATGCATAGTAGGTACGTGCGCACATCGATATTAGGTAAATAGGAAACTATGACAGGTTTCAATGTCAGTATCGAGATCAAAAAGCGTTCTTCGTTCTCTGTTCTGTTGCGTTTGATCTGAGCTCGCTGGGCTGGACAAATTAGATCCCTTCGCTCCAGACGAGACGTTTGCAGACACGGATCGCTGCAGATGCTTGAAGAGACTGAAGTAAGTGTAGAAAATATTTCGCGGAAATGAGTATTTTACCACTTCCGAAAGTCGGCACAAACGAATAACGAATAGTGAAGAAAAATAAATCGACGCAGTTGTTTCTCAATATTTTTGGAAAAATCTTAATTAGCTCTACAATATTTGAATTATTGTAGGTTCTAGTTATTTACGTATAGAGGGCCGAAAGATACGATTACGCCTGCGGACGAAGTATGAGGCCTTTATTCGTTCAAGGGTGTAATCTGTCTTTCGGCCTCGAAATTAGTTTTTGAAAACACGCAAAAATATTTATTACTAGAAAATTATAAGGTGGCATATGGTTAAAAAAAAATTTATGTGTCAAACAATTAATTTTAGTTGGACGAATTCTTTACTTTACTGCCCATGATCGCTTTTTTCTATTTTACCAAGATATAAACAAACAATTTTGATATTATGTAGTTGTGCGAAAATTATTTTTCTCAATCAATCAGACAGTCGGCGGTCCTCCGATGTCCTGATCATTGACGTTTATTGCTGGATATACCATTAAGTATGTCTCTGACTTTACTTTTACTATTCTATCACTTGTATAGATAATATGTTTTATCTACGACCATTGAATAATACATTCATTATGTAGATAAATTTAGTACGATAAACCCCTCCATAAGAACACACTATTGTAATATCCCAGCAAACACAGTAATATAACATATACATTTAAAACATGAAACACGCGTTATTTAGATTTCCAAAGTAATATGTTATGTAATCTACTTGTAAGTTACATGTAAGGCGGAATGTCCGCCCTGGAACATTGTATCGTATACATAACATAAATAAGTTTATAACATATTGATGACATGTAACTTTAACATATCAGCCACAAATTTGAAATATGAGTGTTATATAAATAAATTAATATCAGTGAAATATTTCATTGCAATATACTCGTATTTTAAAAATAAAAATATATTTGATTATAAAGCTTAACGTATAAAAATGCATTTCAGAAGGTAGCTTTTTATTGCAATTTACTACCATACTTTCATTCAATTCGATTCAATTACACTATTTGTTGATTTTTGAATTTGGATGACTGCTGGAATTAAACCCGGGACCTTTGGATTACCATGACCACACTTTGACGTCTGAGCTAAACTGGAATTTCTGAACAGGCGCATTTTTAGCCATGATAACAATATTAATAAATTGTTAACAATTTTAACAACAATCAATACAAATTAAAATCGTATACGATATGTTAAATATTAATGAATTTTAAAAATAATAAAACAACTAATTTTTGCTGAGGTATAAACATTAATATTACTTGTTTACTTAACACACACTCCATAATATTTAAAAAATAAAATAACCATTGAATAGGTATTCTTAGATTATTTTGTTTATATTGCTTAAAACCCTAATATTTTTGATGAATATTTTCTTCAAATGCTGATGCACATTCGATTGTATCTATCTATTTCTTATTAAATAGTACTCGTATTACTTAAAAACTAAAACATTTATTTCGTCTATGTGTTTACTGGAGTAAAACTATCACACTGATAATAAATAATATTGAACATACTAAACTAATTCATAATTAGTTTGTTTATGTTAAAGTAACAAAAAGTAGTATAATATTATACTATTATATAGGTATTATTACAGTTACATCAAAAATATTGCAGTCATATAAATTAATATAATCAGTACATAAAAAGTAATATTTAAATAATATGTAAAACTTCGTATTTCATACATATAAAATGTGTGATGTTTACAATATGTACCATATTTATGGAACTTACATATTTCAGTATAATTTGTAATTAATATTACAAAAGTATTGTGTATGCAATGTAATGTTATGTGTACGATATATAAGATTTGTGATATTAATTATACCTATCTAAATTATGTTACTTATATATTTTATAATTAATATTACAATCATACTGTATATAATATGTAATGATATGTGTATGACACATAATTAAAAAAATATACGTATAATATGATTCAAGAGAGATAGATAATGTATAATTTATGAATATACGTAATATAACATTGTGCCTTAAAATATCTGCAAATGTTATATATCATTCATATGTGTGTTTCCTGGGATGATTATGAATTCATAATTCAAACTATTGTATTATGGGTACATCATTCACTGTCCTTAAATCAAAATGTGAGGTTAGATTAATATTTTAACGAATAAAAATTTGTAAAGAAATGTTTTATTAAAATAGAGAAACGGAGTATTTGACTGCACATAATGGATATAATTATTAACTCGGATGATTATACACTCGCCTTCAGCTCGTGCATAAACTTTTATCCTCTTTAGCCTACACCCTACCCTATTATGTTCTTATTAAATAATATACTATTGCGATATCATATCATTTATTAAATGTAATAGGTTATTTGCGGTTTTATATAGGTAATATATTACATAATGGGGCTTAGAGCTCGTCGGGAGGTGGTGGGGAGGAAGATCGCAGACTCAACATTATCAGCGTGGTCCACCATTTAGTTTATAATGGATCGTTGGACGGGTGAACACCGTGCGTACTTCTCAGTGGCGAAAGTTTGGTGCAAACGCGGCGCGATTTTAGACGTCATTTCAACGTACCGAGCGATCATCCTGTCCCGTCGAATAAGGCGATTCGAACGTGGATAAAAAATTTTGAGCAAAGTGGATCGACGTGTAAAAAAAGGTGGAAGTGCAAAAACGGTTCGAACCCCTGAAAATATCGCAGCTATTCAACATCGTCTGTTGAAGCTGAGGCTGATTGCGCGGTATACGTTGAAATGACGTCTAAAATCGCGCCGTGTTTGCACCAAACTTTCGCCACTGAGATAGTACGCATTAACTGCGTAGCCACGCTATTCACCTGTCCAACGAACAACTAAATGGTAGACCACGCTGATAATGTTGAGTCGGAGATCTTCCTCCCCACTACCTCCCTACGAGCTCTAAGCCCTACATTAAATCTGTCCATTTGACTGGCGAACCCTGAATATTTTGATGTCGATTGTCACTGTTCTAATTTTAATTCTATACAAAGAAACAAATATACCACGATCATGAAATACATATGATACAAGGTTTTCAATAACAAGAATATAAATTATTATTCTATTTAAATTTTTAAATTATACCAGATACAGCAAATGTACTACTTTAATTTATGTGGATAAATCACTTTTAATGTCGAGTTTGGCCATTTTAACGGAATAATGCAATTTATCACGAAATCGCAGGAAAAAATATTAAATACCTAATGTCAGAAAGACAATACACGCCTACTAAAAGGTGAAACAAAATTGAAACTGTTTGATAAGATCTGTTCGATAACATATCGAATGGATTGAACGGATGTCTGATATTGTTTATTTTCGTAGTTAGGTAACTGTATGGAAACTGTTAGTTTCGTATAGGTCGTGGGAATTTTTTTAAAATATACTTCTCGGTTTTATATTTTTACCTCTTTCTTCATATTCCAGTGAGAGGTATTGTGACGGCGACGGGTCAAGATTTTCGAGTGTGTGTTTTTGGTGGATAAGCATATCTACTTTTAAATTAATATTACAATAATTCTCGTATCGAGACCTACCAGGAGTTCTCGTCTCGTTTTTACTTCCCCGATCTATGTAATAGAGGGAAGTATTGTAATCGTGATTTTTTGACAGTTCGAGATTTTGGTGAATCTTCACGTTTCAGACCCTACTGAACCCAAAAAACATAATTTTAAAAAAAGTCGGTCTGTTAGTCTGTTAGTCTGTTAGTCTGTCGGTCTGTCTGGATGTTGGATAACTTAAAAACGCGTTGGAATTTTGGACTGAAATTTTATATTTAAGATCTTGAGCCAAAATCTGACTTCAAGTTCGTTAATGAGCTTTATTCAACCAGTGGTACCAACTTTATAAACAAAACTTTTTTATTTTTATCAAAATACTATCGTGTGTGGTATCAAATTAAAGGTCTTGGGAAAATAATTCTAGTAGAAAAACAAAAATAACATTTAAATGATCGTCAATTGTTTTTTTTTATAAATTATTCAAATTATACCGAGTTTGGTGTCAATTTGAATCGCTTAGGGAGATAAGTTTTTAAAAAAATGTAAAAAATGACATTAATACGATTTTCAATTGTTTCTCAAAAAATTACTCAAATTTTTTTATTCAACCAGTGGTACCAACTTTATAAACATCTTATTTTATTTTTATTAAAATACTATCGTGTGTGGTATCAAATTAAAGCTTTAACTGATCATAAATTTTTTTATCATACATTATTCAAATTATACCGAGTTTGGTGTCCATTTAAAGCTCTCGGGGAGATAAGTTTAGGAAAATGTAAAAAATGACATTTATGCGATAATCAATTATTGTTTCTCAAAAAATTATTCAAATTTGTTCAAGTGTATTATCAAATTAAAGTTTTCTGGAAAAAAATATTAGTCGAAGAATCAATAACAACATTTAAACAATGGTCAGTTGTTTTTACTTTCCGCATTATATTCTATAAGGCTATAAGGTATTGTGACGGGTTAAAATTTTCGAGTGTGAGTTTTTAGTGAATAAGTAGGTATCAGATTTTTTATGGTATTTAAATTATGCCGAAGTTGGTATCAACTTAAATAGTTTGGGGAAAAATGATAAATTTATTTAAATTTTGCAGAATAAAGCATAAAATTAACGGCGTTACGAAAGTAAGTTATTAAAACTTATAATCGGGGAAGTACTGTGGTGGACACAGCAGATTTTTTAGTTATACAATGTTAAAATCACAATCTATAATTCTCGAGAGAATGAGAAATAAATATTACGAGCTTCTGGTAAAACAATGAAAGATAATAAAAATCTTACTAAAAGACTAGAACATAAATGTGCAGCATCAGCACTAAAACAAATTGTCTGTGAAATTAACCACAATCAAAATGCTGCTCTTCTATCAATAAAGCGAATCTTGAATATTGTCTGACGAAGATATAAGTACATGTCTAGAATTCAGTCCTCAAATCAATATCGTAGATAGGTTGAAGTTATTTCAACACTATGAGAACATCTCAAGTTTTGTTATATTAAAGTAAAATAGATTGTTAGCATTTTGAGAACTGAAAGGATATCGCTGTCGGATATGTCGCTGGCTCCTGCGTAGTACTTTAGTTGTATAAACAGCGCACTTCACGTAATTATCTTCCTCCCCTTACGTTGGTCTTCCCTCTTCTCTCAATAATAATTCAAGTTTCCAGTTAGTTATCGAAATTAATCTAATGAAATACCGTGAGTCAATAGATTCGAATGAAATTATTTCATGAAAGTAGTACGTGAACGGAATTGATATTAAATTCTTTAATACCAATCACGTTTTTTTGCTTCTAACGAAGCTTCACGAATACATCAACAAGTCCTATCGGAATAATAACGAGATTACTATAAGAGACATTAATGCATTTCCAATTTAATTTTACGTTCAAGAAGAAAAGTTTCTTTTAATGAAATAAATTTTGCGTAATAAAAAAACTTTACCTCCTAAAAATTTATGGGAAGTAAACAAATGCTATTTTTAATGTTCTTAAATACGATTACAAATTTTGAGTAGAGATTTTTCGCATTCATTAAATTGTTCCACAGTATCACAGTGAACTAATCTCATTAAATAAATACGTTTGTACAGATAAAACAGAAACTTTATTCACACTGACAATAAGAATCAATTAGAATAATTATGTACTGCGACTTCTCGGGTATGTTGTATAGTTGATAATGAAATAGCATTGTACCGTGAGTTACCCGGTCTATAACGACGTGAACCGCTGTTCTAATTAATAAGGTTAACCAATGAATGTCCGTGCCTTATGCCCGTGTGTCGTGCAACGAGAGCTGCAACCACACACTGCCACCCGCCTGACCAGAAATAATAAATACCTGACCACAATAATTTACTTACGGAACCTTAGATAATGACCCACGTGTAAACGTAATGTCAATAGACAGGTAGCACAAATTCAAATAAGCGACGCATAGCGGACAAACTTGTAATAAATGTTATATAAACAAACATCAGAAAGATAAGCCAATATGATACAAAATATATTTTATTAATATTATTGATATAATTATGAAATAATATATTTCAGTGCTTCATATAGATATTACAAGGTATTTACATTATTACTGTAAAACAAATTAAACCTTTGTAGGTTAGATATGGCAAAATTATGTTTTTGTAGTTTTAAACAAATATTTTACAGTCATATACTCGTATAGCTCCGGGGTATTTTGAAAAATGGACATAAATTATATTAATCAAGTCATGTTACTAAGTCACATGAAATTGATTAAACAATTTGTGCATAAGTTATACGTCAGGCAAGAGTATCTTTAACGCCTTTTAAAGTAAAATAATAAATAAGTTCATAAATAATTTATAATAATAATTGTGAAAAATATATCACTATATTTTAGTTGAGCCCTACAAGAAATGTTACAGCTTATGTACTTATTTTTTCTGTTACTGTTCTTAAACTAAGTATGAAAACCACTGCATTTAATTTCGTCCATATTTCCTACGCATTTGCCCGTACATAGTTTTATGTGTCTCGTGGAAATAATGTATAAGCTTGAACAGCAACATTGTTATCAAAAATTGTGGAAAATTGGCAATCAAAGAGGAAGCTATTTGGTTTAGATGTATACAAAAACATTTACCTTTGGAAAAATAGTTGGATGATAAGCTGGATTAAGTGGATGGTTTGATTTTTTGTTTAGAATAAAATGTTGACTGCAAATATTGTTGTGAAGTGTCTCCCATAGTCCTATAATTTACCACCCGCAGTGGCAATTAATTATTTTATTATGTTTTATACATTAAAATTACCTACTATTGAAAAAATAAGATGTTAGAGATGTCGAACTCGTTTTATTCAATATCCAAATACTTTTTCTTTCTTGTTCGTGCGGCGGATTATTCGGAAAGTTATAAAATTTCACTTATACATCCGCATTTGCATTTGGAAACGAATTCACTAAACCAACAACACAACACACACACACACACAAACACGAAGTGTGATTATTTAAGGACATTAATGCGTAATTATAATTTTTTTAAACGGTCAAGCATACTTCATGCACATAGGGTTCCGTCAAATTTAAAAAATAAATATTATTTTAAATTAATTACCAGTCTTATCCATATTGTTTATATTTACTGAAAAACGTTTTCCATGTATCACCTTGTACACTGTACCTACATTGCCTGTATAAGAAAATATATTACCAAATAATATATTATGCGTTGTCGATTGTTCAATGTTCACTTATTCAGACTAATAAATATACATATACGTCAAACCAAAGTAGGTTTAAAGTACTTTCGGAGATAAGGAGGGGAATGCCTTTTTTGATACATTTTTTTTAAAAATAACCTTCAAAAACTGACTACAAAAACAATTTTAATATCTTTGAAATGTACTCTTTCCAACGATATATTATAACATGCAAATAAAAAACAATTTCGAATTTTTTTTTGTTTGCTTATGACCCTCCTGCGGTTGTGGCAGACGGGTTCCTGATTTTGTAAATCTGAGACGGAAGTTAACTTAAAAACAAGCAATTTTCTTATTAATTACCTTCAAGTATTATTGTTGTCATTATTATAATTCATATGAAATTGACCGATAGAGGCGTGCATGTCGTTTGTGCTACCTGCCTATAAATTACTGCAAGAAATAAATACATTGGTTTGTATTGTAATGTAATCTTATTATTAGAAATAAATACATTGGTTTGTATTGTAATGTAAATCTTATTATGACAAATTTATTGCGACGTGTGTATATGAGCACCATACCACATTGAAAATAAAAATGTAATGTAAATCATGCAAGAAATGAAATGAAGGATAGATAATTTTTACACCAAATAGACTGGATGACACATAAATATGGAAACAGGATACAGAAATTACTTCAAAATCATATATAACAACAGTATTAATATTATGTAATTAACCATAGGTGGATTACAAGAGGCTGCTAATGGGGATAGTTACACCCTCTCACCCCTGAGAATCTTTAGTTAAATCTTAAATCGAATACTATTCCAATATATACTGGATCCGCCACTGCATCCTATACTATATTAAACATGGTATAACAGTTATTTGTGTATCAAGGCTGTAAAAGTAATCTTTTTTGACCGAATCTGAAGTTTGCAACCGAGGCGTAGGCCGAGGCCAGCAATTCGGGTGAGGCTAAAAACACTTTTAAGCCGAAGTGCACACAATATTTTTTACGTTGCTATCACAAAAAATTATAAAATTTGATGAGTTGGAAAATATAATTAATTCCTTGTTATTTGAATTACTGGCTTTATTGTAAATCGAAGTGTGTTGCGACGTTTCGACCAAAATCCTGACCATTTTCAAGAGTTACAAATAAGTTGTTAAGGAGGTACACTCGACACTTGAAATAATGAGAGAGTTTAATGAAACTTTGCAAAATTAATCAAAACATTGTAAAAATGTTACCTGAATTTTTTCAGAATTTTTCACCATGTAGATTATCCAAAAATAAATGTTCAAAAACTACATTTTACATGGCCTCTTATGGGACTACTTTTAAATCAACGTAAAAAGCATTTAACGAAATGAAAGAAAATTCCAATTGCTTCTTTAAAACGTGCATTACTATCTCAAAGGCCGGATAAAAGTAATACAAGCATCACTTACCACGTAATTAACAAGAATTCTTAATCGAAAGACCGACGTTTATGCCTACTGGAGAATATAGGCGAAAACATAATATAGACACGGCAACGTTGAAAAGCGCGAAATTTGAATTTTAACCAGAATAAAATCTTATTTATCTATAATCACAAGTTTTTCGCAAGAATGAAAGGTATATTGTGTACAAATGATAAATAATTTATACCTAACGATTTGTATGAAATTTCAAGTGCAGAATTCTCTTCACCTTCATGTTTAGTATCTGTCAGATTGACATAAGAACAGCACAGCGTTGCCGTAGTTTACCACTGGTATTTGACCGAATGATATCTTATAAAGTAAACAAGTTTTACATAATAAAAATTAATAATATTCTTAATTAATTGATTTAAATCTCATTTTATTAGATAAAAATGCGAATAGACTGCGTTTACATACAATAAAAATGTTTTTTTTTATTTTTAAAGTTGGAACCCTGATATCAAATGCATTGCGAGCATAGGAGATTCCCCTAACCCCTCACCACCCGAGTGTACCTCCTTAAATTACATAGTCAATTTTGATATACTAAAACTAAGTTTTTGTTTGGAGTGTGTATACACTCTACGAGTCAAAATAATAGTTGAATTAATTTTATTTTCCAACTCGCAACTCGTAAAGGTAAATATAAATAACAAAAAAATTAATTTCTTAAAAATAGGTTTAAGCTGAGTTTAAGTCATAAATTATAAATATTTAATAACTAACTGTTATGACATTATCTTAAAAATAATGTATTTTGTGATAGGAAATGGTCAGCTCATGTTTATGATTGAGACAGAAACTTACAACAATAACTATTATATGGCTATGATAAGCATTAGGAATGAGCCTTAATAATTCTATTATGTCAAACGTGTGTCAAGTGCAATAATAAGTACACACCGTTGTGAGTTGTGTGTATGAAAGTCGTGTAGTGACCACGCTAAGTTTTTAATAAGGCAATCGCAATAAAAATTTATTTTGGTAAACTAGCCAAAGCAGGGTTGTACATCTAAAAGTCAAGTATTATTTTCTACGGCTGCATGTAAAGTTTGCATAAACTATATAAAATGTAGACAATGTAGACTTTGCGTAAAGAATGTAAACAATTCAATTGTCAGAAAATCTAACCTATAATTTTATCTGCTTTCGGTATGATTTGTGCTTTGTCTACATTGTGTACACTTGTTATATTGTTTACACAGATACTGCATGTGTAGATTACGTGTTTGTCTGCGCGTAAATTTACACGTAATCTACGTCGTGAATAACCCTGGCCATAATAAGGAGACATCAAATTATATAGCGTAGGTTTGCAATAATAGTGACACATATCAAAAAGATAGTTTTGCAGTAAAACGATTTGAAGCTTTTTGTGCTAGAAAAAATTAAAATTCTGTACCTTCTATCACTGAAAAAAGTTTTTTTTTCTTTTTATTTACAAAAGTTTTAAAGTTAATTAACACAATCTTGTTTAATGTCTATTAGGTAACAATAAATAAAGGATAAACAAACCCATTTCTAGATGTGACATTATTGTTGATAAATAGTAAAAATAATAAGGTAATTGTGTCGTTCTTTTTCCTTGTTATTAAATATAATATTCCGAATTACTACCTACGTTATACCGTAAAATATTATTGTCAGAAGCATTTACGATTTTTTCAAAAAATACCCAACTAGAAATAACTACATAGGTATTTTAAATGTGCCAGTCTTATTGAAAACCCTCCAATAAAATTCGCCAAATTAGAACGACAAATGTGCTTTCTAGCGACAAATATGATAAGTTTAGAACTGACACTTTTCTCAAGTTAATTTTAACGAATAAGCCATGGAAACGATTTTTTATAAACCTATTATTTAATGGCCTAAGTTACAAAAAAAAAAATATTTAAAGAAAATATTCAAACTAGATATCAGTTATGTGTGCAACTGTCACATCTGTTGTCAAAAGAGCTCAAATGTGCCTTACAATATTATGTTATTACTGTTAGGTCAATAAAATAATAAGTTTATAAAAAAATTGTTTCCTTTGTTTACTTGGTCAGATTTTTTCAAATAATAGAGTTATTTGCCTTTAAAAATTCAATTTATTTGAAAAATAAACAAAAAACATTACATTTTTAACAAGAGAAAAAATACTATCGCCAATAAAAGAATAAAAAATATATGGTTCCATTTAAAAAGACATATATTTTATCCCATATTTTAGAAACCGCTGATAACTTTGTTGTTGTCAATGTCAATTTTCTTATTTAAAATGGCCCAATTTTGTTCATTTAACCAACATCGTAGATCTTCAAATAAAAAAGTTACTAATAATGAGCAAGCTTATAAGAAATACCCTGTAAGTACTTATATCTCGGCTGTAAATAGTATATTGTGTATCTAGTGCGCAAACTAAGCAATTGCGCGAGGCGAGTTGCAGCCCGAGCAGTAGCGGCTCGAGGCCTACCGAGGCGAGCCAAGGTGGCCGAGGGTCGCTACGGCGAGGGCTGCAATGAAGCCAAGCGCAATTGCGCCTTTGCTCACGAGATGCACACGATATTTTTTGTCATTACTGCACAAAAAGTAACCTTTTGAGTGACCTTACTTATCAAAAGATAAAATGAATACTTTTAAAATTAATATGTATAAAATAAAAAAGTAACTAATATTTACCTAGATGTAAAAGCATAAGAAACTAATTATTAACAGTAAAAAAAAGAACATTAAAATATAAGAATAAAATATGATTGTCCATTAGATCCAATGCACAATCTGCACAATAGTCGACAGTAGAAACTATGCATAGAGAAGTACGTACTACAGCTGTTCACGTGCTTGTACCTAGTATTAGATTATCACGTGTGCAGCGCTATTGTTACGCGCACATTTCGTGTCGGTAACTACAGAAAACTGTGTGTGTTCAATTTGCGTGCGCAAAGTGAAATTTTGCGCACGCTATTCCCGCACGCTTGTACTTTGCGCACGCATTTTTATCTAGTTAAAAAATAAGCCACTTTGCGCACGTAAAACAGGCACGAAAACGGTTACTTTTTGTGCAGGTATGACAAAAAATATTTTTTATTACTTATTAAAAAATACTTATTTACAGCCTAGATATATAAATAACTATTCTTTATGCTTTTTAGGCTAAAAAAATATTGAATTCATAATTCTAAAAATAACTGATTATATTTAAGTTTTTATAAAAATTAAATATCCAAAGTTAACACTACGGAAACAGCATGATGATATTTTTATGTATCTGTATCTTCCTGCGTAACCATATTTAGAACAGACACCTGTGCTGAAAACCTGTTTTGTTATCTGCTTTTTTGAATTGATGAATAATAAACAATCAGATTTTTTATTTCCTCATAGACATTGGTGCGAAGCCAAGAATTTACAACATATTTTCAGTGTTTTTTTCGTCGAATTTTATTTAAGCAGCGCTCGCCTCGCATTACTTCAATTACAAACAGGCATTATGCTATTATTCACCGATTTACGCGATTTTAATTTCAAAGTTATCCCAGTTAGACTAGGTGCATTTTACAATAAATTTAGGTAGGTACCTACCTATTATAATTTTTTAGACAACTATTTGATGGTAAATATTACATAATATGCGATTGATGTTAATATTATATGCAACATAATTCGAAATGTTAATAAAGTTTAATAATAGTAAAAAATCTGACGTGGACACCACATGACTTCCTTGTACGCCTTGTGTGTTCATACTTTTCTTAATAACTAAAATGTAAAATAATATTAAAAATTCTTTTAACTTATTATACTAATACTCACAAATATATTTTAGTCATTTGATTTAAACTGCAGAAGAAGATATAAAGCATATTTTACTATTGTCACTGTCATGTCATAATCATTTAAATTTTACGTAGTAACAAATGTTAATCGATCATGGACTACAAGATACCGAAATACTATAAATTATAAATATATACTTTAATTATTTTTAAATGATAGCAGATACAAAAATATTTATAAAATACCGATTGTAGGTAATAATCACATAATCTTTCATTTAAAATAAAAAAAATTGTCTAAAATTAAATATTCATCGAAATATTTTTAAAAAGTACTACTTCCGGTTTGTAGACTGAAACCAAAAATAGGAGGTGCACAACTAGATGCTATAACAGTCCTAAATACAAAATTTCAACTTTCTACGTCTAACCGTATTTGAGTTATGCGACACACATACGTCCGTACGTACGTACGTACGTACGTACAGACGTCACGTCGAAACTAGTCATAATGGATTCAGAAAAGGTCAAAACGGATATTTCCGTCAAAATCTGAGAACCGAAATTTTTCGCGATTACAATACTTCCTTACTTCGTACAAGGAAGTAAAAAGTGCGTATCATTTGTATATTTTAAAATTAAGCGGCCCGTCTCCCTGCTTTCCGAATTCCTAGAATACCTGCGATTTCACTTTTTTTCCTATTCCACTATTAGTCCGGACGTTAAGGGATATAATTCTGCATTTTTTGATGAAAGCAAGCCGTTTGGTACATATACTGGGGGGACCATTTCCTTCCAATTAAGACTTGTAGCCACCCAAAAATACCCCACAGTGTCCGTAGTCGTCGTAGGGCGTGAACTAATAAACCTACAGGGCTGATTCAGTTTGCAATCTATTCCTAAAGAATAAACCTATATTTATATACCATTAATTAATTATTTTGGTTATATTTAAAGTGACAAAAGACCCATTTTAATTTTTTTTTATTTCCAAAATTTTGCCTAAATGGATAACATTAGAAAAAAATGTTTCAAATAAAAGTTGTAGAGCATAAAAATTACTATCGATTTGGTATATTATGACGTATCTGTGACGATTAGAGGTCAAACAGCACGACCATATTATTAGAAGCGCGCCAATCGTCTGTGCCGCTGAACAGCGGAACACAACCGTTCGACACGGGCCACATCACGTTTTCATCATTCACAAAAATAATTATTAATATGTGAGGCTACCACACCCAATTTGGGTAAAAGGCGTGTTATGAAATAGGTGAATAGTTAAGTGCTAAAAATAATAAAAGGAAAAATCACCATCTCCTTATAAACATTTGAAAATTAAAATTGCACGACAAGATTACAAACCTTGGCTGGAATGTAGAATAGGTGTTTAAGAGAAAATGCGTTTTTTATTTTAGGAGATCGTTTGTAAGCTTAAATATGACCTAAAATTAGACCGCGGAAGAGTGTTTTTAACATTTTTAAGAAAATGGAATTTTTTTGGTTAACCTCAATGTGTCAAAATGGCTAAAAATAAAGCCCCACAAACTCGGTTTTGGTATTTACTACACTAACAAAGCTAACAAAACCATACTAGAGCCCCACAAACTAGGTTTTTGTTTTTACTACACTACATAGCTAACAAAACCGTACTAGAGCCCCACAAACTCGGTTTTGGTATTTACTACACTTAACAAAGCTAACAAAACCATGGCAAACACTATTGAAATTTATATTAATCTAAAACAAATGTAATATTGTATTTATGTCAAATAATTTCGAAAACTAAGAAAAGCAAGTAATAAAAAGCCTTATATCTGTGAAAAATATATTTATTTATTGATATCTCCATTACATAAATGTATAAAAACGTTAAATCACATGTTTAATCTGTTAATTTTTCAGCATAACCAGTGTTGACAGTTGTCCCAAATTTTACCCTAAAAACTAACAAAATCCTTGCTTCCGCGGCCTAATTTTATTCTAGGACAGAGAATAGGAATGAACCGATTGACACACTTTAGCCTAAAGCTTAATTTAATCACTCTTTCCAGGACTTAATATTTATTAATTTTATTTCCCCTTTTTATTTAACTTATTTATTTTGCATTCTTATGAATAAATATCTATTTGACACATGTATTTGACACATACATTTTTATAATTAAATCACGATAGTGTGACATGTTTATAATTCTATACACTACACAGTGTCAACAGAAATGTACAAATAAATAAAATAAATAAAATAAAATAAAATAAAATTTCAATTTTTTATTTGTTTTCCAAAGCAACTTATAAAATAAAAAAGTTTTTCGTTGCGCTACCTTTGTATATGTAAAAATAAAGTTGATATCTCGTCTGAGTTGAGATATTGAGAAATTCGTAAAAACGCATTTTATCCCCATTTCCCCCTTTAGGGGGCGAATTTCGAAAAATCCCTTCTTAGTGGGTGCTTACATCATAAAAGGAATTATACTGTCCAAATTTCACATTTTTAGGTTTAGGGGTTTGGGCTGGGCGTTGTTCAGTCAGTCAGTCAATCAGGACACATACATTTTTATAACTAAATCACGATAATGTGACATGTTTATATTTTCAATTTTTTATTTGTTTTCCAAAGCAACTTATAAAATTATAATAAAATTCGCCCCCTAAAGCGGGAAATGGGGATAAAATGCGTTTTTACGAATTTCTCAATATATTATCTTAACTCAGACGAGATATCAACTACATTTTTACATACAAAGGTAGCGCAACGAAAAACTAAAAACTATGTTCCAGGGTTTTGCCCTAATCAGCCTCTTAAGGGGAGAAATTTAATTTTGGGGGGAAAATAATTGTATTTTATAAGTTGCTTTGGAAAACAAATCAAACATTGAAAATATAAACATGTCACACTATCGTGATTTAGTTATAAAAATCTGACGTGGGCACCACATGACTTCCTTGTACGCCTTGTGTGTTCATACTTTTCTTAATAACTAAAATGTAGAATAATATAAAAAATTCTTTTAACTTATTATACTAGTATACTCACATATATATTTTAGTCATATTATTTAAACTGCAGAAGAAGATATAAAGCATATTTTACTATTGTCACTGTCATGTCATAATCATTTAAATTTTACGTAGTAACAAATGTTAAACGGTCATAGAGTACAAGATACCGAAATACTAAATTATAAGTATATAGGAAAATGTTAAGCGACTGTGCGTGTTGTAGTAGAAAGAGAGTACACAGGAATGCAGTCAAATTGAAACTTTATTGATCTAAGGCCAACGTTTCGCCACCTCTTGTGGCATCATCAGGGCAAACTACGAAAACAAAAAATATCACATACACAATTTGTAAGAAATATACAATGTAACACTTACAGATTTAAAAAATATACAAAAATTAATCATCAAAGAGATGTTGTCAAATATAAATCAAAAAATCGAGCACTTCTCTCCATGCACTCACAGAAAACAAGAAACATGAAAAGTGAGGAACAAGTGGAAACTAGTCATTACCAAGAATCAGTTAATCATTTAAACAATTTGCCGGAAAATTCCTTACCTGGACATTACTCTTTGCAGAAAAGATGGAGGGAGCATCATCCACAAATGGTACCGTAAACCAACATCGTCCACCAGGTATATAAATTTTAACTCGTGTCATCCAACTACACAAAAAATTAATGTCGCTACTAACCTCAAAAAAAGAGCGTACAGTCTCACCTCACCAGAATACAGGGCTGAAGCAACTAACACACTCAAGCAGATTTTATACGAGAATGATTATCCCAAACGGATTGTTAATAAAATACTATACAACAATGGCAATACCACTCCATATGTCAACAACCTGAACACTGACAGAAAGTATTTTTCAATTCCAAATGTCGGAACTTTGGCGCGAAATTTAAAACATTTACTTGAAGAGTCAACCAACACCAATATTGCTCTGAAGCCAGTAAAGACTGTGGGAAAATTATTTTCTAAACTTAAGGATAAAATCGAGGTAGAAAAACAATCAAACATTGTGTATAAAATAAATTGTAATAATTGCGACAAAACTTACACGGGGCAGTCAAAGCGTTACCTTAAAACCAGGATAACGGAGCATAAAAGGAACTCTGCAAAACAAAATAACATTGGGAAATGCGCCCTTACTCATCACACTATCAACACTGGGCACACATTCGATTTCGAAAACGCTGAAGTCCTGGATCGTGCTTCTTTCCTCAACAAACGCCTTCTTCTTGAGATGCTTCACATACAGGAAAATAAAAATAATGTAAATTTTAGGACTGATGTAGAAGACCTCAATAGCATCTACTGTCACATCTGCAAATTGTTTAAATGATTAACTGATTCTTGGTAATGACTAGTTTCCACTTGTTCCTCACTTTTCATGTTTCTTGTTTTCTGTGAGTGCATGGAGAGAAGTGCTCGATTTTTTGATTTATATTTGACAACATCTCTTTGATGATTAATTTTTGTATATTTTTTAAATCTGTAAGTGTTACATTGTATATTTCTTACAAATTGTGTATGTGATATTTTTTGTTTTCGTAGTTTGCCCTGATGATGCCACAAGAGGTGGCGAAACGTTGGCCTTAGATCAATAAAGTTTCAATTTGACTGCATTCCTGTGTACTCTCTTTCTACTATAAGTATATACTTTAATTATTCTTAAATGATAGAAGATACAGAAAATTTTATAAAATACCGATTGTAGATAATAATCACATAATCTTTCATTTAAAATAAAAAAAATTGTCTAAAATTAATTATTTATGAAAATATTTTTAAAAAGTACTACTTCCGGTTTATAGATTGAAACCAAAAATAGGAGGTGCACAACTAGATGCTATAACAGTCCTAAATACAAAATTTCAGCTTTCTACGTCTAACCGTATTTGAGTTATGCGACACACATACGTCCGTACGTACGTACGCACGTACGCACGTACGTACAGACGTCACGACGAAACTAGTCATAATGGATTCAGAAAAGGTCAAAACGGATATTTCCGTCAAAATCTGAGAACCGAAATTTTTCGCGATTACAATACTTCCTTACTCCGTACAAGGAAGTAAAAATGTATGTGTCAAATCACTCTAAAAAATGTATGCGTGTAAATCAAACTTGTGCCTTTGGTTAAAAATTTAGTGTTAATTTTTACACTAAAAACTCGTTAAAACAACACTACATTTTACACTACGCATGTGGTAAAAGTACACTAAGAATTAGTGTAATATGTTACACTAGATATGGAAAGTAATTATTTCAGTGTGATATTTCTGAACATAGTGTAATGTTACAGGTATAACACATTAGGGTAACACGTTTAGTGCAAAAATTCCCGTCAAAATACTAGAAGTTCTGGTCACGTTGTTCATGTAAAGAATGTATACCAAATACAGTAGACCAGATGTAGTGGCGTGGGTTAGTCTAATTGTGTTATTTGTGTTTAGTTTTTATACGTTTCATTTGGTTTTAGTGTCTGCTCTTTTTGCTATAGGTACTTCCATATTTTTGAATATTATAATAGTATATTATGCAATGAGTTTATAATGATAGCTATTAATACGCGAGTATGGAATTACGATACGAGCCATGGCGAGTATCATAATTCATTACTTTCATATAATTTTAAATATAATATTTATATTTCAGTTAAATTGATTCCCTATGTTCTATATTTAAAAGAACACTATAATACATTGCTGTCAAATTCGTAACCATGGATATGAAAAGTCCTATGTTTCATGTTAAAATAAATTCACGGTATAATTAAAAACGTGATGTGGCCCGTGCCGAACAGTTGTGTGGCGCAGTTCAGCGGCACAGACGATTGGCGTCCTTCTAATAATATGGCCGTGCTGTTTGACCACTAATCGTCACAGATACGTCATAATATACCAAATCGATAGTAAATTTTATGCTCTACAACTTTTATTTGAAACATTTTTTTCTAATGTTATCCATTTAAGCAAAATTTTGGAAATAAGTCAAATTTCGTAGTAAAATAAAATTAAAATGGGTCATTTGTCACTTTAAATATAACCAAAATGATTAATTAATGGTACATAAATATAGGTTAGTTCTTTAAGAACAGATTTCAAACTGAATCAGCGCTGTAGGTTTATTAGTTCACGTCCTACGACGACTTAAGTACAACGGCACCTAGTTGCCCAATTCACGGACACTGTGGGGTATTTTTGGGTGGCTACAAGTCTTAAATGGAAGGAAATGGTCCCCCCAACATATGTACCAAACGGCTTGCTTTCATCAAAAAATGCAGAATTTGGCTGAATTTAATGCCTTAACGTCCGGACTATATTTTCCTCACTACAGCGGCTATCCGTAGGTCGTGCACGTGCTCGTGCCCGCACCAACCCAAAGCTCGTATTTTGCCAGATTCTAGATTCTAGCTATACCATGCCATGACAGTTGAATAATACTGCAAAAGTGTTTTTGTTCCGAGTAAACTGTTAGTTAATTGTTGACTTGCAGATACCTATACAGATAATGTTTTTGTAAACGTTTTAATAGACAAAGAATGAATCTACATAATACAGAACCGCTTTTCAAATTTTAAAAATAAATTTATTTCATAAGATAAACATGTAAACATTGCATAAGGTGGACATTTTAAAGAAATTTTATAATTTACCTGTTACCTACTACAATTTTATATTAAAATTTTAAAAAGGCACAATTGTTTATTGATTCTTTAGATCAGTGTTTATCAATATTTTTGTATTGGCGCCTCCCTTCTCCTTCTAAATTTTTATTGCGACCCTCCCTCGCCCCCCAACGCTTCTTTAAATTTCACGAGCAATTTGCATAAATTTCATCAAGAATGCGAACCTAGGAGCAAATTTTTTACTAAAACAAGAAAGAAAGATTTGAATTTTGCTAAATGGACGCCAAGCGCTTATCTTGTGATGTTGCTGCAAGATAACAAGATAAGAACCGCGAAGTATAATATAAACACAGACAGACATTCGGCGAATCCCGAACATTCGTGATTTGCCGAACGATGTTCGCCTTTGTGTTGACACATGCTACATTCGCCGAATAACGAACAAAAATATGAGAAAAGACCGAACACCTTGTTGAACATTCAGTTGAAAAAACAACAATTCTACATTTTTCCGAATTCTTGTCTGGGACAAATGGCTCTTTTTCTTTCATTTATTTATACATAATAGAGGGCTCTAATAACTTAACAAGATTATAAACCTTTTGTTTTATCAGACAATCAAATTATCATTAACAACAAATAGATAATCGATTGTGACTGTTTTCAGAATATTTATTTTATTTTATTTTTTTATCGATTCAATAAAAAGGTTCTCTATCAATTTTTATATTTTTCCACGTACCTAGCCCTCTCAGATAGTCTGCGTGAGAAATGCTGCTTTAGGTATATAATCCTTGTTGAAATAAAATTTTATCATTTTTGTACTGGCCACAAAACACTCATTAAGTTAATAACATTACATAACAGATGCTTGAGAAATGTAAATAACAAAGTAATGTAGTTGCTAGTTGGAACCTGGTCTTTCTTCTCAGTTTCTCAATCTTAAATAAACTACAAAAATCTCTTCGTTCATGACATTTCATTTTCTACAACTAGCTCTTATCTGCACTGCACAATATTCGAAACAGTCAAATCCCACCGGAGCTTTTCGATATGGTCGAGAGAACAATGGGAATTGAACCATGAGTAAATCAATTTACTCTGCTATTTACTTCGGCAGCTATTTTCGTTTCTTTATTTTCACGGCCGAATAAATGCGTGAAGATCGTTCAACTGAAGTCAATGCCATTACGGGAAAACTTCACCAATGATCATCTCTTGCTTATTACTGAAACACTGGACGCATGACACCGAGCTAACGTTTGCAAGGAAGCTTCACCAAGCTAGTAATCCCTGGCCATTGTCCAAGGGCTTTGGCTATCTATATTTAATTACTACTTAGCCTAATAATAGCGTACGTGGATGTACGTTCTAATGTATAAGCAGTAGAATTTAAGATAGTAATTTGTGCATAAATTCAGTAATTTAGAAATTAAAGCAAGTTTAAAAATTATTCAAGGGTTCTACTACGATTTGTGTACAAAAAATATATTTTTCGCATGCTGGATTTTGTCTAAATAGTGGAGAGTAGCAAATAAAATGGGAGTGTGCGGGAGGCCGTAAGTTTGAAAGGATACCATAGAAGTTAAATAGATTTTATTGAACTGATTTTAAGGACGGTTTGCAGGACTGCGCCAGGTATTATTATAAAACTAACAAAATAACAATAAAAAATATTAAGAATATGACACACGTTTACATGAAACACACTATTACCGGATATTATTTACAAACACACTACTTAACACGTTAGCTACCACACATATATGATTATGCTATAATTTGTGCAAGACCACGTGGTCCGCCATTGACCCACGACTTTTCATTACCACTAGGCCGCGTGGATTGCCTTTAGCCCACGTTTTTATACATTTTGTATAGGACATAAAATTCTTTGGGCTGCTAGGAATGCACTAAAAAGAACACAGTCGGTCTGCACAGAACACAAACTTCATTTTAAAAAAAACAGCATCTTTTTATCTTTACAAATAACAAAGTTATAACGAATGCAATTTTAGTAATATTTTTTTCAAATCTATTACGGCTCATTATTGAACCTGCAAATGAATTAGTATACATAGGCTTCAAACTCAAATAATATTTGATAGAAGGAAGTTTCATAAGACCCATCAAAAGAAGAATTCCAAAAAAAAATTTATTTCTGTGTCATTTAATCAGTCCACCTAATATGAGGATTATTTCTTGTAACTATCATGTTTTGTGTTAATTTCCGTAATCATCATAGAAATGATATTGTTGTCAATGAATACCAGAAGATTAAATTTTCTTTTCCTGTTTGATGGACCAGCCTCTTCGTCCATATTTTATAATGTACCGTAAGTCCGATAATAATTTTCAAAAAAGTTTTGAAAAGTTGACATCGTGCACTACAAAACGTATATTTCAGTTTTTCGATCAGATGCCTGGAAGCATGCTAAAAACACTCGTAAAGTTCGCGAAAAACGGCCGAGCGCGCCTATTACCATAGATACGCCGCTACTCCTTCCCCACCACTCGACTGTTTACGAGTGTTTTTAGCATGCTTCCAGGCTTCTGATCGAAAAACTGAAATATACGTTTTGTAGTGCACGATGTCAACTTTTCAAAACTTTTTTGAAAATTATTATCGGACTTACGGTAACGCATACAGGCCTGTCGGAAAAAAGCGCACTGCAAACTTTGAATCGCGATTTCGCGAAAACTAATAATCCCTACTTTCTCTCAAAATTTTAGCGCTCCAGCTCAAAAAATGACGGAGCTATGAATTTTTGAAAAAACGCCTAATTTTCCGGTTTTTACTAAATTTCTCAGGACCTCATTATCCGATTGAGACGTTCGACCTATCATTTTGTAGATATTTTAATTCTCTACAAATCATTTCATTGGGGCATTCCGATTGCTCCATTAGTTTCAAAGTTACAAGCAAAAATAGATAAAAATCGTGTTTTTTTGCAATAAATTGTTAATAACTAACAAATGGACCGGAAACTCGAGTGAAGAACACATACCTATACATCTGCTTATTATCTTTTATATCATCGCACACTCGGTTTGCTACTAGTCTTTATGTCAAGCAAAAATTCGCGCGTGAGTCAGACGACACCCCGATTCTGAATATTTTTACCCAAGCACCAACACTTACGCGTGTGTGAGGCAGATGACACCTTATTACTGACTGCCTAATTTTCTCAGGCTTCATGATTCAGTTGCGTATATGGATCACCAATAGTAAACATAAACAATAATAAAGGAACAGTATTATGCAGTATGCTTTAAGACAAAAGATCCATATACACAACTGACTAATTTCGAAGATGGTGATTACTCATCAAATCCTATTGCGCATTGTTACAATAGAAAAGTTCGTTAGGTGTTTTTTGTTACGTATTAATCCAAATATTTTGTTTAAATTTTCAAAATTGAATCTATTTGAAGATTAATTTTTGTCCAACTAAAAACGAGTAGTACCCGTGTAGATTAATGGTGTAGATACCTATAAGTTTGTTGGGCAAAATTTTAATGTGTGTGCTTAAGGATTTTTAAAAGTGCTTATCTATAAAGTACTATTTTTAAATTTTTTATATTAACCTCTCCACTCCCCCTTGCCCTTCCCCTAATCAATAATTTTTCGCTTCAAGCTGAAACATGGCACATAGATTCATCGTCAATGACAACGCATTCTTTCGAAATTTTGGTAGTCGCACGGATTAAGATTCTAACTGCACCTAGATGAATCGGACAAAGTGGTTGGATTCCACTATAATAAAAATCTAACATTATGTATTGGGAGCAAATCCTGTTGAATGGTCCAAAATAAAAAAAAGTACTTCGACATTCGGCGTTGATGTGCAGCAAAATCTAGCAGTTTTAGTTTTTACTAGAATTCATCTTTAAGGTTATTGTTATTATAATATGAATTTTAGGAAAAAGTCTGCTGCTAATTGGTTTGGTACATTTCCCTAGTCCTTAAAATTTTATATTTTAATTTCAACTTAATGAATTATTTTGTTTATGCAGATTAGTACGGAATAGAAAATTTACAAGCTTTCGGTGCACAGTGTAGTATGTGTACAAGCCACATTCTTAATATAAACATAAACACGTAATAAGTACTTATTTATAAAATAAAGCACTAACATAATGTTTTTTATACATTCGTATGTTTGTGGTGATGACATAGTGTTCAGTGTGCCGTCACACATATTTATTTTTAGGAAGGGGGAGGAGGTGTTAATATGACGATGATACTGTGTCCCGTTCCGTCCCATGTTAGCTATTCTATCTTAATACAGCAAGTCGATTACTAAACATGAAAACATGACAGATATGATATACTGTCGTCCACGTAAAAAGCGTATATCTGATTTTAAAACAAGATAACGAGAGGTCTAATTTGATTAATTCATTAAGTTTTTATTACAGCAATAAAGTTACTTATTTACCTATTCTCTAGGTTCTAATTTTCGCTGGTTAGTAATTAAACGATTAGCGTAGAAAACATGTTCAACATTAATTGGTTATTAATAAAAATTTAAATGTAAATGTATTCGAATTTAACAACTACTATTTCTATTATTTAATAATTATAGTTCTTACTTTTAATTGGTATTTTCGATATCTCACGCACAAGTCGTAAATAATGTACAATGAATAAAGGTTTATATTTGTAAATAAAAACAACGTAGATTTATCATAAATTGTTATAATTTCTTGATAGATCATGAGACTTCATACATTGTTGTTTTTAAAAAAACCATTCATTTATATATTACAACTAATGATGAACCAGGAAATGGTTAATTTACTTAAATTTGAAAATTACTTTTGTTATTGCACGATTAATCATAATGTATCCCACCCACGACTCTGTGTGTAAAGAATGTGGTTTCAATACGAATGTGAATGTGATCATTCTTATTTCTTACATAAATTTCAATTACCTATGGAATGATTACATTCTACCACTTTTTACGTAATGCTTTCATTCCGTCACTAGTGATGTAATGAAATGTGGCGAGTTATAATAATTTAACTTTTTTCAATGTTTTTGGTTGGTGATTAGCTTTAAAATACATTTGGATTTAATAATTCATTAATTTTGTGTAGAATATTATTATAATAAATACATAGGTATAATTATATTTTAATAATTTTAGGTTATGTTTTTTAATCCAATTAAATTTATAGTCGTAGAGAAAGTATAGCCTACAGCTCGTTACACAAACTTGCCACTCGAGCTGAATACGCTTCATTCCACACTTGTTGCAGAATATACTATTCTTAGTAAACATTTTGTAAGTCGTAACACTTATTAGTTATTACCGATAGTGCGACAGTCAATTATTGAGGTAAGCTATATAGAAGATTCATACAGGTATCTACAGAATGTATCGAGTTAAGACTATATGAAGTTTATACCCTGATTACGAACGAAGTTTTTATTAAGAAGTGTTGTTTGTATATTACCTCTCGCCTAGAGAGGTATAGGGATCGTGAAAAAATTCGATGTCGAGATTTTTGTCAATAAGCACGTTTTAGCACCTTTAGAACCTATTTTGACTATTTTCACGATGATGTCTGTGTGTGTGTGTGTGTGTGTGTGTGTGTGTGTGTGTGTGTGTGTGTGTGTGTGTGTGTGTGTGTGTGTGTGTGTGTGTGTGTGTGTGTGTGTGTGTGTGTGTGTGTGTGTGTGTGTGTGTGTGTGTGTGTGTGTGTGTGTGTGTGTGTGTGTGTGTGTGTGTGTGTGTGTGTGTGTGTGTGTGTGTGTGTGTGTGTGTGTGTGTGTGTGTGTGTGTGTGTGTGTGTGTGTGTGTGTGTGTGTGTGTGTGTGTGTGTGTGTGTGTGTGTGTGTGTGTGTGTGTGTGTGTGTGTGTGTGTGTGTGTGTGTGTGTGTGTGTGTGTGTGTGTGTGTGTGTGTGTGTGTGTGTGTGTGTGTGTGTGTGTGTGTGTGTGTGTGTGTGTGTGTGTGTGTGTGTGTGTGTGTGTGTGTGTGTGTGTGTGTGTGTGTGTGTGTGTGTGTGTGTGTGTGTGTGTGTGTGTGTGTGTGTGTGTGTGTGTGTGTGTGTGTGTGTGTGTGTGTGTGTGTGTGTGTGTGTGTGTGTGTGTGTGTGTGTGTGTGTGTGTGTGTGTGTGTGTGTGTGTGTGTGTGTGTGTGTGTGTGTGTGTGTGTGTGTGTGTGTGTGTGTGTGTGTGTGTGTGTGTGTGTGTGTGTGTGTGTGTGTGTGTGTGTGTGTGTGTGTGTGTGTGTGTGTGTGTGTGTGTGTGTGTGTGTGTGTGTGTGTGTGTCTGTGTGTGTGTGTGTGTGTGTGTGTGTGTGTGTGTGTGTGTGTGTGTGTGTGTGTGTGTGTGTGTGTATGAAAGTCTGTATGTGTGCCTACTATGCTCTTTCGTTCTTATTCATTATCTCAAATGCATTATATATTTGTACATGTTAATGAAGAGCTGATTAGATTTTGGTAAAAATCTGCCAACCGGAAATGGTATTTTCTTGAAGCATTTTAACATTTTTTGCAAAAAATATAGAAAATTCTGCGATAATTACAATTTGTCATACGACATTTCAAAGAACAAATTATATGTTACAATATTTATTTAACATCTTGTCTATATCTCTTACCAATAAAGGAAAATAATTTTTCAAAGATATATAATTTTACCTACCACGATTTGTAAATCACAATATAGGAAAAAAATTAAAAACAAAAATGAATATGTCAATGTGACAGATGAACAGACGTATACACAATTTCTGAAATGTTTGTGGCACCATTTTAAAAGAAATGTAAATATTATTAACTGAAAATAATGTAATAAGGTAATAATAAAGCTAATTTAAAGAACTAAGAACTATAAAATTATTTTCAAAAAGTTTGTAAATTTATTGCAAAATTATAATTTAAGAAAGCCTAACTAAAACCAAATTCACATAAATTACAGTGTTAAGGCGGGAGGTCGTGTGCTGGCCACATCAGATTTTTTTTATTTCATACTGTGACAAAAATTTAAACTGTATGGAAAATTGAATACCTACATTGATTTCATAATTTTCTATAGAACTATAGGGTTGTCCAACAAGAGCTGCAGGATTTGAATTTGGCGTAATTTTATTTGTATGTGTTTAGGAGGCTTGAGAAATTCAAAATGGAGCATTACACCACACAGTGCAACAGCATGTGTGTATTATGCAGTATTTCTATGAACGTAATCGTCATTAATTTGACCGAAAAAAATTCCGAAAATTTTCATCTTTTTTTGGCCAGAATTGGACAATGTTGACTTGAGTGACATGTGGTTCCAGTAAGACGGCGCATCGTGTCATACAGCGCGTGTAACAGTGGCTTTACTGCGCGGGAAATTTCGCGATCGCGTTATCTCGCGAAATGGTAGCCTATAAGATTGTGTGACTTGACGCCTCCAGACTTCTTTCTCTAGGGTTACCTGGAGGTGCGTGCTTACGCAGACAATTCCACAACATAGGATCACTTGAAAGACGAGAAATCGCCGCAATTCCGCCATTAATGCTAAAAAAATGTACTAATTGAAATTTTTTGGCCATTTGCATAATATTGTTTTTCATGTTTAATTTCTCAACCCTGTAGAATATTTCATAAAAATAATTTTATTCTTTTATTGTAATTTTGTTATATTATTTAAAAAACAAATCCTGGAACTCTTCTTGGATCACCCTATAAAAAATTATTTCAATTCGTGTAAATAATGTAATTTTATCTATTTAATATAAACTCCCTATACGCGTGTTTCAGATTTAGGTAAGTCAACTCGTATTTAGTTTTTTTTTAAATACGAAAAATATTTCTTAATTTTCTTATTTTTAAATTATTCTTTCACCTGAGTCATTATATTTCGTTATTATGTAGTAGGTACATATTTTTTGTCGATCGCGAAAGTAACCTTCAGTGATCTCGATAAGTTAAATCGTGATCATTCAGATTTTAATCTACTAACAATTTGTTTATAAACACCTATTAAAATGTTTAGTGTAACATGTTGCACCAAAGGACAAAATAATTTGTACCGCCTAATTATTTTTGACAAGCATCTATAATCCATTAAATTCGTATTAAACAAACATAAATGAACATTGATCCGTGTTGATTTAAAACTAGAAGAATTTCCAATTGTCATGGTAATAAAGTGTTTCAAAATGAGGAGTTCGAAGCAAAAGTGGTACAAGTTAGAAAAACTATGATTGGAGATAGGTAATTGACGTCAAAGTTAATATTAAAGAAATGTTTAATTTAGAGATAAGCTTTATAATGTCTCACATAGTAATTGTAATGATGTGTCTTTATCAATAAATTTATTAATTTTTTTTTCCTGTAATTTATCAGAATATATTAGTTTTTCTCACTTATACCACTGTGACTTAAAAGGTTTTAAAAAGTAAATCTGGTATAAGTGTATAGTGAACTTTATCTTAAAACTTAAACGTAATCTATTGTAGTATTGCAATTTGAAATGTAACATAAAAAAGAATTTAAAAAATAGCTGAATCACTTTAATTTTCGTCGTTTTCATCGGAAATCAAATAAAAGCTCTCATTTTCGGCATATAGTTTTGTTGTAATACCATAAGTAGTCGGAGTTATATCGATTATTTTTCTGATAGTATTACGAACATTCCTTGTGAATATAACGACTGCGCAGCAGCAGCAGCAGCAGCAGCAGCAGCACGAGTAATATTCGGAAGCACAAGGTATGTATGTACATGAGTGTATTATAATATAACTACCAGAAAAATAATCTACTTAAGTATGACTACGAATTGTATTCCAGAGATTATTCATTGAATCAGATCCAGTTTTAAATTAATATGACAAGAAATGCAGTTATTCATGATTTCAGAACAGAAAACAAATATTTTGATAAAAAGACCTGTGTTTTTTGGTTTTTCTTTACAAATAAAATAGTGAATTTCAAGTGTAAAATGTTCTAGACCTTTGAAGAAAACCCAGAGATAGAAATGGTGCAATAAAAATGGGAAATATAGATTATAATAAAAATGTTCATTTGTTAAATAGTCACCTAAAAGTACCTACTAGTAGTGAATAGTCGACACACAACCTTACTAGTACAAATACAAAATAATTAAGTCTATTTTGATTGGCTGTGAAATTTAATATACTGCATTTTTATTGGTCTTTTTTGACAGATGACAGATGATGTGAATAATCTATTATATTTATTTCGAAGTTGATCTTACCGTCTGTTATTACAGTTGAAATAAAAAACGAACCCGCAAAAGCACAGTTTTTCACTATAAATCTTTTATATATATGTAGTCCAGTCGAGATAGACAAAAATAGGGGGAGCGATTTTTTTTTTTAAACTTCGGGGAGGATGGTTGGAAGTCTAAATCTCGATTTTCGAACTAATCCCGCCATTGCGTTCCCCGCCATCTTGATTTAAAGTTCAATTTTTTCGTTTTCCTGCAATAACTCGTTAATTTACAACTTGAGAGCAAAAATGGTAGAATGCAAAGTTGTTCGAAATTTAATTTCCCACAAGTTTGTTCATTATCATTTTTACGCTAGGATCAATATTTGCAGAGTTATACTATCAAGTTTATCAAAAAAATCGTAATGGGTGGAATTTTATTTCCTTCAACTTTTGTTCTCGCATTTTTTTTACTCCACGATCAATATTTTCGGATTTATACTCAAATCGGAGGTGAATGTTTTTTTATTTTTCAAATATTTCGTTTATTATGTAGTTTATTGACATAAAATTGTAATGGAGAATGTAGAAGGGAATTTTGTGTCTTTTACATCTGGTTGTATATTTTTTTATTTTTCAAATATCTCGTTTATTAAACTTGTGGGAAATTAAATTTCCAACAACTTTGGATTCTACCATTTTTGCTCTAAAATTGTAAATTAACGAGTTATTTCAGAAAAACGAAAAAATTGAACTTTAAATCAATTAGTTCGAAAATCGAGATTTAGACTTCCAACCATCCCCTCCCGAAGTTTAAAAAAAAATCGCTCCCCCTAATTTTTTCTATTTAAGGCTATTTTTATGTCTATCTCGACTGGACTAATGAGACTCGATCGATATTTATTTAAATTTTTGTTTTTGAACCAGATCGGTGCAGTACATTTTGAGATAGCTATATCGTAAGTTAGATCCTTGGCTATTACTGTACCAAAATTGACCGCAATCGGTGCAGTACATTTTGAGATAGCAAGCCGCCATTTCGTTTCAAGATGGCGGCGAATCTGAAATGCATTGTTAGGTGACAAAAGTCTATTTGCAAAATTTCAGCTCGATAGGATCCCGGGAAGTGGGTCATTTTTGACTTTTGTTTTTTTGACCACGACAAGAGGGTGAAGTTAATATAAAGGATTTAATAATAGTATTTTGTCAAATATATTTTGTTTCAAAATTTATGATAAATACAAGTTCCAAAAAACCACAATAGACTTAGTACTAGTGCTTTTATACCATTTTTCGACTCAACAAATTCAATATTTTCTGAATAGGTTTTTTTACTTCCCCGATCTATGTAATAGAGGGAAGTATTGTAATCGTGATTTTTTGACAGTTCGAGATTTTGGTGAATCTTCACGTTTTAGACCCTACTGAACCCAAAAAACATAATTTTAAAAAAAGTCGGTCTGTCCCAAGTAACATTTTTTGACTTGTTTGTTATAAAATCTTATTTCTAGTTATTAAAACGTTTTCATCACCAGCTTTTAGTTATAAATTGGTTATTCGAAATTAATTATATTATGGTGTGAAACATTTGTCACTAAAACGTTTTGAAAACGTTTAAAACTCATTGGCAATTATCATCAACAAACAATAGGTTACTATGGCTAAAATATATCCAAATGACTTCTAGTTATTTCTTTTATTCGTACATAGCCACAAAAGCGTTTCTGAATCTCTAAATACATCCCTAAAATAACTAAAACTGTTTAGTTTTTTTCTTGTCAAAAATGCTAAAATAATGACAATTTTCAACCATCGTATGACCATGACCATTGCTCAGTGGATGTTGTCAATTATGTTTCATCTTTGCTAAAAATTGTTAGAAATTCTACTATATCATTTTATAATTCAAACCGTGTTTTTCTTTACTGTTTTTCTGCTTTGTCGCATAGTTGTGGGATTACAAACTTATAGCACATAGGTACTGTCAACTTTAAAACATTATTTTAATTACTAATTTATAAAAATATTTTTAAAATAAATAAATTTTAAAACAGATCTATACCAATAACAATACTGAAAAAATAATCGGTATTTGAATTGATGTAAAATAATATTTAAAAATATTTTTGTTATTAAGCAGATATTATATCATTACGAATTCGAAAAAAACTTTGGAAAATGAGAAGAAATGTAACAAATCTATTATTTGGTCACAAGAACTTAAAATTAACTAGACCTTTATCTTGTTGGTTTCTAAAAGCCATTTGGAAAAACAATAGTTATATTTTAGCCACATTTTAGCTTTTAAATAGTCATCGCAATTGTTTAATTTTCCTGCGTTTTCGCCATCTTTTCCTTTATACGTGAAGGCATCCATTGTTTTACAAATACTACAAAATGAAGATTAAAAGGTTTTTAAAGAGATTTTCTTATTTAAATCAGTATTTAAACATTACTCATATCCTTTTTTAGCATCTATATACAACCTGGTATTAAATTTTTTTAAATATATTTTTACAATATATTTAATTGATAAATTAAACCATGTAAGTAAAGCAAATAGGACCGGCGCACATAATTTTTCAAAGTATCTTTATAAGTTCTGCAATAAATATGATTGGGCATGTAAAATTTCTATATCGATTAATTTGATATTTCGGCAAATAATATTCTTATAATTACTATCTGTAAAAAGTATTGCTAGCCATTTTTCACTTAGTTATATTACGGACATTAGAGAACTAAATTGCTAACTACAATCCAAATAATAACCAAACAGTCAAAATATGGCAATTTATTGGTAATAACCAGTTTAAGACTTAATTGTAGCTTTATGCTTTTTGGTAATATTGTAGTAAAATTTCTGTCAAAATAATTTATAAAATGGCTAAAAAATAAGACACAACAACGTTTTCACAACCAAAATATAATTCCCCATTTACGTAAAGAAAACGTTTTCAAACTGTTTTAGAAAGGTCTTGATTTATGGTAATTATTGCCAAAAAGATATTCAAACTGTTCTCATGACGTTGTGATATTCAAAATACAGCAACAAATGCTACTTGGGGTCGGTCTGTGGGTCTGTCGGTCTGGATGTTGCATAACTTAAAAACGCGTTGGAATTTTGGACTGAAATTTTATATTTAAGATCTTGACCCAAATTCTGACTTCAAGTTTTATTCAACCAGTGGTACCAACTTTATAAACATACCTTTTTTTAATTTTATCAAAATACTATCGTGTGTGGTATCAAATTAAAGCTCTCGAGAAAAGAATTCTAGTAGAAAAACAAAAATAACATATAAACGATCGTCAATTTTTAAAAAAAATAAATTATTCAAATTATACCGAGTTTGGTGTCAATTTAAAGCGCTCGGGGAGATAAGTTTAGTAAAAATGTAAAAAATGATATTTATGTGATTTTCAATTGTTTCACAAAAAAGTATTCAATTTTTTTTATTTAACCAGTGGTACCTACCAACTTTATAAACATAACTTTTTTAATTTTTCAATCAAAATACTATCGTGTGTGGTATCAAATTAAAGCTATCGGGAAAATAATTCTAGTAGAAAAATAAAAATAACATTTAACCGATCATCAATTGTTTTTTTTTTATAAATTATTCAAATTATACCGAGTTTGGTGTCAATTTAAAGCGCTCGGGGAGATAAGTTTAGTAAAAATGACATTTATGTGATTTTCAATTGTTTCTCAAACAATTATTCAATTTTTTTTATTCGACCAGTGGTACCAACTTTATAAACATAACTTATTTTATTTTTATTAAAATACTATCGTGTGTGATATCAAATTAAAGCTTTCGGGAAAATAATTCTAGTACAAAAATAAAAATAACATTTAACCGATCGTCAATTTTTATATTATACATCATTCAATTTATACCGAGTTTGGTGTCAATTTAAAGCTCTATGTAGGGGAGATAAGTTTAGTAAAAATGTAAAAAATGACATTTATGCGATATTCAATTTTTTCTCAAACAATTATTCAAATTTCTTCAAGTGTATTATCAAAAGTTCTCTGAAGAAAAAATTTAGTCGGAGAATTAATAACAACATTTAAACTGTGGTCAGTTCTTTTTACCTCCCGCATTATATTTTATATAAGGGGAAGTTTAGTGAGGAGTTTTTCGAGTGTGAGTTTTTAGTGAATAAGTACGTTTTACAAACCATAATACGAATAAAGTATTTTCGAGATGAAGTCTGTGCGCGGTTGTGTGTGTGTGTTACAATATTTTGTGGACGATAACTCAAATAATATCAAACATTTAACAACCAAATTTTAATACAAATCTTAAGAATCCAGTTATTTTTGTAGCAACCCCCAAACCGGACGTAGTACTTTGCGTAAATATTTCGATAAATAATTAATTTATCACAATATTTTCTATTTCAAATGATGGATTATATTTTTGTCATCTACAAATCGTATTCAAAATTTTTTTCTGTACATGATACTATTTAGAAAATAAATTATTGTTAATAATTCAGAGTATGAAACATAAAATTAAAGGCGTTACGAAAGTAAGTTATTAAAAGTTATAGTCGGGGAAGTACTGTGCTGGCCACAGCAGATTTTTAAAATTCAATATATGGCTCCAGCATGCTGAAAAGTAACTCTTATAATTTTTGCTCTAAGTAAAATAGAACTTCTGGTATTTCTGTACTTGTATCGTTTTTTTTTTTTACAAAAATGTCACTTGTACCACTTTTTCCCTGAACCCTTCAATTGTGCTATAAATAAATTAAATTTTACAAATATCTTATACGTGTAGACAAATTGGAAGGTATATTATTTAAATTCTAATTCATTATATTTATTTACAAGAAGAATAATGAATTGATCTTGGTCTTGGATAGGTAACTCATATTCACCACTTGTAATTCAGGATTCTGGTGTAGAAAAATGGGTTCGATTTCAGTTCTGGACGGGCTCTACAAATTTAAAATAATATAATAATCTATAGGCAATGAGCTGTTATTTACATTTACCGCCCACTCGCTACACCAGACTTGTCTCCACTCTCCAGTCACACTCACACATAACCACCCTGTTACATTTGATCACACACACAACACTAGATATAAGGCTCGTAGAATAAGGAACAATCAGTAGTATCAGATCACCAGATGACTATAGCAGATCTTAGCTTTCGAAACTTCGCGTGTATAATTTTGTAATTTTAATTTTTTGTGTTAAAGTACATAATTCAGATAATGGAAGTCCAAAATAAGTTGAACAACCAGTATGGACCCGGAATCAACCTAGTTTCACAACTACGACAAGATTCAAATCAAGATAGCCAAGGAAGAGTGTCATGTGAATTTTCTGTACACGCAAAGCTAGAGACAGCAACGTCATTTCTAAAGGCTTACGTCAATCTTCAAACATCAATTAGTGGAAGGAGCGCATCTAAGATAGTAAAAAAAGCTTATATCAAGATCGTTTCGGCAAGAATAAATTATCACCGGTGCAGAAGGACACAACTGATTCAACAAGCTAAAACAATATACATAGATCTAACTTCAATGATAGCTGCCGAGGACTACACACCAATCTTCCAGAAGATATTGTAGAAATACAAAAATACAGTAGACAAAATGACGCAGCAGCACGATAAGAAGACGGAAGCACTTACAAGAAAACAACGTTTAGAAGACATCACTGATAGAGAACACAAGAAAGACACAGTGATCAATATCTCACACAAGATTCTCAGAACAACAGAGTAATCGGTTTTAGAAAAGGATCTAAATTTTTCCATCACGCCAAAGGATGTTCCATGTATTGACATGACATCATAGCTGCAGTGGACACAACTACACTTAAAATTTACCAGGAAGAAGAGGAAAAAAACTCCGGAATCCAATTTGTGTAAAGAAGAATCAAATGCACGCAAAACACTTGAAAGAGACAAGAAATATAGAAGAAGCATTTAAGAAAGGTTCCTACATCAAAAAGGACCCCACGGCAAACATAGAAAGGAAGGTATACAAGCTACTTAAAAAACACGAAAAATCTCTAGAAGACAACACCGGATCAAAATTGACACCTCGCCATTGCCGATTTCCTCATATGTATGGATAAGCGAAGATATACAAAATGGACGTACCAGTCAGGCCAATCGTCAGTTACAGAGGAACACCATGATATAACCTGGCTAGGTTCTTACTGCCAATTAAAGCACCGCTATCAGGAAAAACCAACACGTTTGTTGAGGACTCGAAAGACTTAATTGACATTGCCACGTCATTAACGATGGAACCTGAAGATCGTTTCATGATTTTCGATGTAGAATGTATATTCACTAATATGCTTGTTGACGAAGAATTAGAGATAGTAGTTATGAGACTGGAAGCTGATTTGGTGTTGTCAGACAGGACAATATTACCAACCAATGCAATCATGGAACTGCTAAAATGTTGTTTGAAGACCACCTATTTTATTCTTTTTCCACTTATCGCGAACATTTTCATGGAGTATTTCGAAGACAAGACGAAGACGCTCACCTCAGCCCGAATATAGCCCAAGAAATGAATTAGATATGTGGACGATACCTTCATAATTTGGAACATCACTGACGCTGAATTGGGAGAATTCGTAAACATCATAAATTCCGTAAAACCAAGAATCAAATTCACCATGGAGAAAGAAGAAAACCACTGATTGCTCTTCTTAAATGTCTTAGACACCGTAAGAACATATGTGTAAAACCAACACATACAGTAAAATACTTAAACTTTGATTCTAACCTCGCTGAGATTACAAAATTTAGTGTAGCCAACACGTTACTTAGCAGAGACAGATCATACTGCAACATAGAACAGGGCTATAGGTCAAGATCATTGAAAACACACTCCAGAACAACGAATATAAGGACAAAACAATCAAGAGACTGGTAAAGAAGAACCAAGCCACAACTGTGAGGCACGCAAACAGAGAGGAAGAAGAAAAGAAGAATGAACTGTATTTTCCATAAATATAAAATGAGTCTCAGACAAAATAAAGCGTGTTGCTAAGAAATTTGAAATAACAACACGATTCCAGACGACAGCCACAATAAAAAAAACATGCTTTTCACAACAAAACCTGAACAAGTACCATTCTCAAAAACAGGAATCTACCAGGTCGATTATTGTAAATGCGGGAAAGCATATATAGAAGAAACAAAACTACCATAGGATACCAGGATCAAAGAACACAGGCGGCACTCGGAAAAAGGAGAAACATCTGAATCTGGATTTGCTGACCACGCGAAAATATTAGAAAGAAGATCATTGGTACAAAAGAAAATTTAAAGAAGCTGGCATCATTCAGAAAAATAGAGGAGATATATTTATCCAACCCAGCGTAGAAATCAGGCCACTATGGATAAATTACATAAAAACAGATCCAGGTTTAAAGATTTAAACAAGGAACTTAACACTAGCCATCATCTCGGACCGCCCCCTCGCTACACCAGACTTGTCTACAGTCTACAGACCACCTCGTTACACTTGACCACCCTGTTACACTTAATCATCTACATAACACTAAATATGAGGTTCGTAGAATGAGGTTCGTAGAATAAGGAATTATCGTCATCAGATCACCTGATGACGATAGCAGATTTTAGCTTTCGAAACGTTATGTATAATTTTAATTATTTGTGTTAAAGTACATAATAAAAATAATGGAAGTCCAAAATAAATTGTTATTAATTCAAAGTGAATCATTATCTTCTACATTTAAAATAAACATTTTATAGAATTATTTTATAGTTATATTTTGGAATAATTTCGTATAAATACTAAACAAATTTCAAGAGCATTATACCAAAAAAATTTGTATGTGAAGGTACACAGAGTTTTAGAGGACTTATCTAATTTAAGGATTCAGCTTCAGTGTCGTTATAGTACTCTCAAGTAATTCCGATCTCGGCTGATCGCCTCAGATATAAGCATAGGTAAGTACGTTACAGTTTAAAAAAGGCATAAAACGGGAAAGCAAAAATATAGAAACAGGTCTATGACTTATACAATTCTAGATAAAACTGAAGGGGTTAGATATAATATAAAAACAAACTGTAAATAATAAATTTTTTTAAATAGTACCTATTAAAAACATTTTTTTGCACAAAAACTCTACTGAATTATCCAGACCATAAAATAAAATGGGTATATTAGTCCAGTCAACGAAGGATCATTTTGGGCAAATGACGGTTCAAAATCCGAAAGTTTTAAAACTTTGTAGCATTGTTCGGGAAGGTCTAGTAATGAACATATCAAAAGTCCTGACCCGTAGGTGGTGAGCGGGGACGTGGGAACCGCAAAATGGCTGCCAAAATCTGGTTTTTCTATAATATCTCGTTATCGCTGCATTGTAGAGTACAAGTACTTATTACAAAGATGTAGAGAATAAAATTTGCTACAACTTTTATATAAAACAATTTTTTCCCAGATCAATGGTTCGCAAGTTATGATAAAGACAAGCAAAAATGTTGAATTTTTACTATTGCAACTGTAACTTTCAAACAGATGAACATATCGGTTTTAAATATTCAATTTAGCAGACATTCTATCCAAATTATAAATTTCAGATTTTGGGGACCATTGTATAGCAACATTTTTTTAAAAGAATGTAAATAATTTTTGTGAATACCTTACTATAATTTCTGAACTAATTGAGATAACGACTTCCGGTTTCCGGAATTGAATTTCTTAGACAATTTCCTATAATATACATTATATTTAAAAAATTTATAGGCCTTGGTTCAGCTAAAATTTTAAGTTTTTTTCGAAGAGAAAATGGTAAAATTTTGGCATTTTAAAAATTTCTTGTGTTTAATCAGCTCTATATTATAAATGAATTGAGATATCGACTTCCGGGTTCCGGAATTGAATTTCTTAGACAATTTCCTGTACATTACATTAAAAATTTTTATATGCCTTGAATATGTAAAAAATATATTAAATTATTTCTGAAAAATAAAGCCAGAAATTGAATTATAAGCTTGTCATTTAACAATTAAAAATTCAGTGAAAACTATTTTTGTAAATAAAAGAAAGAAGTTGTGCAAAGAAACTAATGTAAACTTTTTCTGTAGATAGGTATGTCGAGGCAGTAGCTGCGCGCGTAATTAAGCACAGCTCTCTGCATGAGACGTATGCACCCGGAGTTTCGTGGATCAAGTCTCTCAGCCGGCATTGTGTGATTGTTGTTAAATTGTAAAAACATCTTGCAATTAAATCGCACTTGGATGTTTCAAGCTGACCACTATATCGTCTTAAATGTAGTCCTGGTTGAAAATAAAGATCGTCGCACGGATTGAGATTCTGATTGCATCAAGACGAATAGGTCGAAGTGCTTGAATTCCACTATAATAACATCTACCATTCTTTAATTGGGAGTAAATCCTGTTGAACGGTTAAAAGCAAAATAAATATTTATTTAAAATCTATGTCAGAAATATTTTACGAAAATGAGAATATTGAGAAGAATTAGTATGCAAGCATAATTACAATTTAAAAATATGAAAGAACAAAAGCAGAAATCCCAGAAGAGTACAAAGAGATGAATCCCGTGCACTTGAACGTAAAACATCGCAGCCCAGCCAGCACTGTGCAGCAAGGATGTGCGGACAATATTGCATTATGTGGTATTAGCCGCTGGAGCTCTGAAATTCTCTTGCTCTTGTTGCATCCCAGCTTAACTCTCGTAAATTCTCAACAACTTCCATTACATCAAGTAACGCAAAAAACGTGTTCATTCTTTTCACTTGAAACCCATCTTTTACTCATGATGGGCTTATAAGACATTACAATAGATGTGACATAATAACCCAAAAAATATTGGCCATTTTTATCACAAACTTTGTCCTTCGAAAATATTTTTCACTTTAAGTAATTAATCATTTGTTAAAAACTATACTTAATCAATTTTTTTGGCTACCATTAAGCAAGTATTTCTATTAATTGATTTTTTATAGGTGCAAATGACACACATATTTCTGATAACGCGCCAGCAGCGTAGTTTTAGGAAACTTGACCTCGGTAAAGAAATTTTGCGTGATACACATAATTAAAAACTGTTAATTACTATACGTTCAGGCTCTATATATCTCTTTTCTAATTAATAATATACCCACTAATCAAAAAAACGGAATTACATTTATATGAATGAAAAATTACTGTTCATAGAAAAATAGAAATACTTTTTGTTTTGTATCAGAACCTTGAAATATTTTCATGTTCAATATTTCTTAAAACAGATGAATGGCAATTTAATACATTATTGTTTATAGGTAGGTGGATATGGTAGACTTGTGTTGTATGTCTGGAATTTACTATATTGAAAGTGAAATCGTACTTGCGTTTGCGTTGTATTGAAAAACATTTTAATATTATGTATTACGGAACAGCGCACCACGATATCATAATATTATGTCAAGTCACCTGTAAGATTGAAGAAATATTTCATATCATTTCAATCAGTCATCAGTCTTGTTATTGAAATGGAAATCGACATTATTGAAATATTTAGATGAAAATTATAGCTATAAAAATAATTCAATATTCATATTGCGATATTTTCTATTTATGCTCTATGGTTGAAACTGCAATATTGTTGCAATAACATAAGAATTTCACGACTCTGGCTATTTTACTCAAAATCGGTTCCAAATAAAAAGTACGTATTTCAAAAACATAATTTATTAGCATTCTTGGCTCATCTTTTAACTGTTCATATATAAAAAAAAATGTGAACTGTGTATAGGTGTAGTCGGGTGTAGTGTAATAGAAAGAGCACAATAATTATTTGTTAATGCTAGGTCATTTATTCACTATATTTTTGTCTCTTGCATACATGGTGAACCAAAATAATATGCAAAAGTGTAAAAAAAGTATAAAATGAGAAATAAGTTCCAATTAACAAATTGCTTCTATACTAATAATTATGTAGGTAATTATTGAAAAAAGTGTTACTGTAACACTTTGATTTACTTACTTAGGTAAGTTTGCGAAAGCGAGAAGCACATAATATGGGTATTGCAAATTCAATGCGTGTTTTTAATATTTCTATTTCCTAAATATATTTGCATAGGTTTATTTTAATTTTAAACTTTTATTAGAAAAAATATAATTGCTACACTCACATATTTAATAAACATTTAAAATTAATTTAATATTTATACAAACGTTTTGTCCCTACATACTAGGTACTAAACGCATTTTAAGTCTAGATAAACCAAATTTTGCAAATTAAATTTAAGTAACTTAGCTTTTTATAATACATTGTATCATTAGGTTTTACTATTAGAATATAAATAAAAAATCTGACGTGGACACCACATGACTTCCTTGTACGCCTTGTTTGTTCATACTTTTCTTAATAACTAAAATGTAGAATAATATTAAAAATTCTTTTAACTTATTATACTAGTATACTCACAAATATATTTTAGTCATTTTATTTAAACTGCAGAAGAAGATATAAAGCATATTTTACTATTGTCACTGTCCTGTCATGTCATTATCATTTAAATTTTACATAGTAACAAATGTTAATCGATCATGGACTACAAGATACCGAAATACTAAATTATAAATATATACTTTAATTATTCTTAAATGATACCAGATACAAAAATATTTATAAAATACCGATTGTAGGTAATAATCACATAATCTTTCATTTAAAATAAAAAAATTTGTCTTAAATTAAATATTTATCGATATTTTTTTAAAATTTACTACTTCCGGTTTGTAGATTGAAACCAAAAATAGGAGGTGCACAACTAGATGCTATAACAGTCCTAAATACAAAATTTCAACTTTCTACGTCTAACCGAATTTGAGTTATGCGACATACATACGTACATACGTACAGACGTCACGACGAAACTAGTCATAATGGATTCAGAAAAGGTCAAAACGGATATTTCCGTAAAAATCTGAGAACCGAAATTTTTCGCGATTACAATACTTCCTTATTACTCCGTACAAGGAAGTAAAAATGAGAGTCTTTTATTATTGCGTGTATACCTAATGTAATATGGTTGATTAATAGTATATTAAGTACAGAGGCGTAGAAGATAAAGGGGCTAGCGAACCTCAATAAAAATATATTTATTATTATTATTATTATTCAAATTTTTAATATTTAAAGAATTTACAAAAATCGCCTGCGACGTATTTTTTGCTTTCCTATACTTAAATACGCATACTAATCCGGGAAAAAAATTGGCTTGCCCATGCTCACTCCATAATTCGAGTGGCCCACTCTAAATTTTTGACCTGACTACAGGCTTGAGTTTGCTGGAGCTGCGTTAGTTTTAAATCCAAAAAGTTGAAATGTCACATTGAACGGTCATGTTTTTGTTTACCGTTAAAATGTAATTATAAAATTCATTCCACAATATTCGTTCTTCATCATAAAAAATATCGTGAATTACAGGTTAATTAAGATTTTAAATCTGACTTTTGTTTTAACTCCTCCTACGCAAAATAAAATAGATTACATTCGTGAGCAAAAATAGATCCCATCAAAACTATAAAAAAATATTACATGAAAAATGAAGCGGTAAAACCTCAACCCAGAAGGAGAGGAGCCCTTATTGTAATTTTTGAAACAGGGCCCATCAGGCATTAGCTTCGCCACTGATTAAGTATCAAGGGCGGTATGTGCAGTTTACCTGTTGAGGATAATGTTGTAGTCGAGGTTTCCAATATTAACCGAATCCGATGCACTGCATATACCGCCCTTGATACTTAGGTAATATACAATTAATCAACCGTATTATATTTAAATAATAATTATTTACTAGAATTTGCATTGTAGAAATAACGATATGTTATTGAAATATTTGTATGAAAATTCCCGTTATTTAAATAATCGTTATCATTAAAAGCAGCTAATTAATTACTATCTATTACCAACACTAGGTAAAAGTACTTAAGCTAATTTGTGAACCAAATAATAACACTAAATATCATACATTACCATTTTTTAACACTTAAACCAGAACTAATTTATAAACAGGGACCAAAATCCCCTAAAGGCATTTCAAATTAGCATATAAACCAATTTGAAATATGCTTATTTAATAGATCATTTCGGATGTAGATATCGATCGAAAAAAGGCTTCGAAAACCGGATGAAAGTAATGAGAATCTCTTGAGCTCTGATCTAGTAGTCCTTGCTTGTGGCAATGCGCACGCCTATATTATTAAAGACTAATAGCTGTCGCGACTAGAACTCGTAAAATAAAATTCAAAAGGTAGAATAAAACCTAATCATTTAGCACATAACAAGCTTGTAGATAATAATTATACTGACTTAGACACTAGAATTCCGTGTTGTTGTTATTTATTTATAAATCAAACGGTAGGACTTTAATGAAGCATGTTAAACTGCTATTGCATAAATGCGTAATTGAAAATTATATTTGTTATCAATATCATTATAATTAATTTATATAATTAACTTAGTATTAATTGAAAATTGTTATTCTATAATGAAAATTATTTACAAATTCTGAAATTCTTATATTTACTGTAAAATACGAGGTAAAATAAATAAGATAGGAATTACGTTTTATAATTAATTTATATTATTTTAAAAGTTCCTCATTCTTAATAAAAAGTTTACGTATTTATCATTTTTTCCTTAATGATAAATAATAATAAATAATGATAAAAATTGATAGGTATAGAATAAAATAGTATAAGCTGCTTTATCACATTCTTATTATTGTGCTTCTTAGTTCTTATTCATCAAGAAGAACCTTTTCCTTCCAATGGAACTGGAAGTAAGACTAAGGGCAAGGGTAGTGAATAATAATTACATTTTACCTTCTTCTGGATCTGTTGCTCATGATTTTGTTTCATTATTTTAAAAATAATAATATTCATTGTGTTACATACTTACACTAACTTTTTGTTTGACTAATAAGTACTTACCTAACTAAATAAAATAAAACATTCTTATATGACTTACCAAAGTTAATCAACAATAACTTAATTTTATGTCAAGAATAATAATATTATTTTTAATAAACCAAATAACACCAAGACTGTTTAAAATCGTCATAAATTAGTATATCTCCTTCAAAAACAAATTTGCTGATAAAGTTGTTATATTTTATATCTTTGACGACATTTCAAATCATAAATATTTATTTATTGAATTTTAAAACGTGTTCTAATTATAATAAACACGTAAATAAATTCTAGTCATTAACTTACTTAAATTTCAAAACCAATAATTTTCCTTCAACACTTTTGTTTAAAATTTAAATATGCGTGCACAAAAAAGTAACCTCCTGTATATTTCAGTAGGTAGCTTAACTTATAATCAAGTATGCCATATATGGAAAGAATTTGCAACTTTTAAATAAATAATAAGCACAATATTAACATAATAACTTGACTAAAAATGTAGTTAAATTTGTATTAAGATAACAGAGACGTAAATGAGTGAACTTTTGACAAGGGCAAACAAATTAAAATTAAAATCAGTTTTATTTTTTCAAAAATAGGTAGTACCTATACGTAATAAGTGGGATTAATTTGATAACAGTTCCATAATTTGCCCTAATAATGATCTGCTATTGAAATAATGCAGACTGTATAGATACGGATATACCTATACATATTCTATAAGATTTTATCTACCTTTACTACCTTTCAGCACATATATGACAGAACATATAAAACAATAAGATTTATTTATAAAATATGTTTATTTGAATTATAAAATCTGTGTTATATTTATATCATTATTTATTATGTAGTTATGATAATAATCTAACGGTATATTTTAACTAAGAAATTAAATCAACAATGTAAACAATGATATAGGTACCTAGTATTTGAGACGAAAGAAGTTTGAAAACGGTCATCGTGAAACAGTACGAAGTAAGACTTATGGCCGTTTGCACCAGTCCCACTTAACTATTAAGTTGAGCTTAACTAACTAAATTCATTTGCACAACGAAGTTAAGTGACACTTAATTTTACTAAGTTCCACTTACCTCATGTTAAATAACACAGCAATAAATGTTAATAAAATTCGCCAATTTGTCATAAAATATTAATATCTACGATATAAAGTGTTGAAATATTTCGAAGTCAATTAGCAAAAAGCAATTAATTTAATTATATTATCTGTGACATTTTTTTCTTTGCATAATTAATTTGACATGTATCTCTCCGCAGGTAACGATTCGTGAAATAATTAAAAGCATTTTTCTTTCATTTAAATTATCTCAGTTCAAAATTTATTCATTCAATTCAAGTTCAAGATTAGTTAATAAAAGCATTGATGCAGAATAAAATATAAGAGATCAATAAACATTTTATGACAGAAACAAAAACAAATGTTTATGTTATTATTGTTTCTATTAATTGGAATTTTCACATAAATTTAATTTACGATAAAATCTATCATATACAATATTTCTTTTCTTACATTGCTGTTAAGGAGAAAAAAAATTAAAAATATACCTACTGCTTTCAATTTAAAATAATCTTACTTAAATCACTGAATATCAATTTTGTTTCTTATGCTTTGCCGCAATTATGGCACAGGTAAAAATTTTAATATAAATAATTGGCTTAACTAATTAGTTGTTTGTCGTTTAAAATGGATTAATTAATTAGATTAATAAGATATATAAATATATTTTTTAAACAAATTACATTTCAATTGATACATGGAATGAATACATAATTATATCTTTGTATAATAATTTCATTTATCTTCCTAAAGAATGTTTTACTTTTTCTCTTAGTTTTTCTCGTAGGTACGTACTACATCAAACGAATAAAATTATAATTATCACTATAGAAAAGTTATTCGAAATATGTAGTTATGTATTAAAAGCAAAAAGCTAAATATTTTTATAATGTTTTAAGAGGGCGCTTACAAGTAAAAAAAACGTAACACGAAGTCTGTAATGGTAATGTTTTTAACCCGATAATAGCCAAAACCTTATTATAGGTCATAATTTCATTTTTTTTAAATGTTTTTTTTTCTGTGACACTTTAAAACTTTTACATGACTCATTTTGCACATGCTTTCTGCATAAATTTCGGATAAACGATGTACCTAACCTACAATGAAAATTATATTTCACAATGAAAATATATACATTCCTAATTGCCTTATTCTAAAAATTATGTTTGTAATAATAGTTCATTTTGCATAAAATTCATTACAATTTGATGAATTTTGATTTCTCTTCTTTCATTTCTGCTGCAAATTGTATTTATTGTCAGGTATTCTTATTTAGCATAAGGCAATCTAGAAACTATTAAACTTAATCGAGTTTGATCTAATCCATGTACGGAGTGTATCAAATTGAGTAGCCCACCATTGGTATCTTGCTTTATATTAGAGATAAAATTTGGTTAATTAGGCTATGTTGTACAATTTTTAGTGCTGATTCGGAATCCATCGGAAAAGTATAAAATTCAGCCTAGTTTAGTAATTATTTCAAAAACTGAGAATCTCGTTTATAAAAAAGTAGTCACATAGGTAACTCCGTATTAAGGAATGGACTACCAAACAAAAAAAATAATACCGGTTTTTCAGTATTTTCGTTTTAAAAGTCGATAATACCAGTATTGATACCGGTATTGGTAAAATTATAGAAAATGGAACAAAATTGAAATTAATTTGCAGTAGGATGTTTGGTAAATAAATAATAATGATGAATATGATTAAGTGAAAGTCAAAATAATTATTCTCTTATTTTTTGGGAATATAAAATAAATATAAAATTTAACAAAAATAAAATTTGTTTTCTTAAAAATTAAAACTGAAAAAATTCTAGAATAATTAACGAATTATTCATTTTATTTATTTATTAATAAATTATACTTTTAGAAAATACTTCAACTCTTCAATAAACGAATTTTAGAACCAAGTTAAACATAATTTTTGAATGAAAAAATACTTCGAAAACCGGTATTTTATGTTTAATACCGGTATTGAATACCGACTAAATTTTGTACGGGATCCCAATGCCGGTATTGCATTCCTTACTCCGTATTCATTAAAAATATGAAAAAGTGCAAAACATTGTCCATTTAACCAAATATTAAGCAAGATATCCATGGTGGAACATTTTGTATACATGGTAAATAATGTAATACGGTAATTCGTAATTAATTATTAAAGGTCGAATGCAATAATTTCTCTGTTATGGTTTAACTGATACGAAAAATTTCATGGTTAATCGTTCCATAAAACCATAAAATGTTTTTCAAACGTTTATTTGTTACGTGATTTCTGAAAAAAAGTACCTACTTACATGTCAAACTAAAGTTAACTGCAAACATTGTTTGATACCCACTCAATATTTTTGTAGGGTGGAAGATGCTGATCTTGTCACATACTTATCAAAATATGATTTTTTTTCTGATAAATATTGATATTACACGTCATAAAAGTTGACAGTTCCAAAATATACGTCAAAATAATAGCTCATTTTTGCTATAAATTTTTGTTAAGTTTATACAAATACATTTAAAAATTTAAAACTTTGTATTTAAGGTTTCGTTAAAATTTTTTTGATTATTTTAGTTTGTTCCTCACATATCAGCCTAATTATTGAAATATTGTTATTGTTAATATATTGAATAGAAAATATACAAGTGTGTCTGTATACTTTAAAAAAAATTAAGGGTACCTATTAATTAAGGCTAACTTATTTAATGTAAAGTGAAGATTTTTAGTACCCACACGGGTGCATATTTTTTCTAAATATTTTATATAACTCTACTACAATATCACAGGTACCTAATTTTCTAGTAATGTCTAATGTTGAAAATTAATTTCAATTAAATGTATTGTCATAAATGTTAAGGAAGAAAGTAAATAATTAATAGTTGTTTTAGAATATCTATAATAATATCGATTTTCCGATGAAAATAAACCCAGCCCAAAAAAGTTATGAGCGTGGTAAATTTGGCGCATGTTGATTGCTGACTGATTGTTTGTATTCTGTTCACAAAGCCAAATTATTGTGGTGAACAGAAAAAACGCGTAGCTGTAAACCTATTAATTAAATTTGAATTTTCCCGCCGGAAACAATGTCATATCTGCGTGAGGCAACGCCATAAACTACGAAATCATCTGCCAACAAAAACTACGCGCTCCGCGACCGAATATCACCGCCTATAGCTGAGTTATTCAAGCGTGGTTTGTAAAAAACAGTTACAAAACAAAACATGATACTATGCGCTTTCAAAGCTTTGTTTACATACCAAATTCATAAATTTGATCATTCGTAATACACAATTTTCACAATTCTGTGGTTTGTAGACGCATGCTTTAAAAACCATTGTGCAAGAAAAATTATAAATAGAACATAACCAGCAAGTTTTCTTGGGAAATGAATGCTGATAAAATCAAAACCATATCTTGGGACTGACATCGAATGTAGAAATTGTTTGTCTTTTCCTTCATTTATTGTTTTTGACATAAATGAATATATGAATAAGGCCTTGAATTGAAGCTAATTTCCATAAGATTGAAAAAAGATTCTTATAAGGTGAACAAGAATCTTAACAATTTTATTTTCAACACTGAAATATTTGCTCCAATTATACGCTACAGAAAAAATTCACTGCGATGCACGAGAATCAGGAAATCATCTTAAGAATAATTATATGAAATTTTATTGCATTTTGCATATCTTCACTGATCTAAAATGTTCATTAAATTATTTATCTACGACGGTGCGCTAATAATAACACGCATTTTTGTAGGAGAAATAAAAATAGAAATTAAATTAAATATTAAGTTATTTATTATAATGATATTCAAAACAAAGTTTTCATAATTAGATATGTTTAAACCAGAAGATGCTGCATTTTTTGAGACAAAATTTGACACAACTGAAAATTCTTTACTATCAACAACAACAAACAATAATAATTGCCATAACAATGAATAAAGTAATATTTCATCAAGCTATGCATTTTACACTAAATGTTTTTCTAATGTCAAACATCAAACACAAAATCTAATTCGGCAGCAATTAAAACTGTCGTAGATAAAATATTGAATGAGATACACGTTTGATATAGCTAGTGTAATGAAACTTGTGTGATAAAAATACTCGGCTGATTGCCTCGTCATTTAACATCACACACGTTTCCTTACCTTGGCTATATCAAACTTGTATATCATTAATACGAGTATCTTTATTGAATACAAAACAGAAATATTACTAGGTTCTATTTATCTACGTAGGTATTGTGTTATCATACAAATTATAAAAGACATGAAAATTTCCAATATGCTTTCACTTACTACACCTACAAGTCATTGTTTTTATAAGACAAAACCTGAAATAGAGACTCAGACAAAAAGTTGGTATGCAGTTAATTTTATATAAGTAGGTACTCGTATTGGTATCTAAAGCAAATTTTTGTAAATATTTATAAAAATATAACAAACTTTAAGATTCAAGGTCTCATAGTAATATATTAAGATTCTAGGATTAGTATAGGTACGTCCAGCGATAACGAAGAAAAAAATTGATATGTGTCAAATATACTGTGGTACCTACATCTATTACTATAATGCTGCACTCTGCTCACTGCTCATATTTCATTACTGTTTCTTGTTATGTTATATTCTCAATTAATTTATAGTAACAACATATGAAATAGTAATTACACGTCCTATAGTATGTGAGTTATAGAAGTATTAACTACTGTGGAAGTTATTAGCTGATAATTGCATTCTATGGTAATATATCTTGTACTAACCGTTGTAATTGGATAACTTTTATTTATTGAAAATGTAGGAACTTGCCATAGGTACACTCATAAATAAAACTTAAATATTTAAAATTTATTTTTAGTATTAAAATCGTTACTTTGCGAACTATATGGAATAAGCAAAATAATATTATAGCGGATCCTGATGTCCTATAATAAAAAGTTACCTATAAACAATGAGTTGTTGTTTACATTTTATTGGATTAATTTCACTGAATTTATTATTATTTCATCGCCTAAATTCTTTAAATTTTAATTTTAAGCTGTGTCAGAATAATTTCGTACAGAGTTACTAAATAAATACAACTAAAAAATATTGTATGTAACACGTACACAATCTGAGTTTTAGAGGACTTGTCAAATTTAAGGACTTGGCTTACGTCTCGTCCGTATACAGATTCGTCCTCTAAAAATATACTTTCCGTAATTGTTACATAGCTTACTATTGCAGTTCAAAACCTTTTTGATAATACGAGTATTATAAATAGTTTTGTCTAAAACTATGTATTTACTTTGTTATAACTGCTAGAAAACCGTAAATATCATAATTTATACATAATACTTTTAAAAATATACAATATAGCTAATCACATTTTTCAAATCTATTTAAATGACCAATAAATTTAAAGATAAAACCGCACAATAGCACCATATGTTCTCATAATTCAACTCGATGTACCAAATTTTAATTGCTCTGGGAAACAGGAAACGTAGTTCACGAATTTTCAAAGTTCAAAGGTAACATTATTTTTTACTATGAAATTTCAATTAATTGTTGCTAAGTCAGTAATATTTTAATCACTTTTCTACCATCGCTTGATGATGTTTTTCATGGATTTCGAAAATAAAAACCTTGGCAAAATTAAAAACAAGAAGATTGATTTTCTGAAGGATATTGAAATGTTTTTGTTTGAAAGAAATGAACAGCTTCGTTCATTCTTTTATATAATTGTCGAAGCGTGCAGCGTGCTACTCTTTCGGCTGATAATTACACAGACCGCGGAATTTCGTTCGTCTCATGGGCACCTGCCTGCCGCCCAATCATTTTTAAAGAACGCTCTCATTTTCTATATCTTCAAGGTAATCAAAAGCAATCATTAATGCATTTTGTATAGTCGATGAAAATATTGCAAATATTCTATTGATTTCATCGTGGGCTGCATAATACTCGCAATTAATAATACTTCATTACTTCAACTATTTGAGTGAGCTATTTATATTAAATTCCTTTCAACACGTTATAATAAATAATATACTAACACTTGAAGTGTTATTGACTAAATTATTGGAAACATGTTCAATAATAGAAGAAGCATAAATTATTTCAGATTATAATAAAACTAACTTTAAATTTTATTTAATACTTACCTACATATTCTAAGAGTACCTACCAAGTCCAACGAGCTAATCAAAGAACTTTTTATATAGCTATTATACTACATATTTAAAGCATTTCAATAGATTAACGTACCTAATACGCTAATACGTTTTGTTTTAGCTTCAACAAAATATACTATATGTTGTCGTCTTTAGACAATAAATTAAAAATGAAATTATTATCTTTTTTATTTAACATCATTATTACATAAATTTGAAGTTTTTTGTTCATTCATTTACTAATCTCACTAACATTTCTGAATCATGTAAAGCACATAAAATTAATAAAATATCTCTTTTATATGCTATAAAGAAACTTATATAACAGAATACATACATACTTGTATTAATCTGTATTAAAAAATTTAATCTTGATCAGGGTTGGCAAAAAACATGTTTTTTTTGTTTAAAACGTGTTTTTTACTGATTTAAAAAAAACATGTTTTAAACACAAAAAAAACAATGTTTTAATCAGCAAGGAGTTCTGAAATATGCATCATTACGCACTATGGCGATAAATATGCTGGGGATTCCCCTACCTATACTTATTATTATGGCTATGGGTGACAACAATAGTGAGAAACAGTATATGTTATAGGTACACTATTATTAGCAATATGAACTTTGTTTTGTTAAGTATATAAAGTATTAAAAATGTTTAAAACGTGTTTCAAATATATGTTTAAAACGTGTTTTAAACATGTTTTAAACCTGTTTTAAAAACTTGCTTTGTATTAAACAAGTTTTAAACATTTGTTTAAAACGAAATGTTTTAAACGTGCCAACCCTGATCTTGATATATTAAAATAATAAAGTTACATTTTATATGTATAATAAATACTTATATACCTTGCCTACATGAAATTTCAAATTTGTAATGAGCCTTATTCTGTATTACGATTAATTTATTTTAAACAGGTAAAATTTTAGATTTTGTTCTGTTCTGTGTACTACCTACTTGCTTCATATTAGCATGTTATTTAAAATTCATCTTTTTATTCCTACAGAATTTTGTTACAGTGGTTTTGCTATTCTTTTTCGGAGAATTTAACACTACTAATACAGTCAGTAATTACGGAATAACAACTTTATATTAGAAAATATTTGGTATGAAATTAACTTTGCTGTAAAACAAGATATCTCAGCCAATGTAGTTTATCGATTTAGGATGGGAAAATAGTGAACGTGACCCGAAATATTTTACCCTTAAACATTCGAACGTGATCGTAAATAAAATTCTGGGAAAATACCTGTTTTCAATTTAGACACACACTAAATCAGCACTGAATTTAAGATACGCAGTACAAACTAGAGTTATTGCACCGTGGGTGGTCAAACAATTTATGATCCAGTATTTAAGCTGCGTATATAACTAATAGAAAAGAAGGACGACTTCAATAAAATTTGGAAGCCCATAATTTAGAGAGATAATTTGCATGTTAGAAAAAGACAAACACGTTCTTCCTTGCTTTGTATTTAATTATAAAGAGATGAGTTTTTTAACCTACGCAAACAGACAGTTGTAGTGTGCAAAGGAGGCTATTGCACAAGGCGAATTGCAGCCCGAGCTGCCCAAGCGACTTGCAGCCCGAGAGCTAGTTGTCTTTGCGCACAAGTTGCACATGATATATTTGTCATACCTTTTTAGCGGTTCAATGTTTTAACTACGGAAATGCGTGCGCAAAGTAAAATCGTGCGAATTTTTTTATTTTTCGTACCCAAATTGTACTTTACGAAGTCAAATACGATTTGCATGCGCAAAGTGAATTTTTCCGCAGGCTTATTCTAGCACGCTTCTACTTTGCGCAGCACGCTTATTAGCATACTAGCATAGTTAAGAAATGAGCCACTTCGAGTACACAAAAAGCAACCTTTTTAGCGGTTCAATGTTTTAACTACGGAAATGCGTGCGCAAAGTAAAATCGTGCGAATTTTTTTATTTTTCGTACCCAAATTGTACTTTACGAAGTCAAATACGATTTGCATGCGCAAAGTGAATTTTTCCGCAGGCTTATTCTAGCACGCTTCTACTTTGCGCAGCACGCTTATTAGCATACTAGCATAGTTAAGAAATGAGCCACTTCGAGTACGCAAAACAGGCACGAAAAAGGTTTCTTAATTAAAAGCTGCAGGTATGACAAAAAAGCTATTATAGTTTAATATAGGGTGAAGTGTGTTTTGGGGTAATTGTGTACCCCTCAAATGGGCGTAAAATTTACACGTAGACAATGACATTATAGTCTACATCACCTTAAATTATTCTTTTATAAATTTAAAAGTAAGACCTAATACAATAACACAATAAACTGGCAATTTATGCTTTAAACATTATAATTATTATAACAATTAACTTTAGGTATATGCCACATGGTAGAATAGTACGTATGACATAATTATTTACATTATTTAAAATCATTTTCTCAAAATTTCCGTTTTGACTTAGAATTAGAATACATACCTACTTATATTGAAATTATTAAATGTGGTATTGCTTATATTACGAGTAGGTATAACATTATATTGACATACCTATTGTTGCTGGACGGATTGACGAGTTAAGCGTAGAAAAAACAACTCTTTAATATAATGGGATCTTTTTCAATGAAATAAATCATAACTCATAATATAGACGTTTATACAGGGTGTTTCTGTACTTATGAATCAAACTTTATAGGTGAATGTAAAACGTTCTACTGATAACGGAACAACTTTTTTTTTTCAAAAATTTGCAAAATTAAGGGTGGTTTACTTAAAGGAAACATGTTAATTGCCACTGGTTTCATAGCTGTTTGTGTTGTATTTTAATTAAATATGTTCATTATCATTACACAATATTAGAGTTGGATTAGATAATTGCGTGCATTGTTAATATTTGAATAAAACAACACAAACAGCTATGAAACCAGTGACACTCAACATGTTTCCTTTAAGTACACCACCCTTAATTTTACAAATTTTTGAAAAAAAATTTTTTTTCGTTATCAGTAGAACGTGTTACATATAGATACTCTTAAAGTTTGATCCATAGAAGTATAGAAACGCCCTGTATAGTTATGTGATGAATATTGTTTTATTCTATTTGTATGTCAATTGAACCATGAGCTACTCCATTTAATTTAGTTTATAACCGTTTCAGGTCATAAAATTTGCTTTCTCATTGTTGTCCGTACAAAAATTTCAATACCTTACTCACTTATAGTTCCTACTAGTTAAGTAACTACACGTTTATTGCAAAAAAAAACTAAATTTTCTTACATTACTTATTACATAACTAACACCTATCTATGTTACTTGCTTAAGATATTTTAATTAATTGTAGTGTATAATTTTACAATTTCATTTAAAAATTATGAAAATTTATCAGTTGATTCATCTAATAATTTTAAGTGGCGTTCAACCTTGTGGAAGACCCACAGCAAAAGGTGTGACAGTATGGAGACGAATACATTTCATGTTTGTAACACGGAACTAATCTACCCCAAGTTAACCATTTTTGCTGTTTCATTAATTAATTAGTCATCTCTATAACTAGAGACAGGATTTATAGAAAATATGCCTTTGCTTTATTGATGGCATAACAATTTTTTCCCAAATCTGGACGAATCAGAAAAATGAAATTAAATAAGATAAAGTTTTTACGCTTTTTTGTATTTTTAAAAATTTTCTGCCTATTTTTCATTTTTATGTTTATTTAGAGCTTTTTTAAATTTTTGACTAGATTTTTTCCAAAATTTATTTTAATTTTTTTTAAATAATTTCTACCGTAGCACTAGTGCCACTATACATTAGTTTAAGTAGGCAGATAAGGAATGAATATAAAAGACATCATATTTCGGATTAGTAGTTTTTCATGGTCAGAATAAACAGTAATTTTGTTTTAAAGTTTTGTTTCATTTAGGTAGTAGATACTTATTATGTATTTTTGATCAAAATAAAATATTTTCTTATCGTTTGTTCTGTTTGTCTAATTTTTATGTTTTTTGTTAAATTTTTATGCCTTTTGTTTAAATTAACGACTATTTAATTAATTTAAGGTGTTCATCTACCCTAGAATTTTACAGCGTTACAGAGGTGTACGCCTCCCACTTTTACTTTAATTATAATTGAAATATATGATTCTTTTACATATGAGTGTATTAACAAATGTCTTAATGCTTCTATATTTTTATTTTTTGTCTTTGGCGTAGGAATTTGAAGTAAACAAAATTTTAAAATGACGTTTTTTGCGGTTTTTTGTCATTATTTAATATTATTTTTTTCGGTCACTATAAATGGCACGAAAAATTTAAAAAACAAGAAGCATGCAGCTAAGCTTTCTTTTTCAAATAATTTTTGTTTTACTTAATTTCTTTAAAAAATACTGAAGTTATTATTATTACAGTATTTTTCAACTTCAAAATGACATTGCATAGATAGGATGCGGGAAAGTACGAGTTTCGGGCTGGTTTCGAGCAGCCGTAGTAGTGAGGAAGAGAGTGAAATAGAAAAGAAGTAATATCGAGAGAATTCTAGGAATTAGAAAAAAGGTAGACGAGCCTCTTAATGCTTTCTTTTCAAAAAGTTATACTTTTTATGCCGTCCTAATATGTAATTGTTTATTTATGTCATGGATACGAAATACCTATATTATAGGTACTACATTATGCCCTAGGGCATTAAGAAATTACCATGGTACCTAATATAGACGCATCATAAATATTTTTCTTCTCAAATTAATATATTTCTTGTCCGTTGCTAGAATACCAAAAATATTAACAAAATTTGGAACAGCAAAGCGAAAGTCACGCGCGAAATGTTTTGAATAATAAGAGCATCATTGATGTTTATACAGTTCTCGGGCGATTTACAGACCCTTGGACCAGAGGCCCTTGGTCTTATAAACATGTCGCCCTCGGATTAGCATAAACATCATCATGATGCCCTTAATACATAAAAAGCGCTTTTTATTTTGTGTATATTGTTGAATTTTTATGATTTTTGTTTAATTTTCATACTTTTTCATAAATAGATATTAATTAGTGATGCAATGGATAATGAATATTGGCCGTATACCGGATATTCGGTTTATTATTCAACCAGCGCCGGATATCCGGAAACCGAATATTCGGCATTCAATAACTATATTCATCAGCAGATGAGCACCTTGAAGTAGTGTGTATAGTAAAGTAACGGACTCGTTTTTTTAGATGGCACATTATAATGAAAATCGTAAAAAACTAAAATTAATAATAAATTTCAAAAAACCAATAAAATAAATGTTTAATTTTAGCATTTAGGTAACTGTTGGGGAGAGGGTTTAACGAATCTACAATATTGTTAAGATACGGATGCATTTATAGAATGATAATAAATGGTGATAAGTACTCAGTTTTGTCAAAAATGTCAAACGAACTTTTGTTGTATTGTATCATTACGATAAAGGAAGTTTATCATGTTTTTTGGCATTTAGTAAGGCAGGAATGAAGTAAAGAACACTATTATTAGTTAATATTGAAAGAAAACTGTATTTTTTGACATTTTAAGGTTAGGAATCAGGTGAGCATAGTTTAGAAGCATGCACTTGCACATCGAGGTGGCAAAAATAAAATCAGAATGATGTGGCACGGTCAATCAATTATGATCAATATGTATTATACTTCGTTGTTCAGTGATATAATACCAGAACAAATGATTTGGTTTTACCGTTTTACGAGTATTGAAGAAGATTTGAATTTATCATGCGAATTCGCTCATTTAGGGTATATTCCAAAATTAAATCACATGTAATTACCATGGTATTTTTTTCAAGATGTCAGTACTAATTTGAAATGCGGTAACTGACAACAGAGCTAAATTTTCGCACATATTTGTTACCACGATCACCGTGCTAGAGAGCACGATATTTGTAAGTAGTAAATTTTTATTTTGGTATCGCGATCTCACAGTTTTAACTTAAAAACGTTGGTTTGTTTTGATTTTGCCGTTAATACACGTTAGTTTTTATTGATATTGAATGGCGAAATTTTCTCTTGTGCAAATTAGAGACACAAATGGATTTATCTATTCAAAATATTTACGAAATTGTATTATTTTGTATAATATTATATTATACTTTTGTATTAGGATTCAAAATTATATTTTTGTGACTTGTCTACTTCCATTACAATAAATAATCTAACCTAAATGTCAACATTGTACCGAAGCGTTTCACAAGTTACCTACTAAGGGAACCGTCTCATTCAGTTACCAAAGAATTACCGTAACATATCATCACGGTAAACCTGGCCTAATTTTGGAACATACCCTAAATTTGAATAATTTTGTAAGGTCACCTAACTCATGTAATCAACAGATAAGTGGTATTTGCCGATTAAAGCTTATTGATTGAGATTGGTGCACTTATATGTCTCCAAACAACTTAAATTTTAATAAACTGATTCTCGGTAATAGTAAACGGAATACTATTAGGTATAATTATATTTTATAACTTGCATAATAAAGTTTGTTTTTCGTACACAGTTATTAATTTATTTTAATGAATTCTTCTACGTTCTACGCAAAGTGTATCACTGAGTTCCGGTTATACTTAAAGGGCTTATGATCTTGTGATCTTGAATATGATTTTTATGAATACTGATAAGCGAAATGTAGCTGTCATGTTTACATACGTGCATAATTCATAGCTCATAATTCATACGACACGTAGCATTGTTATTCACATGTTTTTACACAGACCAATGTCAATGCAAAGATTGAATTTGTCGTCCTATTACAGTTCGTTCTTGCGTGGTCGAAAAGGTATTAGGCAAATTATATACTAATTTAAATTACACGTTTTGAAATTAATAATAATTTATACTATCAATTGTCAATACTATGTTCTTATTTCGGTATAAATTTGCTGTATGTATAGTGCAGACAAACTTGACACTGATTTTGATTAATGGATTACACCGAGCATGCGGTGTCAAATTTAGAACTATCACTTTTTTCGCACATGTAAGCTTTTAGTCCAAACTGTACCTACCTAAACTCTGTGAAATATTAAAACTACTATGTTTTTTAACAATTTAGAAATTAGCAAAACATAGACATTATTAATATTTTTTTCTATATTCATAATCATCTGAAAAATAAACTGATATGTAGTGTAAAAAATACTTAAATGGCCTGATTAGATTGTTAAACATTAAAGTTAAATTTTTCAAAGAGTTATTTTTCAAATAAATAACGTTATTATTTATAGCAAAATTTGCCAAAAATTTTAATCTGTATAATACTTAATTGAAATTCGATTACCACAGACCATATAGGTTATGTTATAAAAATGGCAGTAGGTATAGCTACATGAAAATACGGAACTAGTATATTGTGATAATAGTGTATGCAGGGGTGATAGAAGATTTATTTTTTTACAGGTACGCTATTTTTCTAAATGTTAATTTTTTCCTAGTGTTCTCAAAAGAATATAGAAATTAGAGAATTAGTCCATTAATATCAAATACTTACCTACCCCCTAGATGCAGTACCATATTTTTAAATTAAATACATTCTTACCTACATGTTTTCTATCGACAGAAAATAACCAGTTTATTTGAAAATCATGATTATGATCAGTCACAGGCAGCGCAACGCGAGATGTGTACATATGTAATCAAATTCAAGTATATTTAAGCCTTTTACTACGAATATATACTCGCAAAATTGGTCGTTGAAACACAAAAAATATCAATGTGGTACGTTATATTGAAAATGATTTAGGTCTACTCCAGAGTTCCACTCCAATAAAAGTTCAGGCGTGCAATTTAAAATTTAAAATATTACAATCGGTAATATAAACACACCAATTAGTAAGGTTAGTCGGGGTAACTGGGTCATGATTTTACATGATGTCTATGCATTCTTGACTTTTAGCCGTCAGAAGCCTATTCCTTTTTTAAATAGGGTTTGAACTGTTGTATTATATAAATAGCTATGTTTACGTTAATAGATAGGATGTTTAAAAATTAGATTGTCCGGTTTAAAAGTTTAGAAAAAAAAAACATATATTTTTTTACCCCCATGGGCCCAGTTACCCCGTCAAAATGGGGTAAGTGGACCACCCCTATCTATGTTTCCTAAATGATTGTATAATTTGATTTGAGACATCTGGGCCTATTGCCAAAAATTTAAATATTTAAAAAAAATTGCACGCACGAACACAATTTCAACGATATTCGCAACAAATGTGTTGTAAGGGAATAAGGTATTAAAAAAAGAAATAGAGAATGCAAAATAAGTACTTTATTAATGCATTTATTAATAAATAAATGAAATAATATTATATTAACTTAAAACTAAGTAACGTAAATAAGAAAAACATTAATATTAATTTTTACCTTCCGCTTACCTGTAAAGGAAGGTATTGGAATCATGCAAAAAATCGGGTAGTGAGTTTTTAGTGGATGAGCACGAATTAGGGTCCTTACAACTCATTTTTGATAATTTCCCGATGATGTCTGTATGTATGTGTGTGTGTGTGTATGTGTGTGGTCCGGGCCGATGCCGTCTATCGGATAACTCAAATACGAATTACCCAAAAATTTTGATATTTGGTATTTTACAATTGTATACGAATAGGAAGAGCTCATTAGATTTTGGTACAAATATCTTCACCGGAAGTGATATTTTTTGAAGATTGAAAAAATTAAGTGTCAAAAATTTCTATAAATTTGGATAAATATAGTATTTATTTGTAATAAGAATAAGAGGAAAAGTTATTTGCAATTTACGTTATAAATAAATTGTCTTTATCTGGTAGCATTAAAGAACTGCAGTAAAATTTAAAAAATAAATTTATCAAATAAAACGTTGAAATCTTGTAATCCGTGATCGGTTGATTTTTGTTTCTGCATAAAAAATATTGACAGATGAGACGGGTGACAAGTTGGCATACTAGCGCTATATAAGTCATAAGTAAGCTATTAAATGTAGTAACTGAACGGAGGATTGCTTCAACACAGAAGATTTTTCGTGTGAATGAATCTTTTGATTCAGGTGATACTAATTTCTGTGTTTGAATATTTTAGATTTTTATTTGTATATTTTAAATGGGCACCGGATTGTACGTATACATTTCTGTAAAGTCTAGATATGGCGGAAGGTTGTGTGATGGCCACGTCAGATTTTTTTATTTTAAATTAATGAATATTTGTCAGGTCCGTGCTGTAAGTTACCATATTATTATAACGAGCAGAGCTATTTTTCGTAGGTTTAGATAACTTCCGAACAATATCAGTCAATTTAAAGAATGATTCCTCTTCAGTTTTCATAAATTTCATGGTTTTGCAATGTCTTTTAAAACATCTTATTTCATAGCCCGTATGTTCGTACCATGTCCTGCAAAAAAGACAGAGCTCTTCTTACTGACCAGTCATAAGTTTTGAGCAATATATGTAAATAAGTAAATAGATCTTATGGACAAAAAATATAAGATTAACTTGTACTTGGTTCCAAAGGAGACAAATATTTTACTATTGGGGTAACTGGGCTCCAGACACCCCAGTTATCCCTGACATATGGCCAAAATTTCCGGGGTAACAGGACCACCCATTCTAGAATTAAAACATGAAAAGAAAACATGCAGACAAACAAATTTATTAATTCAATGATGTTTAATCTTCATACAAAACTAAAGAATATGAAAAAAATACTTACTGAATTTTGTTGAAAATTTTTCAAAATATCCAGTGTACCACGTTGTTTGAAAAAAAAAACTACTTAAATTTTTGAGGTCTTGTAACACCGACAGCACAATTCCAACTGAGGTCTGCATCGTTGTTCTATGAAGTAAACACGTCATTCTAGTAATTCCAATAGCTAAAAGACAAAATACCCTAACAACTTTTCGAAGAAAAACCTATGGCCCAGTCACCTCTAGGCCCAGTTGCCCCGACTAACCTTACCTAGAGTACCTATCGTAAAAAAAATTATATGATAAAATTTCTTAAGGGTACGCCCGGGTACGCCGTAGCAGCTTTATTTTTCTTACCGGTACACCGTACCGGCCTTCTTTCACCACTGAGTGTATGTTTCTGAGGTAATAAGTCTCTAGTAAATAGGGCCGGATTGGGGAGTAAAATTATTTGTTATCGGGCATGGGTAAGTGAAAGGCCAATTTTGCCCATTTTTTTAATGAATTTAATTCGCCGCAGGAGAAATTTGTTCAAGGTCAAATACCTTTAAATAAAAAGTCACAGTTTTTTAAAGACAAGCAAGCTTTTAAGTCACATTTTGTTTGGGATGTTAAAAGGATAAATTCCCAGTAAACACACATATAGAAATTATAGTTAAGAAATCACAAAATTATTTCTATACACATAAGATAGCATTTTTAGTAGAATATACATAATATTTCCCACTGAGGAATAGCTCTGCGATATTATTAATGAAGTATATTATGTACCGTAAAAGGTATGTCAAAATATATCTAACAAACTACTTTTTAGTAGAGTATACCAGAAAATTGCATGCGCATAAGTCGGTACACTCATGATAAACCTATTAGTAATTTTTTGTATCTCAAAGAAATAAAATATAAATAGTGGCAAACAAATATTTGTTCAGTAAACATAATTTATTACCTCACGTATAAGTATGATTTTGGTGAATAAGCACGTTTTAGGGTTTCTGGAGTAAGAATTTAGGTAACATTTTCGAGATGATGTGTGTGTGTGTGTGTGTGCGTGCGTGCTTTCGTTCGTGACGCCAAGTTACATTTTTTTTTTGAAAACAATAACTCGAATCAAACATTTAAATTCCAAATTATATAATTATTATAGCTATTAATATAACAAGAATATTATGCGATTTATAATAGGTACCGAGGATGTTGCTAAGCGACGAGGTGAAGCCGAGTCTCTTTGAACATCCAAGGGGGCTTAAATCGCATATATTCGCGTTATATTCAAAGCTTAAGGAGGTACACTCGACATTTGAAATAATGAGAGAGTTTAATGAAACTTTGCAAAATTAATCAAAACATTTTAAAAATGTTACCTGAATTTTTTCATAATTTTTCACCACGTAGTTTATCCAAAAATAAATATTAAAAAACTACATTTTACATGGTCTCTTATGGGACTACTTTTAAATCAACGTAAAAAGCATTTAAGGAAATGAGAGAAAATTCCAATTGCTTTTTTAAAACGTACATTATTATCTCATAGACCGGATAAAAGTAATACGAGCATCATTTACCACGTAATTAACAAGAATTCTTAATCGAAAGACTGACGTTTATGCCTACTGGAGAATATTGGCGAGAGCATAATATAGTTGCGGCAACGTTGAAAAGCGTGAAATTTGAATTTAACCAGAAAAAAAAACATTATCTATCTATAATCACAAGTTTTTCACAAGAATGAAAGGTAATATGGACAAATGATAAATAATAATCCATACCCAACAATTTAAATGAAATTTCAAGTGCAGAATTCTCTTCAGCTTACATTTTTACTATCTGTCAGATTGACATAAGACCGTGAAAAATGACATGTACAGCACAGCGTTGCCGTAGTTTACACTGGTATTTAGCCGAATGAAATCTTATAAAATAAACAATTTTTACATAACAAAAATATATAATATTCTTAATTAAGTTATTTAAATCTCATTTTATTAGCAAAAATTCAAATATACTGCGTTTACATACAATAAAAAAAAATATTTTTATTTTTTATAAGTTGAAACCCTGATATGAAATACATTGCGAGTATATGAGATGCCCCTAACCTCCCACCACTCGAGTGTACCTCCTTAATCGTATTATCAACGACAGCGATGTTAAAACAAATCAACAATTTTATCTGTCAATTAGTAGACAGTTTGCATATTATGGAAGGTTTTGATGTTATTATAGTTGTATCTAACGTATTAAGTTCGTAATAAATGAATTATAAGTATCTTACTACTACCACCACTTGATGCAACTTAGGCCCATTATAACCATGACAAGGTTACTGGACTATTGTAGATAATATCTTTTATAATAATATTCTTTCATTTAAAATAAAAGAAATTGTCTAAAATTAATTATTTATCGAAATATTATAAAAAGTAGGTACTACATTCGGTTTGTAGATTGAAACCAAAATTATATTGGGTTATTAAGATTCGTGTTAAAACCTTCATCATATCATCAACTTTTATTACCTTTTAATATGCAACATTTATTGATAATTATAAATAACATAATGCATTTAGTTACTTACTTAAAATTTGTAGATTTTGCCAAACTTTGAAAAACTGTATCTCGGAAACTATTACGTCTACCGAGCCCATTCTGGTCTCAAATTGTAGACAATTTAATCTAGTTTACATATAATGGTCTTTGTCGAAATCGTGCTCCTTCATAGTCAAAATGGTAAGAAACCGAAAAAAGTGCAAAAATTTAGCAGTTTTTGAGATATTCAAAAGTGTTCCGGAGGGTTGCCGAGGTCGAAAACTTGGATTTTGCATCACAGTCACATCCTATACAAGAAAAAAAATAGAAACCTACTACCACCACTTGATGCAACTTACGATGTAGGTACTAGGTTACTGGACTACAATGGGTATTTTGTTAATTTTTCTGTATTTAGTATAAATTAAGATTAATTATTAAAGAATATACTTATAATTAAATATTTCGGTACCTTTAGTCCATGATTGTTTAACGTTTACTACTACGTAAAATTTAAATGTTAATGACAATGACAGTGACAGTGGTAATAGTTAAATAGCGTTTATATTTTCTTCTGCACTTTAATTAAAATGACTAAAATATATTTCTATGTAGTACCATACCTGTATAACGTATTAAATACGAGTATATTTGTAAAAGTAAAAAGAAGAAGCAGTATGTATGGCGGTAGGTCTTGTGCTGGCCACATCAGATTTTTTTAAATAATTTGTTGGTTGCAAAGAAACATGTAGTCTTTCTACTAAAAAAATTGTACTTTTTTAAAAGTCAAATATAATTTTAAGGTTAATATTTTCATTCAAAAAGGTAGTACAATACATAACATTGCATTGTAAATCCCGTACGTAATTAAAATATTATTGCTATAATCAAAACTATTATTCGCTATCAATCAACACACGCCAGGCGGATTAAGGACTAAAGGTGGATTTATGCTAAAAAATGTAAGAATAAGAATTAAGAATAAGAATAGTTTTAAAGTTAAAACAGTTATCACACATATGAGTCGGTTTATGCTGGAGATATAATTCTTAATCCTTATTCCTTATTCTTACGCCAGCAACATAAACCGACTCATATGTTATATCTGTTTTAACTTTCAGACTATTTTTATTCTTATGCCCGTTTGTCACGATCAATAATTCAAGACAGAATTATCTACATAATTATGGACATAATTTTATAGATTGTCACAAACACAAATTTTTGTCATGGTTACTTTTCTGTCCATAAAATTAGAATATGTTTTTTACGGATAGAAAATGCGCACTATAGTAAGCGCAGAGAATATCTGATTTGTATTTTTTTTTGATCCAGCAAATCTATGTTTGACAGGAAGCAGGTTTAATTGTGTTTTATCATTAAAAGAATGTAGTTTTTTGTGTGGTAAAATACAATGTCGTGTACCCGAAAGCAGATGACAAAACCAAAATTATGCGTCGTGACATAAAGAAAATTTGTGTAGGCATATAGATAATTCTGTCTATAATTCTGTTCATAAAAATTCTGTCTATAATTATGTACAAAATTCTGTCTAGAATTATAGACCGTGCATGATAAACGGGCTTTAGTTCTTATATTCTTAAACTTTGTATACGCATAAACCCACCTTAAGGTGCTTATTCCTTAAAACTAAAACAATATAATATTCATAGTTATTTTAAGTTTGGAAAAATAAAATTAAAAATATATAACTAAAAAAATTTAAACATAAAGCATGGATAATTTTTAAAGTTCAGGTCACTTTTATGGTCCAGGCCACCGGGAATTTGTCTTTTGGCTCATATACCCACACCTCTGCTAGTAAATGAGAAGATATTAAATCAAGAATGTGTACCTAAATGTAAGTATCCATGGTAAATTTCTTACTCAAAATTGGACGAAGAGTACTAACAGAATTGTCCCAATTTCTTGTACTTTGTTGTGATCATGTAATTTTAATAATCATTTATAATTAACTAATAATCCTTAACATTTATTTGGTTTAAACTTAATTGTTTTAAGTAACTGTAAATTATAACAATAACGCTAAAAAGCCCTTTAGCAGCAAAGAACACTCCTTGCAATAAAATATTTAAATCATTCTGATGGTAATAACACAACTTTTATAATCACTAAAAGGAATTATTTTTACTGACGATAAAATATATCATAAAGTAACTGTTACTCTAATAAAATCAAATGCAAATGATCTATAAAGAAAGGTTTTAAAAGCCAATCATACAGTTCAGTTCATATTTTAATATCACACGTTGAAGATGTGATAGAGTATAGCAAAACAAGAGCAGGATAAATATACAACGCAATAATAAATTTTTAGCATTCTTGATAAGTCTTATATGGAATAATGCAGTGAAATATTTAATGTTAATTCAATCATTTATATTTTATTACTTCATTTGTACTTCCTATACAAAGATAATTATTGTGAAAATTTAATTATAAGCGCACGTTAAGTAACTCAACGCATAAAATACACGCGTTAGAAATATTTTAATTAGGTTTGTACAAGTTTAATTTTATTAGCGAATTAAAAAATACAACTTATTTTCTTTAACTTAAGGACTATAGATTAGAGTTCCTGCAAATAATGAGCAATTTATTGTTTCAAATGAAATGATTCTAAATTAGGTAGGGACCTACTTTAAAAGTATTGCAATGGACAAACCTACGCAAATCATTGTGTTAAATATTTGACACATTAAGCTGATATTAATAAAGACCTTGAACAAATAATAGTACGGTATGCATGCAGATTACAGATATTTGCATCTATTTCAATCAGGAGAACTTGAACCATATAATTTAAATTTATACAACGCTGCACTTCAAATAACAGGATCAAGTATTTCTTGCCGCTTTATTTCGGTTTTATATGGCCATTCACTCATAAATAAATATATTATCGGAATTTGATTACATTTGTACACGCAATTCGACCCTCACAACACGGAATACCAGAAATGAAAAGGACTTCCATTTCACATCCTTGATATTGATACATTTTACTCTTGATGATCCCTGAGAAGAATTTGTCTATTACTTATTTATTTACAAATTTATTTTTGCCATTAGTTTAGAATACATAATAAATTATCTGTATATCTATCACGAATTAATAAATGTAATAAATGTATGTATTTTTGTCATAAATAACCATAACTGTATATTTCTTTATACATTTTTATCGTTATGTAACTATTTATCTCATAACTCTGTAAATGTAAACCATAATGTTTGTGTCAGTATTTAAACTATATAGTTTACGGGCTACGAAATTTATTATTGTTTTTGTAGAAATGATCAGGATTCTCTAGATTTTTATTTCCTTAAATAAATAATTCCTACACAGTTTAATAGCTGAAAAATTAACTTATTTTATACTGGAATCGCTAAAGTGACATTTTTGACTATATATGTCACAAAATAGCCTAGGTACGGGACTATGTAATACTTAACTTAATAGGTACATCAACTGAACAATTTAAATTAAACATTGAGAATGTTTTATTAAAATAAAATAGTAGCAAAAGATGATTCACTCACATTTACATATCTCTCTCTAACAATTCAACGTTAAAAAGAAATAGAATCATACTGTTATTCATAATCTTGCTATAGGCTATAACTGCAAGAGGAGTGTGCTGATGATCTATTCGCTCTCATAAAGTGTAAATATCGCATGTACAAGTTGTTACACTTCATACAATGCATTCCTTTACATTTTTCCATAAAGTAACTAATTTATGTCAGTACTCGTAGAATTAATAAACTTGTAAGTAACACCAGCAAAAATGTAAATTAAAGTGTGCTCACGCGTAAAATTATGAAATATGTAGGTAAACAAGAAACTATTTTTCACTTTGGAGCATGAATTTCATCAACATGATTTCGACTGTATTACATAGAAACTGTTAATTTAGTTGAAGAAAATTTACGGTACATTAATTTTAAAAATTGTACGAATACGTTTGTTAATTATTGCATTTTTATAAACAGCCAAAAATAAAAGTAAGTAAATTACTCCCCAATTAAATCTACAAACGAAATAAAAAAGTTTGTTTATTATTATTTTATGTGAAGTGGATGCGTTTAATTTATTTTATTCGACAATATAAACAGTAATACTAAATTTATACGCACGTTAATTAAGTAATATGCATTTTAATGCTCACAATTCGTTTCCAAATAACTTGGTTAATAAATATGTAAATATAATTTCACCATGAATCTGATGAATATAATGCTAAAACTGGAATTTTTCTATAAAACAAAATTTCGTTGTATGTAAAATTATGGTTTTAAATATAAATGCCAAATTTGTGTAGCTGTCATAAATATTAGTTTATGAGGTCTATTTGCAGAAAAATGAGTGTAAAGACTAAATTATTTGGGCGGTAGGGTAGGATTAATAGGCTAAATATTTGTTTATTACAAGTAACCTAAAGAAATTAGTATAAAAGGTTCAGTTATTATCGTTTTCGCTATATGTTTGGTTCTTAAATTGAACATATGATTCTCGCTAAAATACAACCCTTTATTAAATAAACTTATACGTGCGACGTTTTTGTTTAGTATGTTGCATTTAGGATCGGGATTTATTTTAATTCAGTTCAAATTAATTTTTAGTGCAACCGTATATAAACCAAAGTAAAGTAGGTACCTACCCATATTCTCCGAAAAAATTGGTGTTAAATAAAGTATTTCGAAACGAACCAATGCATATTGTAACATTTTGTGTAAACAAAAATGAGATGAAAAAACCTTTATTATTGTATTAAATATTTCATTTCCAAAGTACCTGTAGAAAACCTGTCTTTTTATATTAAGTATATAAAAAAGTGCTTAGGTGCACGAAAAATCAAATTTCAAAAAAATATCTTTACCATCATTTTATGCGCCCACAACACAATTAGTTGTTTAACTTTTTTAAGTGAACAAATTTTATTGTCCCTAGATTAAAAATAATATGCAATTATCGTAATTTTTTATAGATGCAAAATAATATGCCATAACAAATTATAAACAATTATGCGAATGCTTCGTATTGTTTGAACGGAATAAGTACTTGTGCTAATGACAAGACAATTGCATATTTCATATCTGATTTAATTGTTTCGTCTGTTGCACATGAACTAGTTCACCTCACAACGACCACCATCATCTAATCCGAGATCCGAGGAATGTTTGATTTCCGAATGGTGTTTAATGTTTTGGGCGTTGGTGCGGGTGTGGTGCACCAAGTGCGAAGAACAGTTACCGTTGCTCGTTTCGGATCGAAACTGCGGGATGACAATGGTGGCTAGTGACCGCAACGGCTACAGAGAGTGAAAGGGACCTTGTGGGGCCCAGGGAATCGCCATCAGCCACCACCAGGTTAGGTGGCTGCGACTGACTATATAAACCAATGGCACTCTTCGTAACATCACAGTTCGCAGTTCGCTCAACAGTCCTAGTAATAGGAGGTTAGCTTAGCTTTTCACCATGAGGGTTCTGGTGAGTAAGATAACGAACAAATCAATTCAGTTTTTAATTGGTCACGTTCCATTTCAAGTAAATGCGTGAGTTACAGATACACTGCGTAACACGCAACCAAATTTTTTTAGATCGAATTTCTTCCGGTTGCTTATGGTACCATCTATAATAATAAGAATTTTTAAAATAATAATATTTGAAAAATCGGAAGATACCTACTTCATAACTATAATTTGTTGAAGGGTGTCAATTCCGCCAATATTTGCTTTCAAAACTTCAACTTGAATTTGCATTATTCGCCCATAAATTTTATCTTTAAATGACCTCAAAATTCGCAAACTTTTAATCAATAAAAACACACTCAAGTCACACCGATCCATTTACCGATTTACCTAATTAACATACAGCTAATTAATTGTACAAATTTATGACATCGCATTTCGACCACACATTGTAACAATTCATTATCCATTACTCGTAGGAAGTGTTGATGTTAAGCACGTAGGTAGCAATTAGTAATTTGTTGAGAAATGTTTCAAGATCATTTAGGAAATGGATATGTTTATGTAAACAGATTGCTGTATCTTGCCTGTTGGCCGTGGCTTCCGCCGGTTGGGCTGGACATGGATACCATGTGCCCGTCATCGGACCACATGGAGTTCCTCTAGATGAGCCCGCGGTCGCCCATGCCAAGGCTGAACACTATGCCGCCCACGCTGAAGCCGCTGCTCGCGCTGGTTACGGACATGGCGGTTACCTTGGCCACACTGTTGTAGCTGATGCCCACTATGCCCCAGCCACCAAGTGGTACGGACCCATCCACATCCCCGTGATCGGCCCCCATGGCGTGCCTGTCGACGAGCCCGCTGTGCAGCACGCCCGCGCTGAACACCTCGCCGCTCATGCCGGTGGCGGACATGGAATCATCCCCTACGCCGGACACTACGGTGGACACTACGCTGTGGCTGGACCCGCTGTACCCCACGACACCCCTGAAGTCGCTGCTGCCAAGGCGGCCCACTTCGCCGCTCACGCTGAAGCCGCTTCCCACGGAGCTTACCATCACTACCGTCGTCGTCGTGGAGTGTACGGAGGTTACCACGGTCCTCTGCCCGTGATCGGTCACGATGGAGTACCCCAGGACGAACCCGCTGTGGCCGCTGCCAAGGCTCACCACTTTGCCGCTTTCAACGAGGCCGCTACCCGTAACAGCGCCCACGGTTTGGTGCACTCTCACCACGGCGTGGCCCCCGTTGCTCACTACGCCGAGCCCGCTCAGCGCCCATGGCACGGACCCATCCACATCCCCGTGCTTGACCACAACGGCGTGCCCGTCGAGCCCCATGCAGTGCAGGCCGCCAGAGCGCACCACGCTGCTGCCTATGCCGATGTTGCTAGCCGTGCCGCTGGTTACCACCACCACTATTAAATTCATCTCATCATAGTGTAAAAGACGAAGTTCCACCCAATCACCCGCACCACTTCCCTCCGTGAGAGCTGTCGCCCGTGCCCTGTGTTTATTATTTGAAGAGTTCTCTCGTTCTCAGCAGATAATATCACACTCAGGGCAGTGAATATATTATCAGTTTTGTGTTCACTTTACGACGACCGTAGCATCGATTTTGATTAGTTTTCTGGTCTATTAATACTCATTTATGTATACTCAATCATGTACATTTTCTGATACATAATGTAAATAACACTATAATATATTTGTATATAACAGTAAGTTTTGTATATTTTTACAGAAGTACTGCGCAAACAATAAAGAAAAATATGAATAAAAGTGAATTTGTTTATTTCCACTTTCGCTTTCAGCACAAGTCCTTGGCGAGCTCGGAATATGATTATTCTAAAGAAAATGCAAAGAAACTCTATAATACGTAATAGGATATTATTTATACTTTTTGCACTGTTATGAGCTCCACATAAATAAGTACGTAATTTTTACTCAAATAGAAAAAAATGTCCCGCTAATTTCTTGTTATTGAATTTTTTTATTATAATAGTTAATAATGTGAAACATTTATAAGTAGAAAGAAATAGTTAAGAACAAATGTAAAATTTATTGTTACATGTGTACCACGCATTTTAACTACGAGATAGTGGGATGTTTATGATATTTATGCAATTTATTCTCCTTAACAAGAACAAATAACCCCGTTTTATGATTAAACTATCAACCATCAGTAATAATAACCTGTTAATTTTAAAAGTATTATATTGAGATATTAGAGTTTTATTGATTTAGCTGGTGGTATTATTAAATTCCATAGAAATTGTCATAAAAATCTAAATCGAAAATAAACACTAAAATTTCAATAATGAATACGTACACTCTTAAAAATATTATTCTTTAAATATATATGTACAAGCTGGAATGGTAACAGGAGTGGGTACCGATTCAAATCTGACCAGAGTTGCGGGATGCGGGATTCCAATTCCAACCCAGAAACTCTGTGCTCAGTTCACAGCGGTCCACCGGACCCAGCTCTCTAATTACTTGAGCTCGAGTTTGAGCTATCCAGCCGTTATATTATATTATTATTGAAATTAAAAGAACAATAATATTTATTAACAAATAATTATACATATATACTAGAGTTGCAACGAATATTAGGCAACTATTCGTTATTCTGCCTATTCGGCAGGTTATTTATTATTCGACCGAACACCGAATATTAATTTACTATTCGGCCGAATACCAAATTGTTTGACATCACATGTAACATACAATACTTGAACTGCAATTAACATTATCCTGCAAGTGCTTTATTTACATATTTCATTGATAGACAAAAATATATGTCTATTCTTGAGTTTTTATTAATTATTATTACCTACTAAAAAAAAATTATGTAAAAAAATTTATTTTGTAATTTTGATAAAAATAATTAATTGTTCGTTATTAAAATTTAAAAGCGGAAAATAATGGAGCAAAAATATAATTTTATCTGCATTCTTAGCATCCCTCGTCAGTGCAGAATATTCGCCGAATATTCGGTTATTCGGCAGACAGTTCTGCATAATATTCGTTACTCGGTATTGGCCACATTTACTATTCGTTGCATCTCTAATATATGCATTAGTATAATAAAGATATTCATTGTATGTATTACACATATAATACAATAAATAATTTGTAAATATCTATGTTTCCCTAAAATATCAATGTTTGCAATGAACAAATTATTAAAAGTAGAGCTAGTATTGCACAAAATGCACACCTAAACTTTTGAACGGAACACTGCGCTTGCAGAATATACATTAAAATCAAGCAGGCGGCCAGTATAACAGTGTATCGACATTTGGCATTAATAGTCACTCAAACTCGTTCAATATAATTTAAAAATAACTTTTTTCGCAGGTGATTATTCTAATTTTTATTCATGGCCTATTTAAAGTGTAATTTATAAACTAGAAAAAGAAATATATTCTGGCCATAAAGTAGTTACTATTTATTCATAATATATGTAAAAGTTAATATTATATTATTGAACTGATTTATATTTTTTTGGTTTGATATATGTAAAAGTTAATAATATTATGGAATTGATTTGTATTTTAGTTATCCTAGTGTTGTTCCAGTCAGTAATAGCGCATTATAAAGTACGTTCGTGTATTTGATGTTATCTGCGATCAGTGTGTCTGAGTTTCTTAAATTCAGCATATTATAATTCTGCAAGAAGAATGCTAAAACTTGTTTTAAGCATTTCTTTTTTTCTCCTAATATTTTGCTTTAACTTTGAATTTCTTATTTGTATATCACTTATCGAATCATTTACTTAATAAACTTCCGTAAATGCAATTATTATTACAAATTTTCATAAAATTAACTCTCAATTAGTAAGTTAATTAGTAACTTATTAATTTCAATTATTTCAACAACCATAATATATAAATTATAAAATAGGAACTAATTTTTATCTGTTACATGTTAATTTAAATTAATTATTTAATCAAAATTATTATTGACATTATTAATGTCAATAATTTCCATCAATTATACACTGCATGTCATCACGACACAGACATAAAACACAAATAAAAGTAGTCATTAACTTTTATTATTTTCTAAATTTTTGTAACGCCCTTCTATAATTTCAACAACCCGGAACGTCTAAGAATATGTAATTTACTTATTACGGATCTATGGTTTGTTTTACTGCCATACCTATCATAAATTCTGTTTTATTACCAGCCACTCAAGAATAATGAATTGGTAAATATATCATTAGGTTCTAAATTTATTTTTAATTACGTTCAGATTGACCGAAATTATTATTGTAATTCCAATAACTCACATGATTGTTAGAAAGGAGGACCTATTCATAGAGAAAATGGGACGTTAAACTACTGCAATAAGCGTTAATATGATAAGTTTGAAGGATAGAGTTAATGGTCTGGTTTATGATTATTGTACGAAAGTAATATGATAATTTTGCTATAGTTTTAGGGAGTGTCTGAAACTCTAATGTGTCATATTTAACACATGATTTGTTACTTATCTTTCGATGATAAATGGTAGCGGCGCGCGAGTATCCATAAAAATATTATCTGAAGACATTTGATTTTTTTTTGTTAATTTTACAATTTATCAAAGAAATAGAAAACAAAGAACTCTTATTTTAAGAAAATGAATACATAACAAATGCACGAACTTCTAAAAATTTTATTAGGATATAATTATTGTAGAAAAAATTATTTGAAGAAATTAGTTCTTACACCAATTTTTGTTTTGTTTTTCAGTTTGTAATCTTTTTTACCTGCCGCTAAAGGGAGGTATAGAAGTATTATAAGAATTGTCGAGATTATTCTCAATAAGCACATTTTAGTACCTTAAGAACCTATTTTGACTATTTTCACGAGGATATCTGTGTGTATGTATGGAAGGCGCCTATTATGTGCTTTCGTTTTGATTCATTATCTTAAATTCTACTGAACATAAAATTCTAATATTTTGTATTATACATTTGTACATCTTAATGAAAAGTTGAAAAGAAATATATATATATATATATATATATATATATATATATATATATATATATATATATATATATATATATATATATATATATATATATATATATATATATATATATATATATATATATATATATATATATTTAAATACATAATTTTACCTTTCACGATTTGTACCACAAAATAGAAAATAAAATTGTCAATGTGACAGATAAACAGATGTCTGTGGCAAGGAGGATTTAGGATTTAGGTGGCAGTAGGATCAAGGAAATAAATTTATTTGTAACATTAATTTATTTTGGAACTTTTCGGAGCCGAAACGGCAACCATCATCAGCTTGTAAAATATTAATTTTATTGTCATTTTATAATTGTTTTACAGGCTGATGATGGTTGCCACCTAAATTTTATACAATTATATAATTATCTTGTCTGTCATTGGTTGGAAATTACGTTTTACGACAATTGCATAAATTGACTTTTCCCTTATGTCGTATTACCATTACTTTTTATGAAGCAGGAAAAATTACGGGATTGCAGTCATGAATAAATTCTTTATTACAACATGGACGTTTCGATCCAACCCGGGATCATCCTCACGATCTAACATTATTGTTGGATTAATATTATTGTGTAATACATTATTTAAAAAATTTAAAAAATTTATGTGTAAAATAGTTTTAAGTAATAATTAATATACATTAATAAATAAATATCTTTATCAAAAATAGAACATAATATTATAAATATGATTGTTTAACATTAAGTCAAGCACATATTTTATATCAGCACGTAGAAACTTTTGCTCTTTACCTTTTATCATGTCTCTCGTCATTTATGTTTATGATTTAGAATAAGTAAATGTTAATTAATTTGATAAGAGATATTTAAAAATAATAATTAATTAATGGATTTATTCAAGTAATTTGATACAGATTATAAATTTTTATATTTTCTTACACTGAAATTTCTGCACTCAATTATTTAATTCAATATTATTCATTAAATTTCACAGGGTAATTAATAATTACCAAGAATTGTCATTAACTCAGCAGGTAGTAATTTGATACAGATTATAAATTTTTATATTTTCTTACACTGAAATTTCTGCACTCAATTATTTAATTCAATATTATTCATTAAATTTCACAGGGTAATTAATAATTACCAAGAATTGTCATTAACTCAGCAGGTACCTACTCAGCAACTGTATTAATTAAGCTATTTGCAAAAAATATTAAATTTAAATTCAACAATAAAATAGTATCTGGTGAATATATCAAGATCAAGTTAGTAAGTATTCTAGAACTCCGGACACTAAGAATGTAACAAAAAGTTGATCTGACATATTGCGAGCAAACTGGCCGGTAAAGACCTAGAACCGGATTCCCAAATTCTTACAGAGAACTTGGCACATGCTTAGGGATTACAATATCAGCGTAAAGTGTAATAAACACGTTATGGATTCAGCTTTCCGGGCGTGGTCATCATCGGATCACAAATGAGATGTCAAGATCGGCAACCGACGCGCGTTTTGGCAACGGGATGACAATGGTGGCTGACCGCCGCCGAGAGTGAAAGGGACCTTGTGGGGCCGAAGAAGTTGAACCAGTAGACTCCCAAACCACCTATATAAACCCGCGGTCCTCCTCGAATCATCACAGTTCGCTCAACAGTCCTAGTCTAGGAGGTTAGCTAATATACAACCATGAAGGTTCTGGTAAGTCCATATGCCTACACATTTGCGTTTTTGGCAAATTTAATTACTTACAACAATTGAGCAATGTTTCAAATTCAAATCAAATGTAACACCTGTGAGGTGCAACCTACTAATACAACATTTATATTCGCTACTTTAAAATTTGAACACTATCAATAATATATTGGTTGTAGAATCTGATACATGCATAGAGCCTGATGACATGATTGATGACCTATATTTTAATAGTTAACTATTTGATATTTGCACTGTCAGTAATTAGCATTGTACAATGTACATTCATTATAAAATCACGCTCTATCCCTAAAACAGGTTAGCACGAACCCCTAACCACACTCATTCAGTCAGTATTGTAATGTTAATAAATTATGTTTACAGATTGCCGTATCCTGCTTGTTGGCCGTGGCCTCCGCTGGCTTTGTGGGCCACACAGCCTACTCCTACCCCCATGTAGCCCATGTTGCTTACACCGGTGCCCAGCACCTCCCAGTCATCGGTTACAACGGCGTCCCCGTTGATGAGCCCGCTGTCCAACATGCCCGCGCTGAACACGCTGCTGCCCATGTCGAAGCCGCCGCCCGCAACGGAGATGCCGTCGTTGTCGGTCACCATGTTGCCGCTCCCGTCTATGCCGCTGAACACGCCGTGTACACCGGCCTCCAGCACTTGCCAGTCATTGGTGCCAACGGCGTCCCTGTCGATGAGCCCGCCGTCCAGGTCGCTCGTGCTGAGCACGCTCATGCCCATGTTGAAGCTAAAGTGCGCAACGGCGATGCCGCTGTGGTTGCTCACCACGTAGCTCCCGTCGCTTACGCTGCCCACCATATCGCTGCCCCTGTCGCTTATGCTGCCCACCATGTCGCTGCCCCCGTCGTCGCTCACGCCAATGGCGCCGTTGTTCCCGCCGACACCGTTGAAGTCGCTGCTGCCAAGGCTGCCCACTTCGCCGCCCATGTTGAAGCCAAGGCCCGCAACGGAGTGTTCCATCATTATGCTCCTCTTGTCCATTACCGCAAACGCCGTGGTGTGTTCGGATATGCTGCTCCCGTTGCCGTCGCTCACGCCGTCCACTACGCCGGTGCCCAACATCTCCCCGTGATTGGTGCTAATGGTGTCCCCGTCGATGAGCCCGCTGTCCAACATGCCCGCGCTGAACACGCTGCTGCCCATGTTGAAGCTTCCGTCCGCAACGGAGATGCCGCCTTTGTTGCTCACCACGTCGCTGCCCCCGTCGCTGTCGCTCACGCCGTGCACTACGCTGGTGCCCAGCACCTCCCCGTGATTGGTGCCAATGGTGTGCCCGTTGATGAGCCCGCCGTCCAGGTCGCCCGTGCTGCCCATGCCGCTCAACACATCGAAGCTAAAGTACGCAACGGTGATGCCGCCGTGGTCTCCCACGTCGCTCCCTTCGCCTACGCTGCCCATCATGTCGCTGCCCCCGTGTTCGCTCACCACATCGCCGCCCCTGTGGTTGCTCACAGCAACGGCGCCGTCGTGCCCGCTGACACCGTGGAAGTGGCTGCTGCCAAGGCTGCCCACTACGCTGCCCATGTTGAGGCTAAAGTGCGCAACGGTGACCTCCACTACGTTGCCCCCGTTGTCCACGCTTATTAAGTAGGATGTTAGTGTTAGACGAACCACCACCTGCACCTTTATCCTAGCCTTCCTTGAGCGCTGTCACCCTGCACACGGCGCATTTTCCGAGAGGTAGTTGCACCGAGTGCAGGACGAGTCCAATTTTACCTATGACGACCTTAGCTTCTTCCCAGTTCTTTACGAATAGTTTTAAACTGTTTTTTATTTATAGTACATGTTATACATTTCTCAATTTCTATTTACAATTTTGTAAATATTTCTGTTAACGTTATTGTACATTTTTGTATATTCTGTATATTTTAAATACAAGTATACTCAAAAAGCAAAAAAAAAGCAAATAAAATTCTATTAAAAATTATGTAGGTATTTTTATTGAAATTAATAATATAACAATAATACGTGAATACTACATGTTTAACTTTTTCAAGGATTAAACGAAGAATGTGAACAAAAAATAAGCTTATTATAATTTTAAATATAATAATTGTGATGCATAAAGCTGAAAAGATTTAGTACAAAAACTCTAATTTTAGTTAGCTCTTGTAAGTTACTCAACAGAATGGAAACCGATTTAAAATGCAAAATAAAACACATAGTCCACGTTGTTAAAAACGTAATATTCAAAGCAACACGAGTACCACGCCCAGATACGTGCAGTTGTTCAGCTAAGTTTTCCTGTTGAAGCGAATAGCAGCTAGTGAAGGCATTTGTTGGCTGAGTGTTCGGCACAGACCTGTAAACCTGTAAACCTTGCGCTAATTGCTCTACCAATTCCGAGCTCGCATGTGGCAGGCGCGGACTTAGTGAAAATTTAAAAGCACCCATTCCATCCTTGTTCAAAGCATAAATTTGCAATAGCCGCCCCTTGAGAATTTAGTCGTCGTACAATGGCATATCGTCGGGTTGTTTCTTATTTGTTCTAAGTCCGCTTTTCTCGAATCTGGGAAGTCGCGTTTGAATGTTTGCCATTTTTTTCTGCGTGTATTAAAAGGACCAGATTATGAATGTCATATTAATGTAAGAATTAAGAAGTATGTTTGGCATTTCTGACATATTTATAAGTATACTACTTCCTGTGATATGACGAAATAGTTTTTGGATATAGAACAAATTTTTAAGCGATGAGCCAGAAAGGCTATAGTCCGGCGGATTACTGTAATATATAATATGAATTGTGCACTTTGAACCAAACGCAATTTTAATTTTTTTTCTGATTTAACACACCTTATTGAGTATTTTAATGGATGGAGGTATCACCGGAAGTGTCCGCGTCAGCCGCTATTTTGAAATTATTGTCCCTGTTTTTAGTATTTTGCGTTTATCTTGCAAATGATTTGCATTACGTGGAATACTGTTACACTAAAATGTAGAGCACAAGATTTTCAAAATTCCACAATTATGTTCTTCGAGAAAGCAAATTAAAAATTAGTCATTTTGTGTTTATTTATCTGTCTTTTCTAAACGGATCATAATACCGACTTGCGGTTTTCAGCATTCGAATTGTCTTTTTTCTTTTACCTCCTGCGTAAATTTGGGAAATAATTTATGTTATTTTAATTTGCTTATTTTTTGCTGCATTAAATTTTTGCTATTTGTATTCCAAAGTTAACAATTAAAATGTGACTTTACGCCAGAGATACAACCTTCTTTAAAATGGAAAAATTAGAACACAATAATATTTTCCTAATTAATTGCTATATTTTTAATATTTTGCTATTTGCATTCCAAAATTATTAACAATTTATTGAAATGTGTAATGTGTATAGAAGCGGCACGGATTCAGAGGTGAGGATTCAAAATAAATGGTTTATAAATGGCTATGACATTATGGTTATGATCTATGTCGTCATAAACAAAAATTTTAAATGTAAAAATATTCGTTGATGACGACATAGATCATAATCATAGCGTCATTCATTAAATATGCCATTTCTTTTGAGTCTCCACCTCGTCTGATTCGGTGCCTCTACTATTTTGATTCATCTTGATTTTGTGAAAAACATATTATACTGTCATAGGCAAATTCTTATCATAATTTGACTGGTAATAGAAATAAATCCGCTTTTTTGAACTGTTTTCATTATTTATTTAATATATAAAATTCATATAATCACATGCTAAAATTGCAATAGTGTTCGAAAAAAATCAAAAATTATTTGCTGAAATATGTGCACGTTTACGTTACTTATTATAAAAGATTAATCGTTATTTTTCTTATGGCGAAACTGTAAGTACCTAGCAATTTGCCACCTAAAAGGTCCTAATTTTGGGTTACAAATATTTTTAATAAATTCATTCATAGCATACAAAAATTAAAAACAGTAACAATGCAATAAATCCTATACTTTATTATCATAAAATGTAAATGTTTTTACTTACATTCCTTAAATAATACATTTAAGATTAATAACAGCAGAATTTATTTTATTTTTTGGTCCAAAAAAAGTGTTGTCGAATTATTACCATATGTAATAATAATTTAATTAAAAATTTATAAATATTCATAAGCTATAAAGAATAATTGATGAACAAGCCAACGCCTGATAATAAATTATTCTAGATGCAAAAACTGGTGCAATAATTTCATGTTTTGCTAATTAATATATTGGTTTTTCTCCAAATAGAAAAAAATATATCATAGAGCATAACAGCTATTACGAAATATAAATCATTTTTATCATGAGTTATTGCTTAGTATAGCATTTATAACAATTTTTACATTTTGATGTCGAGCAAAAATCAATTAATTAAAATTTTCTTCATTATTAGTTTTGTTAAATAATTTATTATCAATTAAGTACATTCTATGCTAAATTATTATTTATATTCACTGAGTTGCAGAATAGGAGAATACAGCAGTTAGACAAAATTATTATAGGACGAATCATTAGGCAAATGCAGCAACTACATGAATCATGGAGATTCAATTTTTCAAATTTTAATAATATTATATCATAACAAACGCGGAAGTTATTTTTTAAGTATCATTTACCATACTAAATTTCTGCGATTGCTACATTACTAAAAAGCAAGTGATAATATTCAATTTTCCTATTTATTGTAAGTACTATTTTTATTTTTACTTTCCTCCTTCCCGTAACAGTAAAATGTTATTTCTACATGCACAAGCCCGCATAAAAGCACACATTAACTATAAATTGTTCACAAACATAAAATTTTACTTTTGGCAAAGTCGTAAAAATGTTTTTTTTTTGCGATTATAACCGCGACAATACAGACTCTACCGCTGCCACCATTATGTTACACCCAAATAATTATTGGAGTAGCTACAAAATATTCAGTTGGGTACTTGTTAGACAGTAAGTATGTTCTATGGTCATTCCAAACGACAACAATAATAATTACATCATTTTTAGTTTTTTTTCAGAGTATATTTATGTTTACTAAAAAAAAATTCTCAGGGTCGTATGGTACTTTCGGGCCTTAGACGTGAACGATTTTCGAGCCACTAATGAAACATAAAATATAAAATAGGTACCGTAAAATATAATATATTTATTAAATTAAACAAAAAAGAATAGAAATAAACCATGCTGTATAAAAGTTACTAAATAATAAGAATTAAAATATTTCTAGCCAAAATAATTTTTCACAAAATGTTTTTGGCCGATTTAATTTCAAAGAACAATTAAAAAATCGTAAAAAATTTAAAACTATTCGAAATAATGCTGCTGTTACACCACACTGGCTGGCCAAGACCCTTCGAGGTTCACGCCTCATGGTTAATCCTGCACTGCAAAGCATTTTTACCCATTCTCTGTAGGTAGGTACCTATGTTTAACCAGTGCAACCAGTCTCTTTAAAATCGATTTGTATTCATCTTTCCTTGCAACAATTTTTTCATCCCTATACCTATGTATTTCACAAACATAAAAAATCTGACGTGGCCGTTACAAGACCTCCCGCCTTGACATTGAAGTATTATTATTTAACCTCGCATTTAACCAAATATTAAGCTTTAATTTAAATAAAATACAACAACAACACTGTATAATATTTGATATAATAATATAAAATAATCATACATTATATTATTTTAAAATGCATTATTCTATACATAATGTCAGTAATATCCTTGTTCTAGTGAATCAGCGTAAGTTCCTAATATTGTGGTATACTATATCTAACCACAGACAAACGTCCTTGCCACAGACATCTGTTTATCTGTCACATTGACAATTTTATTTTTGTTTTCAATTTTATTTTCTATGTTGTGATTAACAAATCGTGGTAGGTAAAATTACATATTAAAAAATTAATATTTCATTATTGGGAAAATATATAGCACAAATTAAAATTAAATATTGTATAATGTAATTTCTTCTTTCATGTGGCGTACGCCAAATGATAACAATCGCATTATTTTATACGATTTTTGAAAAATTTTTATAGTTTTTTAAGAAAAGTACAATTTCCGGTTAGCAGATTTTTACTAAAATCTTTTCAGCTCTTCATTAAGATATACAAATGTATAATGCAAAATATTAGAATTTTTTGTTCAGTAGAATTTGAGATAATGGACCGGAACGAAAGACTATAGTAGGCGCACATACAGACTTTCATACATACACACAGACACACACACACACACACACACACACACACACACACACACACACACACACACACACACACACACACACACACACACACACACACACACACACACACACACACACACACACACACACACACACACACACACACACACACACACACACACACACACACACACACACACACACACACACACACACACACACACACACACACACACACACACACAGACATCATCGTGAAAATAGTCAAAATAGGTTCTAAAGGTGCTAAAACGTGCTTATTGACAAAAATCTCGACATCGAATTTTTTCACGATCCCTATACCTCTCTAGGCGAGAGGTAAAAATATTGTACTTATAATTCCGCACATATCAGCGTTCAGTAAAACATTTCAATAAGTAACATTATATGAATACATCACATCATCATTGTTAGCGCATATAATCACATTGTCAATATGCCAATGTTAAACATTAATTAGGTATACTTCCAAAAACAATACAAGTAGCAATAGCAAATACACATACCTGTACTCAACATCAAATAATATCTACTCAATGTCCTTAAACAACGCGAGCATGAGCAGTATGATCTATCACGAATGGTACAGTTACCTATAATGTTACGTAATTTCATAGAGGCGAGAGGTCATAAGATCTCGATCAAAGACTGTACATTGTTCAATGACCGCCTGTGCGGTATGTGAGCGCATTCCTGCTAGAGGTTTATCTGTAGTTTGGCAATTCTCCGCCTGTCAGAGTGGCACTGGTGACCCGCAGAATGTTCAATGTCAAGAGGAAAGGTGGGACAGGTTATAAGAGCATTAGCGCTATAGTTTATTTCTGATTTTATAGTCAGAGATTACACAATACTTTTTAATCATTTTTGTGTATATGATACTCATCCTGTTTGTAATTTTTTGCAATTTGCTGATTTGTTTCCAATATAATAGTTTAAATAATACTGTGACGCATTGGTACGGCGCATATACGGCCCGCGTACTTAAGCTTATTAATAAACAATATAAAACAAGAATTTGATAGGTTCTCATTCCACAAAAACTCATACATATTCCAAATAAAATCTGCGCAGCAAAGCCCACACCTACAGGTCGCCATATTTGCATTTGATGTTCCACATGACACCGACTGTCATGCCAAAAAGTTTCATCCGGGAGCCTTTAATACGTGATTTCTTGCTAGCTCCTGGTCAAGAATCTATCGCATAAATTAACTTTTGGTTCTTGTGAGCCCAATTTGAATATAACAAAGTGGTTTAGAATATGAATTTTAAGGTTATGATTTTGACGTTTCGAAATTAGTTTCATAGTTAATATTTTTAGATTGGATAGTACATGCGTAGTAACGGCTCTTCTCTAAAAACTTTTCTAGTATTTTTTACAGAAATAAAGTAGGTTTACCTACTTCAAAATCAGATCTACTTCAAGATTTTGAAGATTTCTCAATTTCAGGTTAGTGTTGGACAATTTAAACGACGTTTATTTGATTCCCAATCTCTGCCTTTCAGTTCTGAAATGCAGTATATTTAATCCTATTCCCAAGTACGAAGTTCAGGTTCTACGAAACAGTGTTAAATTACACTTTGTTGGTTATTGTACCAGAATAATAGTACTCTAATTCCTATTATTCAATTCCTATTGTTGTTGATTATTGACTTTAAAACATATTACCATACCAACGTATTTTGTATTAGTATTTCTATTTCTTTTTTCGTCTTTGGGTGTGTTTGCTAACTGAATAGTTGAGAAACGATGTTATGCAATACAATTGCGTTATGTAACCTTGTGTTTCCATCTTTAAAACTGAGATGAATTATTGTTAAGCTCAAAATTGTTGCAAAGAGTTCACATATAACCGATAATTAATAATACATAAGCTTTATAGTTTACAATAATGTTTGAACTGTTAATAATTAATTACAAATTTCCATTTAGCGCTTAATACTTAATTAGAAAATGTGTGAAGTTAATCTTGATGTAAATATAAATGATTTTTATCACGTTAACATCGTGTTAAGAATAATATATGAATTTTTTTGATCAACTTGTGTAGATAGAAAGTAACAGTTCCATACATTTTTCAATAAATGTGAAAATATATCAAGTGAAACTAAATTTACTTTCGTAAATATGTTTAAATACTACATCATTTTCATTTCATTGCCCATACTATAGACAATTATTGGGGCTTACAGCGGCGCTAGTGTTCCAGTCCCTAAAACTAAAATTTTATCCTCGACATATATTTGACTTTTAAATGTCAGATGAACTTTGTTGTGAAGGTTTTACAAAACTTTAAAAATGCCATATTATTGCATTCAAATTGTAATAATGAAACATGTATGACAGGAAGCCATAAACAGAAAAAATATCGACAAGATGCCTTTGTATCTTCAACTTATTTGAGTTAAATTTTAATATTATAAATAAAATAACACATATTACTATGAATGTACGTTTACATTATTTACGCGTGATGACACAATTCTTTGATACTCAACACTGCTACTGCTACATCTACAGGCTGCGGCACAAAGAACGGATGGTTTTTAAAAAATCATAAAATCGGTAAATTTTACTCAAAAACAAATTTATTTACGGATTCGGGTTCGCAATGAAATAGCATTTGTGACAATTAAGTGTGGAAAATCACATCAGTTATGTGGTGACCGTTTTTGACGATGCATTGTTGGAGGCGTTCTTGGAAGTTAGCGTAGACTCTCTCCAACATCGCTTCCTCAACTTGGACGACTTCAACTCGTCAAGAATTCGGGGCTTGTTTTAGTTGTGCTTGTGCACATGTTATTCATCTCTAAAAATTCAATTTTAAAATATTTGATATTAAGGCCCATCTCTTGCTGTCAAATGCAAAGCAAAAAAGCCTGTTACAATAAATCATTTTGTGACTTTGGTTTTGAAATCGATGACTTCATATTTTATAATGATGTACTTATAGGTTGTGCTTACATGGCTATAGAATGAAATTTACAAAAAAACCTTGCCGTATTTTGTTAAATAATTTCTAAAAATTACTAAAAATGCGAGTTTTACATAAATTATCAGTCAATGGGTTAACTGTTTAACAAAATCTCTCTATACCCGTCGTCCACAAGCCCCGAACCCTGGACGAGTTGAAGCAGGCAATTCGCGTGGAAGTTGCCCAAGTTGAGGAAGCGATGTTGGAGAGAGTCTACGCTAACTTCCAAGAACGCCTCCAGCAATTCATCGTCAAAAACGGTCACCACATGACTGATGGGATTTTCCACACTTAATTTTCACAAATGCTATTTCATTGCGAATCCGAATCCGTAAATAAATTTGTTTTTGAGTAAAAATTACCGATTTTATGATTTTTTTAAAAACCATCCGTCCTTTGTGCCGCACTCTGTAGAATAGTTTGGCCTGCAAGGTCTCATTAGATTCAATTCATAGTAAAAAGAACATGCAAAATGAAGATAGTCATTTTTATCGGGTCTAGAACCACGGTTAGAAAATATCAATATATAGTATTATATTATAAATATCATAATTTTAATATTTATAATATAACAGCGATAATAGGTAATATAATCCGATATCCAAATTTGGAAATTAATTTTAATTATTGATTTCAGATCAAATTCGATTAATTTGTTAATTTTCTTCAAAACTCGATAAAAGTCGTACTTTTTGATCTACTTATTTAATTAAAAACTCATTTCATATTTTCAATTTCAAAAGTCAAAAATTTATTTGACATTTACACTCAAATATTTTATATTTTGCTTCCATTGGTAGGAAGATAAATCAAAATTGTAACAAATTTGTAGAATTTTTAACTTCTTGTAAATGGAAAATGCGGTGCTAGATAGAAACATTTGAATACAAATTGTAGATTCTAATATTTAGTATTACATTGTTATTAAAAAAATTCCTATTAATTCATAATTTTGAGGATATTCCAGAAAAACTCAGATCTTCAATTAAGTAGGTACCAATACTTATGAGGCGGAAGGTAAAAAGTAAAGCTAGATTTAGATATATATATATATATATATATATATATATATATATATATATATATATATATATATATTGTTATTTTAGTTTATAAAACTACATTAGTGAAAATGCGGTGCGTAAATTTCGCTTATTAAGCGAGATATGATTTTTTAAAAGTCTGGTACTTGCTGGTGACGTCGGTGACGTCCAGTGGCACTCAAACAGTTTGTTTCATTAAGGGTATGTTCCAAAATTAAACCAGGTTAGCCGTGGGGTTATATTACGGTAAATCTTTGGTAACTTAATGTGACGGTTTTCTCAGTAACTTGTGAAACGCTTCGGTAAAATTTTGAATTTAGGTTAGAGTACTTATTGAAATAGAAGTACACAAGTCAAAAAATATACTTTATCATCCTTAAATAAAAATATAATATAATATTACTAGAGACCGGATAAAAAAGCATGAAAAATACGAAAAAAAGCGCTTAAAAAAGTGCGAAAATGTATCCAAAAAAGGATTAAAAATAAAAGTGCTTAAAAAGCATGAAACTGTATCCAAAAATGCATTAAAAATACGAAAAAAGTGCTTAAAAAGCACAAAAATGTATTCAAAAAAGCATTAAAAGAAAAACACAAAAAAAAGTTAAAAAATACTAAAAAAGCATGAAAGTTTTTGAAATACAATAGCTGAAAATAAGCTTAAAATAAGCATAAAAAACTGTGTGCCAGATTTTCACATTTAACACAATTCGTGGACATGTCACAAATTTTTCTTGATGCTTTTAATATTAATCGTAAGCAAAATGCTTACAAATCCGGTCTCTAAATATGACACAAATAATGCATTTTTACATACAATTTCGCAAATACTTCGAATAGATAAAACAGTTTGTATTGTATCTATAATTTCCAACAGAGAAAAATCAGTCATTCAACATCAAAACAAACCAATGTGTACTAACGTCAAAAACAAAACAAACCAACGTTTTTAAGTTAAAACTGTGAGATCGCGATACACAAATACAAATTTACCACAAATATCGTGCTCTCTAGTACGGTGGTCGTGGTAACGAAATATGTGCCAACATTTACCGCCGTTTTCAGTTACCGCGTTTTAAATTAATACTGACATCCTTAAAAATTTACCATGGTACATGTGGTTTAATTTTGGAACATACCCTAATATTTTCCTTAAAACAAATTCTTTATTTATTTTATTAAAAATAGTCTTGCTGTACTAAAACATATTTTGTAGAAGTTAAAATTATAAAATAAAATCAAACACAAATGAAATAAGTACCAATAATGGAATATTGACAGGTGGTAGTTACATTCTCTGCCGCATCATGCTCTTCTCATGTTCTCATCGCGCGAATATTTTGACGACCAATAACAAGTTCCATAATGAAACAAACCACGCCCCATACTATCTTAAATAATTTATATCTTTTAAATTATATTATTTAAAAACTGTTTTTCTTCACTAAGTCATGATGAAGCCTGTTAAAAGTGTAAGTTGTTTATTTATCAAACCAGCGCTCAATGTCCACATTTGAAATTTTTTGAAGCGCTAGTTGATTAATTTGGCACTTATACATATAATTGGTAGGTTTAAATATAGCTTAATACTTACACTTTTATTTTATCTAAAAAGCCAAGAATACGAGTAAATAATTAATAATAATTACTACTTACTACTGCAATTTTTTATACTTATTCGAAATCTAGTATTTATTAGTCACAAGGTATAGTATATTATTAGCTACTTCTTATTCTCTAATGTTATTCTGTTATTGGGATATTATTTCTGTTCCTGTTGAATATGACATAATAATAAAAAATAAAGAATTTCCGAACGATATTTTGTAGGTAGCCATAAATAATAAATATGACACTTAAATTCTGAAATTTCGAATTATTGGGTGAGTTTTGATTTTACTAGGCTATATATGCTCGACTCGATATCGAATTGCAATAAATTGGTGTCATTAATCATTATATTTATATTTTAACCAAATTTATAGAATAATGTAAATTCCCAAAATTAACAATGAAGTTTAAAATACACTTACCTATTAATTTAATTAGTGGTGTATCCGGGTGTATCCATGCTCTAGTTCTGTACCTATCGGTATTTCTTCAATAATTACAAACTGCAATAACCCTTCGGCCATGAAATTTCCTGAAATCTGAAACTTAAAATCGCCGCTTACAATAGTGGCACAAAATTAGTAACTTGTAATAAAAATATATATAAAACAGGATCAAGGATAAGGCTGGGAATAAAATTTGGGGATGAAAAAAACGTAAATACATTTAACACAAAATTAGTAAATTTAATACAACAAGAGAAAAGCAAAATTAATAAAAGAAATATAACAAGACTTCAGGAGTTAAAGATCTTATTTTTGTATAATTTGCTATACGATTGACGGTTGAGTTATATTAAAAATAAACATAAATTTTTCATGACACCTTTATCAGCTATTTTAGTATTTAAACTGTATTCATAGCATCACTTTACTTTGCAGTTAAAAGCCATTGATGCAGCAAAGCTGCAGTTTTCTCTCTACTTTAACATATAATAATAACTATCTATGTACTTAAATAAAATACTAACTTATCTTCTCCATGGTCCATGCTTGGCTCCTTATTGTTTGTCCCATCATAGAATGTTCGTATATTTTCACCTCGAAACACACATTAAGTTCAGTCACACACTATATTATATCACTAAAACTATTTTCACATATGTATTTCACGCAAATTTAGATATATTTTATGTATTTTTAAGCATACATTTCACTAGACATTCATATAATCTCACGAAAATAACACTACTGTTGATTTAATTGATTTTTTCTGCAACGAACAGAATTGAACTGTTCCCAACGGACTTAGATTTTGAAAAATACCAGTGACCCTCAAACACAATTTTAACGTTATTATTTTTGGTGAATTTAGATAACATAATTTTTATAAATAAATGTAAATTGTGACTTATGGGTTATTTTAAAATTACCTTTCGTCTTAAACATTAAATGTAGCTAGTACTGTAATGGGTCGAAGTACGTTTCTTGATATTTAAAATATTAGTCTAGTATTTTTTTAGATATCTATATGTATGTGCATTAGAGCGTGCATTTGTTATGACATTATGAGTATACCTATTTCATCAACAAACTAAGTAATAATAATATAATAAACTACGACACGATTTTCTATTTTCAATAAATAAGTAATCTAATTTTGCACGGTAAAATGAATTTATTGTAAAAAATTGTTGATAAATAAACATAAAGAAATTTTCAGAAGTCATAATAAATAAATATTTATTTAGTTCGTATTATATTAATTGGATCGGATCGAATTCCGCATTGGATATCGGATTGGATGTTAGATCGGATATCGGATAGGATATCGGATTGGATATCGAATCGGATATCGGATCGGATTATGCGAATTTCGTCTACATTCTTTTTGTTCCGTATTCCAATTAGATTTTACCTCAAATCAGTTCAAAGTGAATATTGGATCGGATCAGATATCGGATCGGATATTGGATCGGATATAGGATCGGACATCGGGTCGGATATCGGGTCGGATATCGGATCGGATGTCGGATCGGATATAGGTTCGGATATCGGATCGGATATCGGAACGAATATCGCATCGGATATCGGATCGCATATCGGATATCGGACTGATTCTTCGAATCGGATCGGATGTCGGATTAAATCTCCGGATTAGATTACGTATTGAGTCGGATCGGATACTACAATTTGGGCCGATTTCTTAAAAGCCCAGTAAGATTTTAAGTACTAGTCCGCTCCTATTGAAGACTGATGGTCAATTTATTAAATTTTATAAATATTAAAAACCTAAAAACTTAATTTTCAAATTATACCCTGGACGCCGAACAGATGGAGTAATAAAATAAATGGGTAGAGCCTAAACTGCGCAGTACGATGTGCTCAGAAGCCTGCGTTACAGGCTACAAATTTGAAAACGCTGAAGAACTGAAGCGGTTTATTACAAATAAATATAATTTTAAAAGAAATAGAAACAAATTTAAACATATATATATATATATATATATATATATATATATATATATATAGTCAGTAACCCCTTTTTATACCTTTCGGTGTAAGGGAGCCGGGCACACCGAACATGATTTATATATTTATTCATAAACACAAACGACACCAACGACAACAATCAACCTCACCGACCAACAACAGCCAATCTCAGCTGTCGAGTTCGCCGTTCAGTGTAAAACTGGTCTACCAATAGCAATACTGTATTTCAATTTCGCGCACATTTGTGGGAGGAGTATCTACTCTATCTGTTCGGCGTCCAGAGTATAGTCAAATTGTTAAATTGATATTGTTGATATATAATAGCTATAAGTATTACAGTTAATGCAGTTTTTCAGAATAAATTTAGAACGAATCTCTAAATGCAACATTGTAACACAAACAAATATTTTTTATGTGATCCACGGTCTCCATTTTTGCTAGAACTGTTCTAAAAATAATCTATAGTTTTTAAAATTTATTGTTACTTACAACAAAGACAATTAAATAATATAGGTAGGTAAGTATTCTTATGCTAAAAGTTTAAATATTTAATTTGTCAATATTGTATTTTACGTGTGTAGTGTACACGTGTAATTTCAATAGGGGAAAAATTATCCTCCTTATGATCTTGTGTTGCTTTTTTTCAAATTGCTAAAATTTTGCTACGGGCCTGGCATCTACTTTTTATTTCAATTTTACATTTGGCCCGCCAACGAAAAAATTTTCTCATCCCCAGCTCCGAAGTCAATTTTTTTTTGTAATTTCATGTACTTACACAAATACACATCAAACTGAGACATTTAATCTTATTATTTTTCTTTCATATAAATTATGATCTAGAAATAACATAGGTATGTAATTTTGTACAAGTATCTACTGTCATTTTACTCTACAGTATTCAAATTCAAAATAGTGTGCAAACCATAACTTAAGATAAACTGTAATGTAGATATTCGATGGTTTTTTTACAACCCAAGAAACAATCATGCACGATATTGACAAAAATAAAATGTTACTATGTTAGTTTATAGTGTTTATTGAAAATAAATTTGTACTGACTTGAGAAATATTTCCACACTAAACTTATACTGGTTGTTAGTCATTACATTGTCTTGACATAGGCGATACTGTATTCCAATAGAAATTAGAACCGCACATTTCGTCCAATTCGAGAACTAGTCTGTATGTCATTTTACCTTAGCATATTATTTTATCTTCCCTACTATTGTCTACTTATAAATACATACAAGGCTAAAAACGGAATGACTGTTAAATTAAGAGACAACTTAGTTGCTTTATTGGTATTTTGCTTGTCAATTTAACATTTTTAGATCCGGCACTGACAAATTATAGTGAACAGTACTTGTTGTTGCTATAACATTTTATAGGAATTATTAATTGCTAAATTGCTATCTATGTATATGTACCTACCTATTGTTATTTGTAATTTCAGAGGTTGAAATCTGTTAGCATTTGAACAATGATTTAATCATAATAGTCACGCCTTTACTTTCAATGCTGCAAAATTGATAAAAACAGATTTCTTATTTCAAAAAAATGTGTACGGTCATTTTTACTAGTAAGCTCATGTCTATTATTATAAAGTATAGTCAGTATTTAAATTTTTGCACAATACCAAAGACCAAAGGTTGTGCTACATTAATACCTACTGGGGATAGAAATTTAATATAGATAGTAAATAATATGAATATTGCTGCTTTCGAAATTATATATTATAGATCAATGATAATGAAGGTAAATGTACATCATCATCATCATAATTATGGACAAAAAACAAATGAATAATAATTATTATTAAAAGGAAGAATGAAATACGGTTATATGAGATGTAAATAAATTTTTAAGAATTTACTTCAGCATGTGAATATACATATTTAGAATAACTATAATAATAATAAAGCTTTAAATATAAAACATTACTGGGGGCACAAGAGGGGCTTCATAGCATAATTTTTTTTGTGCTCATCAAGTTTACTTGTTTCTTACGGATAATAAATTGGGACTCCAAGTTCCCGGCTATATAGTCCCGGGTGTTAAATGTTTAATGTTTTGTTGCACTATAATTTTGTGCTCATTTTGTGCTATTTTTTGCCACACAATAATAACGTGAAATCTACATAAATTTTATTTAATATTTTTGTACTTGTTTTATGCTATGTAAGTAAAAATATACCTATTGCCTTATTCTAATCTAAGGATTAGCCGAGCGAATGATGCGAAGAATGATTTCCAGACAACCGGGATTCGATTCCGTTCAATTCCAACAATATCCATCAACTAGTCAAGTATTAATATAATTATTGGTATTCAGTTTTTGCCTTGCATTTGACTAAATGATTAAAAAGCAATTTAAAAAGTATGTAAATTTAATTTCAATCTCATTTTATTGATATATTAAATTTTGTAAGTTATGCTAGTGATGTACGGCAGTAAGTATAAGTACGTACAGCAGATCCCAGTACGTACAAATAATGTATGCTGTATGTACTTTTGAAATAGGTATACCTACTTGGTAATAAAGTACCAGGATCCTGATATTAGGACTTACATGTGATTCAAATAAAAGTTATACAATACATCGCGCAACATGATATCTTCTGTATATTCATTTGAGTCATAGACGTTTTTTCATGTCTTTGAAAGTATATACCTTGTGTAAGCGACGTGAAATACAAATAATTCCGAAAGAAAAAGTAATAAAATTAATTAGAAGTATCAAAATTTTTCAGTTTCAATTTTATCTCCATAAGTGTGCGACGTGGTACATTTATACACATATACTTATAACGTAGCACGATTGCAGGTATAGTTAAGTAAAGAATCATAAGAGTACAAAATTGAATGTTAAGCAACTAATAACTTTATATTTTATCATTTATTGAAAAAGAAAATATATGTAATGCGAGAGCAACATTTGACAATAGTTTTCTATTTTTTTAAATTCTAATGCCCACCTTCTAGTTCGCCGTTTGGTGGTATTGTGTGAAAATATCATATTCGGTAGTCGATGTTTTGTATCAACAAATCAATGTAAAATATTCGAAGCAGCAATCATGAAGATTTGACACAAAACTATACGCAGATATGTATATAGCTAAGAATGTAAGCTTACAACTCCCCCCTTAAATAATATACGCCAATTATCATGGAATTGTGTTAGTTTCTATAAGAAATACATTGTGGTAAATTTGTACTATGTCACTCACTAATGTAAAACTTATCACCTGCTCACACCAGGGATATACATAAATATTGCCGGAAATATTTACATTTGTTTGTGAATATAATTATGCACACACATAATACGAATAGGTACGTAAAAGTATGTGAAATTGTCCTTATACAGACAATATTTTATGAACATGTACAATATATTATTTTTTTCACGCAATGGACTTATATTGCATGTGCAAAGGATATCAAATGCTTCATCATATTTACGCAAAAGAATCCAATCGATGAATATTAGTGGTTTTCAGTCAAGCTCATTCGTAGCCACATTGGGAAACATATGAAAACATATTAGTACGGGAGCATACCTATATAAATTAATAATTCTCATGATGTCATTCCATGTTCTAATGCAGACAGATTTGGTAACGCAATGAAGAATGTGTAAAATCTTTAGTTTCCGATTTCATAGTTGCATCGGTAAATGTTATAAAATTATTCGATAAAATTAATATGTTACATTTTTATGAAAAGGGAAAGTAAGTGTTAGGCAGAGCTGGGCAAAATACATTTAGAAAGTATTTGAAATACAAATACAAAATATTGTATTTTGTATTTGTAAAATTTAAATACTAAATATTATTAAATCTGCAAATGTATTAAATACAAAAAATTGTATTTTAAATACAAAATACAGTAAAAAAAACTTCAAATACCGTTAATTTATTAAAAAGATTGTCCAGTTCAGTAGGTACTATAATATTTTTGATATCATACCAGTACTTATCTTATAAAGTGACATTTTGCGGCCTAGGCCTTCACAATAATTATTAATGTCTTATAACAAGGTGGTGGCTATAAAATAAATTATCAATAAATTGTTAAAAAGTCAAAAGCATATTTAATTTTGTAAATAAGTCTTTCCCAATCGGGGATTCATTTAACATTGTTGTCTTTTCGTTCATTCGGTATCTAACCAGCGATCCAACTCAATTTTGTCTGATTTTGATATATAATATTGATTATTTTCTCCTCCAATACGGATGAAACTTGTTGGTTTTTTAAATCGTCATGTTGAAATAAGTACAAAGTATTTCAAATACATTTTGTTGTATTTAAAATGTATTTTTTTTATTTTAGTTACTTATGTTTGTATTTTAAATACAATTATGTATTTCAAATAATCATATATGCATTCCAAATACTCAATAAATGTAATTCAAGTACAAATACTCGTGCTGAAAATTAGACAAATACAAAATACGAGTACATCCTAATTATTTACATGTATTTTAGGCTAATACCTAAACAAGGAAAGTATTTGAAATACGTATTTAAAATACTGCCCAGCTCTGGTGGTAGGTACCTATATTAATTAAATGAAATAAAATTCAAATAACACCGGTTATCATCCCAAAAAGTTTCGTCCAAATTCCAAGTGCCTTTCGAACATGATTTTTCTTACTGGTTCTCGGCCTATTGAATAGGTATATATTTTGCGATTGGATGGTGCGTTATTCATAATATAAATATCATAATAACATCCTTTACATATTATTATTTTCAAAACAAATACGTAAACAAACAAAGACTCCTCATGACGTGTGAATTGGTATGCAATTGAAAAGTTTAAATTTCAAGGATATTATCTGCAACACCTTTGTCCGCGTGTGGAAAATACCACTTTGGTATCATTCATATGCATTTTCACGTATGAATCACGGCGAACTCATGCATCTGCCATGCTTGCACTTCTATAAATTCAAGGCTGCAATAACGGTAATTGCAAAACATGCATCTTTATGTTTACATCATGTTTCTCTATCAAATAAATCGGCTAATAACAATAATTATTTAATACACTAAACAATATTTTAGGATGTCTAAGGTTTTATTTATTACATGAAAATAAAATAAATATGTACCGATAAAATTATCGTAACTAGTGTAATAATTACACTAGTTTCTGATAAAATTAATTAATTATTTTAATTTATTAGCAATAAATCGATAACATTTTATAGTTTTCTTTTTTGAACGACTTTAAATTCAACTACACATCAGAAAAGTAAATTTGAAATTGCGAAATAAACAACAAAAATAGTCATAAATGTTTTGAACTCGTTGTTTAATGCGCATCCAATTTTTATTGTTCTGTGTTTTATTACTATTTTATTTAGATCCGTTGAAATTTGAAAAGCATTATCCTGATTAGATTTCGGATATTTCCATTTCCATTCGATTATTGACTGAATTACCAATATTCTGAAATTATTTGTAAATATACAACTGATTCTTATTTACGAATAAAAATATATGGTTGTAGGTTTGTAACTACGTATAATAGCAGCGAGTACAAACATAAAGGTACTTGTTCGGATTGTATTTAGGAAAATTTTTAATATTCTTATAGCCAGTTGCACCGCTTCCAATTAAATTTTAAGTTTTCCTTAAATGAACAATATCAAATCATAATAAAATTGTCAAACGTAGAAATAACATTGCTGTCATGAGTTCGATTCGATATATTTCATTTAAGTGGAAGCGGTGAAAACGGCTATTATAGTTGTATCGCAACTATTAATTTGTGCAACTCATAGGTCAATCAGTAAATACATATTTTTTAATAAAACCTATACGTAGTATGTAATTATTACCTCCCGCCTAAAAGAGAGATATAGAAATCGTGAAAAATTTGATGTCGAGATTTTTGTCAATAAGCACGTTTTGGTACTTACCATTAGAACCTATTTTGAATATTTTCAAGAGGATGTCTGTGTTTGTGTGTATGGATGGATGGAGTCACTTTATTATATTATTATTATAAAAAATTCTATATCTTTTACCAATAAATAAATATGATTTTTCAAAAATATGTAATTTCACTATCCACGATTTATTAATTGCAATATAGAAAATAAATTTTAAAATAAAAATCTCAATGAACAGACGTGTAGAGTTTTTGAAAAAATCCGGGGAATCCAATGTTGAAAACCGGAAGTCAATTTCTTTATTTGTTTAGAAATTCATTTTGATTAAACACAAGAATTCAAAAAATACTTTTATTTATTTATTTGCTTTGTTTAAATTGTGGCTGAACTAGGACCTTAAAAAGTTTGCAAAGCACCTCAAAAAACATAAGCAAAAAATTAAAATTCCCCTACGATTTCATTTTTACTAATTCTATTTTTAAGTTAGTTACATTATTATATTTTGTTAATGATTATTTTAGTTCTGTGAACAATAATGTTTAGTTTTTAGTTCTATAAGCAGCGAACAAAAATTAATGTGATATTTTATAATTTACAATCACTTTAGAAGATAAAAAGTTCAAAATCAAGGTAATAAATGACACATGTTTTCATATTCAACATACAAGTTCATTATTAGACATTTACATACTTAGCAACAGAAAGTAGATTGATACTATACAGGCTGTTCTTATACATCTGCACGAATAGTGTGAAGCTGAATTTGCAAACTTGTTCTATTTGAATTCCTGAACAACATACTAAAAGTTTAAGATGCTTCGACGTCCGAGTCTTTTATTTTAGGGTTTTTTTTTGGGGGTTGTGTACGTTTTTCTTGTTTATCTCGTAAATGGAGCATTGCGAGAAAAAATATTAGGTATGAAATTGTAGAGAAAAGAATCTCTATTAAAAGATTCTTATCAATTTTCATGAAGTGTTATAGTTTTCTAGAAAATCATAAAACATATTTTGAAAATATGTATTTATTTTAAGGGAGTGTCTAACGCCACACAGCGTGAACGAGCGTGAGCGAGCGTAAACGAGCGTGAACCTAGCGTAAACGAGCGTGAGCGAGCGTAAACGATCGTGAACCTAGCGTGAACCTAGCGTGAACGAGCGTAGGTTAGTTAGGTTAGGTTCATGCTTGTTCACGCTCGTTCACGCTTGTTCACGCTCGTATACGCTAGATTCGCGTTCATTCACGCTAGTACACGCTAGGTGCACGCTCGTTCACGCTCGTTAACGCTAGGTTCACGCTCGTTCACGCTAGGTTCACGCTCGTTCACGTTCGTTCACGCTGTGTGGCGTTAGCCCATGCCTTATTTTAATCACGTGTTATCCCAGTAAAATAAGGAAAAATACCTACAAAAATTGAGGGCGAAAATTTTATTGTTTTAAAAGATAGGTATTTACATCTTCTTTAAGAATAGCCAACATCCCGAGCTCTACCCCCTGTGCTTCGCCCCCCACTTCCTCTTTTAGTGGATGAAAATCACATTTTTAAAATTAATCCTTTTCCTTTTAGATTTAATTAAAAAATAAAAACACCAATTTATAGGGCGGAAAATTCTCTTTAAGATAGGCTATAAGCGATTTTCATGAAAACGCATTGTTTTCGAGAAAATCGTAGAAATATATTTTGACAATTTCCAATTGTTTTAAACAGTCGACATTTTTTCTCAACACACAAAAATAGCTGCCATTCATTATCGTATTATAATATCAACTTCCAAATTTCAGCATTCAATTTCAAGGTCATTTTTTTATAAGAAACATTTATTTTAAAACAATTTGGATATCCAGTTTGAGCACTGTTAAAAAATTCTACGATAGTATATTTTTAAGTCGATATTGTAATCCGTTAATGAATGGTAGCTATTTTTGTGTGATAAGATAAAATTTTACTGTATTTAAAACAATTGGAAATTGTCCAAGTATATTTTCATTATTTTCTCGAATACTATGCGTTTTCATGAAAATCGCTTATGACCTATCTTAAAGAGAATTTTGTCGCTCTACAAATTGGTCTTTTGATTTTTACTTCCTTGTACGGAGTAATAAGGAAGTATTGTAATCGCGAAAAATTTCGGTTTTCAGATTTTGATGGAAATATCCGTTTTGACCTTTTCTGAATCCATTATGACTAGTTTCGTCGTGACGTCTGTACGTATGTACGTACGTATGTACGTATGTACGTACGGACGTATGTGTGTCGCATAACTCAAATACGGTTAGACGTAGAAAGTTGAAATTTTGTATTTAGGACTGTTATAGCATCTAGTTGTGCACCTCCTATTTTTGGTTTCAATCTATATACCGGAAGTAGTACTTTTTTCAAATATTTCGATAAATATTTAATTTAAGACAAATTTTTTAATTTTTAATGAAAGATTATGAGATTATTACCTACAATCGGTATTTTATAAATATTTTTGTATCTGGTATCATTTAGGAATAATTAAAGTATATATTTATAATTTAGTATTTCGGTATCTTGTAGTCCATGATCGATTAACATTTGTTACTACGTAAAATTTAAATGATTATGACATGACAGTGACAATAGTAAAATATGCTTTATATCTTCTTCTGCAGTTTAAATAAAATGACTAAAATATATTTGTCAGTATAGTAGCAGTAGTAGTAGTACTAGTATAGTAATAATAATTTTTTACCTCTCGCCTCATATTCTATAAGAGAGGTATTGTAATGGGTCAAAATTTTCGAGTATGAGTTTTTGGTGGATAAGCACGTTTTAGGGTCTCTAGAATACAAATTTAATATTTTCACGATGATGTCTGTGTGTGTGTGTGCGTATGTATGTATGGACGTATGGACGTATGTGACGATTTTTCGTCCACGATAACTTAAAAAGTATCAAACCTTTAATAACAAAATTTCATATTTAAGGTTTTAATAAGGATCTTAACACTTTTTGGAACTTGATATAGTTTTTCTTAAATAAATTGGTACATTATTTATTTATGACAATTTTTGCAATTAAAAATAAAAGATAATATAATTATCTATGGGTACAGTTAATTTTAAATATAATTTGCTGAATCTGGTAGTATTTAGCAATAAAATAAAGTGCAACTAAGTACCAATATCTTGTTGTCCATGATATGAAATTTGTTTTTACTCAAAATTTGAATTATAATGACAGTGACATTACAGTTGACATATTTTGCTTGCATCTTGGTTTACATTATCGTTTACATTATCGTTTACATATTACATGAACATGAAACTATTAAAATGTAAGTAAAACTATTTATTAGATTAGTAGAATAAGCAGAATTAGGCGAGAGGTCGTGTACTGGCCACAGCAGATTTTTTTATATTAGTCTACATTTTAGTTATTAAGAAAAGTATGAATACAGAAGGCGTACAAGGAAGTCATGTGGTGTCCACGTCAGATTTTTTCATTTAAACTTAATGGAAACGGGTTAAATAAAAAATGTGATTTTCATCCTCTAAATGAGGTACTGGGGGGCGAAGCACAGGAGGTAGAGCTCGGGATGTTGGCTATTCTTGAAGAAGATATCAATGTCTATCTTTTAAAACAATAAAATCTTCGCCCTTAATTTTTGTGGAATTGGAGCAAATTTTTGTCTTATTTTACTGGGCTATGTACCTATATTGCTTCATAACAAAAAATCTGATTGAGTGACACTTTTTCCACTCCATTTTTTCCACTGGTATATTTTTCCACTAATTTTTTTTCAATAACCTTTTTCCACTACTTATTTGATGTACAGATATTTACAACTATTTATTTACTACCATTCATTTACAACTATTTACAAGTATTTATTTCCAACTATTGAGTAAAAAACAATAAAACTAGTAGGCACATATCCTTGCCTAACATTTATCTGACCATAACCCCATTATAATCGATATTACAAACATCTTGAATTCGTACTAAAGAATGCAAATTTTGCATTATTCAGTTGTGTGCATTGCAACATGAAAAATGTTTAGTAGCACTGGTTTAAATTTCTAAAAATGGAGGCGAAATTTTGGAATACTTAAAAGTTGTCGGTCGCCATATACAATTTTGATACATATTTAATTTTGATATAATGTTTGATTTTGATAATTTTGATATTCTTTTATAAAGCTATTGAATGTATTAAATTTAAAAAATAAAATGTATTAGGGGAAAAATATATTAGTGGGAAAAGCGGAGTGAAAAAAATGGAGTGGAAAAAATGGGTCTCTATACCGAAAAATGGATATCGCATTTTATAACGAACAAAAATATCGACTGCTGATTCGCAGCATTCGATTTCTTGAACATTTTTTTTATTACAATAATTTATTTTTAATAAAATTGGAGCTCCAATTAACACACCGTTAAAATATTTTCTCCGAAAGCAGAAGTATTTTTTTCTTCTAAATTTTGTGTACGTATAATCAACTATCACTTCTAATCGGATAAAAATATTGCCATGCGGTTTCCAAAACTAAATTTTTTAGATATTTTTATATGAGAAACATTCTTTTATATAGTATACTCGACGAAAGAAAAATCGCACCACTTGATAATGCACCAAAAATTCCGAATTTTTAGACCGCCATAACTCGGTTGAATTTGGTCGAAAATGGATGAATCTTCAAGTTCTTAAAAGTTTTAAGTTTTCTCTTTAAGGGCATGCAAATTAATCTGACGCCAAGTTAATTTTCCCCTGCCACTCCCCTGAGAAAAAAATGTCAAAGTTTGACAACTTGCACCAGGTGAAAAAAATCGTGGACTCAATACATTACTAAGCAGATAAAGTTAATTCATTATCCTTCCGGGGAAAAAAATTTTAGTACCTGCGACGATTTGGCGCGAAGTTATGAATTTAAAAAAATATTGCATTTTTTTGATCTTTTAAAATTTATCGAAATTGTCTACAAATGTACACCTTACCAAATTGAAGTGCTTTTTTCGTTTAATGTTCTCTTGATCGCTTTAGACTTCAAACTTATCAAAATTTAAGCAGAGTTTTGAATAACTCACAAAATGCAGAGTAAATTTCAAAAGCCCATAGCTTCGGATAAAATCATCGTAGGTAATTGAAATTTGGTAATTTACCAAAAAATTAAAACATTTTAACGCTATGTTGTTCAATTGGGTCGAAAACTTTTTTTGGTACACCATCCATGTTGTCAAAGTTTGCTTTTTCATTGCTTTTTCATAGGGGGTGCTTGGCGTCATATTAATTTGCATACCATTGAAGAGGAAACTTCAATCTTGTGACGATTGAAAGAATCATTGATATCTGTGCAAAATTAGCCGAGTAATGACCGAAAAAACACAAAATGTAATTATTTTTCAAAAATTCATAACCTTGCGCAAAATCATCGAAAGTACTTAATGTTTGTTTTTTCCGAAAAGAAAATGATTGAACTTATCGCCTTGGTAGTGGATGGAATTCACGTATTTTTTGCACCTGGTACAAGTTGTCAAACTTTGACATTTTTTGACTTCAAAAACACTTTTTTTCTCAGGGGAGTGGCTTGTAATGTTCCTATTTATTGGGTTCAAATTTACTACATTTAAAGCTATAAGGATCTAACTTAGGACATAGGATAATGTCAGTCCGCCATCTTGAAACAAAATGGCGGCCAGTTCAACCCGAGCAAAGCCGGGAACTTCAGCTAGTAAGAAAGTAAGATTATAAATATTCTCTATAAATAGTCCCTTATAAACAGTTGTCTTCATTATATCATCACTAATCGTCAGTTTCTTATGTAGTTTTGTAAAAAAAAATAAGAAAAAAATACAGTGGAGACGTATAGAAACAGCCTGTATAAATATGAAATGCATAATATTCTATTTTAAACATTAATTAATGCAAACATAAGAAATATACAGGATAATTCATAACTTCATATCCAAATTTTACCGGTATACAGTACCAGATAGTACCGACCACTGGAATTGCGTGTTCCTTTTATAATGAATAAGAAAATTTAATGAATTATGCAATCGCGCATAAAAAATATTCGTAAAACAAATTATTAATGTATTATGCAACATTTAGTAGGTATTAAATAATTTACTAGTAAGATAAAACTTAATAAAACAGCAAATTTACCTCTTCAAGTAATGGCCCAAAACTGTTTAGTTTCAATAACCACAAAATTAAATTTTCGAACTTTTTGTTCCGTGATCAGCACGTTGGGTACCATATAACGTTAAAATTTGGAGCAGAAGTTATGAATCATCCTGTGTAAAATATACCTGTAAATAATAATAATTGTAATAACGAGTTTTGTTGAAATTGTCATTGTATTGATTGTCACGTGTAATAATAAAATCAGACGAGCAAATGATTATTTCCTCTCTCAAAGATACAATCACGCATTTGCAATTGGCTGCTTCTGTGTGGAAAGAAAGGAACTAAATTTATGATATATTTAAGGAAAGTGCACAGTTACTTGCTACAGAACAGAACGTAACTTAATGTAAATGAAATAATCGCTAGCTACGTCACCATCGACAATGAACTTCTTACATTCATTTTCATTGCAGAGTTTGCAGGAAACTGCGACACTTACGTTACGTTCTTACGCTCCCCAGGCGTGGTCTCAAGGTGATAGCGTATATATAAACAGATTTTACTTTATTTCCACGTAGTTTTAGCCTGTCTTTATTAACCCTACACAGAAGAATGAAATTACTGGTGAGGATCATTCTAAATCTCCTTTAAACCTAAAGTTTGTTCTTAAATTTGTGCGCGAGGACTATAAACCCAGTGATGTGACATTTAACTCGCTTGGAATGATAATTGTTGTGTACATGAGTGTTTTGTTTCACGTTCGGTTTAAATACCAGTTTCAGTTTACGCCCTGTCAGATTAAGATAAAGAGAGGCACTAAATTATACAATCGCTCTGGATTATTATTATTGTTTACTTTTTATGAAAACGTGGCTATTGTGTGAGCAGGACGGTTCTTTGTTTTCGTTTGTAATTGTTTATTTCAGTTTTATGTCATTAAAATATAAACCAGAGCTTGTTTAACTGACACTAAAAAACAACATGTAGCACCAGTTATGGCTATTCCGGTCTAATTACTCGACTTATAATCCTTTTGCTAAAAATATTAAACTAAGTTTATAATTGGCATCATAAACGAACGACGTTAGACTTTTAATAGTATGGAATATGCATCTTTATGTATCATGTGACTCTCATGGTACAAATATGTCTGTCGCGATAAAGTTTCCGCGTTAGAAAAATACCAAAGTGAACGTACGTGTAGGAAATATTGAAATTAATTACTCAGCGCCAACAATAGCCTTGAATAGTACCGAAACAATCATGCATTCTAAAAACAGCACAGGAAACAAATTCTTTTTAAGTATACCTGTTTCTTTGTTCCAGATATTACTATTTACAATATCAAGGTTGTGTGAGTGCAGCCTGCTCGTACCAGTGCAGTACCATGGCGTCACTGTAGGGATCACACCTTACTCCGCACCTGTCAATTCTCATTCACAATACCTCGCACAAGACTCATACGGACACTACGCCTATGGCTACGCTACCGATCTCAGCGCACAAGATGAAGTCAAAACTGCTGATGGAGTTACCCGCGGCGGATATTCATACATTGACGCCAACGGAATACTGCAAACAGTGCAGTATATCTCAGATCCTGTACATGGCTTCAGAGTAGCTGCCACCAATCTGCCCAAAGATTTACCGGAAGTTGCTGCTGCAAGAGCACAGCATCTCGCGCAATTCGAATACATAAAAGCGGAACATGCAGCAATCTCTGCCAGTCGCGCTCACCTGACCGCGGTCATCAGCCCCGTGCCCGCGCCGGGAGCGTACGTCGTGCCCGTGAAAGCCGCCGACGTGGTGGTACCCGGGCCGGCCCTTGCATTCACTCCGCCCGTCGTTGCGATCAGCAGTCAGTATCAAGCACAAGACGGACATGGACAGTACAGCTATGGCTACGCTGATCCCAACAGCGCCAAGAGCGAAACCAAGACAGCGGACGGCGTGACGAGGGGTGGTTATTCCTACATTGATGCCAACGGCGTTCTCCAAACTGTTCAATATATTTCCGATCCTGTCAATGGTTTCAGAGTGGCAGCTACGAATCTCCCCCAAGCTCCGTCCATTACATTGATCGGGCCTAAAGTTACAGCTACTGTTGTTGGTCCAAAGGATAACAACGCCGCGGCTGTTGCAGTAGCCGCCGATACTGTGATAGCGCCAGCCGTCAGCGCTGTCCCCGTTCATACGTATATCGATTCGATTGGTGTTGAACAAAGGCCTGGCCTCGCTCAAGCAGATATTATACAGAATGCACATGTTCCGTTAGTGAACCCTGTTGGACCTGGAACTTACATCCACCCAAACCCGAACCATGAGTCGGTGGCAGTATTACCCAACCATGAGTTACCCGCGCCATTCTACACTGGTGTTGCTGACGGTCCCGTCCCGCCACAATATGCACCATCTCCAGTTACACACAGTCAGGCCGTGTTACACAACCAAGAACCCGTGTATGCTGCAGCACCAGCTTTAGAAAATATTTCTCCAGAATATGCTTCAGCATATCCTTTTCCCCACCCGGACGGCGGTGCTGTTATTGCAACTCATCACCCTAGTCAAGTTCTACAAGCACCAGTAGCTAATTCTCAAGAATATTACCCAGGTGCAGCTGAGCACAGACAACAAATTTTAGTAGGTTCAAATCACGGACCAATCCCTGTTCAATATGCTGCTGCTCATACAGCTGACATCTATGCCAACCCTAACATCCAAGTGCCACACGATTACGAAGCTCTAATTTCAGGATCCAGAGGACAATACGTAGCAGAAGACGCGAGAGCTTATGGCATTAATGTAAATCCACAAACTCAAATTTCAGCACATGAACCAATAAGAGTCAGAGTTTTAAATTCTAATCTTCACAGTCAAATATATGGAGAAGATCCTCGAGGTCAAATTTTAACAGCTGATCCACGGGGTCAAATTTTATCCGCAAACCCCGGAGACCATTACTTAGCAGATGGGAACCAGCAAGCGTTCGTAGATCCTAATGGACATCACGCAGCTCATCCTATTACGTTAAATCCGCATGAGGTGGCACCATCTCCCGACTACAGAGCGAATTACCAGCTTCCAGTTGGTCCGATCAATGCGGATACAATTAATAACGGTCCGATTAATCAGCAAGTCTTAAATCACGGGGAAGGGTCGGGGCCAGCGCGCGTAGCGTTCTTCGTGCCCAATGCCGTTGCTCAACAAGTCCACGAGGAGGCGCCGGCGTCCGCTGTCACCGGCAGCGGTGGCGGCCAGGTAGCGCAGCCGGAACAACAGGCTTTCATCGTTCGAGTGGCCGAACATGAGTCGGCAGACACCGACGGTGTTACATCTCCCTCTGGGTACTACACGCAAAACATTCAGTATTAAAGTTGTTTATTTTCGTCCAACCCCAGTTGATCTTGAAATATACCTACTCGTAGAATCAATTAAACAATGTTAAAATAATAATTATTATATTTATATTAGAATAATAAATGTTTGAATTATAATTTTTAACACATTTTTAAAAATATATTTATATACATAATATTTAATGTCCGAATCTTATCAGTTTTCGTGTTGTTACCCGCATTAACAAAATTTAAGAAATCTGGTCCTGATTCAAATTATTTACTTAATTAATTAATTCCTAAAACGTACACGTAGATATCTATTTTAAAAATTATTGATCATTTAAAAAATTTTACTAATGGAATTAAAAACCAAAAGAAACCTAAGAGGAAAGTAATATTATCAATCATGCGAAATTTTTTATGTGATTGTCGACCTAGTTCTCGGCGTGAACATCATTACAGGTGATTTGTAACCTATGTTTCTACCTGTTTGACAGCTTATTGATTTAGTTGCAGATAGTTTAAGCTTTAGGTAGATAAGTTACGCGTTGGGCGTGTAAATTAGTTTACTTATTAAACAACAGCAAATCATTTGAGTATGCCAATTATATCAAAAGTAACTTTTGCCTGTAACGAACTCGAAAAGATTTTTATCGAATAGAAATACACAAACTAGATTATGGATTTCTTTACTCGAAGAAATTGCAAGAAGGAGCGACTCAACGACAGAATACAAACAAGCGACTACAAAAGAATGTATTACGGTTCGTAAATGTAACAGGATTTATTTGATACGATGTAATATGTAACAGCATCAGGAAATGGGTGACACGTGACAAAATGGAGGAAATTATACCGAATCTCGAGCGTCTGAGTCTGTCAATAATTCTAAGGATTTCTTTTTGATACGTTTAAATCTACACCAGGTATCTAATTTCATATAAGTATCCTTTTGTTGTTCTCAAGTCTTTTCATTGAAACTAGAATTTGTTATTGTATTCAATACAGTTTTAAAGTAACATTTATTTCTATTCTTTTTATTATATATTTTTTAAAGTAAATACAATAAATATTTATTAACATATAATAATAAAATCAGTGTAACTGATGAATACTTATCGCCCATAAAGAAAATAATAAATAAATAACAAAAATATAATAATAATTTACAGTTAAAAATAATTAGGTACCTATACATTACAAATTTTTAAATTAAACAAACTGGTACAATATCTGAAATTATTTCACTTAAACTTTATAATTCGCAAGTTTGTCTTTGCGAAAAGGGATTTGTGAATTTTTAATACAAAAGTTACCTCGCGTGATATTAAGTATTTATCTAAAGGAATATTAAAATAGAGGCAAATTGCAAATTACACGTAAATTGAAAATGGTTTTCCTTGAGAATACCCAATGCGGAATGATTGATTGAAGAAATAATGATTAAATATAATTTTCGAACTAAACAAAGCAAGTAAAATGACATTAGAATAAAGTATAAACTCCGCACAAAATCAGTAAAATAATATAAACCTCAATTCGACATTGTATTTCACCACAAACAATAAACACACAAACTAAACTACATTTTTTAAATGATTAAACACAATTAAACCTGCTATCTTTCTAACATACTAGATTTAATGGATAAAAAAATCTGACGTGGCCGTTACAATACCTCTCGCCTTGACATTGAAGTATTATTATTTAACCTCGTATTTAACCAAATATTAAGCTTTAATTTAAATAAAATACAACAACACCGTATAACATTTGATATAATAATATAAAATAATCATACATTATATTATTTCTGTTTATCTGTCACATTGACAATTTTATTTTTGTTTTAAATTTTATTTCTATTTCGGGATTCACAAATCGTGGTAGGTAAAATTATATATTTAAAAAAATTATATTTCTTTATTGGTTAAAGATATAGAAACAAGTAAGATTAAATATTGTACAATGTAATTTCTTCTTTCATGTGTGGTATGTCAAATTGTAACAATCGCATTATTTTATACAATTTTTGCAAAAAATGTTATAGTGCTACAAGAAAAGTACTATTTCCGGTTGGTGGATTTTTACCAAAATCTTTTCAGCTCTTCATTAACATATATAAATGTATAATGCAAAATATTAGAATTTTATGTTCAGTAGAATTTGAGATAATGAACCGGGACGAAAGGCTATAGTAGGCGTACATACAGACTTTCATACACACACACACACACACACACACACACACACACACACACACACACACACACACACACACACACACACACACACACACACACACACACACACACACACACACACACACACACACACACACACACACACACACACACACACACACACACACACACACACACACACACACACACACACACACACACACACACACACACACACACACACACACACACACACACACACACACACACACACACACACACACACACACACACACACAGACATCATCGTGAAACTAGTCAAAATAGGTTCTAAAGGTGCTAAAACGAGCTAATTGACAAAAATCTCGACATCGAATTTTTTCACGATCCCTATACCTCTCTAGGCGAGAGGTAAAAACAAAGTACAAATCAGATATTCTTTGCGCTTACTACTGCGAATTTTCGATCTATAAAATAGAACATGTTTTAATTTTATAGATAGAAAAGTAACCATGACAAAAAATTTGTATGCCACGGTCCATAATATTCTGTCCGCATAATTATGTACAGAATTCTGTCTGGTTCATAATAAATTATAGATCGTGGCAAACGGGCTTTAGGGATTATAAACCGGTACCGATTTACTAGTATAAATATCGCAAAATTTCTTTAAAAAAAATACCGGTAATTCGTTATTATTTTCCGGTAATTCGATATTTTCTACAGTAACGCAGTGTCTCCAGTTTTTGTGAAGATTAGGTATAAATAAGACTTTTATAATATAGCTGTTTGCTTACTCGTATTATAAACTTCATCTTAGGGAATAAATGCATCCAAATAGCCTCGTATAATAATACAATTATCGAGACAATTATTTTTACATTCAGCCCAAAAGGGAAGTATATAGGAACAGTGAAAACATTCGACTTCGAGATTTTGTCAATAAGCACATTTTAGTATCCTTAGAACCTATTTAAAATACCGGTATATTACAATAAACAGGTATTGAAAGAAAATTGAAAAAATCGGTAAATTTACAATCCTTGGTACCTATACTTTTGTTTGCTTGCTCTAGTTCCAGTATGTAATAGCACATTTAAGGTAAGTGAATACAATATGCCCACCTTAAGGGAGTTTTTATTTTATCAATATAATGATAAATAAGAAACGGCAACTATTCCATGATAAAGTTCAACATGTTTAGACCCAACAAAAAAATATTTGTCGCGGAAGATTGTTTTGAAATACAATATGTTTAAGCTAATATTTTTTAAATCTGTATTTGACCATATTGCTAGCCCAGTGTCGGTAATATGGCCATGTATGAAAAAGTCTGAAATAATTGAAAAAATGTAATCTTTTATTAGTGAAATATTTATTTTCAATAATGCACATTAACTAGCATATATTATTACATTATTTGCAAAAAGGACAAAATAAATAAGGTTATGTTTATTTCTAAAGCTTTACTGCAAATCAATCAGTACAATATAAGCTTGAATACCCATATCTAAAACATAAAATATTGCAAGTCAATAGCACTTCTAATACTTAATTTATAATATAAAACTTGGGGGAAAAATGGGACCTCCAAAAACCTATTTTCACTGACGTCACTCGCTTGCGAATACCTACTGGCCGTATTTCTAGGTTAGACATTACAGTTGTATAAAATCAAATTATATTTAAGACTGCCACATTTCATTAAGTAGCTAAAATATGGACCGTGTGCATATTACCAACATGCGCATATTGTAATCACCTACCTTAATATAATATGGATCCAACACGTCCAAATACCTGGATATTTAATATCTACTTAATTTTCGAGACGTCTGGTCTCGTTTCGTATACTCTTGATCTTATCTCGTTCGCTTTTATTTCGTCTCGTCTCGTCTCGAAAATCGAGATGAAATATCGTCAAGACAAGAAAAATCCTAGGTGAGACGAGACGAAACGTCTCGAATGTCTCGTCTCGCGACAACCTGAGTACATAACCTAGACGAATATTTCTGATGCTCATGTAGCTTTACTTTAAATTTCATGTTTTTAAAATTATTTTATAAAATAATTGCTTGTCGCTTTTTACCTCATGTCATAGAAAGGCATTTTTAGATTGCGTAATTTTTCAATACTGTACTATAATTTGTTTGCCAAATACTACCAATAAAAGACTAAAAAAAACTCTGTTTGCTTCCTCTTGGTGTAGTCAGAATCCCTATTCATGCAGTCATCTTTTTATTCATTAGCTAAAGCGGTTTTGAAGATAATTCTGTGGGACTAGGACTATAATAATGAAGGCAAATTAAAGGTCAGTTTGAACTTGAAGCGTCCGACTGTTATTAAATTATGTGAAAATTACATAAAACACATAATTTGAAATAAAAAGTATTGAAACCGAATCAATATAGAATATCAAAAATGATTGCTGATTACAGGCTCATTTTTATAGAATGAAATGGTTTTATGACAATAATAATATTATAATTAATGCAACGGATAGTTGAGAGTATTTTGTGACTGATTGTCATTACAACAATCCCAATCTTACTGCATATAAAATCTCCCCTGTGATGTATTCTCCACTAACAGCCATTAGCATGGACGTTGCTAGAATATTATTCTAGGGAGGCAAACTGTTTATGAAATTTAAGTTAAGTAAAAAATATGGCGCGCGGGTGTACTTATAAATACGTATGTACGAAATTGCGCCGCAGACAAAAATGTTCTAGTATATTAGTTTTGGAGAAGAAAAACTCTATATTAGGGGGCCGAAAAATCATATCAAATTTTGTATTGTGGATAAAAAAAGCTATATAAAATATACGTATTCGAATACCTAAGCAATATAATCTTTCATTACATTGAATATAAAACTGTATTTAGATTTAATTTGCATGTATTGCATTCGCCCTGTTGGTTCCATTAGGTTTCGCCCCCTGTCCTTACTCGCCACTCGGCAGTATTACAGTACGGTTTTTCACTCAACATAAACTATAAACCTACAGGGAGGCGCGTGAAAATTTTTAACATCAATGGATGTGTGATTTAGAAATTTGATCAAAATTGTTACTTTTTTACCTTCCGCTTACCTGTAAAGGAAGGTATTGGAATCATGCAAAAAATCGGGTAGTGAGTTTTTAGTGGATGAGCACGAATTAGGGTCCTTACAACTCATTTTTGATAGTTTCACGATGATGTCTGTGTGTATGTGTGTGTGTATGTGTGTGTGTGGTCAAGGGTTGTTAGTCGCATAACTCAAATACGAATTACCCGAAAATTTTGATATTTGGTATTTAACATTTCTATATAAATTGGAAGAGCTCCCTAGATTTTGGTACAAATATCTTCATCGGAAGTGATATTTTTTGAAGATTGAAAAGGTTAATTGTCAAAATTGTATATAAATTTGGAAAAATTTAGTATTTATTTGTAATGAGAATAAGTGGAAAAGTTATTTGCAACTTACGTTATAAAAAAATTGTCTTTATCTGGTAGCATTAAAGAACTGCAGTAAAATTTAAAAAATAAATTTATCAAATAAAACGTTGAAATCTTGTAATCCATGTTCGGTTGATTTTTGTTTCTGCATAAAAAATATTGACAGATGAGACGGGTGACAAGTTGACATACTAGCGCTATATAAGTCATAAGTCAGATATAAATGTAGTAATTGAACAGAGGATGGCTTCAACACAGCAGAGTTTTCCTGTGAATGAATCTTTTTATTCAGGTGATGCAAATTTCTGTGTTTGAATATTTTAGATTTTTATTTGTATATTTTAAATGGACACCGGATTGTACGTATACATTTCTGTTTAAAGTCTAGATATGGCGGAAGGTTGTGTGATGGCCACGTCAGATTTTTATTAAATTATCATTTGTTATTTTCGGACAACGTATAGTTTAATTATTTTTATTGTTGAAATCTAAAATTTTATAATCAGAATTTTTAAAATCCTGTAGAGTATTTTTATTTGACTGGAAAAATTATATTATGATAGAAAACAACTAATCGGCAATCAGTCAGGATGAAAAGGAATGAAGTAAAAGATTTTACTCACATCTCATTTCTATTTTTATTTGCATAACGTTTCGGTCACACAGCGGTCATCATCAGATGCTCAAAAATAATATAAAGTAATAAACACATCACGAAAAATGCACAATTTCTTTTTCAGTATTCAACAGTAACGACATTTAACTATGAACAGCCACGCGGGTTAATTTGACAACCAAGCAGGGAAAATAAACTGTCAAATCAACCCGGGAAATTGTGCATTTTTCCTCCGTTATAACATCTTCTATTAAACGGAGAAGTTGAGTCTGTGATTATGTGACATATCTCCTTCAAATGTTATATCAAACTATTGTCTAATACAGCATATCAACATAAAGATAAATAAAAACAAACCTTTTTTATAGTTTAAAAAATATCAACAACATATAAATATTGTCACATAAAAGGGCGCGTAATATAATTTAAAAAAAATGTATTATGATTCCCTCGTCCTGACTTGTTGCTTTGTTCAAGTTCAGAAGATCAAATTAGGAAGCATTTAAGTGGTTTAAAGAAAAGACGTGATAGGTGTCTTACTGAAAATGATTTGAAATATAAATACCATAAACAAGGGGGTTTGAATTGAATAATATCATTACTAGTCAAGATCTCATGATAAAACATTAGTCCGGCTCTGGGAAGAAAGCATCTCGATTATAAATCATCCAGTGCATTATGAGTGTATCCCGAGTCGAGTTCGGACTTGAAAACGAAGTAGGTTGCCTTAGGGAGAGTGTAGTGTTCGCCAAACTAACAGATCAATATTCTGGTCAGATTCCCGTCAGATTTGCTTCCAATATTCTATCAACGCCCGGCGAAATTATCTTCCTTTGGCGACGGAAATTCAGGGCCACTGGACCGTATTTGCCAACACCAAGACTTTTTCTGTTATTTTATTCTGATTTAAAAATAAACTTTGAATTGACTTGATTTCCGTCTGCAATACGAGAACGCTGAAATTTTTCAGATCCTGGATATAAAATATGATGAAATTTGAAACAGTTCTAGTTTTTATATTCCTAGAGAAATCTTAATCTTACTTATCTAGTCAAAAAATCGATCTAAGTTCTCATTATAAATTTCTTATTGTAATGCATTATTATCAACATAATTTTTTGTCATTGCAGGTACTAGAGTCCGTGCGCTCAGAGAAAGGATACATGGTCGCTAACGCGCAGCATGTACTGTCCATGCCCAACCCTAAAATGTTAGCAATAACCTCCGTATTTGCATATTCGAAATCACTTTGAAACATCCATACCTTTTTGAGTATAAACGAATATTTTTTGTCTCTGGGCATGACTCTACCGCCGTTTTAAAGTGTTTTATAAAATATTTATGACATATTTCAAGTCAAGTTAAGCAGAAATATAGGAATTTTGTATTATCTTAAAATAATTCATATTTTAGACATAGGCTAGCAGATTAGGTTTGATTAGGATTGATCTATAAAGATTCATATGACTTATGCCATATACCTACTTACTTCCAAGGGCGGATAGGCCCAACAGGATACCGGGAAATTTCCCGGTGGGCCGGCTGGTTGTGGACCGGTAGCGGTCAGTTAAATTTTATAAATATGAAAGCCCTAAAAACTTAATTTTTAAACTACTTAAATTGAAAATGTTGATATAATAAATAGGTATTTCAGTTATTTTAATAGTTCTTCAGAATAAATCAAGAACGAACCTATAAAAAAATGCAGCATTGTAACAAAAAAATCTATTTTATGTGGCTCACGAACTCCTTTCATGCTAAAACTAAAACTAATCTAATATTTTTAAATAAATAATTGATTATACGAAAGGATATAATCTGTATCAGTAGTATAGTATATTATACACTACGATAGTGTAATAACTACTAACTAATATAATAACCCTCCTTGATGTTGAACTTATTGCGTTGCTTTCTTCAAAATTTCTAAAATGTTATACTGTGGCTTTCGTTTCTTTTTCAGATTTCACATTTGGCCCGGTCAACGAAAAACTTTACCTTGTTTTAAAATAAGTAATTAATATATTTTAGTTATATTTTTTGGATAATTAAATATTATATTTATTTGAAGTTTATATAGTTATATAGGTACATCAAACTGAGATATGCAACCTTATTACTTAGATTATTATTTATCTTTCATGTAAATTATATTCTCCTAAAGGTTTCGGCCGATAAAATTACTTTCCCGGGCAAGCCGCCCCTGATTACTGCCAGATATATAACAAAAACATAATATTTTCTTCTGAACCGCTTAAAAATTTAAAGAAAGTAAAGTATAAAACTACAAGTACCTATACCGTCTTACCACAAACTAGGTATCTTATCTCCATACAAGACAGCTATGGTTATTATTTTTACTTTGTCCAGTAACGCTAAAAGCTTCTTAAATGATTGAATTAAAGTGTTGACAAATTTAATTTCTAAAATTTTAAATGAAAGGCAAAAAGTGTATTATATATAAATAATATCTTGGTTAAATATTTATTAAAAATGTACTAATATACCAAAATCAGTAATAAATAATAAAAGTCTTGCAATTGCAATTTCCCCTCTGTTTAAGTTTTAAACTGGTATAAATCACACAATAGAAGTAATATCAATAACAATCATATTAATTATAACATTTTGCAATCTAGAATAAAAAATAACTACCTTTTGCATTCTCGAATGATTTTTTTAGCTCGCTATGCTCGCAATAAAAACTTTCATCTACGAATGCAGAAGTATCATTTCGCAATCTAGAATCAAAAATAATTGTTTGTGGACTCAAAACAGTTCGAAAATTATAGATTTTGGAGAGTAGGTTCCATATAGATCAATTTTTGTAAATTTTAAATTATATAAAATTTTTAGTGTGATTTTTAATTTTGATGTCTCTGGTATAAATGTAACACATTTGTAGACAGATATGCAGTATTTTTTAAATTAATGACTTAAAGAATTAAAGTAGGCATACCCTTCTAGATAGAAGATAAATGTTTTAATTAAATAATTAATTTAAACAAATATCCCATTAACTTTCCCCCATCATCCAATATATTGTCCGTAAAAATGTATGAAATAAATACCGGCAAATTAACGCCGCCGTTTTGCAGTTAATTAACGGTATATAACAAATCGCGAGAGGTTTTTCCAACCTTAATTGCAAATTCATCGCTGATTGTTGCGGCTATTAAATCAAACCAACCGCAAACATAAACAGAGAAAACGTTGATGTCGATGGCAACACACCGGAGTGGATTCGGGACTCCGGGGATGCTGCGTTTCCGGTGTGTGTGATGTTGATCGCTAACCGGAAGTTGTCGAGTAGCTGCCGCATGAGCCATGTCGCTGAAATGCTGAAAAGAATCTGTAATGGGTCAGCTCCATTTACTTGAGAGCTATGTTGAAGGGGACTTAGAAATTGAACTCTTGTAAATAATCGTGAATAGGATGAGAACATAAATAAATCGCCCTAGCTTTGAATGTTTTATATTGAAATGTATAGCCATTTTTTGTATGGTCTAAAGCGCAAAATATATAATTATAGCGCGTTTTTGTCAAATAACTATTCATTATTAATGCCTCTATTTTATAGTCAAATGTCAAATGCTCATAAACTATTGCAGCTTAAAAAAACAAGGTTTCATTTTGATTCATCCGAACATAAATCCGGCAAGCAGTACCATATACATAATTTTTATATTATTTTTAGGTTTATAAGTTCGAAAATATTTTCCTTAAATGAATATCCAAGATGTTATTGTAATTAATTATTTTAAAGAAAAACAACAACAACAAGAAACAGACTGCATTAAATTTTGTGTTTATACAGAATTATCTTTCTTTGTATAATTAAATATTAAAACAATAAAATTAATTATCATAATTTACATTCTATAAATATTAACTTGTAATTTACAGCTTTTAGCAAACAAGGAAACTGAGAATAAATCAAATATATGTTCGGATTTTCCAATATTATTAATTCTATTTTCACGCTTGGAATAATTTATGATATTTGAATAATATGTCTTGTAAAATGAGTAACTAAAGATTCAATTAAAGAATATTATCATATCTAAAGTAATAACTAAATGTATAATACAAACTATAATATTACCTTTGCCACATGCTACGCCACACGATCATTGATCATATTTTAGTCCAAATCATTGCATAGTATTGCAAAATTAAATAACCTATTTAATATACAAAATAATGACGTCACAGCAACATTTCTTTTTTAGTTTATTTTTAAATAATATCATAATTATTTATTTTTATTTTTACTTAATGTTAACATTAGGTAGTAGGTATAGATAGTGATAAAAACATCATTTTCAGTACCATACAAGTAGTAGTAGCTCCATGGCAAAAGTATATTACGAAGGAGAACTGGGAAAACTGTAATGTAAAAATCGGAATATTGTATCCGTTACTCAGCTTACGTAAGATACGCGTATCTTGGATACAGTACCTAGATACGTGTGAAAGAGCCTTAATATAGAAAATTTGTACAATTTTAAAATTATATAAGGTGTAGGTATAGTTAATTTAATTATCAGTTAATTGTTCTGTTATTTATTAGAATACCAGGGGCATTATTGCATAGTCTATGTGTCTATTTATATTTTATAATAAAGACGCGTTTAAAATGTATTTCATTAATTATTTCTCTAATTATTATTAACATTCAAAACGTTGACAGTTTGAAGAAAAAACTGACCTAACTACTTTAATAAAGTGTCTCGTTTGGAAGAGATCTTAGTTTGTCGCACAGATATAACGAGTAAAAAATATCATACTAATTATTATCATGCCAAATTCCAAATGTTAATTTATACAAGGTGTTTCTATACCTCTGCACGAAACTTTAATAGGTTATATATTTTGATATACTGATCACAGAAAAAACAGATTATTTCAAAATTCGCAAAAATCAGAATAGTGAAATTATTAGTGCAACCAGTTTGAACGTCTAATTAACTGTTTATTTGTTATTTATAAAATTTAATTATAATTATAAAAAAATACTATCATACTATTTAAAAATATAACGTAATAATTACCTAATAAATAAACAGTTAAATGGAATTTCAATCCAAGTGGCACTAAAATTTTCACTACCCTTTTGCGAATTTTGAAAAAAATATTTTCTTCCTATACTCAGTATATCAAATTATATAACCTATTAAAGTTTCGTGCAGAGATATAGAAACATTCTGTATAATTTGTAGAGTAGCGCACTACAAAACGGTAGCAATGAGGCAAGCTGAGAGACAGACTTATGGCGTATAACATTTGTGGCGTATCTCTATCACTGTCTAGCTCATGGAGAATAATGGGCAAAATACTACACGTTATTAAATACAAACAGGTACCTACGTAGTTGTAGTATAGAGTTCACTGTTTGAAGTACAACAATGTGCTTTAAAGTTCCCACATGCACATTGTAATAATTTGTGTCCTTTTGCCTCAATATTTTGGCAAAACCAGTCAGTACGCATACTTCCCTGTTCTCTTGTGCACATCTGTGGATTTAGGAAATCTATAATGACAGTGACAAATTTCATTAAGTATGGGATCAAGCCCTTGATGGATGGTGCGTGCCCATCATTCTGACACCGATACAAGTATTTTACACTGTAAACGCGGAGCTTAATATTTTGAAATTCTAAGCTCTTTACATGTTATGCGCTTTCTTCATTTATTCCACCAAATTTGCCACATGCCACATAATTATAGTACAATGTGGATTTTTCATACATGTCTGTCACATGACTGTCGCAAGGAGTGTTAGTTTTAATTAAATGACGCAAAATTAGAAGAGGGAATTAAAGTGTTCGCGAAATTATTCCGGTGATATAAGACATAATATATCAAATACAATTTATTAGACTTTCATATTCGATTTGTTTATTCGATTATGTACTATGCTTTAAAGATAAAGCACTAATGGCGATAAGGCTAAATAATGTACTGCCTGAATAAAAACAATTTTATTTTACATGGATAAAGGTTTTATATTTTTATGTTTGTATGTACCTACGACAAACTAATAATAACTCTTCCATACAACAGACACATTTTAAAATCGAATTGTCGTTGTCTGACGATCAGTTTTTTCATCAAACTGTCAATGTTTTGAGTGACATAATTTACTAATGTGAATTTAATACAATGCCATTAAAATTATTATAAGGAGTTGTGAATCATTCTATATAACGTGACATTAGTAATTGAAAGTAGGTAGGTATTACAATTTTTTTAAATAAGAAGATTGTCTGTGAATTTTGTAGCAAATTAGTTTTTTTCTGTCATACAGTTTTTTTGCAATATAAACATTGTAAAACTAATTGCGCAGATAGTTATTAAATTAATATTTCATCATGCACTCATAGCAAAAACTAAACATAACTTTTTATGAAGGTTATCGAACTTTATCACTAGTATAGAAATAAACCTTTGGTACCAATAGCAACAGAAGTTACGAGTATGATAAAAGAAACATTGAAAACATGTCATTCATAATATTCATATTATGTCAAATTTATTAATATAAATGAGCTGAATCATATAAAATACTATAAAGTATTTGTGCATTAAAGATAATATAAATACTAAAAAAAATTATTAAATAATTTAACAAAAAATTTAATCATAGTATTTTTAATATGGATTCGAACTGCATAAAATTATGGTTCAGGCTCTGTTTGCGGTTCACATTGCTTTATAGGGTTCGGTTTTGTTCCGGTTTTCATATTTTGAGATATAGTTTAAAATGTTACGAGTTACTACTTAATAATGACAGCGTTGATAAATTACCAAATATAGTGTAGATGTACTTGAACGTAAGTAATAATATGTTCAGGAAGGCCTTTACTAATAATAATAAAATGTTCCACGAAAATCTAAAAAGATGCTCTTTATAAATAAATCGTTAATTAATTAATTAGCTTAAATATGTTAAGAATTCAGTTAATGTTTTAATTAAAAATGTTGGATTAATTGGGTTTTCTAGAATTTATCAACAAGAAAGGAATCTTTAATTGCGCAAATCAAAAATATTTTGCATGCCAATATCAATTAATGTTCTAATTTAACACTTCATAATGATACTTATGGTAAACAAGTTGCAAGTAGATCCAGACAAAAATAAATCACGAGTTGTCAAAGTACCAAATTATTTACAAATCTTAACTTCCCTATTCGATAAGCCTTACAAAGTTTCTTTATATTTTTACGTAATATCTTTGAAAAATTATACAACCACATGGCTTTTATTTTTTGTCAAAAGAATATCAATAAAAAATATTTTAAAACAGAAAATTCCCTCTTGTGTGTTTTTATTGCGCGCGCACACGCTCTACCCTCCCATATTTTCAAAAAATACAACGGCAGCAAATATTTGGCCCGAATCGGAAATAGGATTCGAGTGTAAAAAACTAACCAAACACTGACGTCACGGACCGCACTTTGTTCGTAAGAGATATAATTCTTATGAACTGAAATACAAACATGTTTTTGTTGAAGTACTGGCTGGAGGCTCGCCTGGCGTAGCCAATGATAAGCGATTAACAATTTAATCCCGTTTTTGATTTTGGAATAATAAAATTTACTCCGTGAAAACTGTATTCATAATTTGAAACTGTAAAAATCACAGTAAGAGAAAAGTAGGTAATCATATTTTAGATTACGATGAATATATTTAATGTGAAAATGAATAGCGAAATATACTTATATTTTATTGTAAATTTTAACTACTACAAATATAAATATTTATTTATAATCTAGGTAGATGAGAACGGAAAGTCAACTTCCTATTTCTAACCCTATAAGATAAATAAACTAAATTTTCTAGTTAATTAGTAATTTATGAATCAATAAATTATAACTCACTTGCATCCTAGCAACGAGCTATTATAGATTTTTAAGGTGAAAGTCTATAAATTATAAATGATAAATAAAAGTACCTAGCAGGTACCTATTTATAAATTAATGGAATATTAATACGGAATTTTGTATGATTAAGAGCGAAATGTATATAGCTATAGAAATATAGGAAAAACAGTGATATTCAGTTTATTTTATTGTGAATATAATACTAATGTAATATATGAACATTTTTATATTATTATAACAATACCTTTGTATTTTATATTCAGTGTGATGTATAGATATTTACCATTTGCATTGAATTAGGTATATTTGCTTATGATATCTATGTTATGATCTTTGCAGTAAGCAAGAATTAAATGCAATTTTGCTACATTATAAATCTGTTACTTTGTAAATAATATATTTTTATTTACTTTTATGAGTAATTAATAAATAGCATTAGCAACAATAAATATTAGTTTTTAGCCGTCCAAAACAAAAACTGATATTATTTTTAATGCTCAAAACAAACCATGTAGCCAATTATAAGCGATGAACAACATTAAATGCCGTTTTTGCATTTGAAATCATAAAATTTATCGAGAAAAAATTATACATTATGTTCGTTTGTTTTTGTTTTATGCGTTCCAACATAAAATTGCGATTTTAATAGAAAATAGGCATTATGGAATGCTCGTACACAATACTAGCAAATCAAAACTAACAAGACTAACATTTTGATAATGCATTTTTATTCCGAGTTTAAAACTGGATTGTTTCACTGTTTATCGATTTTAATTCGACTGCTAATTAATATTGACTACTGTTTTGTTATTGCTACTGTAGTCTCTACCATTTTAAATACAATTTTCCAGTAGTGTTCAAAATTGAATTTCTCATTTTAAAAATAATATTAGTTTGAAATACTTTAGCGGTTCTAACAATTTTCCCCCAACATAATAATTTTGTAGCCAATTTTACACAAAATGGTATAGATATATTTTAACAATAATAGTCGGAATATATCCAATTTCAAGTATAAACAATAATTTAATGCTGACTACCCGCTACGAATTTTATACAGCCAGTGGTAGCACAAAGATCCAGTATCTGTATAGGTAAGAGAGTTTAAATCAAAATCAAACCGATAAAATATCACTATACTCTCTCTTAAAATTCTGAAACGGGTAGGCAGTTCCTGGTTGGTAAAAATCTTAAACCTTTAAATGCAACAATTCTTTTTACTTTCCCGACCCAGGGCCGTGGTGCAAGGGCTGCGGGGCACACGGACGCCATCTAAAGGGTTACACAAAAATTTAAAATATATTTTCAGAAAATTTTACAAAGCCACGTGTTTATAGCTAGATACTTACCTACTAGTAAAATAATATTATTAGGTGTACCTACTACTATTATTATTTATGACTTTATTTAAAAATCATTGTTTGTAACTGGTTACAGCAATTTAAAAAATAAACGATTGCAAAATGACTTGTTTAAATCCAGATCTAATAAATCTGATGACAATGATATTTCACCGATGTCAACTATAACTCTTCTATAGTAATTTAAATTTTACGAAATAACAAATGTTTAACGATCATATATATATATATATATATATATATATATATATATATATATATATATATATATATAAAGTTTTAAACACAAAATTAGAAATTGTACTAATTAGTATTCGTAAATCGTTCCATAGATTCAAAAAACGTGTGTATTTGGGTTCATTATTATAAGTTACCTTATTCCTCAAGTTATTTGGAAAAAAATCTGTTCGCTAAATTAAGCACTAAAATCAAAATTTTAAATATAAAATTTGGTAATTAAATGTTTCTATTTTTTTAGTTAGGTAATTTACCGAAAAAATCGTAACACACGCACACACACTTTACTTACATAGAGGTTTCAGAAATGCTCACCGGTCGGGATGACATTTGTTATTTTAAGTTAAAACGTCTCAAACTCAACAACTTAAAAAAATTATTTAGATTTTTTTCGATTTTTTAAAAATGTGTATAATTTTTATATTTTTTGATATATTTTATAGAAATACCAGTTAATCAATAGTTCTGAGGTAGTTGGCGGACGCCATAATTATTCTCGGCACAAGGGCGCCGTATACACTAGGAACGGCCCTTCACTCGACCTATATAGTAGGGGGAGTGCCTATTAATTGTAATCGTGAGTTTTTGACATGTCGAGATTTTGATGAATCTCGATAGTTTGGACCCTACTAAACCAAACAATAATTGTTTTTAAAAAGTCGATCCGTGGGTGTCTGGATGTTAAAAACCCGTTGGAATTTTGGACTAAAAATTTATATTTAAGATCTTGGGCCAAAAACCGACTTAAAGTTCGGTAGTGCGTTTTATTCAACTAATGGTACCAACTTTATAAACTGAACTTTTTTATTTTTATTAAAATACTATCAAAGCTCTCGGGAATAAAATTCTAGTTGAAGAAAAAAAAAGTCGGTGTGTTTTGGACTGAAATTTTATATTTAAGATCTTGAGCCAAAAACTGACTTAAAGTTCGTTAATGAACTTTATTCGACCAGTGGTATAAACATTATAAGTTGAACTTATTTATTTTTATTGAAATACTATCGAGTGTGTATCAAATAAAAGCTCCCGGGAAAATAATTTTAGTAGTATAGAAGAATAAAAATATCAATTTAACAATCATCAATTTTTTTTTTAATTATTCAAATAAGTAGATAAGTTTAGTAAAAATGTAAAAATTCTATTTATGCGATTTGTTTCACCAAAAATTATTCAAATTTTTTCAAGTGTATCCATTATTATTATTATAATGTATTATCAAATTAAAGCTCTCCGGGAAAGAATTCTAGTCGAAGAATCAAAAACAATATTTAAACGATGGTGCACTTTCACATGTTATTCAAATTATGTCAAAGTTGGTATCAACTTAAATCTTCCGGGAAAATAGAAAGATTTATTTAAATTTTGTTGAATGAAGTATAAAATTAAAGCCATTACGAAAGTAAGTTAATAAAACTTAAAGTGGTGGCCACAGCAGATTTTTAATTTAAATTATTAAATTAATAATACATTTAAGAGCATGGCGCCATAATATGACTGAACTTTAGAATTAAAATTTCCCAAAGAAAGTGATTGAAACATTGGTGAAAATTAAAAGAATATCTTATTCAAGACAGATAAGATTATCGAAACAAGTAGAGCAAGAAAACTCATACCCACATAATTAGTAAAATGTAGAAACTAAATAAATTTGAACTTTTAAAACATAAAAAACTGTCTAGAATTGATTTGACCTTTGACATGTCAACATGTGACCTAGAAGAAGATATGAGAATGATAGATAAGAGATGAATAAAACCAAACTTGATTTAACACTTTGCTCAGTTTTAACCGGTGACATGTGCGAGAAAAGGATTGAGAGTACTATGACTGACAACAAAGGTATACATGAGGAGAATTCCAGGACCGGCCTGGCACAGTATGCCACTGAGTCTGCACAGGCCAAACAGTTCCCACAATACCTAGCAGCTATTATTGGTAAGCAAAATAAGTACTTATTTAAAAAATTTAAGAATTTGAATAATTTAAAGTAAAACAAAATTGACATTAGGTAATAATTGAAAAATTGAAAATATTCTATAATCATGGATTTGTGGCTTTACTTGACTCTTGAAGTGTCACACTTCAGTAATAATGGGTCGTTAACCAAAATTTTTAATTTTTCTTATGAATCTTCAGGAATTAATGTTGCTAAAAATATATTTTTCACCTTTTAAAAATGCAACATTAAAATGCAAACATAATTTTCAAATCGCTCTGTTCAAAAACACCTTGAATTCGCGACGACAAACATTTTGGTCCTTCTTTATATTATCTGTCTAACGTCAAAGGCAAAAATCATAATTTTCAATTAAATTATTAAAGGACATAAAATTTAAGCAAACAAATTCAAAAAACTCCAAAAAAACCCGGCTAGGATGCGTTTTATATATAAAATCCAGGGATTTCTCAACCCTGTTAATGGCCAAATTTTATTTTTATTAAATTTTATAATTATACAAAAGTAACGTAAAATTATTAAAGGAATTTTTTTTGTTATCCCCATTGGGAATCTTTGATAATGCAACATAATTTATACAGGTTGGTGGAGGTGAAATGCGAACATAGGGAAATATATGACAATGGAGTTATCATGCTAGGCATCTTGATATACGTGGAATAAGTACTGTCAATGTCAAAGTAGCTGTCATATTATTGAAATTTTTATTTTCATTAAAATATTTTCTTTGCATAATAATGTATGTGTGCGAGCAGAACGAGAAAGTTTACATGCACTTTAATATTTTATTATTATCTCTGTTATTGATTACTCTTTTCGCCACACAAATTCACATTACTTCGTTTTGTGACACTACTACAAAATATATCAAGATACCTGGCAAAAAAGTTCGATTGTCATGTATATGTTCCGTATGTTCGCATTTCACCTCCACCAACCTGTATAAACACTACTAGACATAATATTCTTGCAGATTTTGTTTTTATAAAACAACAGTTATAAAAATTAAAGAAAATTTAGATTATTATTGTTCTAAGCAAACTAAAACTGGAGTTTGTGTCAAAAATATTTTTAAATAATTTTTGAGTGTTTCATTATTCTGAATCCTAGTTTACGATCTGTTATGCGTTTCTGCAGCAAAGAATGTAGCATAATATAGATGTATATGTTCTTCGAAAATCACTTGACAATGTTAAATAAAAATAACTCAGTTGTTAATTACATAAAATTGTTTCAATAAAATATTTGTTACACTGAAATTAATTTTTAGAAACTTAGAATTAAACAAAATGTACCTATATCACTCTTTTTGTTGCACATAAATTATTTTAACAACAAAATGGGAACAAATAAATAAAAAAATTAAGTTCATTGCAAAAGAAGAGATATTAACAAACATTCTAAGAACAGTTTATATATACTTTATTAATTTGTTAATAATATATTTTATATGTAAAATAATACTTGATCCCCAAGGATGTAAATGGGTTAATACTTTGTTTAAAAAAATAGGAATTTTATTCACTATCAAATAAAGCTGTATTTAGAACTAGAACTAATGACAATTTGTAATTAGTTTGAGAATATATTAAGACCATAATGATTGTTTTAATTTTGTAGCTGTGAATGACTTGGCGGTTCTGAATACGTACAATAATTTGATTTTTTTGGAATTGATGCTTAGAAAAATTCATGATAAGTAATTTAAAATTAAAGTTAGTCCAAGAATCAGTTTTAAAAATATTATTTGCACAAAAAATATAAATAAAAACTAAAATAAAATAGTGTTGGTGTGTAATGTGTTTCATGGAAACATATTATATTATGTTCAATTTTATATGTAAAGTACCTACATAAAATTTTAATATTTTTATCTGACACAAATAATGAAAGATTTTAAATTGTTTTGTCCATTTTCACTAAACAGTGTTAAATCAATGGGTCATTTCATGTTGCCTCTGCATTAATGCAAACATATTAAATTTTATGTGTCTATTTTATATTCTGCATTTACCTAATGAGATAATATAGTGATTCGTATTTTATATTATTGAAAATACATTAATTTTATCTCGATAATGACAACTCACACAATATTATAATTAGCTTGCTACACATGATAAAAACAAAAATATTTCAAATAAATTTGTTTAATCACCGTAAATTACAAAACCAATGTTTGGTGAAAAAATTTGTACAGTGCAAGAAGCGTATAATAATAAATATTTACAAAACAAAAAAGAATTTAAATTAATTCATCGCAGAAACGAGCCATAAAATTGTGATAACTCAAAAAAAGCAAATTATCGAATATCTTTTTGTAATCAAGGCGCCACAATCGCAAATTTGCACACCACGTTATCTGCATTCAACACGCTATGACTTTAATTAATTAAAATCTCTGATCTGAAAGGAATTCGATCAACCAAAGGGAAAAATTATTCAACATAACTGCCATATTGCTCTAACAAATTGTTCTCCATCTTTTGATAGTAGGTAATAAAATGTAACATTGCAATGCTGAATTGATAATAAAATTATAGTGAAAAATTGTCTCGAAATGAGCCAAAGTTCATCGTAAAACCAGACGTAAACAATAGATAAGATGAACATAAATTTTGTTGGGAAAAAACTTAGCATTTTTCATATAGCAACATTAGATAATTAATACTAGTTCAATATCAATATGAACAATGCAATAAATTCAATATTCTCTATTTTATTGATCACTAATATAGTAAAAAATTAATTGTCTAAAAACAGCTGTCTTGTATGGTTCTAAAGACCAAAAAAGTGAAAATATAAGCGATAGATATTATCAAGTTTATCAACAGATTCCAATTATAACTTCATTTTAATGCTAAATGCTATATTTAGTCGTAATTCCTTTTTACATTTTATTCGGTATTTACATACTTTTTCATAACTATGTTCATATATAAATAATAATACGTCATTTTATACCTTTTAAGTTTTAACCTACCTCTAATTATTTGTATTTCTCAAGTTTACTTAGGTTCGAAAAAGATCAGATATTAGGTAACAGTCGTTGTTAATATACTACAAATGATGTAAAATATGAAATGGAACTGATTTAAATAATTAATTGTATTTCAGAATTTTCTGAATTTGACAAAATTGTAGGTACCTATTTCGTATTCAAATTTTAAAGGTAAGAATAAAGTGTTCAATGTTAAAAGATTTTCAAAACTGCGTTGTATACACAAAAATAATATAAAGTAATGTAATGTTTTTGTTCGAGATAATAAATTAATCGATTTAAAAGTTGTCCGCTATCAATAAAATACAAGAAGCAATTTGAGCAGTTTTTGTTAGCAAGTTTGTAACGCTCGGAACTCAAAATATCGGAAATTCACTTGAAATTCAAAACACGTAACTTCTTCATTGATTTAAGTGTCTTCCGCTCGCCGCCAGAAAGAGCTAATAAATTTGAAAGTTTCGTAACAACGTTCAATTATTGTGAACATCGGAAAACTTTGTCCCAACTATCGATCTTCGTGTGCACTTTTAATCGGTTCCTAATCAGCAAATTGCTGGTATCCGTTGACCGAAGTAATCAACTGTCAGTTATTGGTATTTTAACTAGTTTTACTAACTTTTCCGTCAAATAATATACTAACTACTTTGCTTCATAGATAATTTGACAACTGATATTTTAAAATGTCTCATTTAATGTTTGTTTCTTTCGTTATTTTAAGTTTTGACTTGGGAGCTGTGATAAAAGTAGGCCGGTACGTCGTACCGGTAAGAAAAATACAGCCGGTACGGAGTACCGTTAAGAAATTTTCACAAATAAGTTTATTTTTGACGATATTATAATTATTATGCTGTATTCATATTACCAATAATATTATAATACTTCTAAAATTTCAGAACTTCTAATTGGAGTGAACCAAAATCATTTTTAATATAACGAATGGTATCACATTGATATTTTTTGCGTTTCGCTGACCAATTCTCCGTATTAAAAGTGTTAAATACTTGATCTTGAATACAAAATTATACGAGTATGTATGATTTTCAAATAAACTGGTTAATTTCAGTTCAGTATTCAATTTAAAAATTGGGTACTGCACTAGGGGGATAATGGTAAATATTTCTTATTATTATTTAATTATTTATTTATATATATATATATATATATATATATATATATATATATATATAATTTCTAAATTTTTTGAGACCACTAGGGAAAAAATTAACATTCAAAATAAATTTTACCCTTGCTAGGATTTAAAAACTATCTGGCGCATGCGTAGGTACCTACTGAATAGTTTCGATTGGAGTGGGCGTAACTATAAAATTAAAAGTTATGACTATGTATAGTATACGTAATTTGATGCAAAATTTTATCATTATAATTATATTTTGATATTACAGTTATAGTAGGTATATTTGTATATTATTACATTATAATTTAAATATTTATATAATTTAATCTCTCCGTGAACGCCAATTTAAATAATAAACAATATTACCTACTTCAAAATTTTGAAAACATAAAAATTAGTAACTTCTTATTTTTGCTCCAGAATTTTCTTTAAAATATTTAAATTTATTTTCTTTATAAAAGAGGGCTATGCATTTATACGTATCGTAGAATAATTTCCCAAGAGAACAAAACTTGTTTGTAGGCGCACTTCTGCATATAAAGATGAATGTATAAATATCAGAATATCACTCTTGGGATAACATAATAATTAATGCAACAGAAATGTGTCCATAATTATTTGACAAATATATTCACGTTATTTGAGAGAAACCATTTAATTTCTTGTCATTTAAATTGCCTATACATGGTCAGGGAATTCCAGAATAAGTTACCTATGTAGGTTAATATTCATAAATATGCTTCAGGGTGTGTCATCAAAAATAAAATTATACTTATATTATTTTCTTTTAATACTGAAAGTTGAAAGACTGTAAAATATAAGTAGGGACAGGGGAGATCGGAGTTGGTTGTTACGGGGATAAGTTTGTTGTTACAGAGCATATTACAAATAATGCAAAATAGGTATACTTTAGAGATGTGCTATATAGACACAAACGTCCGCTATCGCCTCCTATACTCTAGTGGCGTCTACATAGTCATACATATCTGTCTGTGGTGACCAAAAACAACATGTTTGTAACTTTTATTTATCTTCGTAATTTTGGTCTCATGTCGTAGATAGTGTAGAAAATTGATAGCATTGTTGTTATTTTTGTTACTTCCTTGTTTATGAAATCACAATGATTTTAAAAATAGTGGGTTAGGTACTTGCATGATTTTTTTATAAAATATTTTTAAAAAAGAGATCAGAACTTGGGACACGTATTTCTAATTTTAAAAAAAAATTAACAAGCCAAAATTAAAAATCTTATGTAGCCAGCACATATAACCTCTCGCCTATTCTACTAATTCTATTAATTTTATAAATAATTACTTACATATCAAATTTAATAGTTTCATGTTCATGTAATTCATCTAAACGATATAATGTAAACCAAGATACGAAAGATGTCAAATGTACTGTTTTTGTTATAATAATTCAAATTTTGTGTAGAAACAAAAAACATATGACCATGGACAACAAAATATAGGAAAATCAAAAAAACTAGTATATAAATTGTACTTTATTTTATTGTTAAATACTAACAGTTTCAGGAAATTGTATTTAAAATTATCTGTAGCAATAGATAATTATATTTTTAATAGCTAAAATTGCCATAAATAAATAATATGCCAATTTATTTATGGAAAACTATATCAAGCTTCAAAAGTACTACTTTCGGTTTGTGGATTTCCACCAAAATCTTATCCGCTGTTAAGATCTTTGTTGAAATCATAAATATGAAATTTGGATATTAAAGGTATATCATACTTTTTAAGTTATCGTGGACGAAAAATCGGCACATACATCCATACGCGCGCACACACACACCGTAAAAATAGTAAATTCGTATTCTAGAGACCCTGAAACATACTTATTCACCAAAACCTCTCTCACTCGAAAATTTTAGCCCATTACAATGCCTCTCTTAGAATATGAGGCGAGAGGTAAAAATGAAATTTGAATATTACTATATGTGACGTAGAGAGCAAGCTGAAATCAATGACTGGCCGTAAGCCACAGCAACGACTCAACTAGCGAACGCCCCGCTTGTACGGTAACCTAAAACGGCCAACCATACAGGTTACATTCCTCCTGTTGAAAATAATGACGCAAAAATTTTCTTCCTCAATTTCCTTTTTTTTAATAATTTTTTTTTTAAATAAAATTTATATTTTTACATATTATGTTTTGATCTAACATTTGGTAGGTAGGTACATAGTAATAGAAATCTCATTTTTAATACGATGCAGGTAGCCCATTGCGTAGTCGTAGTTCTTATTTATTTCATCTCAAATGTTTCATTTTGGTATTGGTATTGTTGCAGAAAGTTACATATAAACAGAGCAAGTTGTTACGCGTTAAAATCTGCCCAGTTCAAAAGTTTTTAGTTATTGGTTTGAAATTTTTATTATTTTCAGAATATAGACTTACTTAACAATGATAAATCAACTTTTTCTCCTAAAATAATAAAGACCTTATTAAAAATCTGCGCTAAAAGTAAAGAAGATCACACGTAAGATAAGAAAATCAGCAATATTGACAGACACCAGAAAATTTTTTATTGTTAATCAGAAAGAAGTCAAGATTAAAGAAAATAATTTAAAAAATGATTGCATTGATTGAAATTAGAAATACCTAAGTGATTAAAATGTTTAAAGCGCTCTTTCTGCAGACTTTTGCCCTATGTATGTTGTAACAACCTATATCCCAAGACTGGAGTTGGTTGTGACACCTGGCACCTGACAAATTTAGAAAAACAACAATCTTCATCTACTAACCATTACATTAGCCTCCAAATAAATATAATATTTCAATATTGAGTTATTTTAGCTCTACTAAATCGTAGTGAAAAGTACAGATTTAGCTCTGTATAAAAATACGTAGGTACCTATTATGTTATTTTGAAAATCTTTATAATTTGTAAATTAGTTTTAAAGAATGAACTGTGTATTATTTATTGTCAATGAGTAAAATTCTATATTATTTTATTCTTTATTTATTTATCTCTAAAATTTGAATTCGATTAATTTTCATATCATCTTCCTATCACGAATATAATTTTCAAAGCAATACTTCCCCAAACCATCTGCTTTAATGGGGTTTCAATTTATTTTACATCACAAAGGTTAATATTAACCAATATCGTATAAGTTAAATACACCTCAATGTTCATCTTCATTGTACATTATAAATAAATGTAGGTAATTCTAAAATTAGCATACGGCCTCGCGGCACATAAAGGACAATGCCGATATTCTGCTGTGGCAAATCCTGGCTGAAATCCCTGTGCTTATAGCGCGGTATATTGCAATGCAAAGCCAACCAGGAAGAGCAATGAGCAACTGCCAGAGGCGGACCTATTTTTCTTATTGTAGATAGGATCATAGGAATTTGATTCAAAAAGTTAAAAATGATTTTTTCGTTGTTTTTAATAAAGCATACGCATACCAGTGTACGCAAAAATATAAATGGATGCAACGTAATCCCATACAGAATAACTCATTTGATTTAAGATATATGGTGTCATTTCTAGTAGAGCACTGCACGGGCCGGCGGAGGCCCGACTGTTTTTAGGCGTGGCTCTGCCTGGCCCAATCAAATAGAAAAGTTATTAAAGCCCGACTCGGCCCATAAAATTTTGAAATCCGACCCGACGTTTTAAATATAATATTGATTACTTAGTCCAGGCAATGAAGACAAAAAACACAGATTAGAAAAAAAATAGTGTAGTTTTTAAATTTGACAGAGTTGTGCGGCGGTAATGTCCTGAACAACATACTAAAAGTTCCCATTGATAGGAAGTATTTAAATGTCATTTTTCTCAGTTTTCTCCAAATATCTCAAAAATTATGGGTTTTAGTAAAAAAGAATTTATACTAACTTATAGAGCATAAAATTCTCTAGAAATGTTCCTTAGGGAATTTTTCATGTCTCAGTTTTCGAGAAAATCGTGAAAATGTATTTCAATCATTGGGGTACCACAAGGCATAAATGACTTCTCTCTTTGTAAACGATTCCAGTGTACCTGCAACTTTTTATTCGGATGTCGGATCGGTTTAGATAAAACCTATTATTTCTCAATGATTCGAAAACTAACTACCTAAGATTTCATAATTACCAAAATTCGAATAGGTAATATGCATGTCGATGTCAGTATAAATTTTACAGCCAATATTACATAAAATCAGGGTCGGACTGGCATCATTCGGCCCCGTAAAAAATAAAGTTTTTGACATTATTTTTCTTTTTTTAGTAATAATAATTTTTAAATACTCAAGAATAAACATATATTTTTTTATGTCAATGAAATATCTAAATATAGCACTTTCAGGAGATCGTTAAAGGCAATCGCAGGTCAAGTATTATATGTTCTATGTGACGTTATACAATTCGGTATTCAGTCGTATAGTAAACTTATATTCGGTATTCGGCCGAATAATGAAAAACCTGCCGAATAGGCAGAATATCGAATAGTTGCCTAATATTCGCTGCAAATCTACTTGGAAGTAATTTGTTAAATATTTTCTTTACTGTGAGAGGAGCCTCTTAAAACAGACACGTATACCTACAGCATGGAATTACGACAAGAGTTAATGTGTCGTATTATATAAATGTTGAGTAAAAGAGTATTTAAATGCACCGCAGGCGAAATTATTGTTTTCTCAGCCAAGGTCAAATGTATTATAATTGAAGGTTATTCTGTATACATCCCATTGTATACATGACTACCTTAAAATATAGAATAAGTTTCTGTTTGCAATTTCACCCGAAAAAGGTCTACTACTGGTAATGTACTCGTATTATCATGCAAAAATTTAATCATTTATGAGATTTGCTATAATTTTTTGGGGAAATTCCAGTTTAGTAAAAAATGTATTTTAGAGTCAGAAAAAGATAATTAGAAGCATGATCGGGATCGGAGAGTTGTAAAAGCGCATTTCTGGTCATCAAAACGTATGAAAAGCGCAGAAATATAATCAGTAAATTTATGTACAATAAGCGCAGATCGTAACGTTCAATAAGCGCATTTTTCGAAAATGAGATTTCTGACCATAACAGTTAGTCCAGATCGTCTTCGAGTATGATGGGGTTAAGTTCAGAAAAATGTTAGGCAAGAATATTTTCTAGTTTTAAAAAATTCAAAAAATCTTGTTAAAAATACTCTTTGAGTATGATGGAGTTAAGTTCAGAAAAATGTTAGGCAAGAATATTTTCTAGTTTTAAAAAATTCAAAAAATCTTGTTAAAAATACTTTCCGAGTATGATGGGGTTAATTCAGAAAAATGTTAGGCAAGAATATTTTCTAGTTTTAAAAAATTCAAAAAATCTTGTTAAAAATACTCTTCGAGTATGATGGGGTTAAGTTCAGAAAAATGTTAGGCAAGAATATTTTCTAGTTTTAAAAAATTCAAACAATATTGTAGAAAAACTGTCGTACAATCCCTAAAACCATTTATCACTTGTTTTTCATTCATAGATTACTGCACATTAATATTAAAAGTTAAAAATTATTTAAATTTCAATTGAATTTTTCTCAATATTTTTATTATGTTAAGGATATAAAACGAATACATGGTTGAATTCAGAAAAAAATACTCTACCGAATACTTAGACCTAAAAAATATGTATATTCCCATTTGAAGAAATATAACTTTGTGTTGTAACTTGAGAACAACTGGTTTAAAAAATTATTTTATTCTTTAATCAGATGTCTCCCTTGGTCAGCTACAACTTTGCTATTTCAGATTTTTTTGTAACTATAATAATAAAGAAAATATAGGCGTTGGTTGGTTTCGCTGTTACACCCTGTATAGGTAGTAGTATTCTAACACGCTTGTCCACTGGACAACTCACGACGTCAAGAGTCAAGACACTATTCACGATCTTTACACCTCAAGTGACAATAAACAATTGCCCCAGAATGACACGTCGATCCCCCTAAATAGGATTGCGTAATCGGTTAGACGGAAATTAGTGAATATTGCTATTATAATTTATTGACAAACAATAATTATTAATTACTAGTTCATATTATTTTACCCAATGTTCAACAAAAAATTTTCAACAAAATTATTTCAAATTTATATCCTTAAAATCCTTTTAGTACCTACCTGATTTTATCTAAAACAAGAATTTTGTACCTATTTAGGTAGTTACCTACCTATTTTTGCAAATAAACTTAGAGCTTAAAATCCCATCTCTGTATAGATCACCGATCCACCACTGGCAAGTGGCAGAGCGTAGAGGCAGCAGCACATTACATAGATAATTGCAGGATTCCAGTCTTTGTCTTTGAATCAATGACGGGGAGACTTTTTTTGCGTAGGACGAGATCCCAAAACGAATTGTAAATCTAACTCGGTTGGGATTTGGGATTTTTTGCTACTAAATGGACGGACGAGAACGGCTTCTTCCTTCCTATTATATTACCAAATGCAGTGGCTGAAGCTGACGGTTAATAACGTTTTAAAACGTTTCCATCACTGTTTATAAAGATTAACGCATACAGATTTTGAAACAGATTAGTATTAGAAAAGTTTTGAATTTGAAACAACAATATCTATATTGATCTTTAGTTTTCGCCAACGCCACCATTTTGTACGTGAATTAACTAAAAACTAAAACTATCTAATTAAAATTTATATTAAAAAGAGTATTTTACAATAAACTGTCAACAAAGATAAGTACTTTCTCAATTAAGACAGAAAAAGTATCAAGACTGTTCTTTTTGTAAAGATCGTAAAAACAAAAACAATTTTGTAATAGTTTAGGTGACCTACGGCACATAATAATTTTTTTTAATATTAATTTTTAATCAGTAAAACAATTATTATTATATGTTTAACATAGAGTGACCATTCATCATGAGCGCCCACAGAAATTTCTAGAAGGTGGGTGGACTTTTTAAAAATTGCCTACCTATTAAAAATATTTTTTGTTCAAGGTAAAAAATTTCTAAATCGAAAATTAAATTTTTCATATTTGAAAAAATGCACGTTTCACTCCCCATTACTTTTCTTGACCTTGTGCCGATTGAATGGTAATACTCTAAGTCAGTTAGGACAGTTCTTAGAAGCACATTCATGTCTAGTAATTTAGTTAAACAGAGGTTCTATCTGACCGAATTTTACGTATCCAGGCTATTTTAAAATTTAAAGTAAAGTGACCCTCTAACGAGTAAAATGCAAAAAACTGAAAAAGGCGGTCATCTTTCCAATATGGCGGCTGACGCACCACTCGGATTGTAGGGAACTTTTAGTATGTTAATAAGAGAGGTAATCCGAAGCTATATACCAATTTTCAACTTTATCGGAGTTAGTTCCAATTTCGAGCAAAATTAAGTCTATTTTACTGTACTAAATCGGCTATGAACGCGTCAAGATGTAATAATTTTGGTCCGCGCGCTTTGAACCTTGAGCATTCATAGTCAATAAGTTTAGTTTATTTAAGATCGTTTATTCGTTCCTATCGTTATGTTTAGTGATATTGTGTATCATATTACCATAATTAGTTAATAAATATTTAGTTAAACACATACACACGTATTCCGCTTATTTTTCTTATAACAACAAAAATATCTTGATCAATAATGATTAAAAAACACAAAATAATAAACAGAAACAGTAAAAAATTTAATTTAATTTTATTTTTATGAATAAATAAAAAAAACTTAATTTCATTCATGAAAAAGGGGTCTCTCGATCCATTCTGATTACTACAGAATAGGTACTGATTTTCAGACCTACACTGGTCAACAATTTGATAGGTATATTTTGTACTGATTTTTTTTAATCTCCCGCCGATGTTAAGACTTTTGTTAATAAGCACGTTAAGGTACCTTTAGAACCTATTTTCACTATTTTCACGAGAATGTCTGTGTTTGTGTATGTGTGTATGTATGGATCTATGTGCGCTACTATACGCTTTCATTCTGATTCAGTACCTAAAATTCTCCTGAACATAAAATTCTAATATTTTGCATTATACATTTGTACATCTTAAAGAAGAGCTAATAATATTTTGGTCAAAATCTACCAACCGGAATTGGTATTTTCTTGAAGCATTCTAACATTTTTTGCAAAAGAATGAGGAAATACTGCAATAGTTACAATTTATTTTGAAAGCTAATTAGATTTTAATGTCAACCGAAAATGGTTCTGTGCTTTAATAAACATACATATTTTTGCAAAAAGATGGTAAAATATAAAAATTATTACCAAATTATAAATAAAGCTTAACTAGGTATAACCTTTACATAAATTTCAATGTCAAGGCGGTGTTATGTTGGCCACATCAGATTTTCTTTTTGATGAAATCAATACTTACATAACTTATATGTTTCATAGTATTATTGACATATCATAATTATTTGGAAAAAAAATTAATGAAAGAAATATAGCAATACCTACCTTTATATTTTACAAGTATCTACTATTATTGAAAAGAAAAAACATGCACTAAAATAATCAAGAAATATAAGAAGAAAATGCGCAGCAGGCGAATATTTTTTTATAAACAATTCATATAATATTGCACATAAATTGTTAATAATGAATCGATGATGCTTTTTGACTAGATATGTGCGTAATGGAAGGATAAAACAATTACTGCAATTTAGTTAGTTTTTTATTTATTAAATTTCAGCCTCTACTAGTTTCAACCCCAGTTAATAATATTTATACATTTCTTTAAAAATGGTTACACAAAAATTTCAGAAACTGTTTATACGTCTGTCACATTGGTATGGGGTTAGTTTTCCTAATCCTTTTTTCTTAATTTTTTTTCCTAATTCTTTTTTCCTAATATTTTTTTCCTAATCCTTTTTTCCTAATATTTTTTTTCCTAATCCATTTTTCCTAATTTTTTTTTCTAATCCTTTTTTCGTAATATTTTTTCCTAATCCTTTTTCCCAAATATTTTTTTCCTAATTCCTATTATTTTCCTAATATTTCACCTATTTGTTAGGTTAGGTTAGGTGAAATATTAGGAAAATAATAGAAATTAGGAAAAAATATTAGGAAAAAAGGATTAGGAAAAAAAATTAGGAAAAAAGGATTAGGAAAAAAGGATTAGGAAAAAAATATTAGGAAAATAATAAGTTAGGGAAAAAAATCATTAGGAAAATAGGATTAGGAAAACTGTAACCCAATCGTCACATTGATATTTTCATTCATTTTTGTTTTTATTTTATTTTTTCCTATATTGCCATTTACAAATCGTGGTCCTAGGTAAAATTGCATATTTTTGAAAAATAATTTTCCTTTATTATTTTCCTAAATTTTTTGCAAAATTGTTAGAATGCTTGAAGAAAATACCATTTCCGGTTGGTAGATTTTGACCAAAATATTATCAACTCTTCTTTAAGATATACAGATGTATAATGCAAAATATTAGAATTTTATGTTCAGTAGCAATTGAGAAAATGAATCAGAATGAAATCGTATAGTAGCGCACAGATCTACGTGAAAATAGTCAAAATAGGTTCTAAAGGTAAGTACTAAACGTGCTTATTAGCAAAAATCTTGACATCGACTTTTTTCACGATCCATATATACCTCCTTTTTAGGCAGAAGATAATAATATGTGAGATGACAGAAACATTACTCCGTAAATTTACACTAGAATTTATTTATTTATGAATAACATTTTTATAAAAGAAATCTACTAGTCGTATTTAACAAAAAAAACAAGTTCTTAGTTCTTGTAAATTTCAATTTAGTACTAATGTATTACAGATTATAACCAGGCAGATAATTACCATTTACCAACAAATTATTATTTGAATAAATACAAATAGTTATAATGAAGTCATTTTAATTATAAATATAATTTAATTATTGTTTTAGTTACCTTGGGAGCGTTTACCGCCGGAACATGTCTATCATGGTCAAGTCCAGCCATTCCTATTTTAAAAGAACAATACAACACAACAATTCCTGTGAGTCCAGAGGAAGTATCATGGATTGGATCGCTCGTGACACTGGGAGCATTTAGTGGAGCCATCCCAGCAGGAATTATCGCTAACCTCATCGGCAGGAAACGAATCCTGCTGCTACTTGCGGCCCCTATGTTCGCGTCCTGGCTGCTTATTGCTTTCAGGTAAAAGATGGCAGCACGGGATATATTATGGAAAATGAAACTAAATTGTTTAAAATAATGGTAACTTGATAACTAACTAAATTAGAAAGTTTTGGAACAATTACAAAGTTTGTTTTAAATTGGTAAAATGTATAAAAATTTATCAAATATGAAATAATATTTACAGACAATTTTAAAGTTTTCTTTTATTTATGTTATAATCTATTGTAGATATCTGTTGCGGGAATTTCGATATAAATAAATAAAGACTGTAGCGTAATTCATTCTTGAAGATAACTGAAAATACCTATTTACTCAATTATTTATTGTTTCTCTTATTGATTTTAGCCGCACAGTGTTGGAATTATGTCTGGCAAGATTTTTGGCGGGCTTTGCTATTGGAGGTTTCAGTGTCGCCATCCCAATGTACGTAGCAGAACTGGCAGAACCAAGCATACGTGGAACACTTGGAGCTTTGTTCCAGTTACAGATTACTGCTGGAGTTTTATTTGAATACGCAATAGGTAGGTGGAACTCTCGTTCTCGTGATTCACTTACTAATTGACCATATTAATAATTCAATACGCTTGCTCCGAAATCACCAATCACAATGCAGGGAGTATTACCGAAATGGAACTAATGTTTCATTATGGGAAAAAGTGAATTTTTAAAGTAAAATAGGTAGTAATTTACGCAGACAAAATCATATGACCGTTTTTTAATATAAGTTATATTTTTAATAACGAAGTATCGAATTCTGCCCGTGTTTTATATAACTAAGAAAATTTGAATTTTTTAGCGAGATCCCGACAGGTCGAGTGACAGATAACTTAAAAGTGTGCTTTTCTGTTGATGTAGTGTCATATAATTATAATCTATATGCTTAGTTACAAATATTGTGTTTCAAATCATGTTTTAAATCATGGGCCAATAAAAAATTGCATTTTCCCATACGGCCATTAAGATAAAATGTCAAAAATTTTGTATTCGAAATTGTAAAAATAACATAATTGTAATAATGTCAAGGAAAGCCAAAACATTTTATTACACAAATAATTTATATTGTAATAAGTAATAATATCATAGAATTAGGTAACAAGTAATATAGACAAATATTATTTTAAATTCCAACATCTTTCCATAGTTTTTTTTCGACACTAACAGACTGATATCAGAATCACTAATGTTTATGGTCGCAAAAAGCAAAAGATTTGCAAAGAATTAGCACATTTGTTAATTTTTTATAATATTCATGGGGGAAAACACACAAGCGCAGCAAGAATCGCAAGAAATAAATTATAAATATAAAAAATTTACACTTAAATAATATAAATTATAATTTTCAATTCTTGATAAAGAATTTTTTCCTTTAAATTATGAAACTAAAAAAAAATCATGATTTTTGAAGGTTTCATTAAGGGCCACCCAAAAATCATAAAAGGGCCACCACTTGCGTACACTGGTCTATAATTTAGTAATAGATAATCGAAACTGCAAATGCAAAAATATATTTTGATAATTTGATTTGAAAAAATTTAAAACCAAAGAAAAATGTTACATTTATTTAGATTATTAATAATAACATAATTTAATCATAAACATTTTATTTTATTTCATTGTACAGGGTGTATCATTATCATGTAACAGTACATGGTTTGACAATATGAATTCTACCAAATAATCGAGAACAAAATTCTATGAACCATTAGTGCCATAAAGCTTCCTAACCGAAATAGGTACCGAAAATTTATAGCGATGTTTTTGTAAATCTCATTTGACACAAATTACAATAGGTACTTTTCATTGGAAATCATTTTGACTTTTTATAAGTCACATTATCTGTGTTGTGTCAAATGAAATACGTATACAATAATGTATTAGGTTCAACGATATCGCCAGGTATCTTATTTTCTGCTATTTCATAGTATTACGGAAGCGTTCCATTAATATATTTATTGACATTTTTTTCTCGCTTTGGTATCTAGAATAAAATTCATAAGTACTAGATACATGAAACATCCGTACTGTTTATCTTGCCTATATAGAAAAGTTTTAAAAATAAATTTTTCAAATTTCCCCAATAAAATGTTGGATCTTGCAGAAATTCTATAGAACGTAAAATAAAATAAAAGGGAACCCAAACCCTATGATCGTTAAAACGTTCGGTCCAAACGAATTGGTAGTTTTAAACAAACTTGCTACACTTAAATAAATTTAATAACCTGCGTTGAGGAAGTTTGTGGTCTAACCATCAAAGCAAAACTATTAATAAAATATGCAGGCCAAAATATTTAGTGTCAATTTTAAAAATTTTGTGCATAAAAAAATCATCGAATTTTTATTAAGAACAGAAATGCCTAATTTATTGCGTTTAGTCTTATTGTGTTCATAGAACGAATAATAAGTTGCTAAATAAGAGAAAAATTTTCTACAAATTTAAAAAAATCTGATGTGGTCAGCACAAGACCTCTCGCCATACTTATTTTATTCTTTTTACTTATTATACAAATATATTAATATACATATAGCTACTACAACTATTACTCACAAATTAATATATTTTAGTATTTTTATTTAAACTGCAAACGATCATGGACTACAATATACCGATATACCTACTAAATTATATGTATATAAATACCTACTTTAGTTATTCTTAAATGATACCCAGATACAAAAAATTTATAAAATATCGATTGTAGGTAATAATCACATAATCTTTCATTTAAAATGAATTTATCAATTATTATAGAAATATTTTTAAAAAGTACTACTGTCGGTTTGTAGATTGAAATCAAAAATATAATAGCTTATTAAGATTCGTATTAAAACCATAAAATAACATGAGGCGGAGGTAAAAATATTACAATTTTTCTATTCCAAAAAATTAATTACATTTTTGCTGTGAAAGTTGAAACTGCATAAATAGGTTTAAAACTGTGAATGTTTTTAGAATAAATTAGTAATATAATATATACGAATTTTCCTCAAAAGTTTTATTTTTAGCAAAACTAACAATCTTCAAACATATTTTGATATCACCTACATTTTGAAAAAGGGCAATTCGTTAACAAACAATACTCTGATTAAAATATAACATTACGACGTTTGAACAGTAAACAATGCTACATTACTATACATTTTTTTTATAGAACCAATACCATCTACCCTGACATACAAACCGGCTACTATTCACAAAACACACACATTCACATTGACGTGTTGGGGAGACCACTAAATTTGTCACTCATCACAAGCATGGCCGTGTTGATCTAGTTTCACAGAGCGACGACGATGACTTGTTCACGTGACAGCTAGTACAAATGCTTTTATTATGTGATCAAATTCTCAAAGATGTCACACGACTCTAAAAGCCACGTGTCAAAAATGCCCTTTTTTAAATGAGAAAAAGTTAATAATTGTTATTTTAATTGTTAAACTTTTTTCTACTACTGGTATTGAAGTGTAATTTAACATTTTAGTCCATGGGCTGACCATAGCAACAACAACAAACACATTATTAAGCACGGGTTGAAGGCTCGTATTTTGACATTTAAATTTTTTGAAAAACTTAGGAGAAAAATGATTTCTTTCAATAACAATTATTGTCAATTTTTTTTTTAAAATATAGGTTGATAAAATAAATAGGTACCTATTTCATAATATGGCTTTAATTATTTATTTAAAAGTTTGCGACGTTTCGATCTATGTTGATGTCATTTTCAAGTACCTAAGTTTAAATTGCTGTTACATTAAGTAATAAGTTAATTAAATTTTAAAAACATTTTGAAGTGTACGTACACTTTAAGAGTTAATTTAAACTTGCTTGAAAATGACCTCAACATAGGTCGAAATGTCGCAAACTTTTTAATAAATAATTAAAAGCCTGAAATCCAAATAAATTTGAAATATTTATTTCATCAGTCCACAATTATTGCTTCTTGAAGTGTACGTACACTTCAAAATGTTTTTAAAATTTAAATAACTTATTAACAATTTAAACGTGCTTGAAAATGATCTCAACATAACGAAACGTCATAAACTTTTAAATAAATAATTAAAGCCTGAAATCCAACTAAATTTAAAATAATTATTTCATTAACCTACAACTTTCAGCTTAACTAAAATAATTATTCAATTTTCCAATAGTTACCTAATATAAAAGTTATTTTACTTGGTAAATAATAAAAAGTTGATTAGGTACTATAAAACCAAAATAACAGACATTTATGTTATGTAGTACAAAAAAACTTTATGTAGGTACCTACTCGTTCATACATTTAAGGATTCTTTTATAATAAAAAAAAATTTAATAATTTCGATTTTTATAAGCAAAAAATATACCGCTCCAGAAAACAGTCAAAAACATGGATTTCGCGCGCCACTCCACAGCGTTTATTATTTCGTTAAATATAATAATCTTAAGATATTATTGAAGATAAAAGTACAATCTACAAAATGCAGAATTTTTAAATTTTGCTTTAAAATCGAAATATGTTAATTTGAATTTTGACAATTTTTGTTATTTTTTTCTATTTTAAAACGAATTAAAAAAATTCGATCGGTTATTTCGCAGATCCAAGCTTTGTTGACAACATATTAAAATTTGAAGTTAAGCTGTACAGTGGCGCGCGAAAACCCTCTTTTTTACCTCTCGCCTCATATTCTATAAGAGAGGTATTGTAATGGGTCAAAATTTTCGAGTATGAGTTTTTGGTGGATAAGCACGTTTCAGGGTCTCTACAATACGAATTTACTATTTTCACGATGATGTCTGTGTGTGTGTATGTGTGTTTGTATGTATGTATGGACTGACGATTTTTCGTCCACGATAACTGAAAAAGTATCAAACCTTTAATAACCAAAATTCATAGTTAAGGTTTTAATAAGTATCTTAACACCGGATAACATTTTGGTAGAAATCCGCAAACCGGAAGTAGTACTTTTTGAAGCTTGATAAAGTTTTCCTTAAATATATTGGTACATTATTTATTTATGACAATTTTTGCAATTAAAAATAAAAGAAAATATAATTATCTATGGGTACAGTTAATTATAAATACAATTTACTGAATCTGGTAGTATTTAACAATAAAATAAAGTACAATTAATTTTCTATCTTGTTGTCCATGATATGAAATTTGTTTCTACATCAAATTTGAATTATTCTGACAGTGACAGTACAGTTGATATATTTTGCTTGCACCTTGGTTTACATTATCGTTGACATATTACATGAACATGAAACTATTAAAATGTAAGTAAAACTATTTATTAGATTAGTCTTGAGATTAGTAGAATAAACAGAATTAGGCGAGAGGTCGTGTACTGGCCACAGCAGATTTTTTTACAAATATTGCAGTATTTTTACAAATATGGGTGCCAAAATTATTTTTCCCCCACAAACATAAATTATTTGTTACTTTTATGTTTAACAAAACAATAAATTCTATAAAATAGCGTGCGGAATCAAAGTTTTTGACTGTTTTCTGCCATGGGTTTTCACCTTAAGGCTGAATTACATTATACTTTTTTCGTCTAGATTCTAGTTCCAGATTCATCCGAGAAATTTCTAGCCATTTCTAGTATACCTAATGTAAAAAATCTGACGTGGCCATCACACAACCTTCCGCCTTATCTAGACTTTAAACATATTTAAAATATACAAATAAAAATCATCACCTGAATAAAAAGATTCATTCACAGGAAAACTTTGCTGTGTTGAAGCCATCCTCCGTTCAATTACTACATTTAATATCTTACTTAGGACTTATATAGCGCTAGTATGCCAACTTGTCACCCGTCTCACATGTCAATATTTTTTACGCAGAAACAAAAATCAACCGATCATGGATTACAAGATATCAACGTTTTATTTGATAAATTTATTTTTTAAATTTTACTGCAGTTCTTTAATGCTACCAGATAAAGACAATTTTTTTATAACGTAAGTTGCAAATAACTTTTCCTCTTATTCTTATTACAAATAAATACTATATTTTTCCAAATTTATATACAATTTTGACAATTAACCTTTTCAATCTTCAAAAAATATCACTTCCGATGAAGATATTTGTACCAAAATCTACGGAGCTCTTCCAATTTATATACAAATGTTAAATACCAAATATCAAAATTTTCGGGTAATTCGTATTTGAGTTATGCGACTAACAACCTTTGACCACACACACACACACACACACACACACACACACATACACACACACATACACACAGACATCATCGTGAAACTATCAAAAATGAGTTGTAAGGACCCTAATTCGTGCTCATCCACTAAAAATTCACCACCCGATTTTTTGCATGATTCCAATACCTTCCTTTACAGGTAAGCGGAAGGTAAAAAGTATACTATAAATAATAGATTAATACATAGATATATTGATATGGTCTGCGTTTATAATAATCAGTGGCGGACCCAGACATCAGCCTTGAGGGAAGGATATTAAAATAAAAATGATTTGTATAATAATTTTTTAAAAATATTTGTCAATTTGCGTAGGCGGGTATTTTGCAGTATTTTCAGTGGCGGCGATTTGAATTTACAATAATATAAAGATTATCATAAGAATTTTTTTTTTGTTCAAGGTCAAATACCTTAAGAATGAATTTACAGAGATTAACATCAGCACGATTTCCCTTCGTTTATGTGCAAAATAAATAAAAAATATGTGAATTTACGTATTTTATATTCTCTTTTTTCAAATTGTACATTTTTATGATGAATAAAAACTGAAAAAAGGTATTTCTCAGATCTTTGGGGGGATATATCCTCCTTAACCCCTCCGTATCTACGCCACTGATAATAATTACCAAGCTATAAAATTGACCAAGGTTAAACTATTATTTGAAAAGTAGTTGTCGTGATATAACTGTTAAATATTAAAAGGGGGTACGAAATGAAAATGAAACAACAATTTATAATATTGTACTTCAAACCACTTAACTGATTCATCATGTGTGTCTGTGTGTTAATATGTCTATGTACAGGGGCGGATTGGCCATAAGGTTTACCGGACGAAGCCCTGTGGGCCAACACAATATTGGGCCGTTGAGAGGCCGAGGGGCCAATTAAGGGGTCGATAGATCACGCTTGCTACAAATTCTTGTAAATAATAATAAGTCTTCGTATAAATAATTAGCGTATGGCCTTGAATACAATTGGGGCCGTTTATTTGAAAGCCCGCTAAAAATTTAAGTTCCAGTCCGCCCCTGTCTACTTGCCGCGATTTAATAGTTTCACGAACAGCTCATCGCAGGTAATAAATTACGCTCTTTGTTTAATGTGTCGCGATATTAAATGGGCCTGTGCCTTTTTACGATTAAAAAGCCGTGTTTATAATGCTGGCTACTCTGCCAACGTGGCAGCGTTTTCACAAGTGAATAATGCTGAAGAATTTCATGCGTAGATAGAAGCTGATCGTTGTAAAAATGAAACAGTTGGACGGTACGAATTTGTTAATCAAATAAATGAGTCTTTTTAAAACACAAAAACTGCTTATTTTACTCCGGCACAGTATGATTTATTTTCTTTTGTACTTTTGTATCTTTCGTGTTGAACATGATGAGTTACTTTTTAGCTCTTCGTTTTGTACTCTAATAGCTGCTGCCTTTTATACAATCTTTAATCTAACATTTATTGTCATTTAGCTTAATTTTATTTTTAAGTTCTTTGAAAGTTAAACTATTAATATAATAACTGACTGATTTCATTAAATTGTTAATTACAATACAAGTTTTAAATAAAATTGTCAATAATAATAATCAATCCTTGTTAAAGTACAAAAAAAACATACCAAAGCAACAATCTTAAGTTGGGTCACAGCAGATATGAAGATACTACTAAATAGTGTAAGTGTATCACTAAGTAGGTACTAAATTGATTTAACCAGCATACGTATTTATATTGTCATCATCACGCTGTCCCCCTGATTATCATGTTAATTACAATTCCGAACTGTGGTACGAGTTGCATAGAATCGATTAAGCGTAGATTGCGATGACATTTCGTTTATTCATAAGAGAACGTAAATTATACGATCATTTATTATGTTCTAAATTACATGACACGACCATTATGTCGACGAAACAATTACCTATATTTAGATTCTCTGTGCAATTAAAAGAGAAATTAATTAAATGCTGAATACTCCATAAAATTATTTGTTAAATGCCTGCTTCAACTTTATTGCCTACTCGCGCGTACCGATCAGTGCTATTTATTCAATGTCAGTTTAAGGTTGACAATATAATATTATGACATTAATTTGTAAATTATACTACCTTGTGTCAGAGCTGGGCAATAATGCATTACAACTAATGACATTACGAAATTTAATTATATTTTATTTAAATAAGTAATTTTGTAATGGTATTGTCATTACATATCTTTTTTTAGTAACATGTAAAATAGTGCATTACTTTTTGACAGTAATTTAAAATTTCACAATACGCATTACAATTTACAAAAATCTGACGTGGCCATCACACAACCTTCCGCCATATCTAGACTTTAAACAGAAATGTATACGTGCAATCCGGTGCCCATTTAAAATATACAAATAAAAATCTCAAATATTCAAACACAGAAATTTGCATCACCTGAATAAAAAGATTCATTCACAGGAAAACTCTGCTGTGTTGAAGTCATCCTCCGTTCAATTACTACATTTAATATCTTACTTAGGACTTATATAGCGCTAGTATGCCAACTTGTCACCCGTCTCCTGTCAATATTTTTTACGCAGAAACAAAAATCAACCGATCATGGATTACAAGATATCAACGTTTTATTTGATAAATTTATTTTTTAAATTTTACTGCAGTTCTTTAATGCTACCAGATAAAGACAATTTTTTTATAACGTAAGTTGCAAATAACTTTTCCTCTTATTCTCATTACAAATAAATACTATATTTTTCCAAATTTATATACAATTTTGACAATTAACCTTTTCAATCTTCAAAAAATATCACTTCCGATGAAGATATTTGTACCAAAATCTAGGGAGCTCTTCCAATTTATATACAAATGTTAAATACCAAATATCAAAATTTTCGGGTAATTCGTATTTGAGTTATGCGACTAACAACCCTTGACCACACACACACACACACACACACACACACACATACACACACACATACACACAGACATCATCGTGAAACTATCAAAAATGAGTTGTAAGGACCCTAATTCGTGCTCATCCACTAAAAATTCACCACCCGATTTTTTGCATGATTCCAATACCTTCCTTTACAGGTAAGCGGAAGGTAAAAATTGCGCACGCGTGGTTCAGTTTTCTGAAAATTAGTACTTCCGTTAACAGTTGAAAGATCAGTTTGCTATTTTATTGTATTATAATAAATATGATTTTAGTAAATCTTATTTGATTTAATATGATAAATGAAAATTAAGTGTCGATACAATTTCAAAAACAAAAGTTAGATTCTAAATATTTTTCCAGCAATTTGAAAGTAATGTTTCCTAAGTGTGATAAATAATTTTGCATGTAATACCTGTTTTGAACGTATCATACATATACCTTAACTGTTCCAGTTACATAAAAAATGGACATTTTTTCAAAGTGGCGGCCGTCTTTGACTTTGGCATCACTTTTTATATGAAAGAAAATGATTTAATTGACATGTATGCCAATTTTCACACTTTAATCACAAAATGCATGGTTGATATGAAATTCGTCCTTTAACCGCCGGACTACTACCTAGTTTTATAGTAGGGGTAGTGATATGTCACTGGGAATTTCCCGTGGGAATTCAATTTTTCGGGAATATTCCCGAAAATTTCCCTAAACACGTTTCTCGGAAAAATATCGGGATTCCATTTTATTATACTCTTTTTACTTTATTTAATTTTCTACATTAAAGGAGTGTTGTTCATGTAAGAAAATTACTTTTAAAAGTATTTCACTTTGAATTCATATTTTCACCTGTGGGTGGTGCACTTATTTGTTATATTTTCTAAATTTACCCCTGTTTATATTTGCGTTTTTTTTAAATAATTTCTGTTTACTAATTAAATAGAATCAAATTTAACAATGTAGTCTTTGAAAACTGATACTGACTGTATAGGTTAGAATGCAGATTTTTAGTTCTGTAATACAATGTGGAAATGTGTATGTACATTCGATAGGACAACCAAGACTCTCAGAAGTTTTAGAAACAATACAAATAAAATGTTAACTTTAAAAATTATTTAAATAAAAATTTACCGCTATTTTGCAACAATTTTTTGTGCATTACAGCAAACACAATCTCCTTTACATGCTAGCTATCAAAAAGTTCACAAGTGTTTGAATACATGGCAGTACTATCGACGAAATAAAAAAAAAATGACTGAATTGTCTCAAGCTACTCTAACAGTCTAAAGTAGCCCCATTATAGGTACTGCTACAATTAAGACTATCTACCACACAATTATCTATTATTTTTTAAATCGTTTTATGCAAGTTGTACACAAAGATTGCGAAACTTTGTCCAGATTGAAAGTGACAATTTACATTTAAAGCGGTAGGCATAAAAATAAAAACTTTTCTAAAAAAACAGTTACTTAACCTAATAAAGAAGTTTGACAAAACTCATGAAAAATTTATCTCTGCAATATTGTATTTTTAATTTGAATAAAAATTTCTTAGATATACAAAAAAACATTGATTTGTATGCTCGTTAAGTTTGAAAGAAAAGATGAAAAGAAAAAAGTTCTGAATAAATTTAAAAGTGTTATTTTAATTTATAATATTCTGCTCGCGTTTTTATAAATGTTCGTTTGATTTATGTCGCCAATATCATGTAATAGAAAAAAAATATCATTGTCAGTTTTAAAATGGCACTGAATGACTGACTAATTGGAAATAAAAAGAATAGGTAGGTATTCCCATTTGATGGAAGTCTGAATGAATCTTTTCCCTAATGGCATGCTGTAACAAAATTAATTTTCTAAATCTACTCGGTGCTTGAATAACGTTACATTTTCTTTTAGCGGACGAACCAGCTACATTCGCATTTCAGACACGGTTAATATTAATGAAGAAAGATTTTCACAGTTCAACAAGTTTCAAGTTTATTTATAAATAAAAAAGGCTCTGTGAACACTTTTCCAAATTAACAAAATAAGGAACATTAATAAAAATACTCTTTACTGTAATTTAAGAAATAAATAAAGTTACCTTTATTTAAAAATATAACATAGTTATCATTATCATTTGAGGTTTTTATTTTCGTTTAATACGAGGTGCTACCACGAATTACTTAATTATTATACTATGGAAGTTGGTAATAAAGGGCCACTTCTCTGATTGTTTTTTAATATCTATCTTTTATTTGTACAATAGCTGATTTGAAATAGAGTTTTTAAGTAGTGCTTCTTAAGGTGGTTGCGGGTGGTTGACTTAATTGTTAAAATGGTGAAAAATATGTTTAGTTTTCCCCTTAAAATTGAAGTAAAAATTGAAATTTTCCAAATAACTAAGATATTTTTGAATAGTTTAAGGATGTTAGTTATTTTTAGTTTGTTCTTTCATTTTTTATGTGCATGGCTAAACAAGGCCTATTTTGTATATTTATATTTCATGTGTATTTTAATACAATCCTATAAGCTATTCTAAAATATGTTATTTGTTTACAAAATCTTATTATTTAAACCAATTTTATGGAGAAAACTACAAATTGTTTTTCGCCATTTTGACGACTGGTGTTTGTTGATCCATTTTAATTTTAATTTTCAGGGTTACAAAATACAAAAAGACTTTAATTTGACAACCGCCTTATTGTATGTATACATATTTCTTTAGATCGGTCTGTTCAACGTGATAATTTTTTTTTAAATCTGAAAAATACAAATGCTGAGTTGGATCGGTCTATTAGCCAAATTGAGCAAAATTTTGAAAGAAATATTATTCATAATTCTTATTAACCGGTCGCAAGATAATGTCGAATGCACTACAAACTGCAGACAAAGTCTGAAAAAATCTAAACTATAAATTTTACCCACATGGAGTTTTCGAAATCAGTAGGTTAAAAAGTGAGGTAGGTACTGTGAGTGCTGGCTGTTTGCTACAAAAAGTATCAATTAATTACATTATCCACATTATCATACTGCTTCAAATTTATTGTTTTTATTAACCTTTTTGTGTTATTGAATCATACAACACATACTATCTGTAAACTTTATCAAAGCCCAAGAGCGATTTATGATCAAATTATGTGCTAGAATTACATAGGAGATAGGACTTAGACCATAAGCTCCAAATGTCAGTCTTTGGAGTATAAGCTTTTGTTTCCCTAAGTTTAATATCATGCAATTAATCTACATACACTACGCGCGATAACAACTAAAATAATGTAAACTACATTCTGTGTACTCATGCACTTTACATTACCGTAAAGATAAAATGTAATCAAATTATCTCCGTTTTCATATTCATGTGGGGACAAGAGTTTATTTATACGAAAAGTATATTTTGTACAAAACTATGATCAGAAGTAAAATCTTAAAAGCAGGGATTCTCCAAGCCGAGTAGCATGGCTTGATTTCTCAAACCTTTTAAAATTTACTACTTGGCTTGAGCTTGAAGAAAAAAAAGCTTGGCTTGATGTATAATTTCAAAACTGCGTGGAATATTATTAATAAATCATCTGCTCAAAAATCTAATAATAAAATTGACAATATTGAAGTCGATAATGTATTCAATAACAAAACTGATATATTAGAATAGAATACAAATTTATTCATCAAGTATATAACATACATCACATGTCAGTTTGATAAGTCAACAAAAATAATACATTATTAATATTAATTATGAAGTAATAAACATTTACATTACGTTACATTTTACATAAAATTCACTTATATTATAAAAACATTCATTTAACAAAAAAGTTTTTAATTGTTGTTTAAACGCATTCAAGGTAGTAATTTTTTTCATATTTTTTGGAAGGCTATTATATAGCTTTAAGCCCATATAATATGGACTCTTTTCATACAGACACAGCCTGTGTTTAGGAATTGTAAGTGAGTGGTGTCTAGTGTTATATTTATTTTCCTTATTGTTAGTGTTGAACAACTCAATATTTGCTGCTACATTCATTAGTATATCATAAATATGGGATCCACTTATTTGCCCAAACTGTTTTACAGTCAAACGGTCATTTGACCAAACTTTTATTCTTATAACCTGTTATTTCACCAAACGAAGTTCATCTTACACGGGGTTATAAGAATAAAAATTCGGTCAAATGACCGTTTGACTGTAATACAGTTTGGGCAAATAAGTGGATCTCCTAGTGTACTAAAGATGTCACTAGCGTCCGTCGCTTTGGCAATTTGGTCAAATGACGATTGGTGAAATGGCGATTTGGTCTAATGACGATTTGGTCAAATAACGTTTTGGTTTAAGAGCGTTTGGTTAAATAACAGATTGGTAAAATACCAGTTTGGTCAAATAACAGTTCGGCCAAATACCCGTGTAAGATAAATTTCGTTTGGTGAAATAACAGGTTATAAGAATAAAAGTTCGGTCAAATGACCGTTTGACTGAAAAACAGTTTGGGCAAATAAAGCGCTCCCATAAATATAAATACATGGAAGAGTCATAATTTTTTAAATAAGTCTCTACAAGATGCATTGTAAGATGCGCCAGTCAAATTTCTTACTGCCCTTTTTTGTAATTTAAAGACTCTTTCAGCTTCACTGGATGCACCCCAACAAACTATAGCATAGCTAATTGCAGAGTGAAAGTGAGCAAAGTAAAAAAAATTTACATGTTCAAAAGTTACAAAGTTTTTCAGTTTGAGAATTACATAACACAGCGGCGAATTTTTTTTACATATATCATTAGTGTTAAAGTGCCAACCTAAATATTATTCTGAATAGTTAACCCTAATACTTTTGTGTGAGGTACCTGCTGTAATGAAGTTCCGTTCTGCTTAATTAACAAACAGTTTAGTATCAGATCATTGGTTTTAAACCATTTGTTTAAATTATTTAATATGGTGTTACTACTCTTAACTAACAGATCGTCCGACTTTTCGCTGTTAATAATAGATGTATCATCTGCATATAAAATTGTTTTACTATGTGATGTTGGTGTAACATTTGCAAATTCATTAGTATATAGGATGTATAACAGTGGGCCAAGTACAAATCCTTGAGGTACTCCTGTTGTTACTGGTAAAGGGTTAGATAAAGTATTTCCTATGCTTACATACTGAATTCTACCTTTTAAATATGATGTAATCAGCTCACAAACTTTATCTCTCAAACCATATTGTTTAAGTTTATTTATAAGAATATTATGACACACTAGATCGAAAGCTTTGGTTTGATCAATGTAAATACCAACTAGTAAGTACACTGAATAATTCTACATCAAATTTCTTGTATAATTGTTAAACATTTTTAGTTCAACCTCTAGTATCTTTAGATCTTTTTATCAAGACTACTTAATTTTCTGAACAAATACAACATTATTGTAAATGAACAACACGGTTTTAGTAAAAATAAATCAAAAATAAGTGCATTTACGGCTCTTGTACATGATCTATGGAAATTTGGACAAAAAGTACAGGCGCGCACCAAGGATTTGTTACTGAGGTGAAGGATGGGAGGAGACGCGTGTCTCTGATTATTTAAAAAAATTGCAATATAAAAACGATTTTTTTAATTCAAGGTCAAATACGTTAAAATTAAAGATTTAATTTTTCAGACATAAAAACCTAAAGTTTTTACCCGTCATTACTTTTTTGTTGACAACTGTAGTGTAAATGGTTTTTAATTTAATGTTTTTAAATTATTTAAACTTAATGAACTATAAAATTTATTGATAAACAGTAAAATATACAAACTGTGAATATTAAAAAAACAAATGTAAGTAACCATCTCTAATTAAATAAACAATAAAATACATAAAAAATTAAATATGTACTCGTATATTGCTTACATGATATATGAACTAAAATACGAATGGATAATTATATTTTTTTGCAGCCCGGCAACCACTCCCTGCGTGCGCGCCTGCTAGAGACCCTGAAACGTGCTTATCCACTAAAAACTAATATTCGAACATTTTGACCCATTACAATCCCTCTCTTATAGAATATAAGGCTAGAGGTAAAAATTATCCAGATAAGATTATAGATACAAATTATCTAGATGATTTATCTAGATACAATGTTCTAAATGAGACAAGTAGGGATGTGTAAATATCGATATATCGATAAATATCGATATGAACATGAGTTGCTATCACTTTTCTTTTGGTATCGATGTATCGATAACTCGATATTTGTTGACATATATTGATAATTATTGGAAAATTTCGATAATATCGAGTTATCGATACCTCGGTGCCAAACTAAAAGTAATATTGACTGATGTTTATGCCGATATTTATCGATATATCGATATTTTCCCATCCCTAGCGACAAGTGATATCATGAGAGGTGCGTCGGCTTGTCATCGGATGATTCAGATAATTTTGAGTGTCCTGATGGCTATTAAACAAAGAAATTTGTTGTTAATTTTAATACTTTAGCTTGAATAATGCATAATTATTAATTATTGATTTCAATTAAAAAATATAAAAAGCCTATTTTGTTAATTTATGTATGTTAAAGTCTTAGGCCTTATTATTCTACTATAGTATAATAAGGCCTACTGAAGAGTTTTTTTTAAATGTTTAATTTTCTTTTTGTTTACGGCATAAGTTGCTATTTTTACTTCCTTGTACGAAGTAAAACGGAAGTATTGTAATCGCGAAAAATTTCGGTTCTCAGATTTTTACGGAAATATCCGTTTTGACATTTTCTGAATCCATTATGACTAGTTTCGTCGTGACGTCTGTACGTACGGACGGACGGACGGACATACGGACGGACGTATGTATGTCGCACAACTCAAATACGGTTAGACGTAGAAAGTTGAAATTTTGTATTTAGGACTTTTATAGCATCTAGTTGTGCGTCTCCTATTTTTGGTTTCAATCTACAAACCGGAAGTAGTACTTTTTTCAAATATTTTGATAAATATTTAATTTAAAACAAATTTTTTTATTTAAACTGAAAGATTATGTGATTATTACCTACAATCGGTATTTTATAAATATATTTTTGTATCTTGTATCATTTAAGAATAATGAAAGTATATATTTATAATTTAGTATTTCGGTATCTTGTAGTCCATGATCGATTAACATTTTTACTACGTAAAATTTTAATGATTATGACATGACAATGGCAATTAATAGCAAAATATGCTTTATATCTTCTTCTGCAATTTAAATAAAATGACTAAAATATATTTGTGAGTATAGTAGCAGTAGTAAGTAGTAGTACTTATATATTAATATATTTGTATAATAAGTTAAAAGAATAAAGTAGGTATGGCGGGAGGTCTTGTGGTGGCCACGTCAGATTTTTTATATTTTTCTACATTTTAGTTATTAAGAAAAGTATGAACAGTTTAATAGGCGTACAAGGAATTCATGTGGTGTCCACGTCAGAATTTTTGTTTATACATATATGATAGCAATTGATGTTTAGGTTTAATTAACATTCAAATTTGTTGATTCAAGTAAATAGTTTTCATTTTATTTCAAATCTCCCTTAGCTAGGCCTTATTACCCGCACCTACCTTTATTATGGTTGTATCTTATGTATTAAGTCCGTAACTAATGAATTATAAGTATCTAACGTACATAAGTTGCTAAGTCGGTAACTAACGTGTTATGTTGTTTATAATTATCAATAAATGTTGCATATTAAAAGGTAATAACAGTTGATGATACGATTAAATCTATTATCAGGCCTTAGTTACAAGAAATAATGTAAATTCTTAAAAATAGTTTTAAACAAAAATTTACATAAATCAAAGTAACCTATGCTAAACATTTAACTATGCACACAAAATTATAAATTTAACAACAAAACCTGAAATTAAACCAACTATGAATTTATTATACTTGCAGGAGTATCATCAAACTGGAACCTCATCGCCTTCCTTCCCGCCATTGTGGTCATACTATTTCTGGGTTTATTTAGTTTTATGCCCGAGAGCCCGGTGTATTTAAGTAGTCGCAAGCAGCTGAAAGATGCGCGGGCTGCTTTGCAGTGGTTCCGCGGGCAGAAATATGATGTCGAGGATGAAATCACCAAAATACAGGATCAACTCACAGAGGCAGAGAAGAATAAAGCCAGTATTTTTGACCTGGTTTGCACAAAAGCTCCTCTCAGGTAGGAATAAAGATTTATTTCTTCAGTTTATAAATTACACGCTTGTTTTGAAAAAGATACAAAATTTTAAATACTCATCATTAATTACAATAAATCTGATGTGGGCAACACATAATTTCCCGCAGTACATTTGTAATATTTGAACTTAATAATGGACTTTTATAATGATGTAGGTATAATAAATTTTATATTTCATAAATCTAATCAGCTCTTTGTTTAATACATAATTTTATTTATAAATACCGTATTTGCATAAAACTATTGTCAATTAATATTATATACATATCTTTATATGGTGTCACTATAACATTTCAAAAACTCTATACCACAATCTACACTGCAGACAATCCTCCTTGCCACAGACATCTGTTACAATTTGTAACACTGACAATTTTATTTTCGTTTTCAATTTTATTTTCTATTTTGTGATAAATCGTTCTAGTTAAAATTATGTATTAAAAAAATATGTTTCTTTATTGATAAAAGATATAGAAAAAAGTAGAGCACAAGTTAAAATAACCCTTTATCTTTATCGATCCAACCATATAAACTGTAGCGCAAAATAATGTATTATTATATTATATTTTATACCTTTTATACCCCTAATATTTTGTTTAAATTCACACGACATTTTAATTTGTAGGTATAGAAGTTAATATGAATTAAAAAATTCAGAATCGTATAATAAGTACATTAATTAATCATTTTACCATAATATAAAACTACTAAATTATAATACCTACTGCTACCTACGTACATTTTTATATTTACTAGTTATAAGTTAGTTAGTTTTAGTATTATGTCTAAAATAAGGAATGAAGGAATGAAAGCATCCAATAATTGTTTTCAGGGCTTTGGTGATCGCTTTAGGGCTGATGATATTCCAGCAACTGAGCGGTATTAACGCTGTTATCTTCTACACACAGAGTATTTTCGAGAGCTCCGGAGATTTTCACTTGCCTTCATACGCTCCGGCAATCATTGTTGGTGTTGTCATGGTTAGTAACAAATAATTATTTATTTACAACACAAAAAACACTCAATCGCACTGTAAATGATTTTAGTTTTAATCCATTTATAAGATACTTCATGCTAACGGTTGAAAACTTTACCAATTAATAATAACCCCTCTTTAAAAGATGTAGCGATTGTAATTGACAGATCTAATTACGAAAATTTGAAACTTTTGTAAATCTCTGACCCAGTTTTTCTATTTCATCAGGTTTCTCAAATTGTTAAACATAAAGTAAAAAATTACGCCTTATATTTCGGATTTTATTAGATAATCCTTTTATAACAGTACCTATATTATACAACGATGCTATAATGAATGCTATTATTCCTGAAGATAAACTTTTTATAACACGAGCGAGCAAAGCGAGTGAGGGTTTTAATCATCTGATGGAATAATAGCTATTATAGCGAGTTGTATACTGTACTTTATCTACGACTTATACGAGTATATTACATACAAGATTTTAATAAAATAAATACTATGCAAAAATTTTGATATTTTCAAATGTTAATTGGGTTAATTCTCTATCACCATAATTACATTATTAAACATTTCAATGTTTCTTAAAAATAATTTGCACGGAGAAATTGATTCAGGCAAAATAGTTTTCTGATTGGCGCAGTGGAGGAACACTGACTATTATTCCCTGATATTATTCCCCGCGGAATTAATAAATGGCATAATGTAGCAAATATCATACATTTAATGTTAATGTTATACAATTAGTCGTAGATAAAATATATTATATATTATTATTATTAATTTACTAAAGTATAGCTATTGTCAGACTTTAAAATCGCGATACCTACTTAAAACAATTGGCACAGAGAAAGCAATATAATATAAGAAAAATTCAAAGAAGTTCAAAGTTGTTTGGATCCAATCCAGCATATAAAAAGGTTACACATTTATCACAAAATATATCTCTGTAGGTTACGAATACCGACAAAAATCTCGGACAAAACGGTGCCAACAAAGCACTGTTCAACAAAAAAAATCACTTGACAGAAATTAATTTGGCTACGATACATTCCCGATTCCTAACACCAATGCATCATTCTAATAAAAAAGTCCTCGGCCAGTATTGAAAAATAAACTATATATTTCCCCGGTGAAAATTTTGACACAATGTTATTTCGTTTGATATGTGAGCAGAAAAATCATAAAAATGAGAATTTCCGCAATTTCGTAAATTCTGCGTGTAACATTTCTTTTAATGTTATAAAATGTTATTTACTCCGTTTTAGATCACTTGTAGTAATGCAATATTTTTTATTACAAGTCTCGACATATCCATTTGACTTTATTTTAAATACATTGCAAATTTCATGACGGCAATATTTATTTGAAACGGGCAATATATTTTATCCAACATCATCACTATGGTGATTTTAAACAAGCAAAGTAAAAGATTTCCCATTAGTGGCTTTGATCAAAATATATACCCACTTAAAAAGGGTAAATTTATTGTTACTTTGCTTGTTGGAAGTCACCATAATGACGATGTTTTAGGTTGGAACTTAATATTTTTTAAATATTTAAACAGTTAATAAGAGGTGTTGGATAACACGTTATACTACACACGTGGACAAAAATTGGTCATTCCACTCAAGATGTATAGATGTATAGTTTCCTTGATCGGAATTTTTTATTGGCTTAGCTTAAGCTTTTGGAAATTTGAAGGTGACGTGCTTTTTTATCAGTACTTATTCCTCCGTAGACGAAAATAGTGCAACTTCATTTGAAGCTAATTAGGTAATCCCAATCCCTTTGTCCTCTAGGCATTATTCATAGCACCTGACGGCCTTACGCTCCACAGCAACTGCAAGGTTTCTGGTGACTTATATTATTTTTTTAAATTGTTTATTTTGGTTTGAAGACAAATATATATTATCATATCTATAAATTTCAATTTTTTTGTTAAAATCATTTGCTTGACATTATAAATAAATAATTTATGACAAATTTATTTTGCATGCTTTATAATTGAGAAAAGTTAATTTTTTATTAAGAATAGGGCACACGATTCACGATAACAAAAAAAATCTTATAAGATGCATACCTAATGTACCAGAGGCCATAATGCAGTTTCTTGACCCTGGTGTTATGGATTCTTGGAAGACAAAAGATTAGGATTACCAAATAATCTTCGGATGAAAGTACACTATTTTCCTCTTCGGACGAATAAGCATGGATCAAAAATCAATTAAACAATTTGAAACCCCTACTCCCTTGGAACTAGAATTATATCATCTTATAATATATTCGGATAAATTCCAATACCTCCCTTACAGATAAACGGCAGGTAATGACATTAGACCGTTTGCAAGAAGTTGCTTAATCATATAAAATATAATATCAAATTGAACAGTAATATTTTTTTTCTTAGAATGGTTATATGTATACGAGTAGATAGAACATTATAAATTTTATTGAGTTACAAAATTATGTTTTTCTTTTTGATCTAATATATTTATTCATTTTTAGGTGATAGCCACTTACCTGTCAACAATACTCATCGACAGAGCCGGTCGCCGTATTCTTCTGTTGATATCTTGTTCTGTGATGGCTGTTTGTTTAGCAGTCTTCTCCATATACTTCTACCTAGAAGCAAACCCTGAAAAAGATGCCTTCAAACTACCATTCATCGCACCTCTTCTCAGTATAGTTGTGTACATCACTGTCTTCTCCTTGGGCTTTGGACCTATTCCTTGGATGATGCTTGGAGAATTATTTACTCCAAAAATGAAAGGAGCCGCAAGTTCAATTTGCGCAGCTTTCAATTGGTTTCTAGCCTTTACTGTAACGAAATTCTTCGGTAATTTAGTTGCTGCCTTTGGACTGGGAACAACTTTCGCGGTGTTCGCAATCATTTGTGTTTTTGGAACTATTTTTGTGTTCTTCGTAGTACCAGAAACTAAAGGAAAGGACATGGATGAAATTCAACAAATACTTGGAGCCGATGAAGCTTCTGCACAGACGCAATATGAAGTCAGTGATGACGTAGTGGTTATAGACATCAAGAAATGATGGCTAGGTGATTTAGTTATATAACAATAATTTATTATTAAGACTGATACATCGTATCGATGAAAAATTATAGAAATTGTAAGTATTTGTTTATTATAATTATTTAATCAACAGTAAATTAGCAGTAAATATTATGAATGTAAACAGATATAATCCTCGTTTACGTATAATACAAAGTATATTTTATTTAACAAGATCAAACCATTTAACAAATAACACGACACGTGGATTATATCTGTACATATTGATCTACTTATAAATAAGATATAAATTAATTTTGTTAGAAAACATTAAGTATACGACATTAGGAAAATAAACAATTCTCTAAATTACACACTTCATCTGTATGTTCAATTTAAATTCGATCCTTTTAATCCTTTTTCCTTCCTATATTAATAGTAGATGTAGACGTAAACATTGTATTATGTACGAATACGAGTAGAACAGTCAATTCTGCGACAAAGTCACCGCCGATAAACACTGAACAAGTTAACGAGAAGATCTGAGATCTTAGCCGAATCCGGGCCATCCGGTCCAGAAGCTTAACGAATATAAAGTTACCAGTATGATGGTATTATGACTATTTGGCTAACTTACACACAGCCTTCAGATAATGGATAGACACATGATTAGACGGCTATAATTAACTTGTAGGACACAGATAAGCGAGGGAAGCAACGGCGACGACAGCGGCGGCGGCGACGGCAACTTGCTTGAAGGAAACGGAAACAAAGCGTTCTTAGACGCGCGCACCACTCTCTACACTCTCACCTCGCCTAGCCGTACAGACACATGGCAACTTTCATTAACGACGCGTCTTTGTCCAAGCGCACTTGACCAACTTCCGCGCGTTTCTTCAGCCTGCGTCATCTCGAGTCAGAGCCTTCAACACCCTGTTCGGGATCGCTATCACCATCCAGCGAGTTGCCGGGCTGGTGCATGTTGTAGCTAGGGGAGCGGAATTGTCGACCTTGGAGTTGCGAGCCATCTGAGCCTCGCCGTGATGGCGTCGTCGTACCACCACCTTTACAGAAGCAACGGCAAATGATCCTCTTGAATGCAAACCTGAAGTCTTTGGAAAACAACGCGTATATTAACGGGTTAATAGCGCTGTTGCAGTAACCCAACCAGAATAATATCGAAAACAGCAACGGCGGAATGCATTCCTCGCAAAACGCGCGTATTAAGTACATTGTAAAGAATGGTAACCAACAAAATATAAATCCTCCAACAATGATCCCAAGTGTTTTAGCTGCTTTCGTTTCCATCCGGAACCGTTTAACTTGTGCTTTAATATTACGTTTACCCATCCTTCTGGACATAACTTTAGGTTTATGCACACCTCCTGTGGTTTCGTCAAACCCAGAGAAAGCAGAGCCACTGTGTGAAGGTGCAGGACTGCGGTCCCGCTCATGATGCAGTCCGCCAGAGTCGCATGATGAAGAGCGTCGACTCCTGCGTCCTCCGATTCTCCCATGGTGATGGACTCGAAGGTGCGTGTCGCCAGCCCCTGGACTCCTGCACAGCGTGGTGGAGGTTTGCTCCTTGCCGTTGGCAGAGGTGTAGTGCACGGCGTATGCCGCGGTGGGACTGGGCGCGAGGTGATGCGGCGACGCATGCGGCGTCAGGTTCTCGGAGGACGGGTAGCTGACGCTGATCTTGACGCGCTCGTGGCGCGCGGACCTTGTGGATGCGCTGGGAGATGCGCTGCCCGTGGTGGTTAGCGTGCTGTTACTGCCGTTGCTGTGTGGGGACCCGTGAGTGTTGCCGTGTCCGTGGCTCATCACGGAACCGCGGCCCCGGTGGATTCGGAGCGTGAGGCGTTGCTCGTCGAAGCGGTTGCCGATGCCTCGGGAACCTAAACAGACAGACTGGTATCATTTCCTGTGGAATCGACTTATTTGCAAACGAAATATGATTCTAATAATAAATTGTATACAAAAAAGAAAATTAAACAATTGTTAAAACTATTATAAGTTTTTAATTAATAACGGAGGTACTTTGAAAACAAAATATAATCTGATACAATAAAAAAAAAAGTATTTTAAATTTGTATACGGTATTAAAAGGTTATACCTACTGAGCTTCGTATTTATTGGTTCGAAATTTAAAAATAAAACAATATTAATAGCTACCTATAGATAGGTAGAAATTGAAAATATACTGTTAAATTATGAAACAAATAAGTTATTTATTACCAGTATCACTCTGCGACACACAGTCAAACAGTAACGACTCTTTCAAAAAAGTTGATTGTCTAGTTGAATGTGAATTTTGAATTTTACTATGAACATCGTAGTGTCCTGTAAATAATTGTCTGTGCCTGATGATGACAAATTAAATTGTCGAAACCGGTAGCATAACATGTTTCAATAAATGAAATAAAGAGAGTGTAGATTAAGATGGATCATTCCCTTATTTGTTATTTATTCCTGCCTGGATATCACTAGTATTTTTTAGGCTTACCCGCCTACCGCGCACTAGCGATTCTGTTGAGGCAACTTTAGGTAGTAGTCGTCAGATGAAAGTAATGAAAAGTACTTGAAAACTGGTTAAAATGGAAGTAAAAGTAGTTTTCTTCAAATTAGTCTGATGAAATAATATCCTTACGGTACCTATTAATTTTTGAATGAATTGGTAAAAAAATTCTTATCATATATGGGTTAACGTTCGCGGGCTTGTTTATTTCGGAATAGTAAAGTTATTCATGTTGAGAAAACTAAAATATATATGGCGCCTGGCAGGGCCATACTACCTTAAAAATCGCCAAAATAAAACACATATACAGCGTGTTTCATAACTTCCGGTACATACGTTAAGGGTATATGTAGTTTGATAAATGCTGATTACGAATAAAAAAGAATTTTTCTTAAAATCGCAAAATTATTTTCCATGTTTCCCAGTCAAAATTTTTTCGTAGCCACTGGCACTAGGTGGAGTAACTATTGTTTCATTAAAAATAATTAAATTTCGTTCGTTATTTTACTAGTATTATGTAATTTAAGATGTTCATTACCTACTTCTATTGTTTGTATTTAATAGGAAAATGAATCCAGTGCACTACTACAAAAATGTTTTAGGTAAACAACCCCTAATTTTTCGAATTTAAAAAAGTTCTTTTAGATTCGCAAACAATATAAACCATTAACGTATGTACTCGAAGTTATAGAACATCCTGTATGAGGTCGATCTTAGTAAGTCCTTCGACTGCGTAAGTCACAGTCGCATATTAGATAAGAGTTCTACAATTATTTTTAAATTTCTTTAGTTTTCCCGTAAAATAAGTTTTCTTCTTTATTTTCTTTTTTCTCATGATTTCAGATAACATTTTCTAGATTCACTTTTGTCGATGTGATCACAATCGCACAAGAAAACATAATGAAGACTTGGACAACGCGGCACCATTGAAGAGGATGTAATCACATAGTTAATTAAATTTTTTAACTTATTAAACTTGTGATACAATCGTACCGGTAAATGTTACTACATTGTTATTGTAATTATGAGAATGAGGATCGAAATATAATGGCTATTATAATTAAAACGCCCACCGAAGAACTAGAAGAAAAAACCTGCAAGTTGACTGTGACAATAGCATGATAATACACTTAATCGTATGAACAACTGTTTTTATCTTTTAATATGCAACATTTATTGATAACTATAAACAACATAATACGTTAGTTACTTATAATACATTAGATACTTATAATTCATTAGTTACGGACTGAATATGTTAGATACAACCATAATAACATCAAAACCTTCCATAATATGCAAACTGTCAACTAATTGACAAGGTAAAATTGTTGATTTGTTTTCACATCGCTGTCGTTAATGGTACAATTAAGCTTTGAATATAACGCGAATATGTGCGATTTAAGCCCCTTTGGATGTTCAAAGACACTCGGTTTCACCTCGTCGCTTAGCAACATCCTCGGTATTATAAATTGCATAATATTCTTGTTATATTAATACCTATAATATGCCCAAAACATTTATTGTAAATTTTAAAATTTCTGTTTTTGAAAAAAATTGGTGTACTCGTTCTAGTAAACTGAGATCATCATCTTGCAATAATAATAAAAAAAATTATAAAATTACTTTTTATTTCTAACTAGAATTTTAAATTTATTGTTTTACTTTTTTGAAATAAATATTGAAGCTAAAATCCGATATTCTTGGCAGTGAAATTTTAAAAACATTATCTTCCAATTTAAAGTGTTACATTATACATTTTCACCATTCCATCTAAGTCTCCTGTAATACTAGCTAATTTTTTGTTTATTCTGTGTTTTTTAAGGAAAGTGACTAACAGCAACTTATAACAGGGTTCTCATGAGCTCACGAGGTAATCTGTGATTACTGCCATACCAAGTGAACATCTTACGACATCCTACGTAAATTTGTATTTGCTCCATTGTAAAATTGAAATTATGTTTATTGGCGGCTGATAAATGAATATTTGTTTGTTATTTGATAATATGCTGCACTTCTTATAGATTTCTTATAAGTAGTCTTCTTCAAATAGTTTTTCAAAAATTTGCATTGATTTCAATTTTTATAAATTCTTCTTGTACTCCTACGGAACGATTGCCGCTTCCTCTGGTACCATTTATATTTTTATTTCTTGGGCTATTTTTTAATTCAGGTTCGGCCATGCGGACAACGTGGTATGTCATTTTTATTCTCATTCGGATACAAACATCAAAGTGCGTGGGTTGTTATTTTTTATCTCTTAGTAATTAGTAAATAAAGTGTGGTAAAAGTTGATATTTATATCAATTTTCATTATCAATTTAAAGTTAAAAATTTGTAAGTTATAGTAGTAATTATTATATCTTAGTGTACCACAGCATTATTCACAAAAAACTAAGTCACTCTTATCACTTTACACGTGCGTTTTATAAAATTTCTCATTTTTGCTAATTATTGTGTTGTAACTCGTATTGGTGATTCACGATGCCCATCTGTGATAAGTGTAAGCGCAATGTAAACAACATCAAGAACGACAACAAGTATCCCGGGATTCGCTGTTTGAAGCGAATATTTTCGCATGATTTTATCCGCTCTGCAGAACACGATCGGATCTAAAGACGTCATTAGTAATGACGGTACTGATGCAACACCGTCATCAATTTATGACTTACATACACCGCCAATTAACACTAATGAGGACTGATTTACTTGCAGCTATTGACAACAAATTTGATATGCTGATGAAATCTGTAAATTTTTGCTGCGATAAAATATCTAATTTTCAGGCAAATATTTAATCAAATAGACGGGAAAAATTAAATATTTGATATAATAAAATGAGAAAACTTTCAACTGTAGTCGACAGTGGTTGGTTTACCTAGTAGATTAGATGATTTTGAGCTGTAATATAATGTTCTTTGCTCTAAATAATAATTTCGACTTTTCGAATTTTCATTTCGCACAAGAATATCACATAAAATAAATAAAACAACCCTTAATTTCTGAAATACGATTTGAGTACCTACATGCATTTATTATAACATGTAAAAAAATTAAAATATGTAAAAAATATTGATATAAGTATGCAAAATATGCAAAAAATTTAAACCATATTTTGATCTATTTTGTATGAAATGCAAACATTTGTAAAAATAAATACAAATATGCACAAATAATACAATATAAGCAAATGCATATATACCGCACTCTATTCATAACATACCAGAACAAACGAACGAGAATGTCAATAAGATTATATCGAACATTACAAAAACAATTAAATTTTATTTTTGATGCTGCACACCGTGTTTCGCAACTTAATCAAAAGAGCTCAAGTCACCCAAAAATGTTGTAATGTAAAGGACTAGTTTATGAGTGTAGTTAAAGAATCCAATATAAATACTAAAGATAAACGATAAAGAAACGAAATTTTCGCTAATGATCATCTCACTCAGAAAAACAAAATTCTCTTTAACATGGCACAAGAAGAATTGCGAGATAAGAAAAACTTCAAATACGTCTGGGCGAAGAATTCTAAAATTTTAGTGCGTAAGAGTGATACCTAACGCTAAAATCTTGGTAATTCATTCTGAACAAGATATTCAGAAACTTATCTAGTAGATAATTTTTGCGTTTTCTTCTATGGCTTTAAGTTTATATTATCAGAACGTTAGACGTCTAAGAACTAAAACGCATGATATTATTAAGTTAAAGTTAATTCCTCGTCGTGTGATTTTAATGTCATATGTCGAACTGAAACGTTTCTCAATTCTTCAATGTTTGACTATGAAGTTATGTTGGATAATACTCTGTTGTGAGGCGTGATCGTGATACTTCTTCAGTGGAGTGTGATGGTAGTGGTATTATCATAGGCGTCAATAACAATTTAAATTAGCATAAACAAGAGTGGTCTACCAGTGCAGAGAATATTTCGATAACTCTGTGCATAAAAACTGACTCTAATATTATTTCTAAATTACATATATGTTGCGTTTACATTCCACCCAATCTCATAAAAGCTTTAAATATCTTTTTAAATAATTTAGCTGATATTGTTTATTCTGCCACTAACGATATACTTTAATATGTGGTGATTTTCATCTGCCTTAAATAAATATGTTCAAAATATTATCATTTTATCCAAAAGTGCAGGATTCGTGAATATTTTGTCGTGTACCGCTTGTACTAGTATGTATGCGGACAACGTAAAAATATATGCATCTGTAAAAACTGTATCTGATTGTATGGCTCTCCAAGCAGATCTTGATAGATTGTCAACGTGATAACAATTTATCTTTAAATAATAACTTTTAGACGAAATAGAAATAAAACTAACTTTAACTATACTATTTCTGGGTATATCATTAAACAGGTTTTATATGAAGAATTGGAGAACATTTCAAAAATCTTAAAACACTTATTTCACTATATTGTACCTTACACCTTAGTTCATTCTCACCTAGAATATGCTGCAATGTGTTGGTCTCCCAATTATGATATTTAGGGGAGAGGTGGCATGAAAGGGACACTGATCATATTTTAATTATGGTACATATTGTAAATCTGCAGATTTTTTCATAAGATGCTACTACTGTAAGAGAAAATATTATAAAAAAGACATTAGCTACTATACGTCAGGAGATAGATGTGCATTTAGTGTTTCATATCAAAAATTATCAAAATCCAAGTGGTCGACTTTTGAGTCATTTTTTAATAATGAGTTAGTAAGTATATTTAATTGTATTTTATTGTTGTTAAGTAACTACTCTAAGGGTATAATATTAAGCTTGAGTATTTCTAAAAAGGAGCGTTCGTTTTATAAAATTTTATTAGTTTTTGTGCATATAAGTATTGAAAGGGACAATGCGTAAAGTTATGACTTATGAAAGGGACATGTATATCCATACCAAAAAATATCAAACATGTATAAAGGGTGTGTTTATATAAGCCTTGACTTGATAAAAAGAAAGTATAAATTTAAAAATAAGTTAACTATCCCGCAGCGCGTTGTCTTTTCTTTTCACATATTCTGGTTCAACCTTTATACGACATATAAGGTCTATTAAAACCAATACATTATTTTTAAAACTTTATGCGACAGCTAAAAGCATTGATACTGCTTAGGTCCAAGCATTTTTGTCATTGACGTCCATTTGTCGTCAATAATGTAAATGTCCGTTTTAACACCGAGAGTGTCCCTTTCATACCTGTAAAAGTCTTGAAAGGGACATTTGCATGATTTTTTTATTTAAATCAATTTTCAATTTAAGACTTGTTGGTTTTAATTGTTTATGGGACAAGAAGATAGTTAAATCATATAGCTTTAATAATATGTACTTTTTTTAAAGAAATAATTTGCAATTGCTGAACTATAATTATTTTAAAAAAATTGTCCCTTTCATGCCACCTCTCATTAATAGAATAAAAAGAATTAAACGTAAATTTGTATTATGTTTAAAGCTGGAAATTTCCTAATTACATTCATACACCGATGCCTCTATATAAGAGAAAAGTTTTTATGGGTATGTTTTTTCTTTACAAAATTGTAAACAATCTTATTACAGTCCTGATTTATTGAATAAATTTACATACAGGGTGCCATCATATGAAACCAGAGGTACTGAACTATTTTCACTGTCAACTTTAAGTACAAATAATGTTGCCATAAATTATCTAATTTATCTTATAGAATCAGCTTATAACAGGCTGCTAACTTTCTCTAATTGTCCTGATATTTCATCTTGCAATATGATTATGTTTAAATCTTTTGTAAAAAAGTGATGAAAACGCCTTCCATTAAAAACTTTAATTTGATTTGTGATTTCGTTAATTTTTGCCTTATGCTTTTTAGAATAATTTAATTGATTTGTACTTTACTTTATTATTTGCCTTATGCTTTCTAGAATAAGTTAATTTAATCACTTTTACTTTGCTTGTATTCATTTTCGTGTTTATTATTATTGATTGTAATATTGTAGTGCTGTACTATTACTGTTGTACAGCCGCGTATGTAAAATAAGCTTGCTTCCAGAAATCTATTTCGTCAGGAATGTCACCGGAAAGCTCGATTGTACCCAAATCGTATTTATCAAACTCATATTATTTATCGCCTAAAGGTGGAATAGTTAAATATCGATGTCTGATTAAGTATTTTTTGCATCTTCAATAACATCTAATATCTAATTTCAGATGCTTCTGCATGAAATCTTTTCCATTGTTGAAATTCAATACTCATTAACTATGATAAATTCGTTTTTCGTACTACGGCATTACCCAGTGTAGGTACTTGTCCAAGTGCAGCGATATAAACATCATCATATACAAAAGACGAAAGAATTTTATACTAATCTAAGAATTAGTTTTCACATACTAATAAAAAATATTCTCTGCTTGCAATTATTATAAACGTATAAAAAAATTATTGACAATAATAGCAACAAAGCACAGAGTACACCAAAAACTGTTGTGCACTTGTTACTTTTCAACACTTTATAAAAACTACACACACAAAATAAGCATCCTATAGCAAAATTCCAAAGATAAAAGTGTAATGAACACTTTTCTGTTATTAAACTTACTATTTTGTTCAATAGATTCCGCTAAAAAAATTATATTTTTTGTGTACTCGGACTAGTACGCTTTGCTCGCTCGTGTTGTGAACTTCATCTTTGGGAACAATAGCATCCATTAAAACGTCATTGTATAATTTATACTATTATTTTAGTAAAAATATTTTCCGCAAATTAACATTAAAAGTATTATAATCACAATTAAATATATTACTATCTCTGATGCTTAGGCAGCCAAAGTGACACTTTTTTGTTTGTTTTTACATAACTAAATAAATATTTCAGTACAATAGAAAAAAATATTTAAAACAATAAATTAAGGAATGCGCATTATATTCAATCGGTATAACTCTGATCGCAGTAGTAAACTGCTAGTTTTCTGCCTAGTTAAACTAATTAAATGAAGTTAAGTATGTTTTCTGTTTGATTTATTCTGCATTGTATTGCATTTCAACTAAAAATTAACTATTACGTACTTATGAGACATAAATCACGGTAACCAAGGTATGATTAATTTGAGTTTTAGCTCATTGCTCATTAATCTTCAAGTATAAAAAACCTCACAAACTTTAATGCAGATATATTTTAGGTACCTAGCAAATATACGTTCTCGCTGAAAAGCTCATATCAAATACTGCATCCTTTCAGCAAACAAATGATATTAATCATGAAAAGTCGAGACGAAATTGTGACTTTAAACAAACAAACCAATCCAACGGAACATATATCAGCGGTATGAATGTACTTGTGTAAATAATGCAGCTGCGGAACTCTGGAAGCTGTTATTATTATTTTTAATTAACGAGGAGATATACGGTTATACATTACGACATCGCGAGAGTAACCTCAAGCGTGATCCGCAGTTGTCATGGAAATTGAACTGAATGAAAAAGAATACGGATTGTGTTTTTTAAACCCAGGTCTAAAAACTGGAACAAATTTTAATTAAATACAAAAGTTAATAAATAAAATAATAAATACAATAGTACCTCTGTTCTTAGATTTATAATCTACGTTAGAATTAAAATTAAAATTAACTCGTAAAATTAATATTATATAAATGAAATATTTATCTTATTATTATCTTTTAAGAACTTGAAAATACCATAAAATTTATTTTGAATAATATCAGTACCTAATAATTATTATTGAATGTGAATCATTTCATTCTTTCGCCTTGGCAAAAATAATTTTTCTCTGTTTCGGACCGCATTAGAAATGATCGTTGTTGTCCGCTGGCGCCGCCATTGTTTTTCATCTTCGTGGTATTATTACTAGGTACTGATCGTTGTCATCTGCAATTGTTATTATTACTAATAATTACTTAGTATAGGTACTAACTAACTAAATCATAAAATAAGTGACATATAGTAACAATTCAATCAGCATTGCATGTACTTCGTTTGCATCTCGAATTGCATCCACCGCATCACATCAATAAAAAGCAGTTTATCGCTCTCGCCATAACCATTTAATTCAACGAAACCATATCTAAGCACAAAGCTTCGACGTTCACACTACTATTATGTGTGTCTTTTTTGCAGCATTTGTTTGCATTGCAGCCCCACAAATCAAATTTACTTTTCCGGTTTCGCATATTTAATGACTGTGTTATCTGAATTTTGTCGATAGCAAATTTTGAAATTAATAGTTGCAAACATTTAACTGAATTATGAGTTATAGGGTATAGCGGGAATAATAAATTAGTGTGAATTTAAAACTTGTTCAGGTGCCAATGCCAATATAAATAAACTATAGTCGTGTATTATTGTTTAGATTGGTAATTTGGATTACCTAACATGTTTGTAATTGTTATAAACGTGTTGTTTTAGTATATTACGAAAATGAAATTAATAATAATAACAACTACCTACATTGTTATTGTTATTTATTGTAAATTTACCTTTAATTTAATTAATGGACTGGTTTACCAATATTTTTTTTTAATTTTAAATTAATTTTCAGGTACTAATATTCCCAAAAATATATTGTTCACCTTTTAAAAGTGCTAAATATAAGTGAAAACACATTTTTTTATGTCGCTCAGTTTAAAACGCCTCAAACTCCTGACGACAAACATTTCGGTGAAACATATAATAGTCCAGTAACCTTGTCATGGTTATAATGGGCCTAAGTTGCATCAAGTGGTGGTAGTAGGTTTCTATTTTTTTTCTTGTATAGGATGTGACTGAGATACAAAATTCAAGTTTTCGACCTCGGCAACCCTCCGGAACACTTTTGAATATCTCAAAAACTGCTAAATTTTTGCACTTTTTTCGGTTTCTTACCATTTTGACTATGAAGGAGCACGATTTCGACAAAAACCATTCTATATATTTTTAAACTAGATTAAATTGTCTACAATCTAAGACCAGAATGGGCTCGGTAGTCCTAATAGTTTCCGAGATACAGCTTTTCAAAGTTTGGCAAAATATACAGATTTGAAACACCAACCGTTTCTCTCTACAAAAATTTTACTATATTCTCTCGCGGAAGAACTTTAAATTTCAGCTCAAGAAAGACCATTGAAAATTTTTGACAGAATGTATCTTATAGAAAAAAGTACGAGGAATACAGTGCTGCAAACCGGAAGTCAATATCATTATTCGTTCAGATATTATAGTTAATTAAACACAATAAACAAAAGAATAAACAAAATTTTTACTATATTCTCTCGGGGAAAAACTTTAAATTTCAGCTCAACCAAGACCACTGAAATTTTTTGGCACAATGTATCTTATAGAAAAAAGTCCGAGGAATTCAATCCTGCAAACCGGAAATTTCTATCATTATTCGTTCAGATAATATAGTTGATTAAAAACAATGAACAAAAGAGTAAACATAAATTTTACTAAATTCTCTCGCGGAAAAACTTTAAATTTCAGCTCAAGGAAGACCACTGAAAATTTTTGACAGAATGTATCTTATAGAAAAAAGTACGAGGAATTCAGTGCTTCAAACCGGAAGTCAATATCATTATTCGTTCAGATATTATAGTTAGTTTTTCCCCGATAGAATATAGTAAAAATTTTGTTTATTCTTTTGTATATTGTGTTTAATTAACTATAATATCTGAACGAATAATGATATTGACTTCCGGTTTGCAGCACTAAATTCCTCGTACTTTTTTCTATAAGATACATTCTGTCAAAAAATTTCAGTGGCCTTGGTTGAGCTGAAATTTAAAGTTCTTCCGCGAGAGAATATAGTAAAATTTTTGTAGAATAGAAACGGTTGGTGTTTTAAATCTGTATATTTTGCCAAATTTTGAAAAGCTGTATCTCGGAAACTATTAGGGCTACCGAGCCCATTCTGGTTTTAGATTGTAGACAATTTAATCTAGTTTAAAAATGTATTGAATGGTTTTTGTCGAAATCGTGCTCCTTCATAGTCAAAATGGTAAGAATCCGAAAAAAGTGCAAAAATTTAGCAGTTTTTGAGATATTCAAAAGTGTTCCGGAGGGTTGCCGAGGTCGAAAACTTGGATTTTGCATCTCAGTCACATCCTATACAAGAAAAAAAATAGAAACCTACTACCACCACTTGATGCAACTTACGATGTACTATGTTACTGGACTATAAATGTAATAATGTAAATAAACTTTAAAAATTAAACAACATAATGGTAAATAATTCATTACCTACAGTTCATTTATAATTGTACGCATTTAATGTTATTTACATAGACTAATATGGTAAATTACTGCATTGTCAAATTGAGTATTTATATTTATTTTTAAAAATTCTATGTTGTAGAGCTGAATATTTCCATATATTTCTTAATTACTTCCGTTCTGACCAATGTAATGTATGTTATTCTTATTATACGTTCCTACCTAAATTTTAAAATTTTTGTCATTAGCAATTTCAATAAAATAGGTTCAATAAAATAGGTTCGTTAACCGTTTGTGGAAAAAAAATTCGGATTCTTCATGTTATTTTATAATTTAATAGTATATAAGGTATATTTATGTTACTAAAATATGTTTAATAACTAACAATTTTTAAACTTTTGTTATGCTAAAAATACTACAGCAAGTTGTAACTTCATGGTCGCAATATGTATGACATTGTGCATGCGTCTGTCTGTCGGTCTGTCCGTAAGCACGATAACTTGACAACTCGTTGAAATTTTGAACTAAAATTTTATATTTCAGTTTTTTACAAAAAATTTAGTTTTAAGTTCGTTAATGAGCTTTATTCAACCAGTGGTACCAACTTTATAAACTGAATTTAAAATATATTTTTTTAAATACTATCGAATGTGGTATCAAATTAAAGCCCTCGGGAAAATAATTCTAGTAGAAGAATAAAATAAAGTCGGTATGTAGGTCTGTTAGTCTGTCTGAATGTTGGATAACTTAAAAACGCGTTGGAATTTTGGACTGAAATTTTATATCTAAGATTTTAAGCCAAAAGCTGACTTTAAAGTTCGTTAATGAGCTTTATTCGACCAGTGGTACCAACATTATAAATTGAACTTTTTTTGTTTTTATTAAAATACTATCGAAAATGATTGGTATCAAATTACTCTCGGGAAAAAAATTCTAGTCAAACAATAAAAATAACATTTAAACGATCGTCAATTGTTTATTTTAATAAATAATTCAAATAGATAAGTTTAGTAGAAATGGTAAGAATGATATTTATGCGATTTTTAATTGTTTCTCCAAAAAATAGTCACGTTTTGTCAAGTGTATAGGTACTTATCTATTATCAAATTAAAGCTCTTTGGGCAAGAATTCTAGTCCAAGTATCAAAAGCAACATTTAAACAATGGTGCAATTATTGTTTTTTCACATGTTATTCAAATTACTTATGCCGATGTGTTGGTATCAACTTAAATGTTTCGGGGGAAAGAAGTATAAAAGTAAAATCTTTACAAAAGTGAGTTAATAAAACTTAAAGTGGGGGAAGTAATGTGGTGGCCGCAGCAGATTTTTAAATATTTGTAATTATTCAAATATTTTATTTTATATCTCAAGACTCTCAGTTGTAATCAAATAATTATTTTAAACTCAATGAATGTCAGAACAGAATGTCTTACGCTTGTATTACTTACGTACGCTTTCGTGTGGCTTTGAACAATAACCACCCATAAGCTTCGGAATTTTGAACATAATTGTGACAGCTACAACGACACGACTTTTGGCGTTTTTTATACAAGTCAAATTAGCCAGTTTTCAAAATTGAATACGTTTGGTATGATCATGATCATGTTTTTATAAATTTTAACTTCATTATTAATAATATTGTGTATGGGATATTCTCTGTATTTAATATCAATTATCCCAATTTCGATTTTGCTTAACGACCCTATTATGCTTGTAAAAATGCATTATCACTGTTGTAAAATTATAAAACTATTTCCTGAAAAGTTAGACACTTCAGAGCGTAAAAGTTTTGTATCTGTTGTACGTCCATAATCTATTAATAGCAATGACAAAAAATGAATTGCAATCAGAAACTTCAATAAAATGACAAGAAAAATGAAGTAAAAGTACAAATAGAAAAATGTCGTTCTGACTCGAATTGCAAAACAGAAGAAAAATATAAAGAATAGTAGGCAAACCAGAATTAAAGGCTTTCTACTGATTTTATAAGTGTGGTAAATGGACCCATAATTATTGTCTTGGTTAAAATGTATTGCATTTGCAGAAAGGTAAATTTAGTGTATTAGGATTAGTTACGTCACAGTTCCAATTCATAATGTCGTATATTGAACGCGCGTCAATCCATACTGTGGCCTTATTAGTTGCCATATGTTTACATCCCTTGTACAATGAGGTAGGTACGTAACTAATTAAAATTCAGATTGGTAAACTATTTGTAGTACGGGTTGAACGCTACAAGGTGCCATTACATCATCGAACAATGTACGCCGAGCATTTCTGATGATTCCACGTGAATCTTAAGATTAATCTCACAGCTAATATTGGGTTAATTAGGTAACACCAGTAACACATAGTATCTTCGGGTATTATACCAACTTTATTGTAGAACAATATTAAAGATGTTGTTAAGATTTATGTATAGAAAATTAGAATATTGCAATATAGGTAATTATAATTACATAAACCATGTTCTGTCACACAATCACATAAATAAAAATTTGCTGTGTCCACCACAGTACTTCCCCGACTATAAGTTTTAATAACTTACTTTCGTAACGCCTTTAATTTAAATAAATATATCTTTTTTCCCCAAAATATTTAAGTTGATACCAACGTAGACATAATTTAAATAACATGTGAAAAAATCTGATGGGGCCAGCACAAGACCTCCCGCCATACTCTACCCATTCTTTTTAGTTTTTAAAATACTATAAATACTCACAAATATATTTTTTCATTTTATGTAAACTGTAAAAGAAGATATAAACGAAGTGTGATATAAACGACTGTCACTATCATAATCAATTTAAATTAATTTACGTAGGAACAAAAAATACACTTGAAAAAATTTGAATTTTTTTTTGAGAAACAATTGAATATCGCATAAATGTCATTTTTTACAATTTTTACTAAACTTATCTCCCCGAGAGCTTTAAATTGATACCAAACTCGGTATAATTTTAATTATGTATAATAAGAAAATTGACGATCGGTTAAATGATATTTTTATTTTTCTACTATAATTATTTTTCCGAGAGCTTTAATTTGATACCACACACGATAGTATTTTAATAAAAATAAATAAGTTATGTTTATAAAGTTAGTACCACTGATTGAATAAAAAAAATTGAATAATTTTTGAGAAACAATTGAAAATCGCATAAATGTCATTGTTTAAATTTTTCCCCGAGCGCTTTAAATTGACACCAAACTAGGTATAATTTGAATAATTTATTTAAAAAATCTGACGTGGACACCACATGACTTCCTTGTACGCCTATTAAACTGTTCATACTTTTCTTAATAACTAAAATGTAGAATTATATTATACAAATATATTAATATATACTACTGCTACTATACTCACAAATATATTTTAGTCATTTTATTTAAACTGCAAGAAGATATAAACGATATTTTACTATTGTCACTGCCACTGTGACTGTCATGTCATAATCATTTAAATTTTACGTAGTAACAAATGTTAATCGATCATGGACTACAAGATACCGAAATACTAAATTATAAATATATACTTTAATTATTCCTAAATGATACCAGATACAAAAATATTTATAAAATACCGATTGTAGGTAATAATCACATAATCTTTCATTTAAAATTAAAAACTTTGTCTTAAATTAAATATTTATCGAAATATTTAAAAAAAGTACTACTTCCGGTTTGTAGATTGAAACCAAAAATAGGAGGTGCACAACTAGATGCTATAACAGTCCTAAATACAAACTTTCTACGTCTAACCGTATTTGAGTTATGCGACACACATACGTCCGTACGTACGTACGCACGCACGTACGTACAGACGTCACGACGAAACTAGTCATAATGGATTCAGAAAAGGTCAAAACGGATATTTCCATCAAAATCTGAAAACCGAAAATTTTCGCGATTACAATACTTCCTTATTACTCCGTACAAGGAAGTAAAAACAATTATTGAAGATCGTTTAAATGTTATTTTTGTTTTTCTACTAAAATTCTTTTCCCAAGAGCTTTAATTTGATAACACACACGATAGTATTTTGATAAAAATAAAAAAAAATGTTTATAAAGTTGGTACCACTGGTTCAATAAAGCTCATTAACGAACTTGAAGTCAGATTTTGGCCCAAGATCTTAAATATAAACTTTCAATCTAAAATTCCAACGCGTTTTTAAGTTATGCAACATCCAGACAGACCGACAGACTAACAGACCGACAGACCGACTTTTTTTAAATTATGTTTTTTGGGTTCAGTATGGTCTAAAACGTGAAGATTCACCAAAATCTAAAAAAAAAACTGTCAAAAAATCACGATTACAATACTTCCCTCTGTTACATAGGTCGGGGAAGTAAAAATTAACTCTTTTATCAGCTCAAGATTACTTATTTTAAAATGTGTAGTAAACACTTATCTTACCAATTCTGTTCAAATTTTGAAATTGAATCAATTTCATATTAGTTTAACGTAAATCAGTATACGTTCAGATCTACAGTGGCAACGCTGATGCTAACAGCTAAAATCTGCTTCCTACAAAAAGTCTTTATCTTCTTGGAAAAAATAGTGCAAAATTGTTTAAACAAACACAAATAGTGCATAAAACAAGTGTGATTATGATGTGCTAAAAATCTACTCTAAAATACACATGCCGGCATTAAGGTCGTGAATCGTAAATTTTCAACACTAACTTAATTAAACGCGCCAAGCCAATAATTATTTGTTGTTTTCTTTAAACTTGTCAAAATTTAAATGACTCGTTCATCGGCAACAAAAATTGAATCAAATCCTAATACAGAAAATAATATTATGGAAAATGTTTGTAAATCATTGACAGACTATTTAAACTCTTCTAAAGAAAAACTTATAAACAAATTAGTAACAGTAGCAATACAAAATGAACTTAAACAAACAAATACAATAAATACAGAGTTACAGTCTGAAGTAAATTGACTAAGTGAAGAAAACATTCAGTTAAAACAAATAAATGACGATCTTCTTAATAAGAATACAGAACTTCAAAGTGAAATACTAAAAAATAATTCAAAAAAAAGTAAAGCTAGTGCACATAAAAAAGTAAACACAAATACAACATCAACTAGTACAAGCAAAAAAAAAACCACCGAGTTACGCAGCAAACGAATCAAACAAATCTACAAAGATAGTAGGATCTGCCACTATCAATAACAGCAAATTTCAATGAGAGAAAAATAAAGTTTGGATTTATGTAGGAAGAGTGTGTCAATCAACTACAGCTGATGACATATTAAGTTATCTGAAATCAAAGTGCCCGGATAACGAATTCACTTGTGAACAACTTCAATCAAATGGCCAAAATAAATCCTTCAAAGCCAGTGCGGACTACACCCTTCACGACACGCTCAACAACAATGAATTTTGGCCCGACCGTATTGTTGTTAAACGCTATAATTTTTTTCGTAGGCAATCAGCAGGAAAGTTCTAAAAACTTAAAAATTGACGCAAATGTTGCCAGTATTAAAACTTTTCAGGAACTTTTAATATTTTACAGCAATATATGCAGTTTAACAAATAAATGTGATGAAATTAAAATCATAAATACAAAAATGAATGCTAGTGTAATCTGCTTAAGTGAACATTGGCTTAAAAAGGAACAAAATGCTCTGTTTCAAATTCAGGGTTATTATATTGGTTCATGTTTCAATAGAGTTCAACATATACATGGTGGAGTACTAATATATGTGAGGAAGGATATAAAGTCCACCGAAATTTTAAGTATAAATTCTCTATCTGTAGAAATAAATTGTGAAATTGTAGCTGTTTACTTGACTAACTACAAATATATTGTCATATCATTATACAGATCTCCAAATGCCAAATGGTGATTTTAATGTTTTTTTAAATACTTTAAAGCAAGTACTCGAAATTTTAAGTACGTATGACAATGTACAAGTAGTGATACTTGGGGACTTGAATGTTGATTTCATGGGCTGTAATACTAATAAAGATGAAATAATTAAGTTCATGACTAGCTACGGGTTGAGCCTCACAGTTAAACAGCAATTTACACGTATTTCTAGTCATAGTAGAACATGTATCGATAATTTGTTTACAAATTTAAATTCAAATTTTTCAGTTTCAGTGCAGGATCTTGGTCTGTCGGATCACTCCTCTATTATATTCCTTAGTGAAATTACGATGGCTAATAATAACGCATCTGGATCAGTCAAGAAACAATTGAGAAGCTACAACAATGAGTCTAATTTGAGCACATTTACCTATTTGTTATCTCGTGAATCTTGGAATGATCTTTACGCTGAAAACAACCCACAGGAAAAATGTAATATACTTTTAGATACATTCTTATATTACAGAGATATTGCTTTTCCAGTTCAGTTCAAATCAGCAACTATCAAGCCGAAAACCAATACATGGATCACTGCAGAATTAAAACAAATGCGCGAGCACTTATTGTTTTTATGGGAAATAATAAAACTTGGAAATCGTGATAATATAGAACACTTAAAAGAGAGTCTTGTAAGCTGTGCAATCATAATGCACTTGCCAAATCAACAAACAAAATCAAAACTACATAATGAATCAGGAAGAAATGTAAATAACAATAAATGTGATATAAGTGCAGATGAATTCAATGATCATTTTGTGTCAATGGTGGATGAAATTTCCAATCACTTACCCCCTACAAATCATGATTACAATTGTTTTCTTAAAAAAGGAAACAACTGTAATAGTTCTATTTATTTGGAGCCAACAACGCCAGTAGAGATTTCTAACATCATACGCCAAATGAAAAGTAAAAATTCCATGGACTTATATGATATAAATACTAGTCTCATCAAATCTGTTGCAGAATATCTAATAGAACCTTTATGTGATACAATTATTAATGCATGTTTACAAAACGGAGTTTTTCCCAAACAATTCAAAGTAGCTAAAATAGTCCCAATACATAAAAACGGCGCTCGAGATGTTGCCACGAACTATAGACCGATTGCAATTCTACCTGTATTCTCTAAAATCTTAGAGAAAGTTATTTATGTGCGGTTGTTAAACTACTTTATTGATACGAATTATTTGGCTGATGAACAATTTGGCTTCCGGGAAGGAAGGTCCACCATTGACGCCTTATTATCACTAATTCAATTTATTACTGCTTCATGGGAGCAAAAAGAATCACGTAGAGCGGTATTTGTTGATTTGAGTAAAGCATTTGATAGCATATCGCACGAAATACTACTTGCAAAATTAGAGCATTATGGAGTACGAGGAATTACTCTCAAAATACTACATTCTTATTTATTTAATCGACAGCAAATTGTATCAATAAATGATACCAAAAGTAGTATAAAAAATATTTATAAAGGTATTCCACAGGGAAGCATTCTAGGGCCCTTATTATTCACAATATACGTAAATGATTTACCAGTAAACATGGATACAAAAACAATTCAATTTGCGGATGATACAACGTTCGTAAATCATAGTCCTTGCACTAATTCTCTCGAAGAAACTTGTAATGAAGTTTTACACAAAGCTACAGAATGGTTTGCAGTTAACTTATTACTTCTGAATAGAGATAAGACACATATTGTTGATTTTGTCAATTCTAATACAAGTAGTAATGATTTTAAAGTAAACTAGTTTTTATGCACTGCGTAAAATATACAATATAGTAGATCCTCCTGCGGCTAAAATTGCTTATTTTGCATTATTTCATTCTGTCATGTCGTATGGGTTACTGATTTGGGGTCAATCTGAAGTAAGTCTAACTCATTCTTGTAAAGAGCTCTTCAAGAATAATAGTATTCTTACACTCTATTCGCAATACATACTGTATTGTTTAATTTATATAAAGAAAAACATTGCTAGCTTCAAGACTCATGCCGAGATTCACAAGTATGAAACAAGAAAAAATAATGATTTAGTTGTTTCTAGACTGTCAACCAGAAATGCTAATATTAACGACATTAATTTAAAACTATATAATAAATTGCCACAAGTTATAAAATATTTGAACATTAAAAAGTTTAAATCTGTTATATCTGAAAAATTGATTAATAAAAGTTACTACAGTGTAGAGGAGTATCTAAAGGACAAGAATTTTTAAACATTGAAATTCTTTTGTTTTTTTTTGTAATACTGAGAGTCTCAATCCATTTATTTAATGACTTTTATGTACAATTATATCTATGTATTTTATATTATCATACGTAATATAACATGTGATATGATTATTATCGATGATATTCTCGAGTGGAACCGAGCTGCAGATTTCACGAATCCGTAGGACGAGTGAAATGTGCTGCTTCGGTTTCACGAGCAATATTTTCGATTATTAATCATATCACGAGCTTATATTTAATGAGAGAATATAATGAATATAATTCAAGTATATTTGCATTTTGCAAGGTGCGTTACCTCAATTTTTTAATTGTTTAATTAATTTAATCGTTATTACCCAGCAAACACACTTGTAAAATCTATATAGTTAAGATATCACAAAGAAATTTCAATATAATATAGCATTTTTATGTAGACTATACATAATATTTCTCACTGTGGAATATCTCTACGATATTATTAATGGAATATATTATCTATGTCAAAATATATCTCAATTATATAACACAAATAATATACTCTTTATATAGTTAAATATATTATTTGAAGATAGTTACATTGTATGTATTCTACTTGAATATTATATTCGATTTATATAAGAATTTTATTAATCTATTATATATTTTTAGATTACTTTATGTCATCTGTACGCATGCAACATTTTTTTGTTACCAGTTCCAGTTTATTTATTTCAATAAAATTTTATTCTTATATTTGTAAGCAACTATGCGGCTGGAGAAGTTCATGCGCACAAAGTCGGTAGTCGGTGTGATAACCTATTAGTAATTTTTTTTATCTCAAATAAATAAAATCTTTCAATAATGGAAAATATATATTTGTTTAGTAAACATAATTTATTTTTTTCAAATAATTTGTTTGGTTTGTAAAGAAATATGTAGTCTTTCAACTAAAGAATTGTACTTTTTTATACGTCAAATAAAATTTTAAGGTATATATTTTGATTCCAGTAGGTAGTACAAAATATACACAATATACTTAATATAGCTTTGTAAATCCCGTACGTAATTAAAAATACTGGTATTATTGCTATAACTATCATTCGTTATAAATCAACAAGCCAGGATGGTCGCGCGAGCTAAGGCGCTAGTTGTCAGCAATGAGATCGCAAGTTCGAATCCCACTGAAGAACGAGGACGTTTAGAAATTGTTGTAATTGTCTAGATTTAAATTGCAATATATACATAGTGCCTTACAAATAAACATACAACTTTAGGCCGTAAGAGTGTCTCCTTTTTTAAAAAAATTGAAAACAATCCAAATTAAAATCAATTATAAAACTACATAATATCTATATCAGCGCTATATAATTATGACGTAAATCTGGAATATGATTATTATATGATTGTTATATAGGGTTGTGGCGGACATTTTTGATTAAAAATAACAAGTTTTTATATGTATGAGTGACATCGCAATTTACTTTGATATAATGGCTGCTACATGATATATATGTAGTACGTATATATTTGTGTTTCCTGGGTAGCATCACTTCAACCTTTTAATAGTCAAGAACTACGAAATTAACTGTCAATACAGAAAAAAAGCCCTTAGCAACGGACCAAAACAAGGTGATAATTTCTTTGTTTTTTATCATCGCTGTGATAGACATGTAGCTAAGCAGATATCGATAGGATCTCGATGATGATTGGCGGAAAACAGGTCACGTAACATATGAATTATATTCTCATGTAATTAATTATATCCCAGGCGTACCACGTATTGCTACTCGGTTAAATAAATATTATTATTATTATAACTAGTTTTGATTACTATTTCTAATTCTACTGTGATATGTCTGCTACATAATACTTAAATAAAAGACTTGATTTTTATTATTTTTATTTATTTGAACACAACAGAACAATCATAAATAAAATAAGCGTGTGTGTGCGTGCGTGCGTTCGTTCGTTCGTATATGTTACAATTTTTTCGGACACGATATCTCCAAAAATATCAAACATTTAAATACCAAATTTTGTATTTAAAGTTTCAATACGATTCTTAAAAGCCCAATATAATTTTGGTTTCAATCTACAAACCGAAAGTAGTACTTTTTAAAAATATTTCAATAAATAATTAATTTAAGACAAATTTTTTATTTTAAATGAAAGATTATGTAATTATAATCTACAATCGGTATTTTATAAATTTTTCTGTATCTGATATCATTCAAGAATAATTAAAGTATAATACTTATAATTTAGTATTTCGGTATCTTGTAGTCCATGATCGTATCATTTGTTACTACGTAAAATTTAAATGATTATGACATGACAGTCACAGTGACAATAGTAAAATATCTTTTATATCTTCTTCTGCAGTGTAAATAAAATGACTAAAATATATTTGTGAGTAGTAGCAGTAGTAATAGTACTTATATATTAATATACGAGTATTTGTATAGGTAATAAGTAAAAAGAATAAAGTAGGTATGGCGAGAGGTCTTGTGGAGGCCACGTGAGATTTTTCTTTTTCTGTAGGTGTCCCGGGTTTCGGCACCATGTGATATGTTTACTACATAATACTTAAATAAAAGACTTGATTTCTATTATTCGAATTTAACACACACACAACAGAATAATCAGAAATAAAATAAAGTAACATAATATTGCAATGACAATATGGCTGACGCTGAATCTTGACAAAAACCTGCTTTGGCTGTGGTGTGAAATTGCTGCTGTTGGTTGCAGTCTTACCATGACATCTACTTTGGTGGCAAATGATATGAAATTGTTGTTATATTTTAAGAAACCTATTCGTATATCTATAGAAAAATCCTTTTTCTTAACATGCAAAAAATGACCACTTCCAAAAGTAAACTCGATTATCGTTTGTCTCATTTTAAATTTTATTGGAGTAACTCACGTCTGCACGTATCCAAAAACCTGCTCGTGATTATTTGCCTCATTATGTAGTCGTATACAAAAGGCTTTTACTTCATAAACTCATATTTATCAAAATTTCTTTTGCTTTAAAAGTTCGTTGTTTCTTTAATTGCTTTTACTAATTAACGTTTTGTCTAGTTCTTCAAATACCGCAGAAATATTTTGCACTAATATATCTTATGATTATAATTCCCTAAAAGATTATCTAATTTGAAATCTGTCATAGCAAAAAATGTTTTATCTGGCATCAATGAAACACTATTTTTATCAGTGTTTAAAAACAACTCCGTTCAAATGTCACGTAACAAAAAACGAAACGTAAAGAACAGTCACGAGATATAAAAATAACAAAATTATTAATCGATTGACCGCATAAAAATACATTTAGCTGTTAGTGTTTATTTTCTTTTCATTGGAATTACCTCAGGTTCACTGATTTAACGGTTGACATTTTTATAAAACCAACAGAAATGCTGAAATTTTAGTTTCAAGAGAAACTGAGCTTTGAGCGGAGTACTACACCGTGTTTTGCAGTTGTTGACTGTTTTGTGGCCAATAGAACGAAATCTGAAGAATAAATTCACGCGGAATTGGCAATGTATTCATGATATCAATCCCGAACACTCTAGCAGGGGCGGCTCAAGAAAATTATGAAAAGTTAAATTCATGAGGAAAAAAATAAATATAACCCTAAGGTTAACATCAAACAATACTTTGTCAAATATTGTGTTCTAATGTTGGCTATATATATATATATATATATATATATATATATATATATATATATATATATATATATATATATATATATATATATATATATAATATTTTAATATAATTTACTGTTCGATATCCATATATTAAGTACGAATTTTTTATTATATAAACAAATAAAAATTACCCAATATAAACTCATGGACAAAATTAATGCATCACAAAACAATATATATATATATATATATATATATATATATATATATATATATATATATATATATATATATATATATATATATATATATACAGGTGAGTCATCGAAATGCCCGTCATCGATATCTCCCTTGTCGTTAAAATCCATCATAAATTTATTAACAGAATTTTTCGTCTACTCAAGGAGCATAACTTAAAATTATTTTCACATATACAGGGTGTTGCATAACGGCTTGGCAATAAGTTTTCGTCTTTTTTTAAATGAAACACCCTATATATTTTTATATATTTTCAATTGTATTTTCTTTACCTATACGATCATATAAATTTCATTTTAGTTTTCCGCGGCGTTGCCAAGTTATTCAATTTTTTCTCTATAAAAAAGCTGAATACACGTATTATTTTATAAAGGCGTACTGAAGTTATTTTAATAGTAAAAATTGAGAATTTATTTTTCTGTACAACTGTAACTATACTCTTTGTTCTGACATAAGTTTTTTTAAATGTTATTATACAGGGTGTTCAATACAGACAATCAAATTTACTCAATTTCAAATGGCTATAACTCGTCATTTTCAAATGGAACACCCTATATTTTATTATTCTGTTGTGTGTATTTTTGCATCTTTTTAGGTTTAATTTAATTAATTTAGAAATTAATGTTTTTAGGCATAGGACACCTTTTATAACAGTTGTTTGCCGGCCTAGGCTGGCAACAAAGAGTTTCTGGCGGATTTTGAGATAAGGAAAACTAGCGATGCCGACCGGAGGCATATAAAATTCTTTTTGTTTCATGATCAGCACGTCGTACAGAATATACCCTTTAATTTATTTAATATATATATATATATATATATATATATATATATATATATATATATATATATATATATATATATATATATATATATATATATATATATATATATATATATTAAGTTGGATTCAAAGGTAGTTACAGGTAGTTATATAACTTGTACCATAATAATCAAATCAAAACTAAACTTTATACAATATCAATATACATGATTTTAAAAACTTTTACATAAGCCTCTTTAAGTTATTTGTTTACACAAAATTTTTTCAATATTCAAATATTGTTTAACTATCAAATATGTGAACATGTAAGATCCTGGATACCAGATAATAAATAATAATATAAAAATAAACAAGGCCTTGTATTACTATATTATTATTACCTATATCAAATTTTTTTTAACAGTGGGCCAAAATCATAGCTCATTTTTGCTATAAATTTTTGTTGTTTCTACACAGCATACATTTTAAACTTTATAATACAAGGAAAACAAAATATAAACATAATATAAAAAATCTGACGTGGCCATCACACAACCTTCCGCCATATCTAGATTTTAAACAGAAATGTATACGTGCAATCCGGTGCCCATTTAAAATATACAAATAAAAATCTCAAATATTCAAACACAGAAATTTGCATCACCTGAATAAAAAAATTCATTCACAGGAAAACTCTGCTGTATTGAAGCCATCCTCCGTTGAATTACTACATTTAATATCTTACTTAGGACTTATATAGCGCTAGTATGCCAACTTGTCACCCGTCTCACCTGTCAATATTTTTTACGCAGAAACAAAAATCAACCGATCATGGATTACAAGATATCAACGTTTTATTTGATAAATTTATTTTTTAAATTTTACTGCAGTTCTTTAATGCTACCAGATAAAGACAATTTTTTTATAACGTAAGTTGCAAATAACTTTTCCTCTTATTCTCATTACAAATAAATACTATATTTTTCCAAATTTATATACAATTTTGACAATTAACCTTTTCAATCTTCAAAAAATATCACTTCCGATGAAGATATTTGTACCAAAATCTAGGGAGCTCTTCCAATTTATATACAAATGTTAAATACCAAATATCAAAATTTTCGGGTAATTCGTATTTGAGTTATGCGACTAACAACCCTTGACCACACACACACACACATACACACACACATACACACAGACATCATCGTGAAACTATCAAAAATGAGTTGTAAGGACCCTAATTCGTGCTCATCCACTAAAAATTCACCACCCGATTTTTTGCATGATTCCAATACCTTCCTTTACAGGTAAGCGGAAGGTAAAAATGTTCGCAACGAGTACACTACCCTTATTTTTGCGAATTTCGAAAAAATTCTTTTTGTACATTTAATTTCGACTCAAACGACGTTTCATATTAAATACGAAGTTTTAAGTTTATATAATGAATCGGCGAAGAAATTTAACAGATCATATGAGGCAAAGTGAGCATCAAATTTACTGGATGAGAGATATTCTCTGCGTTTTGGTGCAAGGTTGTTGAAGTAAATTAGGCAACAATAAGTATCGCATGGTTAGACGATTTTATAAAATAGGATACTATTCTTTTCTATATAATCCGGTTAGGTACCTGTGCACTCAATTCAAATATTAATACTAGGTACTTATTTTACAGATAAAACATGATACAAAGAATTTTCGAATGAACTTGAAATAGGAATAGAATACATATGCAACCGTACAACTTAGTATCTCTTATGATGTTTAACATTGTTATGATACACTTGCCACTAGAACCTACTTTAAAAAAATTCTATATGAACAAAAACATGTGGTATTCGATCCGCCAATCCGCCCCTGGGCGAGGCGGCGCAGAGCGCGGATTTTGAACGCCGTACGTTCATTCATGCATACATCTCAAACTAATTTCAGACTTTTCTGTGTTTGTGAAGGATTTATGGGTTTCACGTAAAAGTGATTTTAGAGTTCGTGCAACTGGAGTATACCATATATAAGTTTGTATATTGAATCGTATAATATACCGAGCTGTACGAGTATGTTTGTGTTTGAAAATATCGCAGTATTTGTATATCTTACTTTTTGTGCATGGAGCAAATTTGCATGTTTAGAAAGTCTTTATTTATTTGAGAAGTTTTCTCATCGTGAAGTTGTGGATATTTGTTTATTAAAATTTACTGTCATACATATTGCTTTAGTCGTTTTACTTTTAGTTCTGCAACTTCAACTTTAATATCGATTTACAAATATTCAGTAGGAAAACAAAATAAATAATCAGAAATGTGATAAGAAATTGATAAATCTATTCATTAGTTAAATTTATATTCATACCTACTTTAATGTGGTTGGTTACGTCTTTGCGGGGTACGGGGAGAGTGGGAAACTCCTATACTTATACATAGAACATAGGACGGGTTTTCTATAGCCAACCGTAAAAAATTAATTTTTAGATTAAAGAAATAACTTTTTTATGGATGAAAGCTTACCTATGAAACTTATTTTACTTACAATCTGATACCCTCTTTGTAGCTTACTGCTTACACTATTATAAACAATTATTATAAATGTTATAAATCTATTTATATACCCCACTTAAACAGCTGTTCAACGTGGCAACATTGCACGTTTACAGTTGGTAATACTTATTTACATTCTGACACTGACAGTTGTGATTGTGAATCATATTATGTGAATAAATTATTATGAGTGAAAAAGTAAAGACCTGCATGTTACTGAGAAACAGTATAAACGGTGTTTGCAGCAAATCCAAGCAGGTCAAAAAACAAAAAATTGATATAGAACCACATTATTCAATGAATACGTCAGACAACAATTATTCATATGAATAGGTGCGCCGTTGTTACACCTCCTGATTGTCATGCAACGAAAGATTTAATATTTTTTTACCGGTTAGGCAAGGATCTTGTAATTTGGTGTGATTGTTCAAAAACATCTAATGTACCATACGCATACCATAGAATAAGTGTAATCGTGCTATATTTATTTTTTTATACAATAAAATGTAATTTTATTGTGGTTGCCATAAGAACCTATTTTAAAAATTCAAACTTTCAACTTTTGTTACTCAAAAACTATACAGGCAAAAACAACAAAAATACAGATACAAACGCGTTTAATATCATTAGAGTCCTCAACCTCCTTAATAATTTATAAGTATTATATGTTACAATTGTAACAATAGTAGGCTTATTGAGTTATCATTGTTAACATTGTCCTGATGACAGTAAGTTGTTATTTTGAGGTGAAAATAAACAACCCAGTTTTTGACAAATAGGTACACGTATTTTTAATATTAATGATTAATTAGAAAAACTAGTTAAAGTAAAAACAAGAACATAGCACAGTCGGTAAAAAGCTAAGTTTGAATATTCACGTTGCTGCGAATGGTCCCTTGGCTTGATTTCTTGCACCAATTGAACCTTGTACGCGTGCAAATGCAGATCTTTTACCAAAATTCGTTGCATAGTGCTTCTGGAAATGTTTGATTCTTGACAACGATGCCGAGTGGAAGTTCCTGGATTCTCGGCCACAGAATCCCTTACTGTGGCTATATTTTCGAGTGACCGACAAGGACGACGACGAACAATGATCTTCTAATCCATCAGCGTAAATTTGGTCTTAAATTTTGTAATTAAACGCCTCACTGTCGATTCATTTGGCGCATTATTGCGACCAGAAACTTGACGTAATTGGCGAACTGTTTTCGCAAAACTTTCACCATTTTTGTAATGTGTTTTTACAATAAATAAACGTTGTTGGTTTTAATACTTCTCTATATTCTTAAATCGCGTGGTCTGTACGTGACAACTGTCAAAAAAAATCACCGTACAACTCGTATTAACAAAATGGCGGCAAATTTAAATCAGGCGCTCTTATTGGGACATCCAATATAACAAGTAAGAAAACGAAGGTACCTATAGTTATCTTACGTATGTGAAATTTGCAGCACGAGGCGTAGCCGAGTTCTGTAAACACATAAGTAAGGTAGTAACTACTGAAATTCCGTGTTGCATAATATTTTTTCTACTTTCGGTCGCATAAGTTTTTTTTAAAAATTCAAATTAGGTCATCTACAAACGACATTTTTATTTTCTTAATTTAAACTGCATAAAATATGCGATTGCGAGTCAATACCATTATTTTATATTGAAGTTTCTTTGCAATGTGGTCTCTAATTTTTTAAATAAATGTAGTTTTGTATGTGTACATTTTATTCAATAAAATATTCGAAATAAGGACTATTGCGTGACACAATCAAATTCATTAGGTACCTAACGCAAATTTGAGAAATAAAGTGTCTATAACCTAACAAAAGTAGAAAAAATTATAAATAGTCACTTATGTAATAAGTAATAACTAATAACGAAACATTAAGTTTAATTGACTAAAAATTAATTTATTACGTAATACAGATATAGAGGTTACACTAAAATTTCTACAAATGTGTACGTTTTCAGATTTGACGATTAACAATATAATAATTGAAGTAAATGTCATTTGATACTACCAATACCTACCAACATTCTAAAACAAAATGTTGTGTTTCACAAAATAGACTATGGCAACATTTAATTATTGCGTTTCACAATGACGTCTTTGTGAACGGCAAATAGAAAAATAATTTTAGAAGTGCCCAGTTCATGTCTTGCTAGAGATGTACGTTGTACGTATTGTTCAGAAATAATGCCCAGACGCCCCACTCCAGTGCCGACGATTTATGAAAAATTCGAAATACGTCTGCAGTCGTTGATGAACTGAGGCAGAAGATACAAAGCAAAACATAGCTATATTCCCAATTTTCTCAGAAAAACAACATTAGCAACGATAAACAGAGGCTTAAGATTTGGAAATATTTTGTAAATTAGGATTCACTACTTTCGATGATACGTCGGATGAATATCACTTATATTGTCCGAATTCGGCATTAAAATAAGAACTCATTAATTCATATCTATTTAGTTATGAAATATATCGTAGTAACGTTAATCAAATTAAATTAGTACATCATGAAATTATGCATTAAGATTTATCGTATAGTACATTATATTCAGTCTTGTGCTGTCAATTCACCCGAGAGAGCAAAAGTTTTCCTCCCGAAGTGCATACGGTAATTTTTGTCACGAGTGCACAAAAAAATGAGCTGAAACGTGCTTGTTTAGAGAGAGCACAAACGCGTTTTTGCTTCCTTGAGATATTTTGCTCCCTAGAAATATTTAGCTCCCTCTCGATTATATTTGAGAAGCGGGTACTCCCTCTAAACAAGCACGTTTCAGCTCATTTTGCGTGCACATGTGATAAAAAAAAAAAAAATTAAATGATGCTTCTTATATTTGCATCCAGAGATGCACACGATTTTTATTTCAATAACTGCATCGAAAAGTAAGTTGAAGAATGGGATGAACCGATGAATGATAGTAACATTGGAAAAATGTATACCTAATAATTAGTGTTGCAACGAATATTATGCAATTATTCGGTATTCTTCCTATTCAGCAGGTTTTTAATTATTCGACCGAACACCGAATATTAGTTTACTATTCGACCGAATACCGAATAGTTTGACTTCACAAAATACTTGAACTAGAATTTATAAACAGTCTCCTGCATATGCTTCATTTACGTATTTCATTGATTAATCTAAACAGACAAAAATACTTATTACTTGTTTATTCTATATAGTTTTTAATAATTATTGTTACTAACAAAATATTTTCAAGACTTCATTTTGTAATTTTGAAAAAAAATGATTAACTATTCGTTATTAAAATTTATCTTTTTTTTGGCACCATAAGGGTGCAGAATATTCGCAAAATATTTGGTTATTCGACAGACAATCATACATTATATTTGTTATTCGGCACATTTTCTATTCGCTTTGTCTCTAATAATAATTAAAAATAAATAAAAATAATCTAAATAATCTATTTTGGAATCCTGCATAAAGCGGGTGGAAAAGTATTTTTTCTCTCTAGGGAGGAAAAGATAAAGTGGATTTTCGCATAAGGCGAGAAAAAAAGTACTTTTCCTCCCTAAGGCAAAAAAATAAAGTGGATACCTGCATAAAGCGGGAGGAAAACTACTTTTACTGCTCAGGAAGGACGGTCGGAAATACCTCACTTTCGTCCCTAATAATAGGGACGAAAGGTGGCGTTTTCGGTGCAGGTATTGAAAAAAATAATTTATTGAATTAGATTTGTTAATTAAATCAGATTAAAATTGAAACAAAAATCTAAACATTTTTATTTCTTATATTGTAGGTTACAGTTTAACTCTCTGGTTCAAAATTCATTTGGATTTCATACACTTGACGAAATTCTAAGTCAAGGTATTTTCTTGCCTCTCAGGTACAGAGGATACTTCTAAATTTGGTTCTATTTTCTTGGAATAGAAGCAATATACCTTTCCTTTGCTACTTATCTCTCATCACCCTCTCTCAATCGAACGTATATCGAATTTTTCATAAACTGTCGACACTGGAGTGGGGCTTCTTTCTGAACATGCACATGCACCCAGTGTTGCCAGAATTCAAATTGTAAAAGTAATAGCGGGAAGTTCAAAAACTAATAAAAATTGACTCTCCAGACAGAATTCTCGAATTTATTATATACTCACATAAAATTCAAGTTTTTACTAGTTGTTGGTATGTAGAACAGAAAATATATTTTATCTTTAAATAATAATAATTAGTTTTGCCCAGTATTATAACAAAGATTCGTCTGTAAAAACGTTTTTGGTGGTTCCCAAGTGTAAAATAATTATTTGTCAGCAGTTGTGCCGCCGAAGAAAGTAATGAGATAATAACTTTCACTAATTTGATAAAATAATAAATGATAATATGATAAAATAAAACTAGATGAGCAAACATTTGAATTTTAAACTTTTCGAAAAATATAATGAAATAATTTGGATTACTGAATTACCTATATGGATTTCTTAAAAAGTAATGGATTTTAATTGAAAAGTACTAAGGTAATAGACTATGGTAAATAGTAATAGATCAATTACTAATGTAATTGCACTGGCCACTCTGCATGCACCTAATTTTGAATAAATGAATCGAAATCAATGATCTCCATTCAAACAAAACCAAAAAATCTCAGTTCACTTTACCTTTGGTGGTGCGAAAGCCTTGATTGATGGCTCGAGTGGTCCTCACAGCGGCCTTGTAGATCCGCCAGTAGAAGAACAGCATGACGAACATGGGGATGTAGAAACTACCCAGCGCCGAGTACACCACGTAACCCGCTTCGTTAGTCAGCTCGCACTTCCAAGGACACGGAGGATTCGTGTCCGGGATCCTGCTCACTTCGGTTGAATTCGAGTTGGGGTCTTGTTCGATCTGGAATCAACAGTGGAGTTGAAGAGTGTCAGCGAAAACACGAGAAAGATTATTTTTCTATTTCTGCGCGAGAGTTTGTTACACATATTCTTAATTAAAAGCAACTTTCAATAGTTATTTATCTTACTAGTACTTTACTAGTGGGCGAAAGACATCTTAACTCACGAGGCCGAAGGCTGAGTGAGATAATTTTCTCGAGTGGGTTATTCCTTTTTGCCCACGTGTGAAGTATAACGTTTTATCCAACACCTCTTACTAACTGCGTAAATATTTAAATAATATTATGTTCCAACCTCAGAGTAGGTAAAGGTAAAAATAAGTACACATCGCTGTTATGAATATGATGAAAAAAACGTCATCGTTAGGATTAAGAGAGAAGGCAATATATTTTATGTCAACATCAAGGAAAAAACTTACGCAATGCCTTGCAGTCACCAACTATCAAACAATTTGAATTATTTGTACGGTAGTACCTAAACAAATTGCTAAAATACAGCCCAAAATTGGAAAAAAACTACAAAATGTAAATACTAATTAACCTTTCTTTTTCTTTAAACACTCCTGTTAATGGTCGGTCATGTTAAAATTTAAAAAATAAAAATTTGTTATCATTAATGTTGTCATGCGAATATTACAGCTATCTCTCTCGATCCTAAAACACTAAAATCAGACTATCCTCTCTCTGTCTAGCAAGTTCTTTATTTCCAACAAGCAAATTAACAATTTACCCACTAGTGGGTATAATTTTAAGTAAAGTCACTAGTGGGAATACGTTTACTTTGCTTGTTTAAAATCACCATAGTAATGATGTTTTTATTAAGGTGGTGTATAAAATTTATGAAGTAAGCTTATTAAATTAATTGTGCTAATTGTTTTTCTGACAACTCAGGTTAAAATACAAATCTCGCCTACAATCAATAGTATCCGTGCGTTGTCAGCTAGTAGTCGCACAGGTACATATTGTACATATTGTACAATAACAATGTTTTTTTTGGATAAATATGTCGTAAAAAAATGTTGTGTCGAACACTAGAGGAGAGCTCTTGTTCACTTCGAGCTCGAGTGGGAAAAAGAAGCGCTTTCCTCTTTAGCTGGAAAAATAACTATTTTCTAAAACCTACATAAAATGATGAAATTTCATATCTGCTGTTATTTGCTGAAACGTCATATTTTAGCTCCAGGGATAGAAATACTTCTATGTAGTAATTTACAATTATTGTTTTGTCACCTTTGTCACTAATCAACGCTTGACAAATGCTATTACGAATATAACATTAGATCAAATTAAAACTGCTTTCAAAGTGTCTGAAATTTCAATCATACAAATCTTGGAAACTATTGCACTTAGAGAGTTACAGCTTTCAAATTTGTATATAGTATTAAAATATTTGTCACTATTTCTAACATTTTAAAAATTGTTTATCCAACACCTCTTAATAAAAGCATCATAACTATGGTGATTTTAAACAAGCAATCAAGCAAAGTAAAAGTTTGCCCAGTAGTGGCTTTGATTAAAATTATACCCACTTGTGGGTAAATTGTTACTTTGCTTGTTGGAAGTCACCATAGAAACGAAGTTTTAGGTTGAAACTTAATATTTTAAATATATTTAAGCAGTTATTTAGAGGTGTTTAACGTTATACTTCACACGTGGGCAAAAAGGAATGATCCACTCGAGAAAATTATCACTCAGCCTTCGGACTCGTGAGTTAAGATTTCCCTCGTGGGTAATTCCTTACTTTGCCCACTTGTAAAGTAAATAGGTACCTAACTATTATCTACTACAATATAATAATGTATTCATTACATGAAAGTAGCATAATAAACCCCACCATAAGGATACATTATGAATTAATGAATTCAATATTTAACACTGTTAAATAATGAGTACTTTATTCTTTCGAACTGTCAAACTGCCATCACACCTGTTTTACTATTAGTATTACATCAAGTCATTTTATGACGTTGTAAGCAGAAGTAGTCATAAAAATTTGTAAAACGTTGTATATGAATAGTTCTAAATTACTCGGATGAATTGTCAATAATTGTCATCACACCAAAGTTTGCGGTTAGGTTAATATGAATAAAAATTTGCAGATAAGAAATGTTGCTTCATTTAAAAAGTCTTAGGTAAAACGTCGTATTTGACTCGCAAATAATGGCTATAATTCACTCGGATAATTTATAAACTTTCATCCTCTTGAATTATAGCATACATTATTTGCTCGTTAAATAATATACTATTATTTTTTAAATAAAAATTAAATTACTCGAGTATTACAAAAACAAAGGTTTTCTTGACAAAGAGCAAATATGATTTTAAAAACAGTAAATATGCAATAGTTTCATTTGTACAAATAAAAAAATATAAATGTTATTATTTAATAAATAAACACTTAAAAAAAATTACATATCTATAGTGTTATAGATATTTTAATACCTACTTATACAAATTTGAAAATCGTATCTCTCTGTGTGCAATAGTTTTTCAAGATTACAAGATATATTTCTGACACTTTGACCGTGCTTTGAATGCAGTCTTAAGAGGACCGTCTACTACCTAAAATTCAGCATAAAATGTACTAACGTAGCTAGTGTTTTGTGGCCAGTACAAGAATGGTAAAATTTTATTTCAACAAGGATTTAATAGAGAAATAATGGATCTACAGATGTGCCTTTTTAAAATTGTGATTAAAAAATTGCACATGATTATAAAAATTCCGAAAACATAAAAAAAATCCTATTTTATGCAAACTTTACACGGTTATATCATGGATACAAATTAATTTTTAAAAAAATTTAAAAGGCACATCTGTAGATTCATTCTTTCTCTATTAAATGTTTATAAAAATATTATCCTGAAGTCAATAATAATCTGACAGTTTACTAGCTACGAAAATAGTTTTACAGTATTTTTCAACTTCAAAATGACATTGCATAGCTAAGATGCGGCAAAGTACGAGATTCGGGCTGGTTTCAGGCAGCCCTAGTAGTGGGAAAAAGAGTGGAATGAAAAAAAAAGTAAAATCGAGAGTATTCTAGGAATTTAGCAAAAACGCAGACGAGCCGCTTAACGTACCGATTTACTATTCTAAAACTCATTTCAAAAATAAGTTATGCTTTGCATATTTGACTTAATTTTTTAAATATTTTAGTAATTTCAAAAAATATTACAATTATTCCAATATCGATATTCTTGATCCATGGTAATGATGCTACCAGGGAACACCTCCAAAAATGGTTTTTTTTAAAAGCTTTATCTTGTATATGGATAATACTACTACGAGAAAACTGTTTCCTACTAAATTGTAGAGTACAAAATTCTCTACAAAAAGATGCCAACAATTTGTTTGGAACTATTACAGTTTATGAGAAAATCGTGAAAATAAATTTGGATAATTTCCAAACTGTTTTTTGTATTTTCAGAGAAAAATTACTGTAGTTTTTTAACGGTAGGTACAAAATATAATTTCGCTGTTTTCCGCAAAAGTTTTTTGAAACTTTTCTCTATTAGAGTATTAGAGACATAATTTTTAAAATATTTAAAAGTGCAGGTAAGGCACAGCTACAATTTATTATCAGAGGTGAGAAAAACATGCTTGTATTTTTTGTGTTTAATTAACTGTCGTTTCTAAATGGGTTAAATATTGACTTACGTTAGCAGCATGCGATTCCTTGGCAAATTCTCTATTCGATGCATTATTTATCATTGTATTAGACGCTGAAAACCGCAAATCAAAATTTTTACCGTTTCCAAATGACAGTGCTGGAAAGTGCAAATCAAAAAGAATTTTAAAATGATGGAATAAATGACGAAATACAAAAAAAAACAAATAATGAATGCTTTTTCTTATTAAATATATTTTTTTCCAGGGGTGTTAAACATTATAATTATTTTATTAATTTTATAAATTAACAACTAAGAAGGTATACCTAGTTGTATAAATAATTTTAAAAATAGAAAATTCATGATGGGGGACAAATGCTCCGCTTAACATAAAAATGATTATTTATCTTATTCTTATGTCGCTAAACAAATTTATGCAAACAATAAATTTGCGTTATATATTTAAAAAAAGATTAATTGATCACTCTTATTATTTTTACTTATGATGTTGTTATCACAACCACTGACTTGGCATTCGCCACAAGCGGCATGCATCCACCCGAAAGGGGGGCATTTGTCTCCTCCTTTAGACTTTTTATTTTAAAATATTTTATGCAAAATATAGGTACATACTTAAGTTGTTAATTTCTAGTAGGTATTAATAAAATGGTTTTGTATTACACCCCTGGAAAAAACATTAAGAGCGCCTTTGTAGTCCAGTCAGGAGAGGTTTTGACTGAAGACTAATACATAACCAAATGAAATTTGGCATGTGAGTAGTTAAGAACATACAGAAACAAAAAAAAAATTCGCTCCACCTCGGTATGCTCCGCTTCCCACAAAAATTTTCAGTTGAAACTCAACATTTTCTTGTAACGCATTTTCCTCGAAAACTATCAAAGATTTTGGAAAACTGTTTTGACAGGATGAAAGCTGAGGAAATTTGCTACCAAAATGGTCTTTGAAAATTTTTCATAAGTAGCACCGTGTAGGCTTCAGCCGTTTAATATTCGAATGACTTGAGAATTTTCTGTATAGTAGGCGCTACATTGCGAATGACGTAATAAATTCGCTGCTACAGAATAAATGTGGTATAACTTCGTTAAAGAACATCATTTTGTAAAGATAAAAATTGCATTTTATTCGTCGAGGCTTCCACTTTCAATTGCACTAATAACATTTGAATTTACGACCCCGTTTATACCGAGAAACTTGCTTTTTAAAGAATCATAACTCAGTATTAGAAGACGTTCAAAGAATTCTCAATATTTTCAATATCTATGAATGAAATTGCAAACTGGTAGAGGATTATCTTCATCAAACCATCCCCAATCACATGCAACTATTTGGAGGGTTGTGTGTTGTACGTCCGAAAAAAAAACTGGTTTTCGCTATCTCATAGATTTCTTTATTTATTGCGGGCACGAGCATTTTTGAAAATAGACCACTTTTTGGCCCCGTAAATTGATTTTTAATGAGCTTATCGTTAAGTACAAATCCTAATCAACAAGATTCTGTAATTTGTTTCATCAATTGTACTACTACGTACATGTAACAGATGTTTTCCTAAAAAAAGATCATAACCTATAAATAAAGAAGGTAGCGAAAACCAGTTTTTTTTTCGGACGTACAACACACAACGCTCCAAATAGTTGCATGTGATTGGGGATGATTTGGTGAATATAATCCTCTACGAGTTTACAATTTCATTCATAGATATTGAAAATATTGAGAATTCTTTGAACGTCTGCTAATACTGAGTTATGATTCTTTAAAAAGCAAGTTTCTCGGTATAAACGGGGTCGGAAATTCAAATGTTATTAGTGCAATTGAAAGTGGAAGCCTCGACGAATAAAATGCAATTTTTATCTTTACAAAATTATGTTCTTTAACGAAGTTATACCATATTCATTCTGTAGCGGCGAATGTTTTACGTCATTCTCAATGTAGCGCCTACTATACAGAAAATTCTCAAGTCATTCGAATATTAAACGGCTGAAGCCTACACGGTGCTACTTATGAAAAATTTTCAAAGATCATTTTGAAAGCAAATTTCCTCAGCTTTTATCCTGTCAAAACAGTTTTCCAAAATCTTTGATAGTTTTCGAGGAAAATGCGTTACAAGAAAATTTTGAGTTTCAACTGAAAATTTTTGTGGGAAGCGGAGCATACCGAGGTGGAGCGAATTTTTTTTTTGTTTCTGTATGTTCTTAACTACTCACATGCCAAATTTCATTTGGTTATGTATTAGTCTTGGGTTTCAGTTAATTTTTGACTCTCCTGACTGGACTATTGATCATATTGGATTTTTGTTGTAAATCATATTTTAATAAAGATAATTTTTTTGCTTAGAAAAAGTGTTATAACACTTCATAAAGCGTATTTTTTTTTATTCTATCAATTGTCATTTTGAAATTAATTTTCAAGCCGCTTTCTAGCACTGTAATTTCTCAACGGAATAAAATTTCGATTTGCGGTTTTCAACATCTAGTATAAAAAGGATCGAAGAATCAAATGCTGGAAACTAGAAGTCGATATTGTATTCTCTTCAAAAATGACCGACCATGAAACAAAAGCAAGAAAAATATTTACCAAATTTCTGTATTTTGTATTTAAGAAAATCATTAAAATTTAACTCATGCTCAAAACACAAAATTAATATACTAATTCTGATACAGAAATGACCGAAAAATCGAATGCCGTAAACCGCAAGTCGATATCTTAATTTGTTAACAGTTAACTAAACACTCTTGTTTATATTAATAAAAATTTAATTTCTCAATTTTCTCTCTGAATAAAAAATTAAATTACAGTTTAAATAGAAGCCCAGAATTCTAATCAAATAATGCATCAAATAGAGTATTTTGCAAGGAATCGCATGCCGCAAACCGCAAGGCAATATCTGAACCCGGTTAGAAACGACAGTTAATTAAACACACAAAAAACAAGCATTTGTCTTTCTCACCTCAGAAAATCAATCGCACCTGTGCCTTAACTGTAGTCCCAAAATTTTTAAAAATTATGTCTCTTATAGAGAAAAGTCTTAAGAATCTGATGCTGTAAACTGCGAATCGATATCATTATACGTTAAAAAATTAGAGCAATATTTGTGAGATACGACAAAATTACGATTTAATTTAAAATCATTAAAAATTATCACAATTTATTTTCACGATTTTCTCATAAACTAAAATGGTTACAAAAAAATTGTTGACCTTTTTTTGTAGATAATTTTGTGCTCTACAATTTAGTAGGAAACAGTTTTCTCGTAGTATTATCCATACAAAATAAAGCTAAAAAACTAAAAATGGCGGCCATTTTAAATTTCCGAATCCATTTTTGGGGGTGTTCTTGTGATCCGATTTTAGCAGATTTTGGATATCTTATTCTGTGACATTTTCTGAGACGAAAACCGTTTAGAAAGATTTTGAAGCAATTTTGCTCAGGTCAAAACGTAAATTGCCTGGATTAACGATAATGATCCAGAATCTTGATTTTAGTAATTCGATTAATGTTTTATGCATTAGTACTAATAGACTACTTGTTTTGAAAATTTTGATTGTGCTGATTTTACAATTAATTAAAAACCGGTACCTAAGTTAATAATTAATATAAACGTAGGTAGTGAAAAATCTAATAATAATATTTTAATCCTTGTGCACGAATCGTGTGTAGTTTTAGTGCTATTTAAAATTTATTCCTTTAAAGTCGCTTTTAATAAGTGTGTTGATATGTTCCCTATCTGATTAATGAATAATGCAATGTAATTTGGCTAAAACAACAACCGATAAAATCGTTTATAAGTCGAATAAATTTTTCATCGCTTATTCGAAATGAGAACCTGGATTAATCGGAAAACACTTATCATTAGAATATTTCATCATGGAAAGATTTATGACTTTCGATCTGCAAATGTCTCGATCCGGCAGCAGATTCATTGCTTTTAGATATACAAAATTTTTCCATTACATTAGTCTTTTCTTCAAACAGCTTCTTAAGATTTAACATATTCACTTCAATCATTTGATTTCAATTAAATACGAGAAAATTAAAATATTACAATGAAAAAAAAATTTACTCAAATACGGTTAGACTTAGAAAGTTGGAATTTTGTACTGGACTGTTATAACATCTAGGTGATCTAGGTCTGCACCTCCTATTTTTGGTTGCGATCGTCCGTGCCAAAGGGGCACTTTTTAGTATTTTTCGCATTAATCAAAAACGGTATTTCGTAGAAAGTTGAAATTTTGTATTTGATTTAGTTGATCACCTCATATTTTTGGTTGCAATTGTCCGTGCCGAAATGGCACTATACTCTAGGTATAGCACCATATATCGACCATATAGCATCTAGTTATGCACTTCCTATTTCGATTGCGATAGTCGATAGTGACAAAAGGGTACTTTACTCTAGTGAACTGTAATGTGTGTAAACTGCATATCAATAGCACCAGCGTGCAACAATTGAATATTAATAATAAATAAATTTCATAATATTATTATTAACAAATGTATGAACAGTTTAATAGGCGTACAAGAAAGTCATGTGGTGTCCACATCAGATTTTTAATGTATACAAAAAAAAATGTAAATATTTTAAAAGTAAAACTTAACATAAGTTTTTATCCAAAATTGTGTTTCAAAAAGTGAATTTTAATATACAAATAGAACGCTTAAATCTATTTGAATAAAATTTTTCGGAAATTTTATTTGCTTTTATTAATGAACAGTTGCAGAATAACTTTTTTGCCATTAATATATATAGATATATAATATTAACAATTATTGTTAACAAAAGAAGTAGATTTATTACAATTTTACAATAATTAATGTAAAAGAATATTATATATACTTGAACTAATTTTGAGTTATAGAGGTTTTTACATTTTGATTATTTTTTCCTTTTTATTCTTACAAATAAATATGAGACTCCTGATGAGTAATACTGTTATTAATTGAATACTAAAATTAAAAATCTGATGTGGGCAACACATGACCTCTTGCCATACTATACTATTTTATTTTTCTAATATACCTAAGCAGTATATTATGTAGTACTTCCTCACAAATATACCGTTGTAGAAGGGAATTCGGGAATTGTAGTTTTTATAATATTATTAATGTTTATCATAACCATATAGTGAAATAATAAATGACATTTCATATTTTCAATTTGTCAAAAATTTATTTTACATTAACGCTCAAATATTTTAGTTTTTGTTTTCATTGGTAGGCAGATAAATCAAAATTGTAATAAATTTGTAGAATTTTAACGTCTTGTAATTTGGAAAATGGTGCTAGATAGAAACAACGTTTTGAATACAAACGGTAGATGGTATCATTTAGTTAGTATACATTGGTATTAAAATAATTCCTATTAATCCATAAATTTTGAGGATATTCCAGAAAAACTCTTCAGATCTTCAAGAAACTACCACTTCCGGTTGCACGATCAACACCAAAATCTACTCAGGTCTAATCTAGGATGTCAGAATATTATGTACAAAATTTCCAATTTTTTCTCTGCCGGCCGGAAATGTTACTTTCTGAAGTAGGTACTATAACGTTTTTTGCAAAATCGTATAAAATAGTGCGATTGTTACAAATTGGCATACGACACATGAAAGAAGAAATTACCATGTACAATATTTCAACTTTTCTATATCTTTTATCAATAACGAAATATTATATATTTTTTTAAAAATATAATTTTATCTTCTACGATTTGTGCATCACAAAATAGAAAATTAAAACAAAAATAAGATTGATTATAGATAAACAGATGTCTGTGGCAAGGAGGATTGTTTGTGGATGTTTTTGGACCGACGTTCTATACATAATATGATTCAAATGCATAAACAAATGTGCATTAATTCGTTTAGTTTTAAATTATTTTGCTCACAAAAGACTGTAATTTTTCTCTGTAATTTTAATTTAAAGGCATTTCACATTGAACAAAAAAAAATGTCTGCGGCGCGATTATTTCAGTTAATAATGACTATACTTTATACAAAGAGGATTCCAAAGCTATTAAATTTATGAATAACTTATAATCAATATGAAATAATTCACATTCGTTTCTATATTCTATCTGGTTTTAATCTGTATCGTTAAAAATAATGTGTTTCGTGTCTTATTTCAACTGCACTGGCTTAATGCTTTAAATGTGTGTACATTGGAATCCTATTTGTAGGTAAAAAATCCAAGTATAGTATTCTATTTTCTAATGAATCAAACGAAAAAAAAATTTTATTTAAATTTTCATAAGCATTCAAATTTATGTAAAACATTAAGATCATTTAAAAAATATCAATACAAACAGTATATTATATTTATGAAATACAGTTTTAAATATTATTTTCTTCTCCTGAAAGGGTATGGGATCTGGGCCGCCAAAATGTATTTTCCACTGGGCCGAAACGTTACTAGTCCGCCTCTGACCATATTTAAATATATTAATATTAGTTGAACAGTTTTATATAAATACGGTATTTATAAAATAAAATAATCTATTAAAGAAAGAGCTGATTAGATAGTGTGAATCAAAAAAAATTATTATCTACTTAGGTAATTATAATAATTAATAATAAGTCCATTACTAAATAATAAGTCCAATACTAAGTTCAAATATTACAGTACCCATGTGGGAGGTTATGTGTTGGCCACATCAGATTTTTTGTCAAAATTGCATACCTTTTTCAGTTTTTTTGCATTTTATTAAATTTTTATGCATTTCGTTTAATTGTCATGCAATTTAATGCCTTTTCAAGTGCCTTTTTCTGTTTTTTATGCCTTTTAGTTCCGGTCTCGAATTATGACTATTTTAGTGTTATTAGTCTATCTGAATACCGAATTTGACAAATATACCTACATTAATACCTACTCTTAACCCATTACCCGTCGTAATTCAAATAGTGAAAAAATAGTATTTTTCTTATTGAATTCCATTAATTATATTATAAGAAATTTATAATAAATAAATAAATAAATAAATAATGATAAATACTACAAAAAATAACGGGTAATTAACCGTCCCATTTTTGACAGATGGTTTAACCAATCATATTGCGTAATGATGACGTCAAATGACGTAATGCAACCAATAGAATTGATAATGTATCTGAAAACATAACGGGTGTTGTGTTTTAAATAAATTTGTCAAATTGAACGTCAAAAATGTTTTGTAAAATGAGTCGTTTTGGTGATGTTTTTTAACAAAAAAAAATTCTTCCTAAATACCATTCGAGATAATAATTTTTTGAGAGAATTTTTGTCTATTCCACAGCAACTTATTGCAATTTCACTCCACAAAACATCATCTGACAATTCCCCTCAACTTCGTTTCGGGAAATTGATAGATGATGTTTTGTGTCGTGAAATTGTTAGAAATAAGTTGCCGTGGAAACGTCAAAACAATTCTCAAAAAATTATCATCTATTATGGTATTACTTCTATCTTGTTATCCATGAACCATGATTGTGTAACAATTACTACGAAAAATTTAATTGATAATGACAGTGTCACAGTGACAGTGCCAATAGTGATACATCATTTATATCTTTTTCTACAGTTGACTAAATGACTAAAATATATTTGTACCTAAGTAGGTACCTATATATTTGTATAGTAGTAAAAAGAGTAGGGTATGGCGGGAGGTCTTGTGCTGGTCAAATTAGATTTTTTTTGTTATTTAATTAGGTATAGATGTTTCAAATCCATATAGGAGTGACGTCATAAAAAACAAGCAAATTATTCGAATGAATCAAGATTTTATGACATACGATATGCGTAGGTATAGATTTATACGAGTCAAATGTGTAAGAAAGAGAAAGCTTATTTTGTGAACATGGTGGATAGAATTTATCTGATATGACGTCACTCCTATATGGATTAAAAACGTTTAGACGATGAAGTTAATAAAAATTGAAATTTATAATTTATAAATTATTTTTCCTACAACTGTTCGATTTCTTTGTTATTACCTAACAATTATTGCCTTGGTTATGGGTGGAAAGAAGGCAAATGCAGAACAAGAAGTGTTTTTCTGTAAACGTGAAACACAAGTACGTTTCGTTTACGCAACTGTCAAAACCAAACTTAACAGTCCGTGAACTTACTGCGATTTAAATTTCGCGCGGAGTGTTAAGTTCATATTTTAGCTACTAACGGGCTACTAACTAACTATCCTCAATTTCTGTTCCTACTGTAGCAAAGATTGAAAAAAGAAAATTATACCTATCGAAAAATTTGTAAATAACGTAGAACAAATGAAGCAATCAACAAACAAACCATAGCAACGCCGTAAAACAAAGTTTTAATGTAATGTCATTAAAATTTAATAAATCCTGATAATATTTAAGTGATTTTCTAAATAATTAGTTGTAGGAAAAATGTTTTTTACAACACGTGTCGAAAAAGATTACGTGCACGTGCAGATAACTATTTTCTGAAAGCGTATAATAATAAGTTACTTTAGCTCCGCATAATCGTAGTGAATAGTACAACTTAGCTCCGCATTTTTCGACCAATCAGAGCGCTACTTGTGCACTCGATCGCTGACGAATATTCCTGAATTGACTCGGAAAGTCGCAGACTGTTGGAGCAACCTGTAATTGTGTAATTATTTGTTTTGTGTTAAGATTATGTAAATTATATACTAAATTTGAGATAATTTAGCTATTATAATTAGCTATATATAAAAACTAAGTAAGTATAATAAATCTGAAGTGTACAGATATTTTTATTACTCACGTAGTTAATTTTCCTCGGCTAGCGCCTCAAAAAATAATATTTCACATTCGAAATAAAAAATCCTTCTTTATTGCCCGGACATTTAAATAACTATTTTGTGAAAAACTGCGAAGCATAGCATCATGTAGAGCAATGTCGCACACTTTCCACAAATTCGCATTGATTTATTTCTACATTGTGCTAAGCACATCGTCATCAAGAGGTATAAAAATTTCACGCGTATCTGCAAAATCACGTGTCTCCATCATCAGAAAGATAATTTTCATCAAAGTCTTCTAAATCAGTTTGATCATGTGGTTCAGATGGAATTAAAGTTATACCAACTCCATTTGTATGAGTTTCTTGCAAATCTTTTTCTCATTTCTAAATAAATGTTAAATGTCTTAGAAATAGTTTATTATCCATTATACACAAAATGCAAAACACACAAACATACTATAAAACTAACCGCATAATACATAATATAGGTACTTAAATACCAAAAGTAGGTATGTTTTGCTTATAGTCCGTGAGCCAGCTGCAAAAACACTGACCCATTTAACCAAAATTTTCAGTATGTTCTATTGAATCTACCCATTTGGTTAAACCAAAAAGTGTACGTCTGCCATTTAGATCTGGGTGGAATTGAAAATGGCGTCCATTAAAAAAGAAAAGTAAATGACGGAATTCTGACTCATGTGACAAAAATTTTGTTTTTCAACACATTATACTAGACGAGAATACAAGTCAAAAGATACCAGTCTGCCAGTCGTACGTGGTCGGGTTGTCCCGGCAGAGTAATTTTAAAATTTAAAATAAGCAGCCCGAAATTTGACTCATGTGACCAAAATTTTCTTTTTTATCCCATGATACTACAATGAAATGCAAATCAAAAGATGCGAGTCTGTCATTCGTACGTGATTGGGTTGATCCGGCAGACGAATTTAAAAATCTGACGTGGCCATCACACAACCTTCCGCCATATCTAGACTTATAAACACAAATGTATACGTACAATCCGGTGCCCATTTAAAATATACAAATAAAAATCTAAAATATTCAAACACAATTTGCATCACCTGAATAAAAAGATTCATTCACAGGAAAACTCTGCTATGCTGAAGCCATCCTCCGTTCAATTACTACATTTAATATCTTACTTACGACTTATATAGCGCTAGTATGCCAACTTGTCACCCGTTTCACCTGTCAATATTTTTTACGCAGAAACAAAAATCAACCGATCATGGATTACAAGATATCAACGTTTTATTTGATAAATTTATTTGTTAAATTTTACTGCAGTTCTATAATGCTACCAGATAAAGACAATTTTTTTTATAACGTAAGTTGCAAATAACTTTTCCTCTTATTCTTATTACAAATAAATACTATATTTTTCCAAATTTATATAGAATTTTGACAATTAACCTTTTAAATCTTCAAAAAATATCACTTCCGATGAAGATATTTGTACCAAAATCTAAGGAGCTCTTCCAATTTATATACAAATGTTAAATACCAAATATCAAAATTTTCGGGTAATTCATATTTGAGTTATGCGACTAACACCCGGCCTTGACCACACACATACACACACACATACACACAGACATCATCGTGAAACTATCAAAAATGAGTTGTAAGGACCCTAATTCGTGCTCATCCACTAAAAACTCACTACCCGATTTTTTGCATGATTCCAATACCTTCCTTTACAGGTAAGCGGAAGGTAAAAATTTAAAACTTGCGTCCCAAAATTTGACTTGTCACCAACATTTTTTTTCATCACATGATACTGGATACAGAATTGCAAATCGAAAGACGTCACATATGTGTCACATTCGAGTCGTTAAATTTTAAATTTTCAAATTCTTCTGCCGGAACAACCCGACCACGTACGAGTGGCAGACTGGCACCTTTTGATTTGCATTTCATTGTAGTATCATGTGAAAAAAAGAAAATTTTGGTCACATGAGTCAAATTTCGGGCTGCTAATTTTAAATTTTAAAATTCATCTGCCGGGACAACCCGACCACGTACGAGTGAAAGACTGATATCTTTTGTTTTGTATTCCCATCTAGTATAATGGGTTAAAAAAGCAAATTTTGGTCACATGAGTCAAAATTCCATCATTTACTTTTCTTTTTTAATGGACGTTATTTTCAATTCCACCCAGATCCAAATGGCAGACGTGCACTTTTTGGTTTAACCAAATGGTTAGATTCTATAGAGCATACTGAAAATTTTGGTCAAATGGGTCAGGGTTTTTGCAGCTGGCTCACGGATTATTACGCTTTCCGTCATTATCCCATTTTTTACACGTGAAAAAAAAAGATTTTATATACGAAATGTAATATGTTTAGTATAAAAAATGTATGAATATATTGCGTAAGTATCTAAAAATAGACACGGTTATAAAATTAAAAATATTTATGATCAAAGTTATTATGGTAAAACATGGAAAGCTCCATAACTTGAATTTCACAACTAGTGATAAAAATGTGTAATTATAAGTCATTTTACATCGCACTAAAGTGATGAAATAATTAATTTAGTGCACACCTTCAAAATTATCTTAAATTAAATCGACGTCCTAAAAATGGTACATTAGCGGGAAATGGATTAAATTGTGCACTCAGAGAGGACATACTCAATACATTTTCTAAAATTATATACAAGTGTACCTACCTATTTGAAATAGGTATTGCGTGTTACCGAGAAAAAATTCGTTTTTTCATTATACTCTACCTATATAAAAGTTATATTAATAAACTTATTGATTTCTGTTATTGTTTTGAGAAAATGCGTGTGTTTTTGTTTGTTTTGTAAGATATAAATACTTGATACTTGTTTGTACTGAGAAAATGCACTGCATTATTTACTACGAGATGATGAAGAGATTATTGTTTGTGTAATTATTAATAGAAGTAATTCAGTAACAAAACAATACAATACACATATCATTATCTACACTTTAATGAAACAATGAGAAATGAATTAAACAGAAACAGTTTGTCGTTATAGTGTTTATTATTTTAAAAACCAATGGGATTTCTAAAACCTTGGTTCTCATGTTTATTCATGATCACAGGTTGCCTTTGTATGAAAGTCGAAAGAAAACACCGAGCCTTGTTTTTATTCAGCCGTGAAATTTTCAGCATACATTAATTGCCGCCCACATTGAAATTTTGTGTGAACTGGAAGGGAAGATACTTAATTGAATTCATTTTTAGATTAGCTAAATTTATATTATGATATCATTATGTATTCAAATTGAATTAATTTCCTAGACATTAAATTGTTTCAGTAATTTTTCATGCTTTTAATCTAATGAATAAAACTAATTTTACCGGCCTATAATTAAATCTCTTCACTTTTTAATTTTCACTTGTTTTGTTATATTTACCTACCATCATCATCAGGTAATTTGGCTCACTTAATTCAATTAATTGAAAGATTAAATAATTATCTTTACATATCTAGATTCTTTGAACTCTTCATAAATATCTATTTTGAATTTCCATATTTTTTATATTATGAAGTTAATAAGTCACTACGATGGTTACACACGTAATCGATATGCCTACACAAATGAGAGGCATATATCGACCCGAAATAACCGCGATAAGCTGGAAATACCATCGTAACCATGAAAATATTTTAATAGAAACGTCAATTTATTTGTTTTCGCGACGTAGTGGACGAATATTATTAGTATATTTTGCGAATAAAAACTATAAAATTTGCACCAAGTAAATATCTGGATATCTTTATGTCCACATACAATTCGGAATCAAAAATTCTTAAAGAATTTTAATTCTTAAATATCTAATTTAATATATTATTATTATTGGATTTCTTTAACCTTTAAGTTTGGAGTGGGTCAATTCAGGATTGTTTTGTTATTAAAGACATTTTTATTACATTATCATATTTCAAATACTTATTTTGGACGTTTCGGCCAACAACTTGGTCATCATCAACTTGCAATTTAAAAAGATACTACAAAAAATATTTGGTTATTCAAAATTAGTAATAATATTAGAAGTGACATACCTATCTGTTTGGTTTATTCTCCGCAAAGATATAAAACAGTAATTTTTCATAAGTAAAATAGTTTTTTTTGAGTTTTTTTTTTAAATTTGAAACCTTACGTCAACGCCATGATGTTCGGTGTAATACTGACAACTGACAAGCAAATAATTTAGAAACCGGAGTCACTGTTTTGAACATTATGAACATGCAAAAATTATTTGTAGCTAGTTTAAGAGCTGTAAGAAATTTGCCGCGGATTTTAAATTGTTATCAAAATGTGAATTATTTAGAGCTTTATTTTTATTCATATTTATTGCAAGAGTTTCGAATGATAATCTTTTATAATGAAGAATGTAATAAGCAGGGACGCGCCAACGAAATTTGCCGCCCGGGTGCAAGACTTTATTTGCCGCCTCTATGTATGTCGACAATAAAACACAATCAAATTTTAAATGTATCTAAATAATCTCATATTTTTAAATCCATTTCAAAATTATTATTTCACTGCAAAAAATTTAAAAAAAAACTCTAAACTCTATACCTTCGCATCATTTCTTGGGGAAGGGGAATCACCAATTTTTTGGAAGTTCAGGGACTGACCGAATGGCCCGGCGGGGCAGTGGCGGATCTAGAAAATCTGAAAGAAGGGGGCGAATTCTTATCGAAAGTAATATTTCGATGCTGTTTTTTGAAAAAGAAAGGAAAAATTGCGCCGCAGGCGAAAAATTTATAGGGTTCAAGGTCAACTGCTGTTTCATTAAAAGTCAAATTTATCTATAAAGCGGAAATTACATATATTTTACCCTTTTTCACGAGTAAAAATTAAAATAAATAACAAATTTAAAAATTAAATGAAATGAAAATTGGGAAATTACTTTATCTTTAATTTGTCAATGATTTCTTAAACTTTTAAAGATCAAATTCTCTCAAAGGGGGGCGATCGCCCTCCCCTTGGATCCGCCACTGCTATAATTACAAAATAATATATTTTTCAATTGTTATTTTATTAAAATTATATTTAGTGTAGGTATAATTAAGGGTATGTTCCAAAATTAAACCACATGTACCATGGTAATTTTTTTCAGGATGTCAGTACTAATTTGAAACGCGGTAACTGAAAACGGAGGTAAATTTTCGCACATATTCATTACCACGATCACCGTGCTAGAGAGCACGACATTTGTGTAAATTTGTATTTGTGTATCGCGATCTCACAGTTTTAACTTAAAACTTTTTGCCGCCCCTGAAATTTGCCGCCCGTGTGCGGTGCACTCCCTGCACCCTCGGGTTGGCGCGCCCCTGGTAATAAGCGACTGTGTGATTAGATGAATAAAGGAATTATACAGGAATGCAGTCAGTATATTTAACGAATTTATTTAGTCCAAAGACCAACGTTTCGCCATCTTTTGTAGCATCATCAGAGCAAACTACGAAAATATAAAATATCACTAACACTAACACAATTTGTAAAAATTATACAATTTAATTTTTAAATCCTTTATATTAACTTCATCGTCTTGTCTGCCTACGTACGTACGGCAAAAAAACAAAGGTCAAAAATGACCCACTTCCCGGGATCCTATATCGAGCTGGAATTTTGCAAATAGACTTTTGTCACCTAACAATGCACTGTGGCAAAATTTCAGATTCGCCGCCATCTTGAAACAAAATGGCTTCTAGCTATCTCAAAATGTACTGTACCGATTGCGGTTAAATTTGTTACAGTAATAGCCAAGGATCTAACTTATGATATAGGTATATTAAAATGTCAGTCCGCCATCTTGAAACAAAATGGCGGACATATATCTCAAAATGCACTGTAACTATTGCGTTCAAATTTGGTACAGTAATATCTAAGAATCTGTCTTGAAACATAGGTAGGTATATTAAAATGTTAGTCCGCCATCTTAAAACAAAATGGCAGCTAGCTATCTCAAAATGTACTGCACCGATCTGGTTCAAAAACAAAAATTTAAATAAATATCGATCGAGTCTAATATAATAAAGGATTTATGGTGAAAAACTTTCTTTTTACGGGTTCGTTTTTTATTATACTGAATGTGTCTTATTCTTGAAATGCTGCACATTCTGGATAATAATAATAACGTCAATATCAGGACTGACTGATAGGGAAGATCTAAATAGCATCTATTGTCAAATCTACAAACTGTATCTTTTATAATAATTACTTTCAATTTTTTAAATGCTTGTGTTCTTGAAATCAAAAATATATGCCGTAAATTGGTGACGGTTTGTGAGGTCACTATGATGTGGACTTACAAGTTTACAATGGTATATATTCACGAATTCATGTTGGTAAATTATTTTCTATACGACTTATACGACGAATGTTGTCATTCTTATACATAATTTTCAATTATGGAATGGTTACATTCTATCACTTGTTACGAAATGGCGAGTTTATTCAACGTTTTTGGTTTGTGAGTAACTTTAAAATACGTTTAGATTTAATAATTTATGTTTTAGATCTTGTTTTTAATGCAATTAAATTCATAGTCGTAGAGAAAGTATAGTTTGCAACACATATGGAATGACTATTCCGCTCTCGTGGAATCGTGAAACTCGCCTGCGGCCCGTCTCACAAACTTTCCACTTGAGCTGAATATGCTTCATTCCACACTTGTTGCAGAATATACTATTCTCAACTGATATTTAGCGGTTGCACTGTTTCAACAATATAGAACTTATCAGAATCACAAGCACTGCAATAAATCTTGTAAATGACTTAGGATTTCTGAAGCCTGCGTCTATATTGCTTAAATTATTAACAAGTCATTTATTTTCTTAGTATATTGCTGACGTCATCTAGTGCAATTATGAATTAACCGTGATTTATATTTGTGCAATTTATTCGCTTTTTGATATATAAAATATAAATGTTCTGGTCGTGGTTTATTCAGCATAGCACTTGAGAACAGCGCGGTATTAAGAAGCGATCGCGACGGATTTAATTTCAAATGGTTTCATTTATCCGGTGTGCGTGAAAAGGTAAAATTTGTCGGTTTTATCTGCAAGCTGAGAAAGAAAATATGGAGAGAGGCGTGACATTTAACGCGGGTTTCCACTTGATACTTTAAGGGCTTCCTGAAGTGTATCTTCGCCGATACGAAAAATCTATTTTTAGTCAACTACGTTGACTAGCTAGTTTTTAATAAAAAAAACTCCAAACCTCAGCATTATCTTGATTGAAAAATGCTAAACACGGTGCTAATTATCAGCCAGGATTATATTTAGAGTATGTTACCTGATTATACCTAGTTGATAATAAATGCGTTATTATTAAAATCATTGGTAATTTCATACATTGATACGATGTTAATGCATCGAATGTTTCTGTAAGAAATAATTAAAGATTAATAAAATATAAGAAAACTAAATAACAAATCAAGTTAACCTCAAAATTTTATGTTGACACTACTTGGCACAACAAGAATGAGAAAAATTGACAACTTGTCAGCAGTAAACAATAAATGGCAGATAACGAACTTTTGGGATTCTAAAAAGAAAATCAATATTATGTAAAAATATATATTTTATATTTGAATACTATATGTATTATATGAATAATTGTTCTGCTATTGCTGTTAAAGACACAAATTGATAAGCCCCGCCCCATATGACATACGATGTGCGTATATTATACGAGTATTTATATGAGTAAAATGTGTAGGAAAAAGATACCTTATTTTGTGAATGTGGTAAATACAATATATCTTATATGACGTCACTTCTATATGGATTGGCATAGTTTTTACACTGATTGTACGAAGTAAGGAAGTATTGTAATCGCGAAAAATTTCGGTTCTCAGATTTTGACGGAAATATCCGTTTTGACCTTTTCTGAATCCATTATGACTAGTTTCGACGTGACGTCTGTACGTACGTACGTATGTACGTACGTACGTACGTACGTACGTACGTACGGACGTATGTGTGTCGCATAACTCAAATACGGTTAGACGTAGAAAGTTGAAATTTTGTATTTAGGACTGTTATAGCATCTAGTTGTGCACCTCCTATTTTTGGTTTCAGTCTACAAACCGGAAGTAGTACTTTTTAAAAATATTTCGATAAATATTAAATTTTAGACAATTTTTTTTATTTTAAATGAAAGATTATGTGATTATTACCTACAATCGGTATTTTATAAATATTTTTGTATCTGCTATCATTTAAAAATAATTAAAGTATATATTTATAATTTATAGTATTTCGGTATCTTGTAGTCCTTGATCGATTAACATTTGTTACTACGTAAAATTTAAATGATTATGACATGACAGTGACAATAGTAAAATATGCTTTATATCTTCTTCTGCAGTTTAAATCAAATGACTAAAATATATTTGTGAGTATTAGTATAATAAGTTAAAAGAATTTTTAATATTATTTTACATTTTAGTTATGAACACACAAGGCGTACAAGGAAGTCATGTGGTGTCCACGTCAGATTTTTTAAATATGGTTTTCTGTTATTTTAAGTTTGCCCCCATACCTTGGATTTAGCGTTAACGGCGCCCATGCTTAAATTTAAAAAATTAAAAAATTAAACATTTGGAAAATTTAAAAAATAGTGAAACCCATTGAATTTAATAAGTAAATTTACTATCAACTTTTTAACTAAACCTTCCAGGATTTCTTAAAAATTAAAATCAATATAAATTATTATAAAAAAATTACAACAATTTGTGACAATGTTGATAATAAGTAAGTTTTGTTAATGTTGACTGAATACAGGCAGAAAGGTTTAGCATAGTAGATTACAATATAATGGGTATAAATTTATATTTTAATTCGTACAATTTAAAATGTGTTGTTATTTAAACTAGAATTCACTAGGTAGTAATAAAATAATAAATCGGGGTCTCTTTGTATTTTGCAAGATTGTATTTTCATTCAAAACGTATTCACTTGATGACTTGGACCCAGAATTTTCCTATCTAATGCATAATATTAAAATAAACAAGAAAGAATCAAATTTAGTTGTGAAAAATAAACCCAAGAGAAAAGTGTTGCTTATATGGGTTAACTTTATTTTCGTCTTTATTTTAAGATTCTTTTATTCCAGCTATAAAAATATAAAAGTTGTATGAAGCGAACTACTAAACTTTATGATCTGTAACCTATCTGCAAAATATGACTTTTTATATTGCCTTGTTTAAATGTAGTTATCAGAGATACAAAAGTATAGCATCTACAATGTATGTATTTATACACCAAGTGAGATACATGAATGTTTATTCAAGAGAAGAAAGTTTAGCCCCCGAGCCCGAAGGGCGAGTGGGATAATTTCTTCGAGTGAATAAACATTCGTATCTCACGTGGTTTATACAATATTTTATTCAATTTTGACGAAATTATTTCAAATATATTATAGAGTTTTTGCGCATATACTTTAATTTTTCTATGATTTTATGTAGTTTCTAATATGACATAGGGACCAATCCATTCTACCCTACCATATAAAATCTATGGTGCCTTTGTTTATCATTGGCTTGTACCCGGTAACGTTACGATTTTGGCAACGTTATGAATGCATTGCACTTTAAATTACTTTTTGTATTAAAAATAAACAAAATTTTAAGCAAACTGGTAAATTATACAAAACTACAAAGATTAAATATTCATATTAAAAACAAAAAAGGCATGTTAATTTTTTTGCAAGACCTCATTCAGCATAAAAAGGAATTTATTCATAATTGAATACAGAAAAACGGAATAACAATTAATAATTCACTTGAAAATTAATAAATTAATAATTCAAAATGAATTGTAAAATCCACAAGCCTTAATTCATAAGCATTAAATTTAATAAAACTAGAATGTGTACCTGGCTGGATTTATTTTAAGTCTGATGGATAAAATGAATTAAATAAAAAAGTCAATAACAAAAATAAAAATTATTTAATTTTTAAACACAAAACATGATTTTTGGATACACTGAGAAATACGAATATTTAACTAAGCTACAAGGTACCTAGGTACCTACCATAGGAGTAAATGAGTATTTGATTTTCTTAGAAATATGGCTTGTTTCATTTTTCTTAATTCCTTAATATTTATCTGGCGACACCGAACCATGGATCATCTACCGTTAACTTACAAATCTTGGACAAACAAATTTTAAAAACCGTAACTAATACAGCATCAGTTTAAAGTTACTTTATTAACAAGAAACAACTAACTCAAAATATTGATTCTAGTTTGAAAAGCTAAGTTATATTACGGCATTATTGTGTATAAAATACCGATTGCAGATCAAACGCAAACCTTGGCTATAACAATTTGCCATCTGCCAGCAGAGCAATACAAATTTCTATAGTCTGTTTTTAAGCTAGTAGGACCAAAAGTTATAATGTATCCCGAAAATTTTAATTTATCTAATTTGTTGTTTCTCTTCATATAAAAACACACTATGACTAGATCAAGCACTCAGGCTTGTTGCTAGTTCGTTTCTCACCTCTCACCTCTCCACGCGTTTTGTACTGTTATTTGGAGTGAAGTCGAAGCCGAAGTGACTCATCACTGCACTTATACTCTTGCAATGTCGGCCGAGAGCTTATGAACATGTTACAGTTATATGAAAATTGGTTGTCTTGTGCTAATAGTATCGTTTCAACAGACATTGCAGATATGCATATACGTACAACGTACTATCCTGCATTGGGACTGGAAAATCAAGTACTATATTATTCAAATTTTAAAGTTAATAATACAACTAATATCTGTTTTCTTCAGCTTCATCTTGTTTTCGACAAAAAGGAAGCTTAATATCCATGAAGAAAAAATCTGACGTGGCCGTTACAATACCTCTCGCCTTGACATTGAAGTATTATTATTTAACCTCGTATTTAACCAAATATTAAGCTTTAATTTAAATAAAATACAACAACACCGTATAACATTTGATATAATAATATAAAATAATCATACATTATATTATTTCTGTTTATCTGTCACATTGACAATTTTTATTTTTGTTTTAAATTTTATTTCTATTTCGGGATTCACAAATCGTGGTAGGTAAAATTATATATTTAAAAAAATTATATTTCTTTATTGGTTAAAGATATAGAAACAAGTAAGATTAAATATTGTACAATGTAATTTCTTCTTTCATGTGTGGTATGTCAAATTGTAACAATCGCATTATTTTATACAATTTTTGCAAAAAATGTTATAGTGCTACAAGAAAAGTACCATTTCCGGTTGGTGGATTTTTACCAAAATCTTTTCAGCTCTTCATTAACATATATAAATGTATAATGCAAAATATTAGAATTTTATGTTCAGTAGAATTTGAGATAATGAACCGGGACGAAAGTCTATAGTAGGCGTACATACAGACTTTCATACACACACACACACACACACACACACACACACACACACACACACACACACACACACACACACACACACACACACACACACACACACACACACACACACACACACACAGACATCATCGTGAAAATAGTCAAAATAGGTTCTAAAGGTGCTAAAACGTGCTAATTGACAAAAATCTCGACATCGAATTTTTTCACGATCCCTATACCTCTCTAGGCGAGAGGTAAAAATGGAGACGGAATTTAAAAACTTTAAATTAAAAGGTAAATAAATTTACTTTGGTAAATTTGTAAGAACATTCTATTGTGGTCTTTCCGTCTGATTAAAAATGCTTACATACAGTTTGTTTATCTTGCTTATTATTCGCAATCGTGATACATATTAGATTATTATTTATGGAGTATAAAATATTTAAAAATAAGAATTCATATTTGTTTGTTTATTCTACTATTCCCGAATTTAGTTTGAGAATAAACAAATAAACTGTTGATATAGTAGTATAGAGTATAATTAAAAGAGAGTGATATATTTTTTTAATAACAAATTTGTAATTTGTGTTGGCAAATTAAAATTACAGTATAAAATTAGTTGTTGGATGCAATAACTACTAATTTAATAGCAATAATATATACTTATACTAAAATATTTTAGTAAATATGTGTTAGAAAATATTTACATAATATACAGGACATTTATTTTAATAAGTAATAATAATTTTTATGTATGATGTCGGCACCGGTTCCAGGTCAGAAGGCCAATTGACAAAAACCCATAGGACAAATGCCCAAAGACAAATACTCAATTGACAAATACCCATGCGGACAATTGCGCACGCGGACAAAAGCCCATGTGTACAAATGCTCACGGGTACAAATGCTCATGCGGACAAAAGCCCATGTGTACAAATGCTCACGGGTACAAATGCTCATGCGGACAATTGCGCACGCGGACAAAAGCCCATGTGTACAAATGCTCACGGGTACAAATGCTCATGCGGGCAATTGCCCACGCGGACAGAAGCCCACGTGTACAAATGCTCATGGGTATAAATGCTCATGCGGACAATTGCTCACACGGACAAAAGCTCATGTGTACTAAAGCCCATATGTACAAATGCTCATCAAATTATTTTTTCTCATCGGCATGCCTTAAACTTACACCCTAATGAGTTTCTAAGAATTTAAGAAGAGATTACTGTAACGGTGTTATTGTTACTTACCCACTTATTTAAAATCATTCCCTTAGTTATTATTTGTGATCTCGTGTATTCACTTTATCGTGCGTTTCCGATAACACAGCGCATTAAAGTATTTTGTTTTTTGCAAAAAATAAAATAAAATGAAAGAAACAATCAAAATTTGTTATTTATTTATTTATTTAAGGCTGCTCATGCGCACATCGCACAACAATGTACAGCAATGGTATTTAAGCTAAACCTAAGATCACAGCAAAAATAATTGAACTGAATAGAGAACCTAATACCCTTCTTGAGCCCCACATACTCGGTTTGTGTACAAACCCTGATTGAATAGAACTGCACATTTGTACCCAAACTAATCAATACTAACAAAACCCTAATTGAGTCCAACAGATCTCCGTTTTTTTAAAAATAAACTAATCAATACTAACAAAACCCTAATTGAGACCAACAGAACTCCGTTTTTTAAAATAAACTAATCAATACTAACAAAACCCTAATTGAGTCCAACATAACTCCGTTTTATTAAATAAACTAATCAATACTAACAAAATCCTAATTTCATACAGAAATTATAATCAAGCAGTTTAGAATATACCGATGAGAAAAAATAATTTTATGAGCATTTGTACATATGGGCTTTAGTACACATGGGCTTTTGTCCATGTGAGTAATTGACCGCATGAGCATTTATACCCATGAGCATTTGTACACGTGGGCTTCTGTCCGCGTGGGCAATTGTCCGCATGAGCATTTGTACCCGTGAGCATTTGTACACATGGGCTTTTGTCCGCGTGCGCAATTGTCCGCATGAGCATTTGTACCCGTGAGCATTTGTACACATGGGCTTTTGTCCGCGTGCGCAATTGTCCGCATGGGTATTTGTCAATTGAGTATTTGTCTTTGGGCATTTGTCCTATGGGTTTTTGTCAATTGCGCATGTGGCCGGCCACCGTCGGCACCTACTTATTTTCGTGAAAATCCGAACTCGACAAGCCCATGTGTCAACATTCTCACTCACACGATATCATTCGCTTTCTTCAATCATTTCATTATGTAATATACTATTAACCCTGTTTGAAATAACAAAAGAATTTTGACAGATATATTCTTGTGATTCTATTGGTTGCTATGTACTATAGTGAAGAGCGGTGTACACAAACACAATTCAATGTCTTACGGTTTTGTGAACTGTTAGCACTTCTTTTTAAACATCGAAAATGTTGTGGTATAAACCTAAATCCTAAACCACGCCCCAATTAACTGTCAAAATTCTTTCGATATTTCAAGCAGGGTATAGTTATTAGTTTTCAGATTTTTATTTGTATTTTTACCTCCCGCCTCATATTCTATAAGGGAGGTACTGTGATGGGTCAAAATTTTCGAGTGTGAGATTTTCAGAGATAAGCACGTTTTAGGATCCATAGAATACGACGAAGTATTTTCGAGATGATGTCTGTGTGTGTATGTATAGGCGATTTTTCGCGAAAGTAGTTAACTGTAGTTATATGTGGTTAACTATAGTTTGTCATTTTCGCGACGAAATTGATGACGTCACACACTAACGTGGTAAAGAAAAGTTAGCCAAAAATTAACCATCCCATGGCCGTCTCTATTTATCAGGCCGGAGTGTGCACATTATGGCAATAAGACTAGCGGTCCTATTTTCACAAAACGAACGAAAATGAATAGATTACTTTTTCAACTTATTTTTAAATTACTCAGAAACTACTGCAGATATCGTAATGAAATTTTTACCAGTTATTTTCATAACAATGTTCTTAACAAATGTAAGTTTTTAATTGGAAATTGTTTATAATAAAATTGTAATATTTATTTAAAAGATGCTATGTTCATAAATAATGTAAAAAAAGTAGTATGCTGCTAACTTTTGTATTTGTTAAAATAGACATATAGTATAAGCGTACGAAGTGTTGAGAAATGTTCAAATTTTATTCTGTTAAAAGAATTATAACGATATCTTAATTGTATCGTAAGTTATTTAACTTAGAAACTAATATTTAATGCGTTCACGCTCCATTATTATAAGCGCGCAAGACCGCTGTTACTGTTCCCGGTAGCCGTGTTTAGGTTCAACTACATTCAGCGTTCGTTGTCACTTCTTGTTTATAATTTAGTAAAATACTAAATCATATTTAAAATTGAAGGTAAGAAATATTAATTAAAACTTATTATTAATCCTTTTATCGTAATTATTTTTCATTTTTGTGAACACAAAGAAAACAGAACAAAATTTTAAAGTAAGTTGATTGTTGTCATCATACCGTTTAAAATAAATGTTTCTATCAAAATTAAAATAATGTTATGTGTAATAGAAGAAGAAAAAACTGTTAATGAATATTGTACTATTTAATTTGTAATTTTTGTATATATCAGATGCCACGTCGTTGCTCTGCGCCAGGGTGCAAAAGTAATTACGATTCCAAAATTAAGGATGGTTACGTAACAACTTTCAAATTTCCAAAAGATGAAAAGTTATTATGTTGTGCAAACTTATTTATTTTATACATTGTTTAATTGTACACTTGAAAATTCTATAATTAAACATGTTTTTACTGCATATTTTTGAAATTTCCCATACAACGTATAGCGCGCGTAGGACCACTACCGGTACTCGGTGCGCTGTTGCCAGTGTGAAGACCCGGCCTGATAAATAGAGACGGCCATGACCATCCTCAGAAGGTAGGTAAAGGCGCGTTAATATTTCTATCTCTCTCTAAATTCTGAGGATAAATTTGTTTCTGATTTCTGCACATTCGAAAATGAAAATAAAAATAGTATTCTAAATATTTTGAAATTAATCTTTCATAAAAATCAGGTATTCTCATAATTTTGATGCTGTTATTTTTTTTACAAACCAGTTTATTATCAAATAAATTGTTGAGTTTAAGAAAGTATTATCCTATTCATTTTATGAAAAATGAAATAGAAAATTATTACATTTTTGCTTATATTAATGTTTCCAACAAAACTTTCTGTCAAACTTAACTACGGCAAACCAATCAAATTTTCTTGCGAAAGTTAACTATTACAAGTTTATGACGTCATCGTCACAAACCTCTTTAAACGCTACCAAACCTAGTTTATTGTAGTATTTATCGCGAAAAATCGCCTTATGTTAAGTTGTATGTACATTTTTTTTCGTTTTCTATAACTTAAAAAGTTACAAAAATTGAACAACCAAATTTTATATTTAAGATTTTATAACTAATCTTAAGAGCTCAGTAAATTTTGGTAACAATTCATAAACCGGAAATAGTACTTTTTAAAAATATTTCGATAAATAATTAATTTAAGACAAATTTTATATGAAAGATTATGTGATTTATCTACAATCGGTATTTTATAAATTTTTCTGTATCTGCTATCATTTAAGAATATTTAAAGTATACCTATACTTATAATTTAGTATTTCGGTATCTTGTAGTCTATGATCGTTGTTACTTTAATTTAAATGATTGAAAGTGACAGTGACAATAGTAAAATACCGTTTATATAATCTTCTGCAGTTTAAATAAAATGACTAAAATATATTTGTTAGTAATAGCAGTAATAGTAGTATACCTATACATTAATATATTTGTATAATAAGTAAAAAGAATAAAGTAGGTATGGCGGGTGGTCTTGTGGTGGCCACGTCAGATTTTTTAAATTAACTTCCTGCGTCACTTATGCATTGTCTCATTTAATTCTATGCTGTAAACTCGATTTTTAAAATTTATTTTCCCTATATCTAAACGGTAAAAAAATCTTTAAAAATTTATAATTAATTTTTTAATCATAACGAGTGAGTATCCTTAAGTTAGAAGTATAGAAATGAAGGTTTAGTTGTAGATGTACCAATAAAACAAAATAATACAACATTATTTGTAATAATAAATCTTGAAAGTTTTTTCAGTGTCCTGAAATTTGATAATGAATTTTAAATAAAATTCACGACATAACAGAAAATATAGAAATAGATGTGATGGAGAAATACCTACAATATGAGATAATGTTACCAGAATAATATCAAGTAGTGTAATGGAAATACTAAATTATATAATTTGAACCTAGTTATCTAGTAGTCTATTGCGCAATTTTTTACAGTTTTGTGTTTAAATATTCCTTATATAATTATACATATCAAAGTTAATAATAACCTGTCATTATTATTTTCAGAAGCTACACCTTATATTGTCTCACAGAAAACAAACGCAATCTATTTCCAAACACGCGAATATGTATTCAGATCGCCATAATACACAAATTTACATAACCTCTAACAGATTATAGTTAAGCGATTGTTCATCAGCATACAAAATATCGACCTGAAGAGTAACAACGCCATCACTAAAAATAGTGCCGTTTTCATTACCTGCTTTTTATAATACCCGGTTTGTTAAATGCTTTAGCTAACCTAATATCTTTTCTTCCTAACAGGCAGCTGCAACAGATTTGTACCACAATTGATACTTCTTTTCTTTGTTCTTAATCATTTAAGTTTATTATCGTGTTGTGTATTATTCTATTAATTAGCATTCCTATTATTACTACTTATAGATTGCAGCATGATAGATTTATTTTAGGTGAAAATAAAGTTTTTACCTTCCGCTTACCTGTAAAGGAAGGTATTGGAATCATGCAAAAAATCGGGTGGTGAATTTTTAGTGGATGAGCACGAATTAGGGTCCTTACAACTCATTTTTGATAGTTTCACGATGATGTCTGTGTGTATGTGTGTGTGTATGTATGTGTGTGTGTGTGTGTGTGGTCAAGGGGTGTTAGTCGCATAACTCAAATACGAATTACCCGAAAATTTTGATATTTGGTATTTAACATTTGTATATAAATTGGAAGGGCTCCGTAGATTTTGGTACAAATATCTTCATCGGAAGTGATATTTTTTGAAGATTGAAAAGGTTAATTGTCAAAATTGTATATAAATTTGGAAAAATATAGTATTTATTTGTAATAAGAATAAGAGGAAAAGTTATTTGCAACTTACGTTATAAAAAAATTGTATTTATCTGGTAGCATTAAAGAACTGCAGTAAAATTTAAAAAATAAATTTATCAAATAAAACGTTGATATCTTGTAATCCATGATCGGTTGATTTTTGTTTCTGCGTAAAAAATATTGACAGGTGAGACGGGTGACAAGTTGGCATACTAGCGCTATATAAGTCCTAAGTAAGATATTAAATGTAGTAATTGAACGGAGGATGGCTTCAACACAGCAGAGTTTTCCTGTGAATGAATCTTTTTATTCAGGTGATGCAAATTTCTGTGTTTGAATATTTTAGATTTTTATTTGTATATTTTAAATGGGCACCGGATTGTACGTATACATTTCTGTTTAAAGTCTAGATATGGCGGAAGGTTGTGTGATGGCCACGTCAGATTTTTACAATTGTTTGTATGTTTAAATTCGGTCCAACCATTAGGGTTGGGGATTAAACAAAACTTTCCTTTTTCCTGGCAACGCCGGGTACATCAACTAGCCTATTAATAAAATTAAGGTAATTCTGCGGCTAAAATTATTTATAAACAGCATTTTTCATTCTATTAAAAAAAATCAGTCAAGCACGAACATACTTCATGCGCAGAGGGTTCCGTCAAATTTTAAAACTAAATATTATTAATATAGTCATAATCCATAATAATTATTGTTTATACTTACTGAAAAACGTTTCCCATGTATCAGCTTGTACATTGCCTATAAGAAAATTCACTATCAAATATATTCTGCATTGTCGATTTTTCAATGTTCACTTTTTCAGGCAAATACATATACTTAGGTAACGAGCGAAAATTATTACCGCAGCAGAGTTATTCAGTACAATAATTTCCTTTAAATGTTTTGTGTAAAATCTCGAAAACTAATAGAAAAAATTTTTAAATTTTTGTAAATTTTATAACTTTTGTAAATTTTGTAACTGTTGCTTATTTTGTAACTGTTGTTAATTGTTAAATCTGTAATTTAGAATATAATAATATCAATGAGGGAATAACATTAATTGTAAAATCTTGAAATTTTGAATAATCTTAAACATTATGTTAACTTTGGGAATTATATAAATTTGTAAAATCTTCCAACTACTACTACTAGTACCAATGTGTTGTAAACTCTATAAATTGTAACTTTGTGTACACTTCCATACGTCCTTATGGACGTAAGGAAGTAAATTATTATTATTATAGAATTAGACCTTCGCTATAGTTTTCCTATAATCTTTAGCATTGTCTTAATATACCTGATTATCTTCAAAATTTTAGACGCAGTACTTTCGTAGTTAGGATGGAGGTATGTTCTTTTTTGATACATTTTAATAAAATAACATATCAAAAACTCATTCAAACAAATTTAAAGAAAGATGTTTAGTAGCTTGGGATAGGAAAAATAAAATGTCCAACAGTATATAATATGCCAATAAAAAAATATTTTTGTTTACCTATGACCCCTCCTGGAGTTCTGAAATATAAAAAATAAAAATTTGACATTCGTATTATCTGCGACGGATGGACTGTACCTGATTTTGTATATCTGAAACGGAACCCTATTAATTACGATCAAGTATGAGCTAGGAAAAATTCGTAAATCTGGTTATAATATATAAATATCAATGCTGGTGTATCATTAAATTTCGATAGGTACACTAATTAAAAACTTTTCTGAATTAAAAGCACGAAGAATAAAATTTTCTTGCCAAATAATGTACGAAATACGACTATCTTTAATGTTGAAAATTAAATTTTAATTAAAATGTCAGAACTTGGTATTTATGTAAATGTTTATATTTACAATTTGTGTAACTTTTTTATTTGTATTTTTTTAAATTTTTAACAAAAATTTTATCATCTCGCACACACATCATTATTGACCAATTATAATGCTTTATTTGTTCGAAGAAGGTGTTTTTTAACTATAAAATTTGATAAAACCTTAGTTGATATATTCATAGTTACCTAGCATGTGTTCATAATGAATATTTTTGACAACTAACTGTATTATTTTTTCAATCGTGAAATAAACAAGCATTATATAATTCGAGTTATAAATAAATTTGATAAAATTACTCATAATTCCTGCGTATAAAAATATACAACTTGGGTCCGCTTTTCATAGCACGTTTATAGGGAAGTGCACTCACCGTATTTGTATTTTATATCGTGGTCAAAACTGACTCAAATCACTGCAGGCTGCACTGTCATGATTTAAATTTGTCCATTACGCAACAACTATTCGCAATTTTACCAATAAATGTATGGCCCTTAATATATTGCTATGGAAATTCTTAATTTAATCAGCCGTTGACCTTGAGCACAAAATTTTTTCACCTATGGCGATATTTTCTCATTTTCTTCAAAAAACATTTTCTATAGGACTGCATTTTAAAATTATACAAATTTAGGTTTTAAATATTTGTTCGCGGGCGCCCAAATACCATGGCACGGCCCTAACAAAAATTATAGGTAATAAATAACAATTTCAAACTATGTTTTTATTGTTGTTATTATGTTAGTTTCTTAAACTTAAATTGCAGTATTTTTAAGTAGTAAAATTAATGAACAAAAAAGTGGCTAACTCCGGAAGATAAAAACAGAAAAAAGATAATAAAATGGAGCAGCACTCTTCTCAATAATCCCGTCGGATATACTGGACTATTTGGTGGAAGAAATATATAAAAGTCTCAGAATACAATTCTGATCCGCTTCAATCAATATAGCAACGAAACTAAAGCATTAGCAGTTCTAGTTCGATTTCTGGCTTTCTGGTCGCATGTTGTCAGTTTCGTTCTGAAGAGGCTAATGAAAATCCATTCTGTGCGGCATTAAAATTTCATTTCGAGCTTACGACGTACGTTATATCTACGGAAAATGAGCCCTTATTCTTTGCGATGAATGTGGAGCTATGCATCAGGCTTTTCACTGGGAATCGCTTCGTTCTGCCGCCGGTTGCTTGGTTTATTGCAAGAAACCACTTCAACCATCAACAATGCGTCTCAGTAATTTTCATGTGAATGATAAAAAAGCCATTCAAGACATACTTATGTTCTGGATGTTCTTTGTCCGCACTAATGACTTCCTTGCCTATTTTGTTTTCTATTAAACATTGTATTGATATTTTGAAAATTAAAAGTACAGTCAGTAGAAAAAGTTTTTAATATTGCTACATTTTAATCAGTAAAGAGAGATTGAAATCTCATTTCATTTATATTTTCATATCATATTCATTAAAAAAATCTGAAAATTTAACCGCAGTTAAAAATATTCTGGACATATATATATATATATATATATATATATATATATATATATATATATATATATATATATATATATATATATCTGGCGGAAAAAAATGAAACACTTTCAAATTCGTGAAATTTCGACCATTTTCAAACCGCCATAACTCGGCGTATTTTCTATCGATTTCGATGAATCTTTGTGGGCGAAAAACTTTGAAGTGTCTACTTTAAAGTCATGCCTGCGAATTTTAGCGCATCCCCTTCCGCCCTCCTCCAGCACCATGGTGAAAAATAATAAATTTTAATTTTAAAAATGTCGAACTTTGACTTGGACTTAAAATTTTTTTTTGACTTGATCCATCAAAAGGGCACTAAAATTCTCTCTTTTCGTACCTACCCTTTAAAACCCGAATAAAAAAACACGTTTTTTCGCAAAAAAACGTCCAACTTTGGCCATGTTTATTAAGTTGGAAAAAATTTGTCTACTCGATCCACAGAAAAAGCATTGAAATTTGTGCTATTACCTGTGCAGGGCCCAAAGAACGAAGTTCCTACGACGATTTGGCACAAAGTTATGGTCGTTTGAAAAAAGTGAATTTTGTGGTTTTTTGACTCATAAATCGGCAGTTTTTTGACTAATTTTTTTTTCACGAATGAATTTTTTTTAAAACATGGCCAAAGTTTTTTTTGCGAAAAAACGTGTTTTTTATTCGGGTTTTAAAGGGTACGAAAAGAGATCATCCTAATCTGAGATTATCCCTTTAAAGTACACCCACAATTTGGTTTTTCCCGGAAAGAATCGTCTAATTTGGTTGAAAAGTCGCTGAGTTATGTGCAAAAAACCAAAAATCTGACGTGGACACCACATGACTTCCTTGTACGCCTTGTGTGTTCATACTTTTCTTAATAACTAAAATGTAAAATAATATTAAAAATTCTTTTAACTTATTATACTAGTATACTCACAAATATATTTTAGTCATTTTATTTAAACTGCAGAAGAAGATATAAAGCATATTTTACTATTGTCACTGTCATGTCATAATCATTTAAATTTTACGTAGTAACAAATGTTAATCGATCATGGACTACAAGATACCGAAATACTATAAATTATAAATATATACTTTAATTATTTTTAAATGATAGCAGATACAAAAATATTTATAAAATACCGATTGTAGGTAATAATCACCTAATCTTTCATTTAAAATAAAAAAAATTGTCTAAAATTAAATATTTATCGAAATATTTTTAAAAAGTACTACTTCCGGTTTGTAGACTGAAACCAAAAATAGGAGGTGCACAACTAGATGCTATAACAGTCCTAAATACAAAATTTCAACTTTCTACGTCTAACCGTATTTGAGTTATGCGACACACATACGTCCGTCCGTACGTACGTACGTACATACGTACGTACGTACGTACGTACGTACAGACGTCACGTCGAAACTAGTCATAATGGATTCAGAAAAGGTCAAAACGGATATTTCCGTCAAAATCTGAGAACCGAAATTTTTCGCGATTACAATACTTCCTTACTTCGTACAAGGAAGTAAAAAATGCCCCTTTTAAAAAAAATTCATAACTTTATTCCAAATCATCGTAGGAACTTCGTTCTTTGAGTCCTGTACAGGGAATTGAGTGAATTTTAGTGCCCTTTTGATGGATCAAGTCAAAATTTTAAAGTCCATACACATTGCAAAGTTGGACATTTTTAAAATTAAAATTTATTATTTTTCAGCGGGGTGCTGGAGAAGGGCGGAAGGGGTTGCGGTAAAATTAGCAGGCATGACTTTAAAGTAAACACTTCAAAGTTTTTCGCAAATAAAGATTCATCGAAATCGATTGAAAATACGCCGAGTTATAGCGGTTTGAAAATGGTCGAAATTTCACGAATTTCAAAGTGTTTCATTTTTTTTCCGCCAGTATATATATATATATATATATATATATATATATATATATATATATATATATATATATATATATATATATATATATATAATAAGTTAGTTTAATGACGTTACCGTCAATCTTATGTCATTTTGAAAATATGGCATGAAAATCTTCATTTCCTGACTAATTTGAGTCTTGAAAGTAAGATTTCCATGACTAGGCATGAAAATAAATAAGCAAAAATGGCTAGGCATGAAAATTTTATTTTTTACATTCAACTGTCACAAACACTTGTCATGACAACGTTTTCTAAAATTTGTCACAGCTCTGATGATTTATGCAAACCTAATTTTTTCTATAATTTTAAGCTTCTATAATTGCCGATTAAAAAAAAAATACATCACACGTCATAAAAATGTCTTTGCTAGACTCGGAGGCTTTGAAGAAACGCTCGGACGCTGCGCATCCTCGCATTCTTCAAACAAGCCTCCTCGTCTGCAATGAAACATTTTCATGACTTGTAATGTAATATAATATTTTTATCAATTCATTTCTATGTATAAGCGTGAACATCTTTTTTCCTGCGTCAGCATTCAGTTGGGTTATTATTGAAAATGCGAAAGAAAAGTATTTCATTTAGATATTTCGTTGAATGAAATACTAACAGTGCTAGTACAAATATGTATATACTTAATTAATAAAATGTTGTATTTATTATAATATAACAAAAAATGACCAAAATGACACATATGACTGAAAATTACTGGTAAATGATTGTTACTTCTTTTTAATTTTAAAATGACCGTCCTTTTACATCACTATGAAACGCAGTTGAGAAGTAGATATCAGATTCCACATGAGAATCTTCAAGAATTCGGAGCTGATGTAAGTCGATTGGTACACCTCGGATACTCTGGAGCTCCAGACAGCCTGTTAAACTGCTTGGCTGCCCAAACATTTATTGAAGGAATTCAGGACAGTGAAATTCGGCAAGCGCTAATATTAAGTCGGCTAAAAACTTCATTTGAAGCTTTATTATATGCGCTTGAACATGAAGCTGCGAAAAAAGCAACGCGTGTATTGCATCCCGAAGGCGAGAAATAAGAGAGTAAGAATGAAACGAAGAGGATGTTCTAACTGCCGAAAGTTAGGCCAGCAACAAATTGGCGCTGATGTGAAGAAGCAGTCGTCGACAGCTAATATGGTAGTGTCGAGTAAGAGTCCGAATAAATTAGTTTAGGAAAGGCTAACATCATTTCCGGAGATGACTACTATACTAAGAAGAATGGCAGCAGTCGATGATAGATAGCTTTCGGACGAGCTTCGCAAGGACCAAGAGAAGGATCCGGATTTAATTGTTTTACTCAACTGGAAGAAGAATAACGATAAACCGACTTGGGAAAATGTTGCACCACATTCACAGATTGTGAAATCGTATTGGGCGCAATGGAACTCCATTTTGATTGAAGAGGGGATACTGAAACGTGTTCTGGAGAACACAGGTGGTACTGAAAAAGAGCTCAGTTGATTATCCCTCGAAGTAGAGTACCAGAAGTACTGGAGCATATCCATGGTGGATGTAGGAGCGGACATTTTGGAGTCAAAAGCACCCTGAGAAGATTGCGTCAATAGTTTTACTAGGTGAACTGTAAGGCAGAAGAAATGTGTGGCATGCACTAGGAGTTATAAGCCACATAAGCGACGAAGAACTCCGATACGTCAGCACAATGTCGGCAACCGTGGATACCAACATAGAGAAACGGTTCGTGGAATGGTAGCCCACGAAATGAACTATGAAGATTTCATGGAGCAGTATGCCAATGGAGCAGTATACCAACGCAAGGCTCGGTATGGTGGAACGAGATAAGAACATTGAGATCTGTTAAAGGTACAAAGACTATTACTACTATATAAAAATGTCCAGCGAAATTGCCTGTGTTTTTAAGAAGAGATTTGGATTTGACTGCAAGAACTGGCCAACCAACATCCATCTGTGGGGAAAACGTTTTCGCTTAGGGATATTAACGCAGGACAGAATAGGTATCTTTACTACCTGGTAACGAAAACACGAGTATACTAGAAGCCGCGGTATAGACATTTGTGACCTTGGGGACCATCTGGTGAATAACGACATCAGGAAGCTGGCTATACCATATACCCGATATTCCGGAGTGGAAAATTTTGTCTGCAGCTTCGAACCGACCGTAGATTGTCACTTCTTCAAGACATCCAGATGCATCATGGTGTTGCATGTACATTTCATCATCTAAGACTGTTCCGGGACGAAACACTCTTAAATTTGATAGGTACCTATCAAATTAAAGGGTTAGATAAGAGCTAATTAAGAAATTTATTTAAATTGGTGGGCGGCGATCTGCTTATGAATAAAATTATTTGAAATGATGAGATGCGATTGGAATTTGTTTTTATATCAAATCTACAAAATTGTTCAAAATTACGTTTGACCATCGGCTTTTATATTTAGTCGGATAAACAGGATTTTTTGCTACTAATACTATGTTATTTTATTGCAAAATTGTAATAAGTTAACTAAAAATTATATTGTGGAAGAATAATTTTATGATGTGATTATATATAATATTATAATTAATTCCGGTATAGTTGAAGGATTGAGGCACAAAGTGCCGAATCTTTTTACATTGAACCTGTGTTTAACATAGTTATTACACAAGTTAAAACTTAGGTAGCAAAATATAAATATAATTACTTGAAGAGAAAAATATAAAGATAGTAAATGTAGCCATGCACGCATTACCGAAGTTTACCAGAATAGGTCAATTTATTATCAGTTGTTTGCCAATTAATTTTAATTTATATTAATATTATACCTATGAGCTTATATAATTATAAATTATAATATTTTGTTTTCTTTGCCTTTATTAATTATTTTATCAAATATATTCACAAAATTAAAACATAATATTCAGGATATCCACGTTTTCAAAATTATTAATTACTAATTACACTTAATTAGTAATTACTTGGTTTATTGTGTATATTTTATGTTAAAACATGTGATGATTTGGATATTAGAAATACAAATAGCATGCATTTCTGGAAACAACGCTTACGCTATGATAAAAGATGATCAGCGATGCCTAATACCGAACGATACTATTATACGGATACAAAAATGAATGATGTATATCTACAGTCGAAAAAATAATTTCACTGTACTGACAACTTAACAAGAAATTCAAGTTTTTCTTCGAACTGAAACAAACGATATAAAAGTACAATATTAAAATTATATTGTCTTTCGAAATTCGATGTTAAATGTCCACCATGTCTAAATATTCTAAGTAATATAATTTTTTTTATAAATTATCTATCATTTTTGTTATTTATTTTTCATCATAAAGAAACGATATTCTTAATTTTCATTCAATTCTTTGTATTTTTAATATGATGTAAATATCTATTAAGTTCTAAAAATAATACATAATATACAATAATAACTCCATATTATAACATATTTTTCTGCATTCTAAAAATGTATACAAATTCTATTTACCTACACATCGACAAATTTATATGACGACACAAATAAGCGAGAAACAAATTATTCGCAATAATTAAAATAACCTGTTTGATGACTATTTATTTTATTAAACAAACAATTACTTTTAATGAATACATTACGTTGCATATTGAAAATTTTAGATCAATTTAACAGGTCAAATCATAATATTTTTCATTAAATGTCTGTTTATGTTTATGTTAATTCAGAAATTACAATATAAAACGAAACAAAACTATTTAATTATCTTATCGTTCTATTAGTCCACGAGCCAGCAATGGGTTTACTTAAAGTATTTTTAACAAGCATGAATCTATTAGAAGAGGTTTCTTTAAATTAATAAGGGAACGCGAAGAGCGGCCAGCCTGCGGTGGTGGCTTTAGGCATCCTTGAAAGGTGGAAAAAAATATTTAAAAAAGTATACAAGTCTGGCGCATTGTTATATTAAAGGTAATTATATCTTATGTAAAGTATAAAAATTGACAGACACTTCCGCGGGTAGTACATCTAAACTCAACACATTTTTAAATCTCTCTTGACATATAAAACTGTCATTTACTGAAAAATTTACAAATACAATACTTGTCATTGATGACTAAATTAAATAGATTAGTTTTTTTGTTGTCAAAATAAATTTATAGGTTGTTCATATTTTTTAAATTATGCAATTTTATTCGAATCTGATTTATAATATTTTTTTGCACTTCCGGGACTAAAACTCTTCTTTAGTCTTTATTTTTAGAGACTAAGGTTCTAAATTTGATCCCAAGGGATTATTTTTCATATTTAATCCCGTTGTCAAGGAATTGAATTAATTAATCCCGTTGTCAAGTAAATACGTGCTGTTTGTTACAGAGTATCTATGGTAACATGTAACAATATAAATATTTGTCATAAAATTTACTGTCAAAATTACAAAATGTGTATTCTTTTAAACTATTTTGCATTCGTTTGAGGATGAAGTGCAAAAAATAGCGTATATACCACAGGACTAAAATACCTTTAATCTCTCAGGTGATTATTTCCCTCACCTTCGGCTCGTGAAATAAACTTCACCCTCAGGATTAAATCATGCACTTTAGTCCCTCAATATATAATATACTAATTTGAAGTTTTTAAAAATATTAATGTCCATGTAAAAATTATAACTTATTTTTTCTTTTCTTTTCCTCAATAAATTATAATCGATAATAATTAACTTAATAATTTAGTTATCTATTGTTGGGAAAGATTGAATTAACATGAAAACAAAATATTAATATTACCTATATTAAACGTATGCGGGCACATTAGGGTTTTCTTTGTGTTACGTGTATTTTTGAAATGAGATTCGAATAAAGTTGCATAATTTCAAAAATCTTTAGATTTATTTTGGCATAACCAAAAAAAGGGCGCAAGGGGCCTAAAACCACCACCGCAGGTACCCTTATCAGTATAACTATTCAAAGGTACCTTCCGTAACAGTTACACGCTTGTTCAAAATACTGTAAGAAATCCGTTGCTGGCTCTTGGACTATATAGGCACCGTGCACCAGTCAAATTTGCAATCCTGGTTACCATTGTTGAGTAAATGTCATGTATTTCATCAGATTTCAGAGTTTTTGTAAAACTTGTATAGAATTATTCAATGATAATAACAACAAAATTCCTACCAAAAGTGCAAAATTTCACCGCCGTAAGCGCCACTTACTATTCCGTTACCGTCACGTCATTTATTAAATTACGGTGCCCATACAACGACACTAGTATAATCTCGACTATAACAATGTTTTGTTTAGTTCAAAATATGTATGTAGGTATTTGCTAAGAGAACGGTGAAATTTTGTGCAAAAGATGTTACAGATATTTATGATCTACCATTGAAATCAATAATCATTTAACATTACTTTTCTCTCTTTTTTCTTTGCGCATAATAAATATTCAGGGGTAATACCATAAGAGATGATAATTTTTTGATAATTGTTTTGTCAGGAACAGGAAAAGGAAAATTTTCCGTGATTTTTTGTGGAGTGAAATTGCAATAAGTTGCCGTTAACAAAATAAAATCTAATCTACTTACGTGTTGTCAGTTACATCAGTTTACATTTTCAATTCTATTGGTTGTATTTCATCAACCGACGTCATCATTACGCAATTTTATACGTTGTACCATCTGTCGACAAATATTCAATAGTAATATAATCAAGGAACCATTATTTTGCTGAAAAAATTTATTTCAAAAGATTGTAGCTTGGTAACAATTCGACACAAATGACATGATCAAAATTCCAAGCTGAAGACGAGGGATTTTATCATTCAATTTGTCGAAGAATGTTATCCACACTATGCCGATCGGCAATGGAAGTGGGGACGCTTTTGTAGGCAAACCCCGTCGGCATTTTGGCAGTTTCGCTCTAGATAGGGACATATTATTGTAGGTAATTTTGTCAGCTTCAATTACTTCAATTTTGTACATAACTACTTTTTGACGAGGGCTAATCGTCTCCTCAACAACTAGATCCTGGGACTTTTAGTATGTTGACCTCCTAACTAATTGAAACACAACCCTGTATGGAGTCAAAAATTGAGAACTCAGCATTTTACTCTTTGTCTAAACCCTCTTTTAGAGTGTTCATTGCGTCCAGACTGAAAATGTAGTGTGGAAATGTGCCGATTCTGTAAGGCAGAATTATGATACCGCGATTTTTTTATTAGACTTTCCCAAATAAAAAGACGCAACATATGAACTAACCAAACTTACGCTGGAGTGTTCTAATAATTTTATTATTAAATGTTTTTTAATTCCGGATTAAGCAAAATACTGCTACAGACCGATCAAAATAATATTATTCGTGGTTTTTGATTTTTTTTAAATCAAAACTAATTTTTTTGTTCCGAAACAGTTGTTTATTTTGATATTTAATTATTTTATTAACCTCTGAGTGTAAAAATTGTAGTTTCTTTCATTTCACAAATTCATTATTACCTCGTTTACCTATTTTTCTCATTCCTAAAATACTCTCGATATTACTTTTTTTTTCGAATTCACTTTCTTCCCCACTATTACGGCTGACCGAACCCAGTCCGAAACTCGTACTTTGTCGCATCCTAGCTATGTTCATCAAGTTGAAAAATACTGTAAACATGGCTCCAGTATTAATTCCCATAATAACTTCTGTATTTTTTAAAGAAAAAGAAAGGTTAGCTGCAGGCTTCTTGCTTTTTAAATTTTTCTTTCCATTTATAATATTATCAAAAAAAGCATATCAAATCGTATCAAATAATGACAAAAAACGTCATTTTTAAATATTTTTACTTCAAATTCCTAGGCCAAAGACAAAAAATAAAAAATCTGACGTGGACACCACATGACTTCCTTGTACGCCTTGTCTGTTTATACTTGTCTTAATAACTAAAATGTAGAATAATATAAAAAATTCTTTTAACTTATTATACTAGTATACTCACAAATATATTTTAGTCATTTTATTTAAACTGCAGAAGAAGATATAAACCATATTTTACTATTGTCACTGTCATGTCATAATCATTTAAATTTTACATAGTAACAAATGTTAATCGATCATGGACTACAAGATACCGAAATACTAAATTATAAATATATACTTTAATTATTCCTAAATGATACCAGATACAAAAATATTTATAAAATACCGATTGTAGGTAATAATCACATAATCTTTCATTTAAAATTTAAAAAATTGTCTTAAATTAAATATTTATCGAAATATTTGAAAAAAGTACTACTTCCGGTATATAGATTGAAACCAAAAATAGGAGGTGCACAACTAGATGCTATAACAGTCCTAAATAGAAAATTTCAACTTTCTACGTCTAACCGTATTTGAGTTATGCGACACACATACGTCCGTCCGTCCGTACGTACAGACGTCACGTCGAAACTAGTCATAATGGATTCAGAAAAGGTCAAAACGGATATTTCCGTCAAAATCTGAGAACCGAAATTTTTCGCGATTACAATACTTCCTTACTTCGTACAAGGAAGTAAAAACTAGAGGCATAACACATCCTTTGTTAATACACTCATATGTAAAAGCATCATATATTTCAATTATAACTAAAGTAAACGTGGGAGGCGGCGTAAATCTCTGTAACGCTGTAAAATTTTAGGGTAGACGAACACCTTAATTTGGTTCCAAAGTAAAAATTTTGACGTAGGTAACTGTATTTTTTGACGTTATATTTGATATTTTTTATATTTCATGGTAAGAAGTTGTCACAAAAAGATTTATTCAACAATTTTAATTAAAATAAAAATTTATTGAAAACAATATACAGGATGTTTCTAGCTTGCTCACAATTGGTAACTTTTTTATTTGAAGAGCTACCAGGTCGATTAAATAAGCAATATTGGGCCATTTTGTATAAGAAAATTGATAATATCGGCAAAAAAAAAAATTACCAGCGGTTCCAAAAATACGGGACAAAATATATATAAATATATACAGGAGAAATGCCCGTCGTCGATATCTCCCATGTCGTTAAAAATACAGCACAAATTTATTAACAGAATTTTTCGTCTACTCAAGGAGCATAACTTAAAATTATTTTCACATATACAGGGTGTTGCATAATGACTTGCAATTTGAATATTTTCTATAAATATTTTATTATTGTAACTTAAGGCAATAAAATAATAAGTTTACAAAAACAAAATTTTCCATGGCTTAATTGGTAAGATTTATTTAAAAAAAAAAACAAGTAATAAAAATTAAATTGTAAATATAAATAACTCGTTTATTTAAAAGAATAAACATAAACAACATTGCATTTAAAAAAAAAAACTCTATTCAATGAAAGAATAAAAAATATATGATTCCATTTAAAAAAAATATATATTTTGTCCCATACATTTGAATTTGTTAATTGGAGTCAAAGTAATATATCAAGGGATCATTATTTTGCTGGTAAAATTTATTTCAAAAGATTGTTGCTTGGTAACATTTCGAGACAAATGACATGATCAAAATCCCGAGCTGAAGGCGAGAGATTTTATCATTTAATTTGTCGAGGAATGTTACCTATAAGCAACAATCTTAAGAAATAATTTTACCTGCAAAATAATGAGACCCGAGATATATTTTGTTAGACTATTTTCCAAATAAACAGACATAAAATATGAACTAATAAATTTACGTTGGACTGTACTAATATTTTTATTATTAAATGTTTTCTAATGCCGAAGTAAGCAAAATTTGACATTGCTGCAGACCGATTAGAATAATTATTCGTGGTTTTTCGTGTTTTAAAATAAAGACTAATTTTTTGTGCCGAAACGGTTGTTTATTTTGACATTTAATTTTTTTACTAACCTTTGAGTGTCAAAACTTTAAATTTTAGTTTCTTTCGTTTCACAAGTTCATTAATAATTGGTTCCAAACTAAGGTTTTTGACGTAACTGTATTTTTTGGCGTTATATTTGATATATTTTTATTTCATCGTAAGAAGTTGTCGCAAAAAGGTTCATTTGACACTTTTAATTTCAATTAAAAACAATACAAAATCAATAAAATTGTCATACATGGCCATGTATCGGATAAATTGTCACTTGAACAATCCCTAGGGAATTTTTTCAATTTTTGCCGATATATTTTGTACGTCATTGGTCAGAATTTTAAAAATTGAAGCAAATGATTGGTTGAATTATATGTGGGAAATAGTCATATATAATACCACTAGTGTTCCAAGTTATGTCGACAATTTTTTTTGCTGTATCACGAATGGTTATTACGCTTGATTGAAAATTGCACGAGTGCGCAGCACGAGTGCTATTTTCTTAAGCGTAATAATCATGAGTGATGCAGCCACAAAAATTGTCTACATAACTTGGAACACGAATGGTATTCGGAGGACAATTCACCGAATAAAAATGTATTCTTTCTTTATGAAAATGATTTATAAATAGCTTCACTTCCATTACAACAGTTATAACAATAGGATTTTGATTAATAAAGATATATTCAATTGTTTAAAATTGTCGATTGGATCACTAGTGAAAATTGTCGAAAAATTATGTCGCTGCGAGCACTAGTGATAAATTGTCAAAAAAATTCGTTTCAATTGGTGGAAAATTTATAAATTCTCAAAATTGATTGGTCCATTTTTGACAGATGACACATGAGTTGAATTGTCATTAAAATATTTTCTTTGCATAATAATGTATGTGTACGAGCAGAACGAGAAAGTTTACATGCACTTTTAGATTTTATTATTATTTCTGTTATTGATTACTCTTTTTGCCACACAAATTCACATTACTTCGTTTTGTGACACTACAACAAAATATATCAAGATACCTGGCATGAAAGTTCGATTGTCATGTATGTTCCCTATGATCGCATTTCACCACCACCAACCTGTATATATATATATATATATATACATCTCACTATCAACAGAGCGTCCGTTCAAAAAACCTGAATAGAGCGTCCGGTTGGTGTATATTCCCAATTCATAATCATTGAAGCGTCCGTTCAAACTATCATCTTTGAAGCGTCCGATATATACGGATTATTACAATTCATCGATTATCAAGCGTCCGACAGTGTTGCCGCGACTAAACCATGTTACTTCGCGCGTTATATTGGGGATTTGAAATGAAAACACGGAATTATTATCGGGAAGTTGAATAAATATGACAATGTTATATGTGGAATAAATCGCTTACATTTTGTTTTCAGATAGTACGTTAATTGATTATTCGGTCTATATTTTAAGTTGCATTTGTATGCTTATAACTAAGTATAATAAAAATATATTGAAAATCGGTCAAATTGTCTGTGATCTGATAGTTAATTATTTAAATGAAAATTAGCAACAAATGCATTATATTTCAATAATTACTAAATTCACAAATTTGTTGACAACACTATTGTTTAGGTTTAAAATTAGAATATAATAGTACTTAATGCATTTTATAAATAATTTTTGTTCAAAATTTATTACTTCTGGTTAGGAAATGGTGATTGACCCAGTTATTTTGGTATGGAAAGCACAAACCGAAAGTAGAGTTCATGCCAAATAGAAATGGGAATAAGATCCGATGCGCAGAAGACGCATTTGCGTTTGCTCCACCCTCCTTACTTGAACTAGCCAATGGTATTTCTTTGTACGCTGCTGGTGTGAGAGAGAAGATGCGCGAGGAATGATTGACATTCCCATTTCTATTTGGCATGAACTCTAGTAAATATTTTAATGTCAATGTTTGTAACGTTAATTACATAAGAGCAATTTATTTTTCCGAATAAATTTATTTGTTACTTATCGAAATCTTGATACGTAGCAATTTAAAAAAAATAAATGTTTAATAATAATAAAAAATTGTTGTAAGCTTTAAAGGTAAAAATGTGAAACAGAAATTTTATTTGGAAGAAAAGTAATGCTCGACACGACTGTAATTTACCTATTTAAAATCTACTACTCATTATACAGAAAAATAATAGAAAATTAATCAAATGACATTGGGACATTACAGTACCTACTTATATCAAGCAGTGTTTATTGGGTTTTTAAAAATAGGTAAATATTATTTTCTTACTTTCGTTTGGTTATAGACAATTTATTTCTCAAATTTGCGCTAGTAAATTAATTTAATTACTTAATGGTTTTTATTTTACTCTTTTTTTAGAAATAAAAAGTACACATACCGGGTGTCCCATTTTAATCCGCCACTAGCGATAACTTTGAAATAGTTAGGTGAAAGAAAAATGTTCCAAATAAAAAGTTAATGGTTATGAGGGGGACATCTGATGCCGTTGACCTTTTCCCCCCAAGATCCAGTGTGGGGCGGGAACGGGGGACAACTTTAAAATTTTAAATGGAAATCCCTATTTTTATTGCAGATTCGGATAAAGCGTTAAAAAGTAGGTGAATTTTATTGGTTTTTTTAATTTTGAATTTTTGTTTCGTTTCGTCATCACATAATAAATTGTTATAATTACTTGACACTCACTCACAACATGACACGTTTGTTTCTTTTCTCGCATCCCACCCTAAAGACTACCACCTGGAACAAAGACTTTCCCACAAAGATAAAAATGCCTGAAAAAAGTGGTTACTCTTATTTTAACAAGAAGAGGTTATCTTTACTAGCAAACCAAGTGAAAAAATAGCATTTTTATGTAACGCAATAATCAAATCAAAAATTCAAATTTTGACGTTTGCAGCGCCATCTATCAACAAATTCAAAAAACACCCCAAATAAAATTCACCTACTTTTTAACGTTTTATCCGAATCTGCAATAAAAAATAGGGGTTTCCATTTAAAATTTTATAGTTGTCCCCCGGTTCCCGCCCTCCAGGGTGTCTGGGGGGAAATGGTCGACGGCATCAGACGTCCCCCTCATAACCGTTAACTTTTTATTTGGAACATTTTTGTTTCACCGCACTATTTCAAAGTTATCGCTAGTGGCGGATTAAAATGGGACACCCGGTATAAAACTACATTTATTTAAAAAATTATAGCTCACGTTGTAAAGAAACTTCAATATAAAATGTTTTTAACTTGCAATCGCATATTTTATGCTGTTTAAATTTTTAAAAAATTCGAATAAAAATGTGGTTTGTAGATAACCTAATTTGGGTGTTTTAGTTTCATGTCATAATTTGTAAGAAAATTAAATGACAAAATTTCATAATTTCAAACAAAAATTCCATTTATTCTATATTAAAGTATATAATGCAACAAGTAAAGAATCTCGGTAGTCACCTTACTTATGTGTTTACAGAACTCGGCCACACCTCGTGGTACAAATTTCACATACGTAAGGTAACAACTTTTGTTTCCTTACTTGTTACATAAATATCTATTTACTAAATAAGGTTTCATTACTTAACTATTTCTTTATTTGCTGTCAAAGCAATACAATTTTATTTCAATTTCATAAAGATCGGACAAACCTTCTAGATGTAGATATTTAACCCTTACCCCCATAATAGTCCGATCGAGTAAAACATTATGTATGACCCAATTAAAAAAAAAGACTCTCACTTTTAATACCATAAGTAGTCGTAGTCTCGTAGTTATGTCGATAATTTTTCTGGTAGTATTTCGAATGTTCCTTGTGCTTGGATATTAATATTACGAATGCGCATAAGGTACATGAATGTATAATATAACTACCAGAAAAATAATCTTTCTTATTTTATTTCAATGGTATATACCGAGGATTGTTGCAAAAAAACAATTATTACGGTCATTTGAGTGATTGTTGAATTTAACCCCCACCTCTTTGGACCCGAACAAAGTCACACCGCACATACCTTAAAATCAGGCTCTTTTCAAAAGATATCTTTTTGTAAAATTATGTGAAAATCGGACAAACGGTCTAGATCTAGACGTTAACCCTCATACCTCAATTTAAATATAATTTATAACCCGATAAATAAAAACTATCTTTCTTACTTTAGTTGATAGCTACATATTACCGAGTTTCGTTCAAAAAAAAATTACGACTGTAAAGCGATTTTTTTAGTTTAATCCCTCGTCTTTCCCTATAATGATTCGATCGAATTTAAACATACTTTGAAATCTGACTCTAGTCAAAAAAGACGCGCATGCTAAATTTCGTGAGAATCGGACAAACAGTCTAGATCTATAGAGATTACCCCCCAATAATAGCCCAATAAATTTCAAATATACCTAAAAATCTGACTATAGTAAAAAAGAGTCCAGCCTGCAAAATTTCTAGAGAATGGGACAAATGGTCTAGATTCTATAGATTTATAATCCGCACCCCTTATGATCAAATTTAAACATAAGTAAGTACTTAAAATCTGACTTCAGTTAAAAGAGACCTGCGTGCATAATTTCATGAGAATCGGACAAATGGTCGAGATTCTATATTATTAATCCTCACCCCCTAATGGTCCAATCAAATTAATACATAGGTAACTTAAAATCTGAGTCTGGTAAAAAGAAATCTGCTTGCAAAATGTCATGAGGATCGGGCAAACGGTGTATATCTTGATGTTTAACTCTCCCCCCTAATAGTTCAAACAAATTTGAACATAATTTATGACTCGATTTAAAAAATCTTTTTTTATTTAATGCACGCGAAGCACGCCAACACTTCCAGTTTAGAAGAAAAACACGTTTTTGCCTCCTAGGGAGTATGTAAGTTCTTGATAACCAGAACCACGTAGTCGAAACAAAAAAATCGTACTTTGATATTTTGCTTCATACTGCAATATCAAGAGAACACGAACACTTCGAACATAACATTTGAAAACATATGTTTCGGTGTTGCCAGTTTGAGGACGCTCGGTAGGCGATAGATTGGATGAAAGTATACTTATACGCCTAGCGCAGCAACGCCACGAGTGAGCGTTCGGCTGAACTAAAAGTATACGGCATGTATACGGCAAATGATAATTCACTATCAATTCGGCGTCCACCAAAATTTTTAAATATGACTACTAGATGGTACTAGGAGCCAATTTAACATAGTGACCAATCGAGCGTCCATACATGGACGCTTCATTGGAGCCGGACGCTCGGTTGATGGAAAATTGTCAATATAAGGACGCTTCAATGATAGTAAGTTGTATATATATATATATATATATATATATATATATATATATATATATATATATATATATATATATATATATATATATATATATATATATATATATATATATATATATATATATATATATATATATATATATATATATATATATTTCAAATTAAGTAGTTATCGACCGTATGTAGTAATGATGAAAGAAAAATTCTTGGGAAATCGGTCAGGCCAAAATATGCAAAAACGCAAAAATTTAATTTTTAGACATATTTATTTCAAAAACCAATATTTCGGATCTAGTTTGATCCTTCCTCAGGGTTCTATAATGAAAAACAAACATTTAACAAAATTTGTTTGACAAAGTAACACAAGCACATGTAAAAACTGTTGTATAAAAAATATAAATTACTTACAGAAAAGTAATGTCACAATAATAAAAAACATATACGTAAATACAGTATGGTAAGTATACTCTCGTTAAATTTAATTGTTTTTAAACACATTACAGTGTTTTTTCTTTCAGGACTTGTGAAATAAAATCGGCGATAATTGAAATTGTAATAACTATAAAAAAGCACTCGGTAGGGCATATCGTTATTTCATTTATTTATTCTCTCTCTCTCTCTCTTTCTCTCTCTCTGTCTCCATCTCTCTAACGGTGTCAACCAAGACCAAGAGCTAATTGAAATAAACTACATAAAATCTATTTAATAATTGACATAGTATCTATCTATCAATAATTATGTGCAAAGTGCAAGTGCATACGCATATTTATCAAATATTTCAATGAAATTGGTATAGGTACCTATCATTTAAAACTGTTCTACATTATCCTTATTAACTATTAAAAAGTACGACTTATGTTTATTTAAATGCGAATGTGTACTACATCCTTTTAAGTGCATATTATCGTTGAGTATTTTTAATTATACTTATACTAAATTTTGGTTATATAAATTAACATTATTGCTATTTAAATTATGAATTTATTTATAAGTATTTACAAAAATATAACAACAAAATTTAAAAAAATCACTGTAATCCTCATCAAAATCAAAATAGGTACGTCGCCTCGCAAACTTTTCATTTGTCAAATTTTTAGAATTTTTACCGATATAAAACAAATAATGAAAGTATAATTTATATAATTCAATAATTATTATATGGCTAGAATTTTATTTTTATTAATTAAAAACACAAAACTGCCAAAAATATGAATTTCAATTTTACTTACATAAGTGCTCGCGCTTGTTACAAACACGTCGATAACTCACAGAATGTTGTAGTAAACTAAAAATAATTAGGGTTACAGACAACTGAGAAACTGAGATAAGATATGAGAAAACACGGAAAATTCAAAATAACAGAAAAAAGTTATACCAGATAATTAACAAACGGAGCACTAAGTGCTACCGCGCGAGTAGAGCACCTACTTAAGGGTTAAAAAATTGCATTGGTATTTATGTTTTTGCAGTGTAATATTTGTAAAAGTTTCCTGAGTAACAAATCATTCTTTAAAGCTGGTAATTAATGAAACAAGCCTCTTGTTTTTGCGGGTTTTGGAACATTTTAAACTTTTTGTTCTGTAGGTGAAAAGGTATAAAAATGTGAGGTTAAAACCATAATGCATAACAGCGATTTTCGTGCTGCAAACCGCACTTCATTTGTCTTTGTCAAACAGTCAGCACTCGGCAGGGCATATCGTTATTTCATTTATTTATTCTCTCTCTCTTTCTATCCCTGTCTCTATCTCTCTAACGATGTCAACCAAGACCAAGAGCTAATTGAAATAAACTATATAAAATCTATTTACGGACGGGCGTTCTATACAGGTAGGAAAGACCTGCATTTAATACACTGGACGCTACACAGGGTTGGATTTCAAACTGTGTCTACAGAGATATTAAATACAATTCAGTTTTAATTTCCTGTCAATTGTACTTACATAGCTGATTAAATCTCAAAGTCACCACACATTGGTGTGTTGGTTATTATTTTATTTACATTATTTAATGCTGCTTAATAAATAATTCCGTGTAAGTAAGAAGATTAACTACAGCCAAATTTTACGCTTAAATTTTTTGAAATGTTAAATTGATGGTACAGACATACAATAAAATAATCTTTACCTTTTTATTTAAAAAATTAGACCGAAATAATTGGCGTCAATTTCAATACTTGAACGCATATGTAGAACGAAAGCTTGGTAAAAATTGAATGCTTTGAAGTAAAAAATAAAGTTACCCTATAACAAATAAAATAAAATGCTGTGAATATACTCGTAACAGCAAAGACCAATGATTCAATGGTTAGCATGCTTCCGTCTCTACTTCTAACGGACTTAAAACTTCATAATCACAAAGGTCTACTTTCACAATAATTATTAAAACATGACACATGACCATAAATCTGTAATTGGGATATAAAGTGTCCCATAAACACACAGTCCTGTTTATAGTGTAATATCGATAATCGTACAAAATGGTCAAGTCGGTAATTCGATTTGCCAAAATTCTGTCATATAATAATTTATTATTACAAAGAGCAATCTTAATGAATAACTTAATAACAAAACTAGTAGTAATGTGATTTTCCTAGTTGAAAAAGAAAAGATGGTGGCTTAAGTCCTGAACGAAGGGCTGTGTTAAAAAATTTAAATCTCAAAGAGGTGTGGCTTAGCTTAACGATCGAGACCGTCGATGAAAAATTAAAATCCTGATCATGTATTTCCCAGAATGTTACCTTTTATTGAGTTTCACCTACATTTATTTATTTATTTGGTTCAAGTGATCTCGAGATTTTTGTGCAATTGAAAATTCATTCTAAACAAAGAAATGTCAGTGTGAAGTGCACGGATGTGACATGTGGGACTGTGTCCCAATTTTTAACGACAATCACACTTGCCGACCGCAGCAGCAGCAAACACTATTTATTTCTGTTTACGCCTTAATGATTAATGAAGCTGACTATTCCATATTTAATTAACAAGAAGACTTTTCTCCACATGAAATTGAATCCGATCCTGCTGTATTGGTTTGTCATTATTCTCATTTGGCAGCTAGCAATGCAGTATCAGTTCATGGACAGTTCCTGGCCTTTGTAAACAGCTTACGAAGTATAAATCGCAGATACAGACAACACACACTGTTCATTTGATATATCCATCGCATTGCGCATTCACAAACTGCATTACGCACTCCAACATCAAATACAATTCAATGATTGCGATTGTACTAAATTACTGCGACCGGTTATTGATATCTCAAATACAATTTTGCATGTTGGGTTCATTATAGTATTATGTTAAAACAATATAATATAATACAATAAATTATCTTCAATCTTCATGCATAATGTAGTTATATTTCATTTCATTTTAGCAATGCGCAGAAATACGACGAATTAATTTTAAGTTCGTATTATAGTGCATTTACACAGCTAGTTTTTGCAACTATTATCGAAATATCGTGATATGAAATAAAACCGATAAAAATTATGCTTTTTGTACTCTTACCAATACACAAAATAAATTATTTATCGACAAAGAAAATATTTATACTGTACCGTATAATAACGTGTATAACATTTCATCTGCACACCTTGCATAATAGCATCATGTCGCAATTCGCAATACTTTATTTGAAATGATATAATTTCAATATTCAGTATAATATTTATTATGTTTTCTTGTCATTTCCCTGTTATGATATAGGTACCTACATATTTTATACAAAAACTAGTTTCTAGATAATTTACAACATTTTCATAATAAATTTTTGTCGTTTTTAAACTTGCAATATTAATTTTGTTTATTGATTTATCAGGGAAGTAACTAGGATTTTTTTGTGGCCAAGGGTGGGCCTGTAAAAAATTAAAGTGGGCTATATATTTTATAGTAGAATTTTGTTTTGAAATTATTTTTCACTGCTCAAGGAAATTAATTTAGTTAGGTACGCCTGAAATTAATTTCGTAGAAAAACAGTACCTAGTTATCAGGATAAAAATATGATACCAAATATGTACCTGCATTGATAAAGATTGCATGAGCACTCTGACTGACAAGGTAATACATAAATATCTATTCAAAAATATATTTATCAGGAATAAATCTATACCTATCCGCTATAAACATTTATTTTGCCTCAATAAAGTATAAATCTATATCTGTTCCCTATACACGATAAAAATAAAACTTACCCTTGCTAGCTAAAGTATATTAACTACGGTTATATATTTACTAATTTAAGAATAAATAAATATAGCATGATTCTCTGTTACATAAATATGTATTACTAAATGGAAAAGAATGTATTTCTAAACGTGTTTAATCTAATTTCGAAAATATATTTTACTGCAAAACATACCAGTTTTTAATAATTATAGTGGACTACTATAATATTACTAAAAGCAGAAATAATAATGTACAGTATAAGCTACAGTTTGTAACTAATACAGTGCATTATTTTCTACTTAAGATAATAAAATTGACGCTATCAGCAAATTTATTTGACTGCATTAGTCAATATTTTAACTAAAGGATTAAAAACGGCCAGTGGTTAGCTCAGCGAAAGAGGGTCCGCCTAGCATGCTGATAATAATAAATAATAAATAGGTACCGTATTTGATACCAAAATATACCTAGAGTAAAGTGCCCGCAACGATCGCAACCAAAAATATGAGGTGATCAACTAGATGCAACATGAGTGTCAAATACAAAATTTCAACTTTCCATGACATACCGTTTTTACCTTCCGCTTACCTGTAAAGGAAGGTATTGGAATCATGCAAAAAATCGGGTAGTGAGTTTTTAGTGGATGAGCACGAATTAGGGGCCTTACAACTCATTTTTGATAGTTCCACGATGATGTCTGTATGTATGTGTGTGTGTGCGTGTGTGTGTATGTGTGTGGTCCGGGCCGATGCCGTCTGTCGCATAACTCAAATACGAATTACCCAAAAAATTTGATATTTGGTATTTTACAATTGTATACGAATAGGAAAAGCTCATTAAATTTTGGTACAAATATCTTCACCGGAAGTGATATTTTTTGAAGATTGAAAAGATTAAGTGTCAAAAATTTCTATAAATTTGGATAAATATAGTATTTATTTGTAATAAGAATAAGAGGAAAAGTTATTTGCAATTTACGTTATAAAAAAATTGTCTTTATCTGGTAGCATTAAAGAACTGCAGTAAAATTTTAAAAATAAATTTATCAAATAAAACGTTGAAATCTTGTAATCCATGTTCGGTTGATTTTTGTTTCTGCATAAAAAATATTGACAGTTGTGACGGGTGACAAGTTGGCATACTAGCGCTATATAAGTCATAAGTAAGATATTAAATGTAGTAATTGAACGGAGGATGGCTTCAACACAGCAGAGTTTTCCTGTGAATGAATCTTTTTATTCAGGTGATGCAAATTTCTGTGTTTGAATATTTTAGATTTTTATTAGTTGGTATATTTTAAGTGGGCACCGGATTGTACGTATACATTTCTGTGTAAAGTCTAGATATGGCGGAAGGTTGTGTAATGGCCACGTCAGATTTTTTAATAATGCGAAAAATACCAAATAGTGCACCTTTGGCACGGACGATCACAACCAAAAATAGGAGGTGCATAACTAGATGCTATAACGGTCCTAAATACAAAATTTCAACTTTCTACGTCTAACAGTATTTGAGTTATGCGACATACATACGTCCGTACGTACAAACGTGACGACGAAACTAGTCATAATGGATTCAGAAAAGGTCAAAACGGATATTTCCGTCAAAATCTGAGAACCGAAATTTTTCGCAATTACAATACTTCCTATTTACTCCGTACAAGGAAGTAAAAACCTAATAATCTAAGTTCAACATCTTGTGTTTTAAGTTTTAAAGAACATGAATTATTAACAAAAAATAAGTTGGTGGGCTTTTGTAGCTTTAAATCAAAAGCTTCAACAAAAGATCATAATCCACAAAAACACTTTGAAGATGTCAGAAGTCGCAATGAAAGCGTTGCTCTGTGACTTACCGACGTGCGATCAACTTCCAACAAGCACCGTGCAACCACCCGAATATCCTCTCGCAAAAAGCATTCGTTTATGCAAAAGACAACAAAGTTAGGGCAAACATCAGTGGAAACTGATGGCAAACGAAGATTAATATGCATAAAAAAATTATACATTACATATGCATATGCTCTTCCTTAAACTTAAATGTTTCCCATGAGAATATATGTTTTGTAAACCGCGTCCAAGATGATAGAATGTTCATGGGCGCCGGAATGACTTTCTATCGAAATATCTATTAATAATCATTATTTCCGATTGTATTGTAATACTAAATTATTTGAGGATAATTATATTTTAACCAAATATCGATTCTTTCTAAACTATAATTAATGAAGATTTAGACATCTTAAAACTTGTGCTAGACTAACAATGTTTTGAATGTCAATGACAAACTCATTACTGTTTTTACTTGTTACTCACTTGTAAACGCCATTTAATAAATCCCCTTATTACCTTTGAAAATGAATCTTTACAAGTTACTAATCTGTAGAATTAAAAGCTGACTTGGAAAATTTTTACAAGTAAGTAGTACCTGTTCATCTGTTCATAATAAACGATTCACGTTACCACAGTAATACTTCCAAGGCTTATGAGAAATCATTCAGACAAATTTTGACAAAACAGTTGTGTGTAAATGGCAGAATTTGGATATAATTTTTATTTTGGTTTACAAGTGAGTAGCAAGTAAAATTGTGTACAATACATGCAAGGTTACTGTTTTACTGCTTCAAGAAAAGGTGCTGTCACCTTAATCACTTAATCGGGCTCGCCGGTCATTTTCTCCTTCTAGCAGTAAAAATTGTTTTACCTTGCTAGTATATATAATAATAGTAAGAACTCTAGATACCTACGCCACTTCAGTACGACACATTGGAGATAAGCACCATTATTTTTACATAGTACTCATCTAAAGCTTTTAATTTTTGGTAGGATCCACTTTCCCCTACCCCTCACACGGCGGTTATCTTGCAAAATGAGCGTTTAAATGTCGTTTTTTCAGTTCTACCTAATTATCTAAAAAACGATGGGTTCTACACTTCGTATACAGAATTATAGAGCATGAAATTCTCTATAGAAAAGGTCGTTAACGATTTTCACATAAGTGGAACAGTCTTCGAGAAAATCGTGAAAATTATGTATAACATTTCAACATCATTTTGTTTCTCTACACGAAAACAGCTGTCATTATTATAAACGGACAAAAATATCGACTCTCGGTTTCTTGCATTGCCTTCTCCGTATATTTTTATATTAGGTTTATTATTTTAAATTTTTTTGAGTAATACATAGCTCCTGCACATCATGGAGTGGCTTTACTTTTTTTGAGAAGGCGGTGGGGAAAGCCTACTAAAAGGTAGAACAAAAATTGAAACTATTATATTTGATATTACCAGTTCGATAACATATCGAAAGAGTTGAACAGATGTGTGATATTGTTTATTTTCGTAGCTAGATAACTGTAGAAAAACTGTTAGTATATGATCGTGGGCAAAATAAATAAAATCGCTGGATTTTCAGTCAATTACAATAATGTCAATATAAGCATTAAACGTTAGTTTTTTATCAAATAACACGCCAAGATCCTCAAACTGTGATATCCTATCCAAAGTGGAAAATGCAATAAAATGAACAAAATTATTATTTTTCCATGTATTATGGCTTCATTAGTAAGAGCAAACATTCCCATTTATTATGGAACACAACTTCGTTCAAGTGGTTGAATCGGCTGGCTTCGCAGTAGCGCATTCTGTCACCCAATTTTCCAAGACCTGGTTGATTGTTTCGGGCTGTAGCTCACGGATTGCTTGGATGATATTGGCCTGAATCGTTTCTGGATTGTTAGCATAACATCGGTCCTTCACGGTTCTCCACAAAAAAGGGGTCAAATCGCAGGTCCGAGGCAGCCAATTGACATCGCCAAGACGGATGATAACATGATTTGGGAATTTGGTGCCGAAAAGATCGATTATGGCATGGGTTGTATGGCATGGCGCGCCATCCTGCATGAATCAGAGGTAGTCCAAATCCATGTCTTCAATTTCAGTTAAAAAAAAGTCGGATACCATGGCTCTGTAAAAATCTTCTTTCAACAAACAACTGTTTGGGCTACACAGCACTCACTTTGGAAATAAATTGGCAATATTTCCTAACGTTGCTCAAGCGTAAAGCGACTCATTTCGTACCGCGGAGGTATGATACTTACTTTCTATCAAGATTTCGAGTGGGCAAAAGCTGTCAGTGTCAAAATAACCTATGATTTAAAAAGAAACCACTAGTTGGCCCACCCTATATAAGCATATTTCTTTACAAAATAACTCATTAACTTGCATTTGCTGAAATTAGAGAATAACTTCGAACTCTGAGACACAGCTAGTAAATTTTCTATATCTTTTTGTAGAAAGTCTTGCACAGTATTAATTATTTTGAAAACTTTCAAATCATCAGCATATAGCAACACTTCAGAATGTTTGACAGATTCAACAATATCATTTATAAATAAAATAAACAGTAATAGGCCAAGATTTGAGTCTTGAGGTACACCAGACGTAGCGACAAATGGGATTGAGTTATGGTTGTTAAGTCGTACTGTCAATATACGAGATTTAAGGTAGGAATCAAGAAATGTAAGCTAATTTGACGAAAAATTAAAATTTGTGTTCAGTTTATGTAAAAGGATCAACCGTGTCGAATGCTTTTTTGAAATTAGTGTAAAGTGTAGATAACATCAATTTGAGAATTGTCTTGAAATGAGCTGAGTGCAAATTCAGTGAAATTAATTAGATTTGTTGCAGTTGACCTGCCTTTACCAAAACCATACTGACGAGGAGAGATAAGATTTTGAACAGAGGAATATATTATGTTTATATAATATACTTTCAAATATTTTACCAATATTATGGAGGAGGATAGCAATAGGACGGTAATTTGAAATATCACTTTTGTCACCAGACTTAAATATCGGTGAATTGTATGACGTATTAAACACAGAAGGAAAAGAATTAAGTTTTAAGGGCATATTGAACAGAAAGTAAAGGGAGTCAAGAAATATATGACTACATGCTTTGATAATGTAAGCTGGAAGTTGATCAGGACTTAGGAGATACTTAAGATAGTGACAGAATTAGAAGTATTGATAGATTGCGAGAACTAGTTTCGTTTAAATGTGAATTATCTGAAGTAGGTACCGTAAACATCAGAAAAGAAATCTGCAAAACTATGAACAATATCAAGTGCTGTATTGACGGTGGTGTATAAAACCTGGGATACGAGAAGCTTGCTTTTATTATTTATAACATTCCAAAAAGTGTTTGGATTATGGGATATTTTTTTAAATTGTTAAATATGCCGAAATTGGAATACTGAGGTTGGAAATATGAATAAATCCTATTTATTTGGATGACTGGCTTTATTGTAAAACATAGTTTGCGACGTTTCGACTAGGATCTTGGTCATTTTCAAGCAGAAGTTAACATGTTGATAATTTGAAAAAATAGTTGAATTACATTAGGTATATGAAATATTACTTAAAAATTAAAATATTTTTGGAGTGTGTACACACCCCAAGTATCCAACAGTGACACACTTGAGTCAAAATTATATGTTGGTAAAACTGTGTTGAAAGACAAATTAGAATTTTTTCAGTCATAAGATTAGCACGAGTTATTAAGAGGGCAGGATAATATGAATCCTCATAAACAATTGGATTGATATCATGGAAAACAGTGCATGGCAGATTAGCTACAACATACAATATTTTACCGTAAGAATTAACTACTTGATTATACAGAATTGCGTTTAAAAATGAAGTGAATTTCACAAAATTTGATGTACAGTTATCAATATATGAAAGTGTGCTAATATCTATGAGTTTTGTTATGAAAATATCTTCAACAATAATAAATGTACTATTTAAGGTCAATAGGAATGGCTAAAGGGAATCAAAAACAATATTTTGTTGTTCAATAGAAATAGGTGGTAAGCATATAAACTACAATATGTAATAGTAATAGTAGAAGATAAAAATACTTTTACACAGGTAAGATCAGACAAAGAATTGTAGTGTAGTGTAATATTAATCGAAATTGATTTGTATTTATTATTGACAGCAACAAAACACCACCGCCGCGTTTCTTACCTCTCAATACGACTCTGACTTTTCTATAAACGTCATAGTGCGTAGTAAATAATTGAAGTGTGTACATTATTACTGAGGCATGTTTCTGTAAGACAAATGATATGAAAATCTGATGAAGAATTAAGATTGTTGTAGAAATTGTCCAGTTTTGTGTTCAGACCTCTAACATTCTGGTAATGGATACTGCATAAATTACAAACATTGCCAGTCTTACTTTCTGTAACAATCTTAACTTTACCGAATTGTGATTCCAATCAAAAAGGCTGGTTATTTTATATTAATTAGAAGTTGAACGTAAAGTATGATTTTCTCTTGATATTTGTCTTAATATTCATTTATCACTTTTAAAGAAGATTTTAACGGCAAGCCTACTAAAAATATTTGTTCTCTGTTCGGGACGCCCATGATGACAAAATATTTTTGACGAATGATACAAACTCCACCACTCCTGTCAAACTTTTGTATTTTTAGTTTATCGATCCCCGTGGGAGAGGATTTTGAGGTTTAGAAATGGTGACAGCATTAAAAAAGTAAAATCTCAGACTTTTTCTGACCCAGATAACAAATGTGTTCGCGGTTTTCTTGATCTGTGAGTTTTAGCAAAAACCTGCGGGAGGTTTTGCTTGTGTATCCTTGTGCGAGAAGAATTAGGACAGGATGTAAGTGATGAAGCAGAACAGGAATGTTTAGCAGAGATTGATAACAGGTAATATGGAGGGTTATGTTACACCATTTAGCAGGATTCACAGTGAAGTTATGTGCGAATAATTTAGTGCAAATCTTGGAACATGATACGAGAAATGAGAGGAATGTAGTTATAGGATCTTACCTCATATATCAGAGTAAACTACGCGTATGTGAGCGCGGAAATTGTATTTTTCTACTTTTCCTGTTAAGAATAACACACATACATTGTACAAATCTATCATATCTTTTATCCAACTTGAGTATAACAGCCCATGAGGATTCACATTATGTGAAAAGAAGAAATTATAATCCTATACAATGTACTGCAAAACATTTTATCAGCAACTCTGATAAATGAAAATTCACTACCTGTTGTTTTAAAATATTGAACTTAAAATAATAAAAGTGCTATTCAAATAAATTGCTAATTGTGGCATGCTTACGACACAAAAATACTAGTAGTAGAACATATTCCAACTTCTTCGGATCTCTTGCAGATGTAACAAGTCCGAGTCATCACAATAATTATAAGTACCTATGTGCAAAGTAAGTCATTAGTTTAATAAGTCAGAGTTACCAAATAAATACCTATAAATAAATATTTTTTTGTATTCCGAATACTAGGTTTTCTGACTAAGGACTTGTACATGTACATGGGTATAAATAGGATACAGATAATAGGGCGTTCCAATTCAGTTGCGTTCCGTTTCCAGAATCCAGTATTTTTGTTTTATTTTATTTTATTTAATAGGAGAACCAACAGTACCAATAACAGGTTTTCACAAATTAATTACAACACATTGGTAACATCAAAATTACAGTATACTTACAAATAACAATAACATGTGCTTTTGTAACAATGAGTGTGCTTAAATTAAGTTGTTCTTACATTACGTTTAAAACAATTAAGAGATAGTTTGAATAAATCAATATGAGATAATTAGTATTGTATGTAGACATAATTCTATTTGCAGGTGAGTTTTTATGATTATTAGTACTAGTGAAAGGAAGAAAAAATAAGTTATTACATCTGGTTGTTCTACTAGAAGCATTAAATTTTTAATAAATAATTATATTCTTGGTGTAAATCATATTTATTAAGTGTTTTATATATAAATATCGTTGGAAGAGATACTAAGATTTTGCGAGAGATTTTGGTACAAATACCACCGGAAGTGGTATTTTCTTGAAGCATTCTAACATTTTTTGCAAAAAATACGGGAAATTCTGCTTCACTTACAATTTGTCATACGACATTGTTTGAAAGAACAAATTACATCTTACAGTATTTATTTAACATTTTTTCTGTATCTTCTACCAATAAAGGAAAACTATTTTTCAAAAATATGTATAATTTTACCTATCACGATTTGTAAATCACAATATAGGAAAAATTTAAAAATGAAAATGTGACAGATTAACAGACACAATTTCTGAAATGTTTGTGGCACCATTTTTAAGGAAAAGTATAAATATAATTAACTGGACATAATGTAACAAGGTAATCATAAAGTAAAATTTTTATTTAGCTCATTAAAGAACTAAGAACTATAAAAAATTTTTGTGGGAAGCGGAGCATACCGAGGTGGAGCGAATTTTTTTTTTGTTTCTGTATGTTCTTAACTACTCACATGCCAAATTTCATTTGGTTATGTATTAGTCTTCAGTCAAAACCTCTCCTGACTGGACTAGTACGGATGTTACGGGTTTACAAATACACAGTTTTTGAGTGAGTATAGCACGTTTAGGTATGTGGTCGTTCAAAGGATAATATAAGTCAAAAAAAGAACAGCTTCTTATTTAAAATACATGAACGAACAAATTGTTAGTAGGTACCTACATACTTATAGTTAAATTTAAAAAGCCGTTTCATTATATTCTTTTTTGATAATTTTAATATAAGTAGTAATAAATTATTAAAAATGACCTGAATGTAGTTATATTATGGAATTCATAAAACTAGCTTTACCAATGCAGTTTGCAGATCTGCCCAAAATAATTTTGCCGGAGTCAATTAAGGGTGGCTTGAATATATATCAAGTTTTAAAAAACTCTGTGAACTCATACATAATTAAACAGCACTTTAATTATAATGCATACTTGGAATAAATCTAAAACCAAACGAGAATAAATTGTTTGAGAGGTCTGCATAATATAATCATAACCACTCGACAAGTCGTGGACACCCGATATAACGAATGCAAATTTGACCTCAAAGTTATTAGGCTTGATGTGATTCAGATGATAATTCACCTAAGTTAAGATAGAATATATTACACTTCAAGGAATTTCTGCAATTTCACATTTTACCATTGGTAACTTATTAACTTCCAAATAATGGTCCAATTCTATTTATTTTAATATTAATACAATCAAATAAAGCTCTGAGATTTGTATATGGAATATAGATATAGTATAGTATTTTTGCTACATTTTTAGGTGCCTACTTTTATTCTAATATCGTGATATAAAGTACCGATTAAAACTAGTGTATGTAGTATAGTTAATTTAAAAATCGAATTTAAGTTTTTATCACAAAATTTCGTAACTGAAACATTAATAATAAAAAACTGTGTAGAAATAATCCATCGTTTGAGCTCTTTATAGTACTTTAACACGAATTTTATAGCTGAATGAACCGTATCACCTTAAGAGGTCCCCGGTCCGTCTACGTTTTTTCTGAATTCCTAGAATACTCTCGATTTTATTTTTTCTTCTATTCCACCCCTTTCCCATTACTGCAGCTGTCCGAAACCAGAAAATCGTACTTTGCCGTATATGCAATGTCATTTTGAAGCTGAAAAATACTGTAAAAGTGTTTTCGTTGCGAGGAAACTGTCAGTTTATTATTGATTTCAAGATAATGCTTTTTTACTTCCTTGTTCTCAGATTTTGACGGAAATATCCGTTTTGCCCTTTCTGAATCCATTATGACTAGTTTCGTCGTGACGTCTGTACGTACGTACGTACGTACGGACGTATGTGTGTCGCATAACTCAAATACGGTTAGACGTAGAAAGTTGAAATTTTGTATTTAGGACTGTTATAGCATCTAGTTGTGCACCTCCTATTTTTTGTTTCAATCTATATACCGGAAATAGTACTTTTTTCAAATATTTCGATAAATATTTAATTTAAGACAAATTTTTACCTTCCGCTTACCTGTAAAGGAAGGTATTGGAATCATGCAAAAAATCGGGTTGTGAGTTTTAAGTGGATGAGCACGAATTAGGGTCCTTAAAACTCATTTTTGATAGTTTCTCGATGATGTCTGTATGTATGTGTGCATGTGTGTGCATGTGTGTGCGTGTGTATGTGTGTGTGTGTGTGTGTGTGTGTGTGTGTGTGTGTATGTGTGTTGTCCGGGCCGATGCCGGATGTCGCATAACTCAAATACGAATTAACCAAAAATTTTGATATTTGGTATTTTACAATTGTATACGAATAGGAAGAGCACATTAGATTTTGGTACAAATATCTTCACCGGAAGTGATATTTTTTGAAGATTCAACATGATAATTGTCAAAAATTTATATAAATTTTGATAAATATAATATTTATTTGTAATAAGAATAAGAGGCAAAGTTATTTGCAACTTACGTTATAAAAAAATTGTCGTTATCTGGTAACATTAAAGAACTGCAGTAAAATTTAAAAAATAAATTTATCAGATAAAACGTTGAAATCTTGTGATCCATGTTCGGTTGATTTTTGTTTCTGCGTAAAAAATATTGACAGGTGAGACGGGTGACAAGTTGACATACTAGCGCCATATAAGTCATAAGTAAGATATTAAATGTAGTAATTGAACGGAGGATGGCTTCAACACAGAAGAGTTTGCCTGTGAACGAATCTTTTGATTCAGGTGATGCAAATTTCTATGTTTGAATATTTTAGATTTTTATTTGTATATTTTAGGGATACTGGATTGTATACATATACATTTATGTTTATAAGTCTAGATTTGGCGGAAGGTTGTGTGCAGGCCACTTCAGATTTTTTAATTTTAAATGAAAGATTATGTGATTATTACATACAATCGGTATTTTATAAATATTTTTGTATCTGGTATCATTTAGGAATAATTAAAGTATATATTTATAATTTAGTATTTCGGAATCTTGTAGTCCATGATCGATTAACATTTGTTACTACGTAAAATTTAAATGATTATGACATGACAGTGACAATAGTAAAATATTATATCTTCTTCTGCAGTTTAAATAAAATGACTAAAATATATTTGTGAGTCTAGTAGCAGTAGTAGTAGTACTAGTATAATAAGTTAAAAGAATTTTTTATATTATTCTACATTTTAGTTATTAAGAAAAGTATGAACACACAAGGCGTACAAGGAAGTCATGTGGTGTCCACGTCAGATTTTTATACATTTATTAGAGGATATACAGATGTGCCTTCTTTATGATAATTTAATTAAAATCTGATTGTTAGTTAGTGTTATGGCAGAAAAAAATTTAATATTTTGTTTCATATTAATTGTTAGTCAAAAAGATTCTAGTATAATACACTGATCAGATCAAATAAGGTCGAAACACGTGCCCGTAGCTACCGCCACCTTACACCCTACTGAGTTCTTAGTACCTACCCTGATCTCATATACATTCAGTAGCGGTCCTGATCTCCTGATAAAAATCAAATAATCTTTTTCATTACCAAATAACAATTAATATGAAACAAATATTCAATTAAGGTAGGTGCGGGTAATAAGGCCTAGCTAAGAGAGATTTTTTAACGACTGAGGATAGAGATAGAAAGAAACGGAGACCTCTCTGAGAGACAATTCGGATTTAGACAAGGACGCAGTACGGTAGACGCAGTGCAAACAGTGATGGAAATTGTTAAGGAGGCACATGGAAACACATGGCGAAAAAAGAAAGTTTGCGCCCTTGTGACGCTTGATGTAAAAAACGCGTTCAATACAGTATCGTGGAGGGAGATTATAAAGGCACTACGGGAAAAGAATATAAGCAACCACATGATTGAGACAATAAAATCTTACCTCCAGGATAGATGGGTAGTAGCAGAAGGAGAAGAAGGAAAGGTAAAATTCCAGGTGAGATGCGGGGTCCCCCAAGGTTCTGTTTTGGGTCCGCTGCTATGGAATATTGGGTACGATGGAGTCCTAAGAATTGACGTTCCAAGTGGAGTTACACTGGTAGCATACGCGGATGACGTTGCGTTAATTACGATTGCCAAGACAGCGGAAGAACTCCAAAATAAAACAAACCGAGCCATAAAACAAGTTTGTGACTGAATGAAAGAAAAAGGTCTTGAGGTAGCCCCACAGAAAACCGAAGCTATAATCCAGGCAGGGAGACGGAAAGCCAAGGACGTCAAATTTGAAGTTTTGGGAAGCAAAGTTACACCAAAACCGGAAATAAAATACCTAGGGGTGGGAATTGACATCGGAAGGACCTACTCGCCACATATAAAAAACGTAGGAAATAGAGCCACAGAAGTCAGTAACGCTGTCTGTAGGCTAATGCCCAACATTGGGGGGCCTAGAGCGAGCAAACGTAAATTATACGGGCATGTCGTCCAATCTATAATGTTATATGCGGTACCGGTATGGGTAGACGCTCTTGGTAAAGAAATAAACAGGAAAAGACTTGCAACTGTACAGAGAAAGACGGCGATCAAGATCATCAGTGCCTATAGGACAACATCAGAAAATGCGGCATTGGTTATAGCGGGGATGCCACCTATTGACATCGTAGCAAGGGACAGAGCGAACTGTAAGAACAGAAGGGGGAAAAAAACCAAAAAGGAAAGGGAGGATAATATACTCAGGGAATGGCAACAGAGATGGAACAACGAGAGCAAGGGACAATGGACCAAGAAAATAATCCCGGAGATTGAACCATGGAGCAGGAGGAAGCACGGTGAAGTGGAATATTGTTTGACGCAATTCCTGACTGGCCACGGATTTTTCCGACAGTACCTCTACAGGATTAAAAGAAGTGAGATAGACATATGCGAACAATGCAACGAAGCAACCGACACACCAGAGCATACATTTTTCCACTGCCCAAAGTGGATAAAGGAAAGGCAGGAGATGCTGCAAATCACAGGGATGCTAACGCCAGAAAACCTCACGGAGAAAATAATTGAAGAAGAGGAAAAGTGGAACGCGGTAAATGAATATGCAAGGAAGGTAATAAGGGAGAAGGAAGTTACTAGAAGATAAAGTAAGAGCTGAGCTGGGTGTCCTGAAGTAATGTTATCACAGTTCCGGGATACCTAGAGTAGCAACCGATGAGAGGTTTTAGTGGGTAAAAATCCCACACTCCCCCTGTGTGGAGCAGGGGGGTCTTTTTGAAGATTTCCTCTCCTCTCGAAAAAAAAAAGCTAAGGGAGATTTGAAATAAAATGAAAACTATTTACTTGAATCAATAAATTTGAATGTTAACTAAACCTAAACATCAAGTGCTGTCATATATAAACAAAAAATGGCAACTTATGCCGTAAACAAAAAGACAATTAAACATTTAAAAAAACCTCTTCAGTAGGCCTTATTATACTATGGTAGGATAATAAGGCCTAAGACTTTAACATGCGTAAATAAACAAAATAGGCTTTTTATATTTGGTAATTGAGATCAATAATTAAATTATGCATTATTCAAGCTAAAGTCTTAAAATTAATAACAAATTTCTTTGTTTAATAGCCATCAGGACACTCAAAACTTTCTGTATCATGATGACAAGCCGATGCACTCCACTTGTCGCTAGGGATGGGAAAATATCGATATATCGATAAATATCGACTTAAACATCAGTCAATATTACTTTTAGTTTGTCGTCGATGTATCGATAACTCGATATCGAAATTTTCCGATAATTATCGACATATATCAACAATATCGAGTTTTCGATACATCGATAACAAAATAAAAGTGATGTTCATATCGATATTTATCGATATATCGATATTTTCCCATCCCTACTTGTTGCATTTAGAACATTTGTTCATATCAGCAATCTTATCATCTTTACAACCGCGATATAAAGAAACTCGCCTGGTTTTCTTTAGTACCACTTCTACCTTTGGGGGTTGAGACCTTTTTAATTTTTTTTCTCTTCCTTGTTTGTGTCATGAAGGTCTTTGGTCACTAACATTTTGAAAAAGATATAAATAAAACTGTAAAACAGGCAAATGTTGATTCAAAAAAAAGGAGGATAATAAGGCCTACGGTCGAATTTAGTAGGCCTTATTACCCGCCGACAACATAAAAAGAAAAACAGAAAAGAACATTATTCGGACCATTATATATTATTCAAACATCAAAGGCCATAGAAGCATTAAATAATAGAAAACTATTGCCTAAAATTATATATAGAAGTGTAATATTCCAAAAAATAATTACGATTGATTCGGACGATATCTTATTATTCGAGCCGCGCGATCATCCCTCAAACTGAATGACTTCGCACTGGTGACAGTATGCGAACTAACGTGTCGCGACAGGTTTGAGGCGTCATTATATGAATGTTAGCTACCTACGAGGGTGACTTTGAGCGACAACAATAATTTTAAATTGTTTTTTTGTTACTTAGGCCTTATTAGCCGACAGGCCTTATTACCCGCACCTACCTTATCATAATTTTCAATAGCGTTTTTCTCATGTTTTTGTTATGTCAGGGTATAAAACTAATATCTCGTTGAATTCAGAAAAACATACTGAATCGAATAAGCGAATAAAAAAAATAGGTCCCCATTTGAAATAAGAAAGTTGCACCCCGTAGTTTAAGAACCACTGGTCTAAAAATTTTTTTGTTTCGTTCATTAAAGTAGTCATATAAAGTAGAAATTGTTTGCTAATTTAACCAACTTCGTACTCGTAGCTCTTATACTTCTCAAGATAGCAATGGTGCGCCACTTAAAATGAACACTCTGTAGAATCCGTGAATGAAAATTTTTCGGAATTTTTATAATCATGTACAATTTTTTTTGTTAAAATATTAAAAAATATATAACTGTTAATACATCCTTTAAGTATATAATCCTTGTTGGAATGAAATTTTACCATTCTTGTACTGGCCACAAAACACTCTCTACAGTGGTGAGTTCGCGCAATTTAAGAATGTATACATGGACGCTACTGCGCAGTATGTACTATCCAACTTAAAAATATTAGCTATAACCTCCATATTTGCATTCTTTAAATAACTTTGAAACATTCCTACAATTTTGAGTTCGACTCGTCCAAACGAATATTTGTCTGCGCAAGTCTTTTCTTATATTGCGCGAACTTTACCTACATTTTATGATAGATTTTAGGCAGTTATGTTGAATTCTATTTTTTCCTTAGTAAAAAAAAGTAAAACCTACTACTGGTACGAATCAATCATGAAATTCTTGTTCTAGTAAAATCTTCAGAAATAATAATATAATATAGAAACAGATGCTTGTATACAAAGGAATATACATTGTGCTACATATTTACCATTCTATTTTTACCACTCCAACTTTTTTACCACCATTATTTTTTACCGCTATCCTGTTTTACCGTTAACCCATTTTTTACCACTCAATTTTTACTACTCCAACTTTTACCTCTGTATTTGTACCACTATACTTTTTACCGCTATTTCGTTTTACCACTAATACATTTTTACCACTCCATTTTTACCATTACAACTTTTACTACCATACTTTTTTACCGCTATTCCGTTTTACCATTAATAGTTTGTGGGGCCATAGTACGGTTTTGTTAGTGTAGTAAATACCAAAACCGAGTTTGTGGGGCTCTAGTACGGTTTTGTTACTTTGTTAGTGTAGCAAATACCAAAACCGAGTTTGTGGGGCTCTAGTACGGTTTTGTTAGCTTTGTTAGTGTAGTAAAAACAAAAACCGAGTTTGTGGGGCTCTAGTACGGTTTTGTTAGCTTTGTTAGTGTAGTAAATACCAAAACCGAGTTTGTGGGGCTTTAGTACGGTTTTGTTAGCTTTGTTAAAAAAAAGACGGTGGTAAAAATGGATTAGTAAAAAAACACGTTGGTAAATATGTTGGTGGTAAACGGAATTAGTGGTAAAAATAGGGACGGTGGTAAAAATGGATTGGTAAAAGAATACGTTGGTAAATACGTTGGTGGTAAAAAATAATTAGTAGTAAAAGGGGACGGTGGTAAAAAATGGATTGGTAAAAGTATAATGTTGGTAAAAAATGGTTTGATAAAAGAATTACGGTGGTAAAAAGGGACGTTGGTAAATAGGGATTGGTAAATATGGGGGCAAATCAGGAATATAATCTTTCCTGATCAAACTATTGAACAAATTTATATCTTTAGTGGTGTATGATTAGTCTACGTTATACTAACCTTATAAATTTTAATAAACATTTTAAAAAAAATTACAATCATGTAAGACTGGCCTTAGAACAATAAAACCTAATGCAAGAATTTCATCTGGTATCCGTACTTGCTACTATTTCTCCTCCACTTCGAAGATTTTCCCAAATATATTCGTGCGTGGATTTATACTTGCATTCATTAAAGTAATGTCTCGCTGTCTTTCGCTTAAGTTGAATGTGGTTAAATATTAGCTTCGTTTAGCAATTCTCTGATTCTCTACTCTAACTAAATACTAACCGAACATTCATAACAAAACATTATTGTGACATTAATTTTATTTACGAAACATCGATGTGTCTGTCTACCTTATTATGCTTTGATACTCGACTGAACAAATAATATCGTTTGAACTTTGAAGAGAAACAGTTTATTTAGTTTTGAACTGAATAGCTTTCTTGTCTTTAACTTGCTAAGTATTTTCACTTATTTCCTTTTGAAGCCTGTCAAATGTTTGAAGCTGGTAACTGATGGGTTTCAGTTTTCCACGCGGTTGAAATTAACCTTTAGTTTGATTTACTTCACTTCAAAATTAAACTTTTTATACAAAATTTCTTTCAAGTAGCATTGCAAGTAATACCTGTTTCATAAATACATGTCAGTAGGTACTTTAAAACACATACCTACTAATGTAATGATATGGATGCAAGATGCAATCGATTCAGTCTAATAAATGTAATTATCGGACCAATTCAGTATCTACTAAAACGACCTAACATAGTTGTGAAATTTTGAACATTTGGAATTTTTACTTATAAAAACTGACGGACCTGAACAAAATACTAAAACACCACCTGCATGTAATATTTAATTTATTTCTATTTGTAAAAAAAAACAATTAAATAGATTAAAACGTATTCATTACAGATTATATTATATTAATTTTGCTTATTACATAATACACACATTTGGCTGCGGAAGCCTCACACATACTGTTGTGCATAAAAAATGACATACTGACAATTTCTCGAATTTGGCGAAATGTGCGGTTCTAATTTCTATTGTACGGTATCGACTATCTCAAGAAAATGGCTTGACTAACAACCAGAAACGCATAGGTCACAGCCATAGGACAGAGTGTTCATGTGCAATGTGAAAATAACGTATAAGTTTAGTGTAGAAATATTTCTCAAGTCAGTACAAACGTATTTTCCATAAGCACTATAAACTTACATTTTATTTTTGTCAATATCGTGCATGATTGTGTATTGCTTGGTTTGTAAAAAAGTATATATTATCTAAAGTAAATTTTGAAAATCATGACCGCCGTCGGGAATTGAACCCGGGACCTTTACCTTGCCGGGGTAATATATTATCTACTTTAAAGTTATGGTTTGCTCACTATTTTGAATTTGAATACTGTAGGTTAAAATGACATAGTAGGCACTTGTACAAAATTACATAATGTCATTTTACTCAAATGTTGTTAAAAGTTTTCCGTTTTTGTTTCTTTTAGAATTTGTTTGTGTGAAATCAATGTCTATGTGTCATATGCAAATCTTTACAAAACTATAATACTTTACCGAAGAATTAGAAAAACAGATTTGTCATTTTACCCAAGTATTCTACTTGACCTGTTTAAAATGACGTAGCAGGTATATTATTAAAAATTAAAAAATTAGCACTGTTTTATAAAATAAAATACTCCTTTGAAGTCTTTATATTAGATTTATCTATTCTTACAAATGTTGTAAAAATAACTGATAAATAAAACCGCAATCATGATTTTAAAAAGTGGTGTTATTTTAGGCACAATTATTCCCCTACATCATTCATGTGAAGTGAAGTGACCATATGTCATTTCACTTCTTAACTTATCAATAAGTACTTAAGAAAAATGTATTATTTTAAAACGTTTTAATAGGTGAGTTAATGAATTATATGTAATAAATTGTGTAATAATTTTGGAGAAAGTAAGTAAAAGGAAACGAATAAGATATTGATTTACACCCGACCCGCAGAACCGTTTTCATGTGTATTTTGTCTCCTCACACACTAGCTTAAACCGTCAGATCTGAGCTTTTTCGAAGGAAGAAATTACCTTCTTTTATGATTCTCTTCAAATGGTCAGTTTTAAACAATAAATCCGTCCTTGTTCATTTATTGAATGATCCATATTCTGTCAAGCCATTTTCCCACGATATTTTCCCCCTTCATTTTGTAAATTCGCAGAGAAATATCAAGTATAGGGTAGTGCCAATTTTCCTTAGTAATTGTGAAGACATTTTTATTTTGCTGACAGAAGTAAATTGAGTTTACAATTTACATAAATAATGAATGGAGGATGTACAACGTGCCGTTAGCAAATTAGATGAAGAAGCAGGAAAAATTAATAGAACCGTCTTTTCACATTTTTCTTTTAAACAAAGCTCTCAAAAATGTTAATACTTCTTGCCTGTGGACAGTACAGTACGTTTTTATTTTCGTACTAAGTTTAAATAAAGTTACAGTGAAATAAATAATTAGTTTATCAAAAATTATTGTGTAAATGACAATTTTAAGTGTGCTCTTTTCAAAATTGATAGTGCCAAATGAAAATTTTGTTCAGTTTGTGTATAACTTTGATATCGTTCCGGATTAGCTGAGGCAGTAAGGTCGAAATTTATTTAAATTGACTTCGCCTGTCTACCACTGTTAAGATCGTCTCAATTCAGCTATATTTTATCCATATGGCTCTTATATGTCCAATTTTCAATAAAATAGCGAATCTATCCTCAAAATCATCAATTGTAACGGATGCAAAAAACACTACATTTATCCTATATTCAGCTTACCTCAGATGATGTAAGTCGATTAACACGTGCTATCGTGCTAGCGCGCTTCGTGTATTTTGTGATCAATGCCAGAAAGGTACTGATTCGGTTGCATCCATTAAAAAATTGTTAATTGATTTGCAATCTGAATTTACAAACTTGCAAGCTCTAATTATACCTGGTTTTTATTATTATTGTTATTATTATTGTACAATGGGGTACTTGCATGGTACTGAAAATTAGATTTTTAACACTATGAACATAATGTTAGATCTAAAACATTGGTAAAAATATAAATTTTATTTTAAAAAAATTATATGTTTTTTAGTAAATTGAGATTAAATATTCTGTGACGTCACTTGTGTGAACAGGAGAAAGGGAAGCATAGTTAAGAATGTTACTTGTAGATAGCGTGCGAGTCAGTCAACAAATGTTTGAATTTGTCATCTGCTTGTCAAAAATACACATAAAATTTAGTAAAAATACAGTATTTTAATAGAATGTAGACTATTTAGTTCATAAAAACACAAATACTTACTTATATTTTACAGCATCAAAACATGTACGAAGTACAAATGTCAAACATCTGATCTGTCAGCTTGCCAAACTCGTTCCCGCACAAGCCGTAGTTAGGGGCGTTCACTAGTACAGCCGTTGCTATGACTTAACGGCCATTCATAGGTTGGGTTAGTTTTTACGTCACATATTGAATATTTAAATTTAAATAATTTTTTTTGAGCTTGTAAATAATTTTTTTGTCAAAATAAAAAATACGGGTCCCAAGTTTTGATCTATTCTTCAAATATATTTAATTTAAAAAATGCATGCAAGTAGCCCATTATTTTGATTTCATGCTCTTTATGCGGTCATGCTGTCAGAATCGTTTTATTTTTAAAATAAAGTATATGAAATAAGCAGCTTGTTATCAAAAATTCCTTTTCTCACAATTGCAGTTGTCAAATGTATAAATATGAATAAATTATGTGAAGTCATAAAAATTCAGCTACTGTCAAAATTACGTGCTCTTCTCACATAAAAATTATTTTATCTTTGCAATTGAATCGGTCAATTTCAAATACTACATAAGTCAGTATTTTTTCAAATTGGCGTTTTTGCAAGATTTTTATTGTACATGGGTAAAATATTGGTTTAAAACTGGAGTCATTGCAAAAACAATATGCTAATTGTAATGTTATACGGTTTTCGTTTAATGTTGTGAAACTTTTGTTACTGTCACTGTCATAATCAATTAAATTTTACGAAGTAACAAATGTTAAACAATCAAACTGTAAATTATAAATAATACTACTTTAATTCCTAAATATAATCATATACAGAAAAATGTTTAAAATACTAATTGTAAATAAAATAATATAATCTTTTATTTAAAATGAAAAATATTATCATAAATTAATGATTAATCGAAATATTTAACAAAAGTACTACATCCGGTTTGTGGATTGCAGCCAAAATTTACTGGATTCTTAAGATTCGTATTCAAACCTTATATACAAAATTTGATTGTTAAATGTTTGATATTTTTTAGTTATCATCAACTTAAAGTCTAATAACAAAATAATTTGTTATATTCTAAACTTCAGATAGCAGTGACATTTACATGTTAACCAAATTCCGATTTATGTCAAAGCTGTCAAGCGTCTCCATGGTTATGAACTGAATGCAACCCGCAGTACACCTCAACATCCAACCTCGCATGTTATTACGTGCAACTCTATAAGAGAGTGATCTAGAGCACATGAATAAGGTTAAACCTCGGCTAACTAACAGTGGAGAAGGGTGTGGGCCTTCGCTAGAGCCATAACGAAATAATAAAATGAGATAGTACATACCATGGGCGCCATCGGTCGGGACTGGTTTAACCACAACAATATTTAGAGCAACCGACACTCTAAATATCCTGAAAACGGCAAAATGGGGAAAGGAAAAGCTAATTTGTTACATAATCTCAAAAGAAAATAAAAGAATGTCGTTGGAGAACACAGTGAAACTATTTAATTAAACAATTAGTTAACTAAAATCTACATACAACGCGTAAAGTGTAGTCTATCGGCGAAAACAGCGTATAGGACGATAACGAAGTGCAATAATAAAATAACCTTAAAAATAAGCCCTACGTGAGAATCGTTGGTCGACCAGCGTTCGCGTTGGCGTGCACAAAAATGCGGATGATAATTTAAATAAAACTAGTTCGTCCTAGCGACTGAACCACGCTAAACACTACTAACATTACGCAGTACTAGATTACGCAGAATTACAATAAATAAATATCAAAATGGTATATAAAACAATCATGTGAAACAGAATTACGTTAGATTAAATAATATAAGAATAAATACTACGCTATAATTCTCGAAGTAAAAAAATACGAAGTCTCTAAAAAGTCAGGAGACCAAAATCCAGAGCTTGACTGACACAAATACATGAAATAATGGAATATGCGATAAAATGATGTCCACAGATATTACCGAGACTTCAGGTGGCTATTTGTGCTCGACTTCCGGTATGTCGAACCGTGGGCAAGGACTTCCAAAACAAAATGGCGTCGTGTCCGGGGTGACTGGCGAAAAGCCGAAGCACATGGCAACCGGAATGGTAATTTATCGGTTTCTTGACTCGCTCCCTCGTCCATCAAGAATATCTTCATCCGTGAGGCGAGAATCAGGACATCCAACAGCAAACGCAATTTTTATAAAGATGAAAATGACGTCATCATAACGATACGGATGAAACATAAACCAACAAAAAAAAGAAAGCCTTGGATGTTAAGCGGCTTAAAGTGTTCTAGTTACTCCGGTGGCGGGGTGAAGCAACAAATCCGAGAAACTCTCGTAGAAACTTAATTTCCAAAATTGTAGGGCCAACAAATCCCAAAATTGGCGAATCTGAATCCTCAAAAAAATGCACAACGGCCGATACAGAATTCCAGATTCCTAAAATGACCACTACAACCACTTTACACCTCCGCACACGATCACAGCAAAACTAGCAATGAAATAATTGCGACCGAAGACAGCCACAGTCAAGCGAAATCTTAATTAGTAGAAGAGTGACCTTCAGAACTACTAAAAGTTTGGCCGGGAGCACTGAATTACCTTGCGGTAATTCTGGTAGTAGCACAGGGGGCGCATAAAAAATTCACTGTTAAAATTGACCCGTAACAATGTCTTCTCTGTCGGATATGTTGCGATCACAAACAAATTCCACATATGGTATCTAAGATCCATGGAAGAACTATTTATCGGTGATAGCATTCGTTAAGTAAGTATGGCTAACTCATCCTCATGCTATCACCGACAATAATCACAGCACTATTTATATTTCCAACGAATGTAAAATATCATAATTCAATAATATGGAAACCTATCTTTCCCAAAATCGTTATAATTATGAAATGAATTATTTCATTACTGATTTATCTAATTCTCATGAAACTTCTTAGTAAATCATTGACGATCCAAAAAAAGTTGTTGCTTAACATTTTATGCGCCCATTTATATTTACTTTTACCGAGCAACAAATCCAATATTTACTGAGAACAATAAACCAATTTATATTATTATCGTCATTTCTGGCAGCACGATGGAAAACAGTTTGTTCTTGTAAAATACTACGGAACGCTTATTAAGTTTTACAGCCGATGAAAGTAGAATGACGCAAGAGCACTTGTACATGAAAACTTAAAAGCTTTACAATTTTTTAGGATTAAAAAAAATCGACGCAAAACTTCTAAAACCTTAAAAAGTATTTTGTTTTATCTTAAATATACAATAAGTGTATTTTATTTATCAATGGCCACAAAACACTCGCTACGTTAATACATTTTATGCTGGATTTCAGGAGGTAGACGGGCCTCTTAGACCTGTATCATCTGGTTCAAAAATCATTCAAATCGGTTAATACATTATATAACTTTGTCTAGTTCTAAAATCCGTTGTTATACTGCTAATTGAAAATATCGTGAATTAACCTAATTAATAAGTATAATATACAGGGTGTTCATTTTAAGTGGCGCACCATTGCTAACTCGAGAACTATAAGAGCTACGAAGTTGGTTAAATTAGCAAACAATTTCTATTTTATATGACTACTTTAATGAACGAAACAAAAAATTTTTTAGAACAGTGGTTCTCAAACTACGGGGTGCAACTTTCTTAATTCAAATGGGGATCTATTTTTTTTATTTGCTTATTCGATTAAGTATTTTTTTCTGAATTCAACGAGATATTAGTTTCATACCCTGACATAACAAAAATATGAGAAGAACGCTATTGAAAATTATGATAATTGAATTAAAATCTGATTGTTAGTTAGTGTTATGGAAGAAAACAATTGAATATTTTGTTTCATATTAATTGCAAGTGCAAAAGATTCTAGTATACTACATTGATCAGACCAAATAAGGTCGAAACACGTGTCCGTAGTTACAGCCACCTTACACCCTACTGAGTACTTAGTACCCTGAACTCATACACTCAGTAGCGGTCCTGATCTCCTGATTAAAATCAAATAATCTTTTTCATTAACACATAACAGTTATTATGAAATAAATATTCAATTATTTTCTTCCATAGCACTCTTGTAACAATCAGATTTTAATTAAATTATCATAATTTTCAATTTAGTTTTTCTCATGTTTTTGTTATGCCAGGGTATGAAACTAATATCTCGTTGAATTCGGAAAAAAATAACGAATCGAATAAGCGAATAAAAAAATAGGTCCACATTTGAAATAAGAAAGTTGCATCCCGTAGTTTGAGAACCACTAGCCTAAATTTTTTTTTCGTTTCATTCAGTAAAGTAGTCATATAAAATAGAAATTGTTTGCTAATTTAACCAACTTCGTAGCTCTTATAGTTCTCGAAATAGCAATGGTGCGCCACTTAAAATGAACACCCTGTAGACTAGCGTTATAGGATCCGCTACGCGGATCTAATCCTAGGTTCTGCCGAAGTATCCCGTTCAAGTAAGTTTTTACGTAATTAATTATAAACATAAATTTCATCAGTGTATCAATACTTTGAATGATCAAACCGGATCAAACGATCAACAACTTAAAAAAATCTGACGTGGACACCACATGACTTCCTTGTACGCCTTGTGTGTTCATACTTTTCTTAATAACTAAAATGTAAAATAATATTAAAAATTCTTTTAACTTATTATACTAATACTCACAAATATATTTTAGTCATTTGATTTAAACTGCAGAAGAAGATATAAAGCATATTTTACTATTGTCACTGTCATGTCATAATCATTTAAATTTTACGTAGTAACAAATGTTAATCGATCATGGACTACAAGATACCGAAATACTATAAATTATAAATATATACTTTAATTATTTTTAAATGATAGGAGATACAAAAATATTTATAAAATACCGATTGTAGGTAATAATCACATAATCTTTCATTTAAAATAAAAAAAATTGTCTAAAATTAAATATTTATCGAAATATTTTTAAAAAGTACTACTTCCGGTTTGTAGACTGAAACCAAAAATAGGAGGTGCACAACTAGATGCTATAACAGTCCTAAATACAAAATTTCAACTTTCTACGTCTAACCGTATTTGAGTTATGCGACACACATACGTCCGTACGTACGTACGTACGTACGTACGTACGTACGTACGTACGTACGTACAGACGTCACGTCGAAACTAGTCATAATGGATTCAGAAAAGGTCAAAACGGATATTTCCGTCAAAATCTGAGAACCGAAATTTTTCGCGATTACAATACTTCCTTACTTCGTACAAGGAAGTAAAAAATCTGACGTGGACACCACATGACTTCCTTGTACGCCTTGTTTGTTCATAATTTTCTTAATAACTAAAATGTAGAATAATATAAAAAATTCTTTAACTTATTATACTAGTTTACTCACAAATATATTTTAGTCATTTTATTTAAACTGCAGAAGAAGATATAAACGATATTTTACTATTGTCACTGCTACTGTCACTGTCATGTCATAATCATTTAAATTTTACCTAGTAACAAATGTTAATCGATCATGGACTACAAGATACCGAAATATTAAATTATAAGTAGGTATATACTTTAATTATTCTTAAATGATAGAAAATACAGAAAAATTTATAAAATACCGATTGTAGATAATAATCACATAATCTTTCATTTAAAATAAAAAAAATTGCCTAAAATTAATTATTTATCAATTTTTTTTTTAAATTTACTACTTCCGGTTTGTAGATTGAAACCAAAAATAGGAGGTGCACAACTAGATGCTATAACAGTCCTAAATTCAAAATTTCAGATTTCTACGTCTAACCGTATTTGAGTTATGCGACACACATACGTCCGTACGTACGTACGCACGTACGCACGTACGCACGTACGTACAGACGTCACGACGAAACTAGTCATAATGGATTCAGAAAAGGTCAAAACGGATATTTCCGTCAAAATCTGAGAACCGAAATTTTTCGCGATTACAATACTTCCTTACTCCGTACAAGGAAGTAAAACAGTGCTACAGTCTGTCAAACTGACGATTACAATTCGAGATTTAAAATACATTCATCTTAAGTAATATAATTAATAGAATCAATTTGTTAATTTATTTGAGTTATAATAGAAAGAACGTAAAAATGTTTTTAATATTTTCATCAATCTTAGTACTATGCTTTTAAATATATTTTTTTGACAGTCATTAACAGTATAAAGTATAGTCAGAACCAGAAGTTTTAATACATTCAGAGTAAAAATATTTCAAAAAAAAACAATGCTACATTCTGTCTAATTGACGTTTACAATTCAGATTTCAGATGCATTTATATATTATGTTACGTATACTTATTATTAATAGAAGCAATTTGTATATAATTATATTAAGTAGGTAATACTAGAGAAAAAAAGTTTTATTTTATTTTGACAGTCATTTCAAATACAGTCCCAACAAAATAAGTTAGAAGTTACTTAAAAAAATTGTTGAAAATGGCAGTCAAAGATGCTCGTTTGTTTTATAAAAAATAATATAATAATTATCAAGTTTGATATCAAATTCAAGGCTTAGGGCTATATAATTAGTAAAATTATAATATAATGGTGGCTGACGATTGGCATTTATTTTTATCAAAATAGAATTATATCGGGTGTGATATCAAATACCAAAAAATCTGACGTGGCCATCACACAACCTTCCGCCATATCTAGACTTTAAACAGAAATGTATACGTACAATCTGGTGCCTATTTAAAATATACAAATAAAAATCTAAAATATTCAAACACAGAAATTAGTATCACCTGAATCAAAAGATTCATTCACACGAAAACTCTTCTGTGTTGAAGCAATCCACCGTTCAGTTAGGTACTACATTTAATAGCTTACTTATGACTTATATAGCGCTAGTATGCCAACTTGTCACCCGTCTCATCTGTCAATATTTTTTATGCAAAAACAAAAATCAACCGAACATGGATTACAAGATTTCAATGTTTTATTTGATAAATTTATTTTTTAAATTTAACTGCAGTTCTTTAATAAAGACAATTTTTTTATAACGTAGATTGCAAATAACTTTTTCTCTTATTCTTATTACAAATAAATACTATATTTATCAAAATTTATAGAAATTTTTTACACTTAATCTTTTCAATCTTAAAAAAATATCACTTCCGGTGAAGATATTTGTACCAAAATCTAATGAGCTCTTCCTATTCATATACAATTGTAAAATACCAAATATCAAAATTTTTGGGTAATTCGTATTTGAGTTATCCAACAGACGGCATCGGCCCGGACCACACACATACACACACACACACACACGCACACACACACATACATACAGACATCATCGGGAAACTATCAAAAATGAGTTGTAAGGACCCTAATTCGTGCTCATCCACTAAAAACTCACTACCCGATTTTTTGCATGATTCCAATACCTTCCTTTACAGGTAAGCGGAAGGTAAAAATTATTGAATCAATTCGAATAAGATATCAAATTAAATGTCTTGATGAGAGTAGATACAAGATTGTTCAAAAAGGAGAGCAACGATCCTCATTTAATTATATCATAAAATCATATTGATCAAATTGTACACAATAAGTGATAAAAATAATAGTGGAGTGATTAGCTTCTGTTTTTTTTCTTTTCAAAATAAGAGAACTATTTCAAGTTAAAGGTTTTGATAAGGGTTATGTACCTACAATATTGTTCAAAATGACGTTCGACAATTTTCTTTTGTTTTAGTTCGATAACCAGAATATTTATTTTATTATACGTAGTATGTTATTCTAATCTAAAATTTGAATGGCTTAATTCAAATTTATATAGTAGAAGAAAGAAGAATAATTATTTGTTGTAATTAAATAAATCTAAATTCATCATACGAAAAGATTACAATTTATTATCTAAATATTAAAATTGTTACAATTAAGGCACGAAGTGCCGAATCCTCCCATATTCAGGATCCGCGGAGCTTGAGCTCTTCGCGTAGCGTGTCCTGACGCTGCATAGTGTGGTGGAAAATTATTCACCTTAGGAACTAAACGTTGCCGAGCTCTGCAGTTTGAATGGTTGGGCCGATTTTAATGAAACTATGATAAAGGGCTTAATTTAAAGTAAGAAATAATAAAAACTCTGTTTTTTAACTCCTTAGCAACGAGCATTATACTTTATTCTATTGTTACTTCCTTGTACAGAGTAATAAGGAAGTATTGTAATCGCGAAAAATTTCGGTTTTCAGATTTTGCTGGAAATATCCGTTTTGACCTTTTCTGAATCCATTATGACTAGTTTCGTCGTGACGTCTGTACGTACGTGCGTACGTGCGTACCCAAGTAGCATTTGTTGCTGTATTTTGAATATCACAACGTCATGAGAACAGTTTGAATATCTTTTTGGCAATAATTACCATAAATCAAGACCTTTCTAAAACAGTTTGAAAACGTTTTCTTTACGTAAATGGGGAATTATATTTTGGTTGTGAAAACGTTGTTGTGTCTTATTTTTTAGCCATTTTATAAATTATTTTGACAGAAATTTTACTACAATATTACCAAAAAGCATAAAGCTACAATTAAGTCTTAAACTGGTTATTACCAATAAATTGCCATATTTTGACTGTTTGGTTATTATTTGGATTGTAGTTAGCAATTTAGTTCTCTAATGTCCGTAATATAACTAAGTGAAAAATGGCTAGCAATACTTTTTACAGATAGTAATTATAAGAATATTATTTGCCGAAATATCAAATTAATCGATATAGAAATTTTACATGCCCAATCATATTTATTGCAGAACTTATAAAGATACTTTGAAAAATTATGTGCGCCGGTCCTATTTGCTTTACTTACATGGTTTAATTTATCAATTAAATATATTGTAAAAATATATTTTTAAAAATTTAATACCAGGTTGTATATAGATGCTAAAAAAGGATATGAGTAATGTTTAAATACTGATTTAAATAAGAAAATCTCTTTAAAAACCTTTTAATCTTCATTTTGTAGTATTTGTAAAACAATGGATGCCTTCACGTATAAAGGAAAAGATGGCGAAAACGCAGGAAAATTAAACAATTGCGATGACTATTTAAAAGCTAAAATGTGGCTAAAATATAACTATTGTTTTTCCAAATGGCTTTTAGAAACCAACAAGATAAAGGTCTAGTTAATTTTAAGTTCTTGTGACCAAATAATAGATTTGTTACATTTCTTCTCATTTTCCAAAGTTTTTTTCGAATTCGTAATGATATAATATCTGCTTAATAACAAAAATATTTTTAAATATTATTTTACATCAATTCAAATACCGATTATTTTTTCAGTATTGTTATTGGTATAGATCTGTTTTAAAATTTATTTATTTTAAAAATATTTTTATAAATTAGTAATTAAAATAATGTTTTAAAGTTGACAGTACCTATGTGCTATAAGTTTGTAATCCCACAACTATGCGACAAAGCAGAAAAACAGTAAAGAAAAACACGGTTTGAATTATAAAATGATATAGTAGAATTTCTAACAATTTTTAGCAAAGATGAAACATAATTGACAACATCCACTGAGCAATGGTCATGGTCATACGATGGTTGAAAATTGTCATTATTTTAGCATTTTTGACAAGAAAAAAACTAAACAGTTTTAGTTATTTTAGGGATGTATTTAGAGATTCAGAAACGCTTTTGTGGCTATGTAGGAATAAAAGAAATAACTAGAAGTCATTTGGATATATTTTAGCCATAGTAACCTATTGCTTGTTGATGATAATTGCCAATGAGTTTTAAACGTTTTCAAAACGTTTTAGTGACAAATGTTTCACACCATAATATAATTAATTTCGAATAACCAATTTATAACTAAAAGCTGGTGATGAAAACGTTTTAATAACTAGAAATAAGATTTTATAACAAACAAGTCAAAAAATGTTACTTGGGTACGTACGTGCGTACGTACGGACGTATGTGTGTCGCATAACTCAAATACGGTTAGACGTAGAAAGTTGAAATTTTGTATTTAGGACTGTTATAACATCTAGTTGTGCACCTCCTATTTTTGGTTTCAATCTATAAACCGGAAGTAGTACTTTTTTTAAATATTTCGATAAATATTTAATTTAACACAATTTTTTTTATTTTAAATGAAAGATTATGTGATTATTACCTAAAATCGGTATTTTATAAATATTTTTGTATCTGGTATCATTTAGGAATAATTAAAGTATATATTTTTAATTTAGTATTTCTTTATCTTGTAGTCCATGATCGATTAACATTTGTTACTACGTAAAATTTAAATGATTATGACATGACAGTGACAATAGTAAAATATGCTTTATATATCTTCTTCTGCAGTTAAATAAAATGACTAAAATATATTTGTGAGTATACTAGTATAATAAGTTAAAAGAATTTTTTATATTATTCTACATTTTAGTTATTAAGAAAAGTATGAACACACAAGGCGTACAAGGAAGTCATGTGGTGTCCACGTCAGATTTTTTTTTTTTCATTTGATATAAGTATTATAGGTAGAGGATGAATTTGACTATGTTTCTAAGCTTATTTCAACCAAATATCGGGTACCTACCTTAAGAGTTATTAAGAAAAAACCGAAAAATACACGGAACGCAGGTGGAAGTAACTATACCATGGAATTATTATTTTTATATAAAAATACTTTTTCGTTAATCTGTCAGATTTGACCTTTCCATTTCGAAATTATATTTGGATATATTTTTCATATTTGATAAGGTAGGAGTGTTTTGAACATTTTATTTAGGATTTTAAGATGGAACACGCATTATGTTTACATTTTTTATATAAATTTGTAATATTTTTGTAATTTTTTTTATTCAATTTAGCATGCACTGTGAAGTTGCACATGTTCTTATTTTATGTCCGTATTTATTCGTATAGCATAATTTTGACCTAAGTGTAAATGTTAAATTAAAATTTTATCAAATTTCCGTGAAAAACATAATAATTCCCGCCAGTATTTTACAAATTTAACAAACGTATTAAAATGGCATCCAACAATCAGGATTTTTATTGTACTTGAGTTTGGATTGTGTTAGTCCTGCCCGAAACTGAAAACTGGATACGTCAGGCCCAATAACTAAGAACCGGACAAGCACGAGATACGGCGTGGTCTAGAGACGGTCTTGATTGTAATTTTATTTGTATGCATCTGTTCTAATTTTACATACGTAATGTATGTATGTTACTGATAGCACCGACGGGTACAAAATGGCTCCAATAATCGGAATTTGTTTTTTGATAAAAACTAATAATAAACTAAATAATGGTTATCAAACTTATCGTCTTATGTTGCCCAAAATTATAAGGCTGTTTACTAAATATTATGATAAAAACTGCACTCGGTGAGCGGCATTTGTTTTTTCTAAATATTTTAAAAATTATATCTTGATTTATATCAAATTAAAGGTCTAATAAGGACAAATATACAGTATGCATTAAATTGACTTTCGACAATCGGCTTTTGTTCTCAGTCGGACAAAAATTATTACTTTATTTATCACAAAATTTTGTTATTTTCTTTTTAAACACTAATATCAAAAGACATCAGAAATGTTAGTATTTATATTTAGACGGAAAATTACAAATATATATATATATATATATATATATATATATATATATATATATATATATATATATAGGTATTAGCATTTTTCGGTTTTAAGTATAGTTTCACCGGAATTTATCACAAATTCATCGAGTTTGATATTAAATTATAGGACCTACTTTATAAAATGGTCGTCATTTGTTTTTTTCGATAAATTATAGTGCCATATCGAGTTTGATACCTTAAATTAAAGGGATAATTAATAAAGCTGATGAATAAATTTATTTTAAATGAAGGGCTGCAATTGGGATTTGTTTTTATAAAAAACTGTAATAATAATATTATGTTTAATATTAAATCTACAAAATTGTTCAAAATTATAGTTATGCCAAAATTATCTTATTTCAAATAGCGAATAAACTAATATAAAAGATTAATTATTCCTACTGTAAATTTTCTAGTGCTTCTTAATATCTTAATCTGCTGTGAGACCAATAATTACTTTCTTTTATTGTTATATTGAACATATTTTTTGTTACAAATTTATTATTATTATCAGGTGTTTTTAATGTGAGCGTCAAATATGCTTTTTCTTATATTCAACAATTTTCTCTATATTAAAATTTATTTATAAATTTTTAAATTATTATGTACATGAGATATGATCCCAAAACATAATTAAATTTAAAAAAATTAAAAATTGTTATACAGCAATTATTTACATGTATAAACTTCATGGGGTGCCATACAGTCCACCTAATTAATGATGTTCACCTGACCGACGCCGGGTTAAGCTTCAAGGGACTCAAAATTTAAAGTAGTGATTTGGAGAAAATGTCTCAAAGTTACAGCGGTTTGAAATTTCACGTTTTTTTCAAGTTTTCAGGGTGGGCGGTTTTCATTTCGTTGCAGTGTATGCTGTATATCCCAAGTTGCATGCTTCTATCATTAATATTGCAGTACCTACTAGTACTAATAAGCAAAAAACAAATTAGGTAGGTATAGACACTTGATTAATAAATAAATAATATCACCTACATTAATAAATACCTACTTTACAATAATTTTAACTTTCTACAAACAATAAATGTAATCAAAATTATTTTTATGCAGTGCTATACATTAAATAAATGCGATTGGTAGGCTTCGTTCTTAACTAGAGCTAGAGATATTAATATTAAGCGTTAAAACATAGTCTTTTCAGTACTATTATTGTGGTCCCTTATGCAATTCAAGAAAAGGCTTCCAGATATATTTTATTAAGGGAGACCATATAAATATGTAATATTCAAGAGCAACTTTAATTTGAAATATTTTACATGTGTATTTAAATTTGAATTCCTTTACCACACAAAATTTAATATATATCTTAAAATGAAGTAGGTATATATACCTATATATAAAGAGATAACAAGTTTATTAAAGTTGAACAGAGCTACCTATATATTTAATAACAAAATCATTTTTAAATGATAAATATGTATGTTATATTATTAAATAAACATTTTTAAAATAAGTTCATAATATATAGGTAGCTAAAGAAAATATTATATTTACTTAAATTTTTTTTAGTTTCGACAATTTTTTAAAAATTTATATTATTTTTCGTTATTATAGCCTGCAATTGAAGTTTAGAACCGTTTTCTATGATCATTTATTAAAAGTTATTTAGGCTTCACAAACAGAACAAAAGTTCTAGACTCTATTCGTACATAATGAAAACTTGTGATGCAAGTAAAAAAATCCACTTGTAAGTTGTGACATACATATCGTATCGTATACTTGAAAAGTTAATTGCAACCAGGTACTTGTCATCAAAACCGCGAACAAAAGAAATGAAAAACAAGAGACTGTAGTTGTTGCTAGCTCTACACACAAGATAGTCGAGATGAAGATGAAATATCTTCGTCGAGAATTTCAACAATATTCTTGTGAAAACAAATAACGCTACAGAATTATAGAGTACGGGTTTTTGTTTTATGCTATTTGAACTAACGAACACACTTCATGCGCATAGGTTTTCGTTTTCGTCAAATGTTAAAAGGTTAAAACTGAACATACTCGTATTATAAAATAGTTATTTACATTAAAGTGCGGTAGGTTTTATTTGACAACACGAGGTTCTATATTAAAGTACGACGCGAAGCGGAGTGCTTTAAAAAACCGAGTAATGTATCGCACACGTTATGTATTATATTTTTTGTACGATATATCTACTTATTTAAAATATTGTATTTTCAATGAGGTTAGGTGAGATGCATTGGACATTTGCACTAAAATTGCCTTCTGTCAAGTAGCATTGAAACAACTGGGGTACGTTCAGAATCAACGCTGGAGTGTCGCCCAGGCGTCACTCTAATAAATACAGGCGTTCTGTAGGTATTATAGAGTGAGTTACCGGAGCAAAATAATTTCACGTTCAGAATCATTACCCAGACGTTATCCGGATGACAACTTTTTACCCTACTCACAGAGGAAGGTAAAAGTCGCTCGTCATGCGCAGTGTGTTTGTTTATTTTTATAAGCGCAAATTTTGGCTTGTTATATGTTCATCTTAATTCATTATTAATCATATTTTGTATTTTATTGTAATTCTGATCATCATCTTCGTCATTATCATTATATCTATAAAAATTAGTGACGAATTTTTTTTAAAAAGTTCGCTATAATTTAATAAATAATCGTTTTACAATAATAAAATTTTAATAAGGTTTTTAAAAATAAATATTGTATAATCTGATGTCAACAGTACTCAGTTTGACAGTCCTATCTAACGTTTTACCCATTGCCGTTCGGAATGACTAGATAATCTAAAATATGACGTCATCGCTCCGACAATATTTGTCCAGATGTACACTCCATAATTCTGAACGTACCCCTGCTATAAGAGATGTCGTCAGTCAGTATAAGTGTCACATTTAAATTAATCTGTTTTATTTATCTTAGACTCCATTGAACATTAAATTGTGTAAAGTAGCATTTTTGTAGACAAATCAACTTTTTCTTAATGGCCTATTAAAACAATAAAATTCGATGCTCTTCACCGAACAATATGCGGTAGTCACGACATGTGTTTTTTTTAGGATATTTTCCTATAATATCATTTTTTTAATGCACTTGTTTCTGTGTTATTTGTAATATGCTTAAATATTTTTCTTTTCATGAATATTCTATTTTGATTTCATTATGTATTACTTATTTATTATTTTATTATATTTTGCCCTGTAATTGGATCTCTGTTGGGCAATAAATTTATTATTATTATTATTATATGTGTAAAAACTATTATGAAGTAAACGATGTGATTTTTATTATTACACTTTAGGAGTCAAAAAATTTAATTTCGGTCTAATTTAAATATAATTGTTATATTTACTGAAAAACGATTCTCTTGTAGATATTTTGTCTATACAAAAAATATTAACAATATATAGATTATATCCCGCTTTGTACATTTTTATCATAGCCCAGTCAATATACATTCGACCCTGCAAAAGTTCATATAGTTCTAATTTTTTTATATGTTGTAGTAAGAAACTAAATTTGCAGCTTCGAATGTCCAAAAAACATTTAAATTTTTGCACTTGTTTCGGTTTTTGCTCAATCTCAAGTATGAATCCTACAGAAAAAGTTATTACTACCTTTTTTAAAGCACATAAAATTTGCTACAATTTATAGTTACAGTTGTGCAGAACTTCAGTACGCCTTTATAAATTAATGCGTATTCGGCCATTTTCAGAGAAAAAATGGAAAAACAAAATTCATATGTTCGAATAGCTGACTAAAATATAATTAAAAATATATAAAAATATAGTTTTCCATTTAAAAAAAGAAGAACAATTCTCGCCAAACCGTCATGCAGCATTCTGTATATGTGAAAATAATTGTACAATATGCTCCTTAAGTAGACGAATAAATTCTGTTAATACATTTTTGCTGTATTTTTAACGACAATGGAGATATCGAAGAGAGGTTTTTCGATCACTCACGATACTAATGTAAATGTAATACTAATAACAATACTATGTAATATAATTAAGACAATATACCGAGGCCAAATAACCTCTGTTGTTGAAAATAAATAAAAATAATACATAAATATTAAGTTTAGATGATAGTTTTGCTTTTATTTAACTTAAATAAAGAATAATTTTTTTACCTCCCGCCACATATTCTATAAGGAAGGTATTGTGATGGGTCAAAATTTTCGAGTGTGAGTTTTTCGTGGATAAGGACGTTTTAGGATTTTCGAGATGATGTGTGTGGTATGCGTTAGGTTGTATGTAAAAAAAAATCGTACCCTGTAACTCACATTTAACAACCAGATTTTATATTTAACGTTTTAATACAGATCTTAAAAACCCAGTTAGTTTTTGGAAGCAATCCCCAAACCGGAAGTACTATTTTTCTAAAATATTTTGATAAATAATTACTTTATCGCAATATTTTTTATTGCAAATGAAAGATTATATTATTATTATTATCTATAAGTTTTAGCATTTTATATATTGTTATGTCATAGTACTTTAGTAATTAAAGTAGGTACTATTTCTAATTTAGAGTATGAATCTTCAGTATCTTGTTGTCCATGATTGTTTAACATTTTTGATACTACGAAAAATTTAATTCATTCTGATAGTGACAATAGTGAAACATCATTTATATCTTCTTCTAGTTGATTAAATGACTAAAATATATTTATAATTACCTATCATTATAGTATATTTTGTCGGTATTTGTATAGTAGTAAAAAGAGTAGGATATGGCGGAGAGGTCTTGTACTGGTCACATTAGATTTTTTCATCTTATCACCTTACCAATAATTTCCATTATATCAGTATGCGGTTGGTGATTCTATCTTGAACTAACAAAATATTAATGAAATGTAATAATTTCACTCGAAATTTAATAAAATACTAAAAATTGGCAGTGAGCTGCCTCGGCAACAATTTCCCCAACATGCATGAATGCTATGAAAACGACGTACCTATAGTATTATATGTTATCGGGTTATCAACATAAAAATTAAAGATTAATTTATGTGTAATGTTACATAATTAGCAAGTGGTTAGCGTTTCTGTTGTTTTAATTCTACAAATGTTTTCATTTACTTTACGTTGCCGTTAACTTTCCATTCTCGATCATAGTACCTACAGTAACGTGTCATGAGAGAATTGTAAATTAGACATTAAACTTGAATTCTGAGTGATTTTACCACTTTTTGTTTCTTTAGAATACAAGTTTATTCAAAAATATTACGCAATTTAATACAAAATTTGGGTCAGCAATTTGTAACTAATCTAATTCTAACCCTAACCTAAAATATACTTGTAAAAACTCAAACTCACCGGGGTTTCATCCTTCCAGCCGACCAATGGCGGGAAACAAATTACGAACGATAGCACCCAGAGTCCTGCGATGAGCATCTTAGCTCTGGAGGGCGACATGATGCTGGGGTAGGTGATAGGCCTCGTGACCGCTACATAGCGGTCCAGTGAGATCACACACAAGTTTAAGATGGACGCCGTACACATCCAAACGTCCAGTGCTAACCACATACTGCACCAGACGTCGCCGAATATCCAGACCTGCAGACAGAGGAGGAACATAATTATAGAATTTTTTTAAAGAATTATGTGTGGATAAGGTAGGACCTATTTAACCTTGATCTCTGATTGATCAAATCGCGACCAAATTTACACAGACGATATTTAGTTGTTCATGTCAACTTTTTTTATTCGCATCTCTATCTCAAACCGTACTGTCAAGTTATTTACTTTACCAGTGGGCAGAGGCGGACTGATTACGTTTGGGCTCAGTAGGAAATACATTTCGGCGGCTTGTAATTAGTAATTTCTTAAACTTATAAATATATATATATATATATATATATATATATATATATATATATATATATATATATATATATATATATATGATAATGATGAAAACAATGGTAGGCGAGTAAGAAGTAATACTGTTTTAAGTTATTGCCAAGCTTTACAATATTCAGAAATACAATCATAAGTGCATTATTTACACAGTTTTTAAAAAACTTACTACTTGTTGAGGTTATACTTGTAAGTTAGCATTGATGAAATGCTCAATAAGTAGTAAGTTTTTTTAAAAGTGTATGAGAAATCCCATGTAAATAACAGTAACTGTGTAACACAAAACATAGTATTCTGTATTCGTATTTAATAATTTTAATACCGAAAATTGCAATATTTTACTTTTTATAAACTAAGTGATAATTTAGTACAAAAAAGACGATATTGAATTGAAAAAATAAATTAAATCTAACAAATTTTATCAATACTAAATTTCTTTTGGGGATACTTTCCCATAAAATCCTCTTATAGATTGAAGAACCTTAATAATAGTATTTTTATCACAAATCATACAATGAAAGATGAAATTAATACTTTGGCTATTTGACAAAAATGTGTGCCTCAAAAAATGTAGTAGGTATATAGATACGTATTCGAAATTATTTTTGATTCCTTAAACAGAATTTATATTGATATTCAAAGATTTAATGTTAACACTTACATTTTAATAAATAATTATTAAATTGTTGAATTACTGCAAATTTTGTACAGCTCCAGTTTTAATTTTTCCTTAGCTGAAATAATAAAGAGAAATGAAGGTAAGTTAAAAAGAAAATTGGTGCGAATTACATCCATTAAAATTTTCTTCGTAGGTAGGAAATATTTTATTAAAGATATTTCCTGCCATTTTCGTTACCAGGATGATAAAAAATATATGAATTTTATTTATATTTACTGGTATATCATTAATTTGAAATTTCATGAAAACATTAAGACTACCTACCTACTTAATTAAAATATCAAATGGGACATTTTAATGTCAATTTATCGGGACTTTGAACGTATAAAAATAAAGGGGATTTATTTTTAAACATTTATTTTCGGCGTCACGCCGATTCTATATTCTATTTGAACGATAGTAGGTACATTTTTAATTTCCTTATCATTTTCTGGTTATATACTCGTATCTTATATTAAAAACTAAATACTATTTATAGGACCGATCTTTCTAAAAAAAAAGACAAAATGAATCCAAAAAGAAAAAGATCTGACGTGGACACCACATGACTTCCTTGTATACTTTTTAAACTGTTCATACTTTTCTTAATAACTAAAATGTAGAATAAGCTAGGTGCGGGTAATACAAAAATACAGTTTAAAATTATTGTTGTCGCTCAAAGTCACCCTCGTAGGTAGCTAACATTCATATAATGAAGCCTCACGTCGCGACACGTTAGTTCGCATACTGTCACCAGTGCGAAGTCATTCAGTTTAAAGCAGGGTTGAAAAAAAACATGTTTTTTTCAATTTTAAACAAAACATTTGTTTTTTACTGTTTAAAACTGTTTTTTTGGTTTAAAACATGTTTTTAACTCTGCACAAAAAAAACATGTTTTAAACAACAAAAAATCTGACGTGGCCATCACACAACCTTCCGCCATATCTAGACTTTAAACAGAAATGTATACGTGCAATCCGGTGCCCATTTAAAATATACAAATAAAAATCTGAAATATTCAAACACAGAAATTTGCATCACCTGTATAAAAAGATTCATTCACAGGAAAACTCTGCTGTGTTGAAGCCATCCTCCGTTCAATTACTACATTTAATATCTTACTTAGGACTTATATAGCGCTAGTATATGTCAACTTGTCACCCGTCTCACCTGTCAATATTTTTTATGCAGAAACAAAAATCAACCGAACATGGATTACAAGATTTCAACGTTTTATTTGATAAATTTATTTTTTAAATTTTACTGCAGTTCTTTAATGCTACGAGATAAAGACAATTTTTTTATAACGTAAATTGCAAATAACTTTTCCTCTTATTCTTATTACAAATAAATACTATATTTATCCAAATTTATAGAAATTTTTGACACTTAATCTTTTCAATCTTCAAAAAATATCACTTCCGGTGAAGATATTTGTACCAAAATTTAATGAGCTCTTCCTATTCGTATACAATTGTAAAATACCAAATATCAAATTTTTTGGGTAATTCGTATTTGAGTTATGCGACAGACGGCATCGGCCCGGACCACACACATACACACACACGCACACACACACATACATACAGACATCATCGTGGAACTATCAAAAATGAGTTGTAAGGACCCTAATTCGTGCTCATCCACTAAAAACTCACTACCCGATTTTTTGCATGATTCCAATACCTTCCTTTACAGGTAAGCGGAAGGTAAAAAGCATGTTTAAAACATGTTTTAAACAGGATATCTGTTTTAAATAAATATTATTTCCATCGAAATATGTCGCCAATGCTACTTTTTGTGCGAGGACGGGGATTTACATCGCTCTAGCTGCGTAGCTAGAAGTCACCGATGGTCGGTAGTTGAATTTGTTTTGTTTGTGTTATGCGTCGTGAATGGATTTTGATATCATTTTTAAACATCTGATTTAAAACACAGTTTAAAACATGCATTAAAACATTAGGCCGTGTTTAAAACATGTTTAAAACAGTTTGTTTAAAACAAATTGTATTAAACATAACAACCCTGGTTTAAAGGACGATCGCGCGGCTCGAGTAATAAGATATCGTCCGAATCAATCGTAATTATTTTTTGTAATAATAATAATAATAAAAAAAAAAAAAAAATAAATAATAATACAATTTTAGGCTATAGTTTTCTATTATTTAATACTTCTACAGCCTTTGATGTTTGAATGGTCCGAATGATGTTCTTTTCAGTTTTTCTTTTCATGTTGTCGGCGGTTAATAAGGCCTACTAAATTCGATCGTAGGCCTTATTATCCTCCTTTTTTGGAATCAACATTTGCCTGTTTTACAGTTTTATTTGTATCTTTTTCAAAATGTTAGTCACCAAAGACCTTCTTGACAAAAACGAGGAAGAGAAAAAAATTAAAAAGACCTCAACCCCCAAAGGTAGAAGTGGTACTAAAGAAAACCAGCCGAGTTTTTTTATATCACGGTTGTAAAGGAACATAACTTTTCTTTTGGTATCGATGTATCGATAACTCGATATTGTTGATATATGTCGATAATTATCGGAAAATTTCGATAATATCGAGTTATCGATACATACAGATGATACAGATAATTTTGAGTGTACTGATGGCTTATTAAACAAAGAAATTTGTTGTTAATTTTAAGACTTTAGCTTGAATAATGCATAATTATTAATTATTGATCTCAATTACCAAATATAAAAAGCCTGTTTTGTTTATTTATGTATGTTAAAGTCTTTTGGCACGGGAGATCGCAACCAATAATATGGGGTGATCAACTAGATGCAACATGAGTCTCAAATACAACATTTCAACTTTCTATGACATACCGTTTTTGAATAATGCGAAAAAAAACAAATAGTGCCCCTTTGGCACGGCCGATCGCAACCAAAACAGTCCTAAATACAAAATTTTAAATTTCTACGTCTAACCGTATATGAGTTATGCGACATACATACGTCCGTCCGTCCGTCCGTACGTACAGACGTCATGACGAAACTAGTCATAATGAATTCAGAAGAGGTCAAAACGGATATTTCCGTCAAAATCTGAGAATCGAAATTTTTCGCAATTACAATACTACCTTTACTCCGTACAAGGAAGTAAAACATCAAGTCCACATGATTTTCTTATACGTTGAAACGTAGAAACTAATTGTTAGTAGCATAACAAAACTACGAAATCTACGAGTACTTTACTGATAATGAATAATAACCTTTCTTTTATTTTGACAGAAGTTTGGCATATCTGCGTACTTCGTACTTAAAGAATTCGTTTTAGTTAATTTGTTTTACTGGATGTAGTAAAATTGACCATTAATATTATGTAGGATGAGGAATGAATATTTTGTTTTGATGGTTATGGTTATGTTATTTGTGTGTATTCAGGTTCGTTATAAAATGAGATATTACCCCTGCTAATAATTATTGTTCATTATTATTTTTTTTTAGATACGAATCACTTTTTAAGTGGCAACTAGTTTATAGAAAATATAATGAACTTTAATTCAGTAGCTGTGAATATGCAACTAGATTATTAGGTACTCTTACAAAATATGTTGTATGAGTTTGACAGAACTGTACTTGTTACAGTTACAACAAACAACTAATTCGATTCAGTGAAATATGCTTCACATCCATATTCACTACAACAAAAGAGTATTTATTTAAACAGGAACTTTTGTTCGCATAAGCATTTGTCTTTTTGATATGTATACTTGTTCTATATGGATGTTGTTCCAGCCTAGAATAGTCAAAATTAAATTATTTATATTATTATTAAAATTAAAAGTATTAATTTTAAATTTGTAATTATTCAGAATTGTTTAAACTACTATACTGTACATTTTATATTGGTACCTATTTCATATAACCTATACGATATGTCAGATTAGCCGACCGGTTTACAGAGTTGGAACACCATCCCGAAAATCCATGGTTCAAATCCAGCACGATCCAGCTAATATCAAATTAACATTTTGTATCTCTCTCCGGTCCTATGAAATCTCGATGAATTTGACTTTTAGTAATAAAATGTTGCTTAAACATGTTTTTTTTTATATAAATAAAATAATTATTGCTACTTTTTATAAAGCATGTAACAGGTACGTAATACTGAAATGTATGTCATTTATATATGCCATATGTCGGTAACCTGCCGTGGTCGGCAGTTATACGTTGTCTTTCACAAGTAACTGCCATGTGGCATATATGGTGAGAAACGCTCACATAGTAAAGCGCATGCAAACTCCATGTATGTTGCATGTCATATGGCAGTTGACATAAATGGTGTACGTGTTTTATGTATACCACATCACATTTACCTAACTGTGTTTGCTGGGAATTCGATTCGGTACAAAACATATAAATCTTAATTTTAATATTTAGTAAATTAACATAACCCAATACCAATATGCTAAGCTGTCACACCAAAGTTGGGTAAAAAATGTGATAGACATAAATATATAGTTCGTTTTATTTCTGGTAGAATGCACGTCATAACTAAATTTTCGAATAAATGCATTTATTATACGAACGTGTGACGAACGTGTTGGTTTTTATAAGCGATGCAAATACAATGTAGGATACAGATAGGAGATATAGTACTTATCTTTTACTAGTTCGACATATGAAACAGCCGAAGCATGAAAACAGTCAATGAACGTCATAAATGACATAATTCATATTTATGATGTCATTTAGACAATATATTTGCATGTGTTATTAGAAGTGATTTTAATTTTCTATAAATATATATGCAATTAAACCGGAAGTAGGTAGTGCTTTGCTTAAATATTTCGATAAATAATTAATTTATCACAATAATTCTATTTCATCAAAATTACATTTTTACAGTAAACTAAAACATGACGGTTCAATGTGACATTTCAACTGTTTTGGATGTAAAACTGACGATGCTCCAGCTAACCGAAGCTCGTAGCTAGATCAAAAATTTAGAGTGGACAACTCAAATTTTGGAGTGTGCAACCCTTTTTCCCCGGATGAATATGCGTATTTATAGAAAAAGAAAACGCGATTTGTTGCATTCATTTAAATATTTCAAATTTTAATAATCATAATAAAAATAATGTAGCTATTAATATAACAAAGAATATTATGCGATTTAAATTACCCAGGATGTTGCTAAACGCAGAGTTGAAACCAAGTCTCTTTGAACATCCAAGGGGGCTTAATGCATATATTCGTGTTATATTCAAAACTTAATCGTATCATCAACGACAGCTATGTTAAAACAAATTAACAATTTTATCTGTTAATCAGTTGACAATTCGCATATTATGGAAGATTTTGATGTTATTATGATTGTATCTAACGTATTAAGTCCGTAACTAATGAATTATAAGTATCTAATGTATTATAAGTAACTAACGTATTATCTTGTTGATAATTATCAATAAATGTTGCATATTAAAAGGTAATAACAATTGATGATACGATTAAATAAATAAATATGTTCGAAATATGTTTTTATAGAGGTTGGCTGGTGGGTGTCTTTATTTTTGGAACTCTGTATCATTGGTACGGTGGATATAGCGATTCCTATGCAATTTTTGTATTTTTTCCTATGTAATTTTTATCTCGTGTTTCGTGTACTTTTCCTAAACAACGATACAGAATTTTCAGACCACGTTTTTAATAATACAATAAATCCTACTGGTAAAACACAATAATATTTGTTGTTGAGCTCATTGCTTACCACGCGCGGATACAAGGGCGGGGTAACGGAGTAATTACCCCCCCCACCCCCCTGAGAATCATAAAGTTAAATCTTAAAATCGAATACTATTCCAATTTCTTCTTAAGTTAATACTATTTTAACTTACGTGGAAGTAAAAATCAAGTTTTAATTTATTTTAACACAGAAAAGAGTGTTATTTAAATCCGAAATTTCATATAAAGGCATTTGACCTTGAACTAAAAAAAATTTACAACTTTATTTGGTTTATTTTTTTTTCTGCCTTTGACCAAAATTTTTTTAAATCCTAATTCAATTGCTGTTACAACAGACATAAATTACATAAAAAGTATTAAAAACACGATTTCTACTAATTAATTACATTTTCTGGTTCAATTGGCAAAAACAAATAAACATGAGATGAGGGTAGTCCTCCATTTTATTACAATATTCAATTTATATTTGGAATCGAAATCGATAGCACACTTACTGCACACTTTGTAGGGTCATTGAAAACCTGACACATTGTGTAAATAAATTGTAAAATTTTGTTGGAATCACTAACTCAATTCGTCAATTTTATATAATAGTCCGGGTTCTAAATGTCGATTTCTCACCTAACCTTATTTTGAGGTATGAATAATTTTTTTACTGATTTTTGTATTTGAAATTAATATTAATATGCGACACATACAAATCATTATCACTTAATTGTTTACTGCATCATATTGGAAAGCTGCCACTGTTTCTTCTTTTTTGCGTTTATGATTCTACCAATCCTGGAAAAGAAGAAGTTTGAAGATTCTGAATCTTTAAAAAAATCATGGTTCTGAAGCATTCAATAAAATTCTTCTTTTCCAAGACTCATCGAAGATTCAATATAGCGCCACCGCAATTTAACTGGTAATTCGCACTAGAAAGAAGAAAACTTCTTCTTTTCCAGGATTCAGAATCTTGGAAGAATCTTCAAAGAATCCTTGCGCGAACAGGGCTTAACTAAAGTCGAAATAAGACAAAATAGAAAAATGTTTCTATCGATTTTAGTTAGTTTTTTATCTACGACCAATGAACAAGAACGAGTGGTTGGATTCCACTATAAAACATCTACCATTATGTAATTGGGAGTTAGTCCTATAGAATGGTTACCAACAAAATAAAAAATAAATGTGTCATGTGTGCAGTTTGCTATATTATAATGCCATAAATTAATTCGGCAGGATTATGAAAAATCTCATGTTTCACGTTAAAATAACTCACTGTATAGGTTTTTCTCGTAATATGTTAACCATTTACGAGATAAATTAAAAAAAGGTGAAACAGTGGCAGTTTTTCCAATGTGGTGAAGTAAATAATTAAGTGATATTTTCTTTCTGATTGATTGAACTTGTAAAATAACAAAATTTTCTAACTCATTGACCAATAAAACATATAGATGTATGTAGATACCTACTTTGATGCATCGCACATTAATATTAGTTTCAAATACAAAAATGTGAATACGCTTAGCTATTCTTTGCTTAAGTGTAACTTGCGCAAACGAATAAAATTTTAAGTATAACTTAGATATAAGTGTTACCTAGTTAGGTACCACTTAAAAATATAGTTGGTGCAAACGGCCATAAGTCAATCAACTTATTTGAGATGATCTCGAGCTTAAAAAATCGGGATCCCGATATTAAAAAATCGGTATCCTGAGATTATAACGTCGGGATTCCTAGATTATAAAGTCGGGATCCCGAGTATAAAAGCCGGGATCCCGAGTATAAAAGCCGGGATCTCGAGTTGTAAAATTCGGGAATTTTATATAATAAAATATTTACCCTGACCTTTCCAAGCCGTCGTAGTCAACCAATTGAAATATACGTTTTCGTTTTTATTACTGATTCTAATTTTATTTACATTGTTTAATTTATTAAACAATAAATTTTATGATATACTCGTATAATGCCGCTCTATAATAATACACTCTTTTATAGGTTTATCATCCGTATTATTCATTTTATCGTTTAGAAGGAGATAATAATGTTTACACTTTCTTTATTTCCTAAAAATATTTACACACCGCTTACAATAACATCAATATTTATTCCTCCAATATTTGGAAAACTCCCTATTCATTATTTTGACCCAAATTTAAGGCTTATTCAGAATAATAAAATATGAAGTATATTATGTAGATACGTAATAAATAATTGAGGTTAGTTTTATGTATTTACTACAAATTAGGTCCTAAATTTATTAGTAGCACAAAATACAAATAACGTACATAGATATCTATTACATCTTTTACTATACTTGGGTGTGGCAACCTCACCATGTTGTTAGTCTTCGCTATATAGATATGTATTTTACTTACTGTGTTAAGTGTACGGCAACCAGTCGTCAACTCACAAGTACGTACTCATTATTGTTATAGTGCAGAATACACCACAGTAGGGTGTTAAACTGGAATTTGAATACCTGGACTGGATTCACACGCAAGTTTTCAGGTCATCTATAGTAAGTCAAGTAACGCATTCAACTGTCTGCCTTTGTCTCATTTTGAATTAGGTACTTTAAAAAATAATAAATAAAATCATAGTCATGATTACTAGTGTGCTATATTATTTGCAAGTGTATTATACTATACTATATATTATTAACGAGCACACAAAAATTTAAAGAATGAAAATTTATGCACGAGCTGAAGGCGAGTGTATAATCACCTGAGTATATTATAGCTATTTTTTATTCGTTAAAATATTAACCTAACATCACATTTTTGGTGTTATGACAGATGACTGTAGTGTTAAAAAATGGAGTAATATTATAATAGTGTTGAATTATAAATACTATAGTGTGTCTTATAGAGAGGTTTATCTTACTAAAGTTATAGTCTAGTCAAATTAGCATAAAGCGTAAAGCTTATTTTCACATAAGTAATTGTATATTTCGACTTGTATTTATAATAGTAATCGTCATAAAATGTCCCAAGTTTCCGTGCCTGGGAATACTCTCAAAATGGCGTCTGGAAATCGCCATTTCTGCATTGTGACATTTAATAAGAAAAAAGCATATATCTATTCAACTGATTGTCGGATTTTGTTGGATATGATATTGAAATACGTAATCAAATTAATGTTTTACTTTTATTTGAATACAATTATTTAACTTGAAAAGTCAAAAATTGTTTATCAATTAAGAAGAATAGTATATTGTGCAACTAGTGCAGAAAAGCACCTATTGCCCACGAGGTGTGAGAGTTCCAGCACGAGACAAAGTCGAGGTTGGAATCGCACAAGTGGGCAATTGGTGTTTCTGCACGAGTGGCACACTATACTTTTTCTACGACCACACTCTTTGGTAAGATAAATAATTCATTTTTTTTAGAGAACAAACTTGCCAACAGTTAAATTCTAAAATGTAAAAGCGAAAATTAGATTTCAATATTTTGAAATATAATTATAGTTTATTTATAATATTCGTATGAAATATTGAGATTATAATAATATATTATATAAACATTTAAGTAATTAGCAAATAATATTTTGTAATTTATAAACCTAAAAATACATATATAAAAATTAACATTATATTACAGTTGGCAACTTGTGTGAGAAATAATTTCTCACACTTTATCCCACGACTGTGAGAAATGAATAACTTTCGGGCTATGTAAAGCATGGGAAAAGTGCAATTTTCCGTAGTGATCGTAGAACATTTTTCAAATGATTATATCTTATACATTGTTTATTTTAGAGAAAAATGTTTCGATTTAATGTTGTGGAAATATAATAAACTTTTGATTGATATATAATTACACAAAATTTGATAAATAGATAGCTACTAAATCAGCGTTTCTCAACCTTTTTGTAATGGCGCCTACCTTTTACTTGTAAATTTGTATTGGGCTCCCTCTTCTCCCAATTTGATAAATATATAGCTTACTAAAGCTGTGTTTCTCTACCTTTTTGTATTGGCGTCACCCTTTTACTTGTAAATTTGTATTACTTTCAACTTAAGCAAAAATTACGAAAAATTACTAACAATTCTAGTTTGTTACACTTGCTTCCCCTTAAAAAAATTGCAACCTATTTGAAAAATGTATTAAAGTCAATACCTTTGAAGAATAGATTTTAATTTCAGATAAATCATTACGATCCTCTTAACCTACCACAATATAATGTTACCTAATGTGCTAACGTAAACATAATAATACCGAAAAATGGTCATCATAACAAACAAATATATCGATTTCCGATTTGCAGCATTCGATTTCTACGACAATTTTTTATGACGAACATTTATTTTTAAAAAATTTGAAGCTCCATTAATTAAATTATATAAAAATACACGGATAAACAGGGGGAGCACAACTCCCCTTACCCTTCAACGAAATAAATCTGAATGATTATTATTTCTATTTGACTCAGTACAAACCAAGCATAATCTTAACGTAATATTCTAAATTTAAGCTTTAAAATCATAAAAAAGTAGGTACAACAAAAATAATTTTCTATTATTCTGTATACTAAAGTGAGTAATTCACGCACGTATATGAAGGGGTGAAGAAGGGCACTTTCAATTACAGGGCATTTAAACCTTGGGTGAAAAAAAATTCGCCTGCGGAGTTTTTTTACCAACACCAGCACAATTTGAATTTTTTAAATCTTTGAGCCCCTTTCGTCAAAAAATCCTAGATCCGCCACTGCGGGTAAAGACAAAGTTATGATTTAAACATTCGAGAATTGAGATTCATGGTAAACGTTATGAAATATGATCTAAATTACTATGGAAACTTTCTGGTTTTTAATATACACGGCGGTTTTTTCCTTCTTTGATGTTTTTATTAAAAGTCAGAACTGCAAACATAATTTATATTTCATTAAATTACAAGAAAACATATTTTGTGTGGTTTCGTGTATAAAAAATGTTTTCATTTAATTATTACGAATCGAGATTCTTGTTGAATTCACACAATAAAATAAATGTTTAACTGAAAAGGTTAGGAATTATTAATTGTAATTACCTACTTTAATTTATTTTTCACACCACACAAAATCGCTCGCATTCATTCACTGATTGCAAATTACCAATTCGCACATATCGCTGATGTAATTCTACGATTTGATAGTGAAAATAAACCGAAGGTCTCTGCGCGTGATTTTAACAATTTAATTGTTTTAATATCGTCGTTCTTCATCACGAAGTGCTAATAAAACGAAATCCCGGGGGCACTGGTGTATATAAAATATATCCAAAATGCTGAACGCCGCAGGAAATTATAGCAGCAGGGATTATTCCTGCCGAACTGTACGGACAGGAATAAAATGTTTTATGGTAGAAACACTCGATTTCCAAATTTGAACACTTTCTCTGAATGAATTCAACGCTGCGTTTACGAATTGAGAAAATATTGATAAGGGTTTCTTCCGTTTCTTTCACAAAGTTAAGAAAAATATCCAACATAAAAATAAAAATATCGTTGCAATATTTACCTTTGTATCACTACAAATATGACAATATTTAATATGAACGATAAGCGTAGGTACACCAATTTATATAACAATATTTTCATTTCAATCATTTTAATTATTTATCCGTTTAGATTTTTTTCAGTCACAACATCAATTAGTACTTTGTTTGCACAATTTTAATATAAACTGTACCGTATGAATATAACAGGTATATATGCACTGAACTATTGATTAATTAATAATTTAGAACTGTACTAATTCATAAGTATTCTTCATTCCCGAATTTTTAAGTAAACAATTCTTGTGTAAAACTATAAAATAACGCGAATTTAGTAGAAATAAATATAGGACACAAACAATAATAAAGTATTATGGGAGGTATTCATGTTAATTTCAAAGTAAATATTGTAGGTAACTGGTGGGAGTAACTTTTCAAAGAAAACTCTAGCTTAAAAATACGTTTGTCGGACTTAGTTCAGCAGTTTGAGTTTGTTGAACACAAGCACAAGGCTTAGGAATTCGATTATCTAAAGAGATAGCTAAGCACACTTCTAAGAATGCGAATTATCTACCCAAAATATAACGCTAAATTGGCAGAATTTTATAAAATAGGTAGGTAGAAGCGAACAGTAATAGTATTTAAAGTTGTCAGCAAAAATTGAAAGCTCTATTGAAGTAAGTGACAATAATTAGTACAATAATTCAGTGTAACCGTGATAATAATTAGCATATTATTATGTTAATATTGTGCGGAAGGAGTTAATTTAATGGAGCGAATTCAGCACGTTCATGAATGAATTGAATGCCGCGAACGCGGAGCCTCGGGTTCTGAAGGTTGAGGTATAGTTCCTGTTTGGAGAATGGGTCGCGAGAATTGAATTACTGTGTAATGTATTAGCGGCGGCAAACCAGTGTGCCCAGATTGTCAGAACCTTACATCGAGGGTGGCAACGGCTACGCACAACGAGGCTTGTTTATGAGAAGCGGTAGCGTCTTAGTAGATTAGTCTACAACAGCAGCAACGGCGCCGACGTTAACGTGTTCCGTGTTTCGTCGAGCAAATCGGGTGCTTTTAATTTTAGCAACAGAACAGCAAATGTCGTGCACGATATCGGAAAAATCAAGTGAAACAAAGCAGGCGATGCTGGACGGGAACGCAGGACTGAACTCACAAGACCTAATCTAATGTTAGAGTAATAAATTGTTAATGTCATAATGTCATTGATAACGCGCCTTGTATATTTCCCACGTGGCAGAGAAGGGAAGCACAGCGACACCGACGAGCAGATCAGCCACAGCCAGAGACACGATGAAGAGGTTGGTGACTGAGCGTAACTTGGAACTGCAGAAGACGGCGGCAATGACGAGGCAGTTACCGACGATCACCATGACGTTGATGGCAGCGAGCACGGACAGCGAGGCGAGCAGGCTCGGGTCGCTCCACGTCACGTCCTCCACCAGAGCCTCGCACGCGCTCGCATTCAGTGTCTCTCGCATCCCCGCCGCCGAGGCCGCTCAACAGCCTCCGCGCCGGCGGCGGGGCCGGCGACCCATGCACCTTCACCACAAACACCTGCAACACACAACGTCAACACCACAAGACACAGCTCCGTCAGTTGCACTGCACTCACATGGCACTAGTACGTAATGTTCTCGCACGGCGCACTGCTGGCTACGGTAAGCGATCGGCGTCGGCGTCGCGGACACACTGACAGAACGCGTAGCGCGCCTCGGCGCCCGGCGCCCGACGCCTGTCCCCACCCCCGCGTGCGCTGCTATCGCTTTCGTTTCAGTGCGACACTGGCCGACTTGCATGCTCGCTGCTCACCTACGTTGGGTGCCAGAGAATTGGTCCCCTGCTATTCGCCACTGTCCCTGAGCATTTCATACCTCATAGCTCATCTCAGACAATGAACCGCCGCACAGCTCCTCACCTCAAGCACAAATACAACTAATTAAGACTTTAGTTCTTGACACTGCAATTAGTGCTATGCACGGCTCGCGTTTTATCGCTGCCAAAATTAACTGAGTTTAATTGTTCGTAATAACCTTACTTTAATGTGTTACATCCCATAACTCAATTTTAAATTTAGACAGCTTGACAAAAAGTCAGCATCATTGAAATTTTTCATATAATCCTTAACCTTAACCGTATGGTTGAAATGTTCATAGTTCACGTACTTCTGAGTACTTAGAGTCCCGTATAATCCGCAAAAGGGTTACAAACTCACACACGTGTGATTACTCGGAGGCACCTCAACATGGCACATATTCTGCGACAAACACAAACACTTTATTGTGATATTAACATTCGTCAAGTTTTGGTTTCTCATCGCCTCGACGGTTGTTAACTAAATTACTGCTGAGAAAACTGTCACAGCTGACAATCCATTCTGAAATTTACATTCACGTGTCGAGGGAATATAATATAAAACGTCAAGTATTCTTAGCATAGGAATCATTTTATATGAGAGATCAATATTGTACATCACTTCATTAGCAAAACATGAACAGATGCATTTACTAATCATTTAAACTGAACTATCATTAATCAGTGAGATATTCGTAAGTAATAGTATAAGTAAACCAGATTAATGAAGCATCTTTCCTACACGGAACTTCATTGAATAAGAAAATGTTTTTGAGAATGTAATAAATGAAATTCTAGAAAAATAAATAGGTAGGTATAAGAATTAATTGATTATTTTTTATATAGTAGTATCGCTTCTACTGCTAATAAATTGTCGGCATGATACTTAGGGAACAAAAGCAGACAAATTTCAAAGAATCATTAAAACGTCAATAATAAGTTTCTCTATGCATGGCCTCATTTCAGAACTTCCTGCTTCAAACAGAAATTTATTATAATTGATTGCACTTCGGACATTGAAATTATGATTGGTAAAACAGACATATCCAGTGGCCAGCAATAGTTATTTCAAAATTTGAAAATCGTATTAAATTATAGATATCTAGTTTCAGTACTACTAATGTAGTGTGACCATTTATTATCTTAATGATATATCAGCACAAAGTTTATGTTTTATTGAAATATAATGTGAAGTAAAATAATGAAAAAATAGAAATTGGTAACCCAATACCTTATATTTTTTGAGTAGGTTAGGTATCTAATATTATTGAAAAGAGAAAATAAAAACTAAAATAATTATTTTGAAGAAAATTGCATGACATAAATATCAGCCAATGGATGAATTGATTACAATAATAGTAACCATGGTTATATAAAAATTTTCTCGGAAATTTTTTACTAGTAGCTTGAGTAACTTAACTGAAATTAATAACCGGAATTTTGTCCGGCATCTGTCACTTTGATATTAAATTAAAAATTGGTGAAATTGTTATTTTGAGTATAAATAAGCAATTAAAGGTAAATAATTCATATTTATTAATGTTAAATACATTTAGTAAATATTTCAAGTTTCTATTGTAAAAATAATTCAAAAATAGAGCGGTGGTGTCATTGCAATTTTCTTACCGAATATGCACTCGTGTATTAATTAATGTCCAAGAAATTTTTTATCGTGCATGCCAACAACGTAATTAGTTCTCGTGTACCACTCGAGCTAATTAAGACAATGTTGGACAGCACTCAAAAAAATTTCCGGAAAGAATTAATGCACATGTGATATTATAAGTGAAAATGCATCGTAGACAAAAAAAAATTTAGAAACCTTTCTTATAATTGTGCATGTACATGAATTTAAATAATACTAATTGAAAAACAAGAATTTCTTAAAACTATAGGAAATCCATAAAATGAAATCAGTACAGTATGCAAGAAATCAGTACAAAATATTTTCATATTGTTTATCAGTACAAAGGTCTGAAAATCAATACTGTATTGATAAAATCAGTACAAATGGACACAAATTTTATTAGTGTCCAAAGTGGGAAGTACCGACCTGGAAAAATATAAGTTCCACACTATGTACTTCATTTCTGATAGTACAAAATTTTTATGTGACTATTAGAAGCAAAAGATACTTGACAATAACAAATTTAAAAGAATTCGCCTACAACATACATCCGTAGAAGCTTTAAAGAGACACGATCCTTTAAAGGATAAACATTTCACGGACATGATATTCATATTTTTACAATTTCGAATGAATTCCGTGGGAAGATAGTAACATACACACGTGCTAGTAGCTGACAGCAAATTGCCAACTTTTGACACTTAAAGATACGTGTTTTTATAAGCAAATCGACCAGTAGACCTACATTCGGTAACCGGAAATGCGAGAACTTGTCATATCAACATATTTGTATACATACATGCAATATGCATAGATACATTTGTACAATATATCGGTATTGGCTCATGCTTCCTCGCAAATATCTAATCTAATTTATAAGCACGAAACATAAAACAGGACTTTTGTATAATTAAATAAAAATATGAGAGTAATTCGGTTTTATGTTCTTACTAAACGTAATTCCCAATTTAATGCGGTACATTATAGTGGTGTGTTTTGCCGGAAATTTTATTGAGTCGAGGAAATATTTGATTTACATATTATAGTGCAGTAATTTAATTAAAAGTATATTGTATCTTTCTTTTTCATTATTTTTTTTATTTCAAAATTAAATACTAAATACTACACTCAACCACCTCAACCAAACTAGCTTCGTTCAACTGTGGTTGAATTCTTGTAAGTAAGTTTTATAATTATTTTTAAATGTTGTACAAAAAATCATAGGACAAGAATTTAAAAAAATAAACAGTACATTATAAACCGAATTAAAATTACAAAAACAAATAATAGAGGTAGTAATAAATAAACTCTGTGTACTGTGTGTAATTAAATAAAACGTTGAACAGTTAGATATTGACTTTATCACCAGCCAATCAAAAGAAAGACCACTATTGTTATTGTCATCACTCTGTCTCATAGGCAGTCTAAAACATTGTAAAAATTAGCGCCATCTACAACAACGTTTTAAAATTCAAATGAAAAAATAATTGTTTATTGTTTAGTTTTTCAATACTTCCCTTTGTGTTGATTATTAGTTTCTGTTTTTATCTTTTTTTATTTATAAAGATTTTAATTATTTATTTGCATAATTTATTGATATTTATTAATTTATTATTATTTTGATTTATTCTGCTTAGTTACTGACTGAGTTCTTCTTTTTATAAAAGAGCAAATAGTGTCTAAATAAAATAATTGGGAGTTTATTTATTTTTAGATTTTCGTTACGCTAGTTCTTATCAAAAGTGCAATTTATTTAATATTTGTCTTTTTATATGATTTTATATAATGTTTTTATATTATCTACCTTGTTATATTCTAAAAATTTATTGAAAAATTTGTGACTAATATCACGTACTTAAGTTGTTTTATTGTTTCGGGTTGTTTTATTAATAATTAAAAATAAAATACAGCTCCTGAATACGATCCAAGTGGGGTTGAAACTGGTAGAGACCGTTAATCATCCAATATCCAATCCAGATAGTTTTCCATATTTGTTTTAACAAATAGTGTTCCCATTGAATGTTTTTCATAATTGTGACAAAGTAAATTGTGTAATTCAAATTTCAAACTAAATCTAGTTATTATTAAAATTACCAGTGAACTTTTGAACAATAAATTAACCATTTCAGGCTAGTTTCAATTGTCATACGGAAATTAATTGTTGATGCTTTCCATAGACGGGTAGGAAAAGAGTGATTGCGAAACATTGTATCTCTCGTCGAGGGCATTACAGGTTAAAATTAAAGCACTTATTTCTATTACACCATGTATAGGATGTTTCTACGAGTAAACCTCTGCACGAAACTTTAATAGATTGTATAATTTGATAATATTGATTATATTTTTTCAAAATTCTAAAAATAAGGGTGGTGAAAATTTTAGTGTCACTGGTTAGAAAGGCCATTTAACTATTTATATTATTATAATATTAGATAAGGAACTATTTTGTAGATAGTAGGTACCTATATTTAAAATTTATTTTATTAATAATGTTATAAATTAAAAGTTAAATTTAAACCAGTGGCACTTAAATTTTCCTTTTTGCGCATTTTGAAAAAAATCTGTTTTTTCTATCAGTATATCAAATTATATGATTAATTAAAATTTCGTGTAGATGCTGCACAGGTATAGAAAGTAGAAACACCATGTATGTGTTATTGTTAAAAATAAATAAATAAAATATAACTTAGGTAGGTATTCCTTATGTTTGCTAAGATAATAAGATAATAATTAGTATTGTACTTGTACACTAAATTGACCTCTTACGATGTAATAATTATTATTATTACAGCAGAACTAAATTACCTACTTAATTATTGTCGTGTAAATTTTATCAGAGCTCCTTGAGAACACACATAGTTTTAATTTTAAGTAAAAATTCTTATACACGAGGAAAGTTTTTACTAAAAAATTTCTTGAAAGCAAAACTAGTTCAAGAAACTGTCATACAAAAATCTATCAATACCGGTCATACGGAGAAATCGTGGGAGAAACTATACTTATTTCATTAAAATATATTAAAGCTATGATCTTAAATATATTTAATAAAAATAATTACATTTCCCGTACGAATGGTATTGACAGTTTTTATTTATGACAGCTCCTAGCACTTGTTTTACTTTCAAGAAACTTTTTAGTAAAAACTTTTATCGTGTGAAAAGGGCATTACCTACATTTTGTTTTCAAAAAGTACGTTTTTACATATACATTTTCTCACATTAAAGAAAAAAGCACATAATCTGTCGTATAAATTAATACAATTATTATAAATTTGTAATTTTTTGTTTCAAACTATGAGAAATAAAAAATAATTCCGATACTTTCTCTCCATTCTCTAAAATCCTAGCGAGTAGGAAATCAGATTAAACAAAAATATATTTGCAGAATCTGATCGAGATATAAACACAAAGAGAGATTGAATTTTAAATAAGCGAATTTAAACGCTTTGCTTCAAGATTGAATTAATTAAATGGATTTTTAAAAATGGTGTACAAACTTGAGTTCCAAAAACATTGTATCGCTGTTACGCGGGCATCGTTGCCAATAATCGAACATTCGTAAATTTAAAAATAGGATAATCCAATGCAGAAAGAAATCGTTTCAAAATTACAATACAAACACAATGAAATTACATTATGGTTTAAAATCGATATGGTATACAATGAACCTAGAGAGAGGGTAATAAAAAAAGAAGCGCAAAACGCAATTGGTGATGTGACATACAAAGAGGTATATTCGATTAAATATTCATACAAAGTATTTAATTAGTCATAAATTTGTTTCATATTTCACATTTCTAATGTTTCTGTCTGCTGCTCTGCTGTAATTAATTTTTTAATAATTAAATATTTTATACAAGCTGTAAGTAACGTAACAACATACCCTAACAATTTTTATAAAATTTCAAATATTAATTTTGAACATTGCACCTACCTACTTTTTTAGATGTTATAATTACTTATATAATTTAAATGCAAAAATAATTTTAGAGCTTTATATAATTTTTTGGTAAATAATCCTACAAGTAGTTTTTTCCTGTTATTTGATCTTACCTACATACGTATACATGAAAAATTATTTGTTTTTCTGAAACAATTAATGGTAGGTTCATGCATCCACTAAATTATAAAATTAAGAAATTAAACTAAGAAATTAAATAGCCAACTATTTACAATAGTTTAATATTAGTTGCATAAACGATTATAGGAATTAATTATGTCTACTGTTTTAATTTAATTTCATAATGTAATTAAATATCGAATGCTTCACAACTGTTCATTCATAAACTTTGTAGAGCTATAAATACAAAATCCATAAACTGTTTATTGAACTGAATGTGATGAACACAGGTGAAAGTACATTTTCATCTGTTTCTAAACATATTTGTGTAGAGATTGTAAAAACAAATGTTATTACCGTAAATTCACAAATATTAATCGATCGAACAAACAGTAATTTAATCTAATGATGAGTTACTGGTTTTTATTTACTGGGTTATATTTACCCGATGTTTGAAAAAACACAAATACAAAATTTGAAAATAAACGTTTTTACTTCCTCGACCTATTAGCCTGGAGGTTGAAGGATAAATTTCATATCAACTATGCATTTTCTGATTAAAGTATGAAAAAAAGGTTGGCATTTTTAGTTTTTTTTTAATTTATAAAAAAAACTGATAAGAAATAGGAAAATAGAGCACAAAATTCTACATAAAATGGTATATTCATATTTGTATGTAGGTGCCACAGTTTCTGAGAAAATCGCGAGAAATGAGCATTTCAGGTTAGACCGTAATTTTAACTTTTCAAACAATAAAGCTGTTATTTTTGAATGAATCAAGATTTCAACTTTCGGTTTTCAACATTCGATTATGCATAAATAATTTTTTGTTATACACATAATTTCTAACATTGCCAGATCACTACTTTAGTCATAGTTCAAAAATATTCTCTTAGAAAAAATAATTAAATTTTAGTATTTTTTGTGTTTATTTAACTGTCATTTTCTGAATTGGATTTTTCAAATCATTCTCTATAAGATAAGCGGTATAATTTTTTCAGGCCTAAGTTAAATTGATATTTAAAGGTTTTTTTCTTCGGGAAAATAGAACATTTTAAGTGTTATTATATTATTTATTTACTTTTACTATTACTCGAAACTTTTTCTATTAGAAACATGCTTATAACATTTTGTATAATTTTTTTGGCTAGCTCGAAATTAATACAAAAATTTTGTACGAAATCGAAGTAATTTCAGTGTTATTTTGTTTATTAAATTTATTTAATCAATTTTTTGCCAAGGTATAAAAGAATTTATCATATATTATACAGGGTTTTTCTATACCTCTGCACGTAACTTTAATAGGTTTAATTTGATACACTGATAACTGAATTTTTTTCTTCAAAATTCGCAAAAATAAGGGTAGTAGTGAAAATTATAGTTCCATTGGTTTGAACGTCCATTTAACTGTTTATTTATTATGTTATTTATAAAATAACATTATAAAAAATACTATCAGACTATTTGCAAAAAGTCATTTCTTTGTAATAATTAATAAATAAACAGTTAAATGGACGTGCAAACCCATGGTACTATAATTTTCACTACCCTAATTTTTGCGAATTTTTAAAAAAAATTGTTATTAGTGTATCAAATTATATAACCTATAAAGTTACGTGCAAAGGTATAGAAACATCCTGTATATAAATACAATCTCTTCGACATTTAGTGCCGTTCCAAAGCTGTTTTCTGTACATATCTGCAGATTTTTTATTTTTGAAAGAACAATTTCAGAAAAAAAGGTCGAAAAAATTAAACTCTCGCTTCCCGGACTTGTATTTGTCCTTCAAGATTACAATGTACAATATTTACATGGGCAAAGCAATGGTCCTGCAATATGACCTCTTGGTTCCTGTATTGGTCCTTTTATCAACAAAGGAACAATGAAAACGAAAGCCTAGCCAGCAACAAGAAAAACAATAACAATAATCGTAATCAAATCTTGTTAGATAAATTTGTTTGTGACAGGACATTTGTTTGTGACAGGACAAATGTAAGTATTTTTCATATCAATATACAATACCTAAACAACACTGAACAATGGCTTGATGCACAATCTTTAAAATTAGTAAATGGTTAGGTTAGGTTAAATGGTTAGTTACTTCATAAACTAAGATGTCTCTACATAGAAGTAATATTCATATGTGATTTTAATTTAGATTTTTTCAATAAATCTTATAATACATCTCTTTCAAATTCACTTGATTTATCAATAATTTTAATTCGTTATTATGGTCTCAAAGCTACTATCACGGAGCCCACTAGAGTAACGGAACACTCGAGCAGTTGCATTGACAACATAGTCACAAATATTTAAACGACAGTTATTTTCAGGCTGGTACGGTAAATCCTCTTGTCTTTCCGACCACTTTGGACAATATTGATTTTCATAATGTCTTTAATGATAGTGAATTACCTATCGAAGAGCATGTTAGTTGTCTAATAAATTGTCTATCATACTTAATAGATTTATTTCCCATCAAAATCACGACCAGTCAAACAGAACAAATAATGTCCTGTCAACTGGTTTAACCCCACTCTCAAAAATATGAGAGAAGAATTAAACATTATAAATATTTGTTTTAATAGTACAAAAAGCTTACCTATAGTTTCAAAAACAAAAAAATGTATAAAGCAAAATCTCGGCCAAATCTACATTACAGTAATTTCATACAAGGATTGTAAAATAGATCTACGGATACGTGGACATTAATAAATCGTACGTAATAAAGAAAATAATACAAATAAACACCCGGTTGAATTTAATGACTATTTTACCACGGTACCTGTCAATATCATTAAAGATATTCCTAATTTGCATATGGATGTCGAAGATTTTCTAAATGTAAATAATTCTCACACTTGTAACTTTTTTCTTGAACAAACATAGTAGAAGTATACAATTCTATAAAATCTCTGAATAAGTACAGTGGTTTGGACTTATAATATAAGCATTATGCACTTTTCTTCTTAAACACATAATTGATCATATATATTATACTGGCATCATTTTCAATAAATGCCTAGAGCAAGGTTTCTTTCCAAATGCTATTAAAATTGCGGAAGTTCTTTCTCTTTTTAAAAAAGGTGGTACCTCAAAAGTAGACAATTATAGACCTTTATCCATTATCCCAAATCTGTCAAAAGTGTTTGATTATTTTAAAGGATAGGCTAACAAATTACTTTGCTAAACACAAACTTTTCAATAAATAGCAATTTGGTTTTCGAGCTAGACGCTCAACCTCAAAAGCAGTATTAAATGTTATTTAGAAAATAATTGAAGGTCTTGAGAGAGGTTATCATGTGGCTGTTACTTTCTGTGATCTCTCCAAGGCGTTTGATAGTGTTTCACATAAAATTTAGCTTGCTAAATTAAAGCTCTATGGTGTAAACAACGTACCTAGCTCTCAATATTTTCGAATCAAACTTAGAAAATCGAACACAGTATATAGAGATTGATGGAATACTATCAAGTTTCAACGTATTGGAATACAGGGTACAGCAAGGTTCGAACCTGGCGTCCATTTTCTTTCTAATTTACGTAAATGGTTTCAGTCGCTTTATGGGTCCCTTTGATAGTATTATCTTCACTGAAGACATAACCCTTATCGATGGAGCCGGTAATGTTGATAATCTTTTGAATACGCGTACCGAGAGTATTAAAAAAGCGGAAAGTTGGTTGGTATCTAACAACTAATTACTAAACAAAGAGAAAACCCAAGACAAATCGACAAATCACAATGTTAGAAAGGGAGACGTAGTTACAATTCTTGGCATTAGCATCGATCCAACTCTAATTTGTATTTCGCACATTTTTTATATTAGTAATAAACTGTCAGGTGTTCTGTTTTTAATCAGGAGACTAAAGAACTGTTTATTTCTCTCTGTGTCACTATCTTATGGCGTACGAATCATGTTTTGGGGTAACTCTTCGACCATATATAGGAATAGACAAAACGCAAGCTTTTGTTGTGAAGCAAAGAACTAGCGTAGCGGTGTAAAGAGGATTATGACCTGTAGACACCTTGAATTGTTGCATTTTGCCTATTTTCATTCTCTGTTCCTAGTCTGTTCCATGCCAACAAAACAGAATTCAGCAATGTGCAACACTCTATCGTGTCCTCACCTCCTTTCCCCGCCTATAGCTGCTGCTTCCCGCTACCGTACTTCTTGCTTTCACAACATTGTATACTACAGCATTGAGTGTTATCTGTCTATACCTATATATGGTCGAAGGGGTAACTCCTCAAATTCTGTCAAAATTTTCAGTTTCCAGAAGAAATCAATCAGAACAATATCCAAGCATTTACGAGGGATATCCAGAAAGTAAGGTGACAAGTGCTCTGAAGGGTGCAGGGAATATTTTTTTTCAAAGATTGGCATACCTGCGTGGAGGGGGCTTCGTAACAGTCAAACCGAGCCCTGGCCCAATTCAATCTGTTGGGACATGTCGTCACAGGAGAAGCTTTCGTCAACCTCCGCAGGGGCCGTTCGCTCCACCTCCTCGGTCATTAATTTCCTAACTTTGCGTCAAGAATCCGCGGCCGAAATCCATCGTCAACTTGTAGAAACCTATGAGCCTGAGGTAACATCATGTCAGTACGTTTACAAGTAGGTTAGGTTGTTTAAAGGAGATCCCACTAACACTCATGGCGAAGAAACGAGTGAGGCCGTCGGCCGCGGTTCTTCACTTTGCGTCAAGAGTCCGCGACCGACGACCTCACTCCTTTCTGCGTCATAAGTGTTAGTGGGATCTTCTTTAAACAACCTAACCCACTTGTAAACGTGCTGACATGACATTACCTCAGGCTCATAGGTTTCCACAAGTTGACGATGGATTTCGGCCGCGGATTCTTGACGCAAAGTGAGGAAATTGATGACCGATGAGGCGGAGCGAACGGCCCCTGCGGAGGTTGACGAAAGCTCCTCCTGTGACGACATGTCTCAACGGATTGAATTGGGCCAAGGCTCGGTTTGACCGTAACAAAGCCCTCTCCACGCAGGTGTGCCAACCATTGAAAAAAATTCCCTGCGCCCTTCAGAGCACTTGTCACCTTACTTTCTGGATATGCCTCGTATAATTGCCACACCAAACAAGATAAAGGATCTAGATACTAAATAATTTTAAAATTGCATTTAAAAATATTGATACAGAATGCTTTTTATACCACTCAAGAGTTCCTATCTTGTGAGTTTGGCACTGTTTGTGTTTACTGACATGTGAATCTGCTTTGTTTCAGATTTGTTTTTATACAACTTCATACGTATTATATTTAGTATCTCCAATATTAATAATTGTTATTGTTACTTTGACTAAGAACCAATTATGATTATTGTTTTGTACCTACTTTTCGATGTAGTTTACTATAAATTTTTATTACCTTTGTTGACTTGCTAAAAACATTATTTAATGTAATTTAGTCAAATAAATAATTATAAAATATAAATACTCTTTATTTGGGAATTTATTTCGAATGTGTGACCACATTAATGGTCTTAACAATTTTGAAACATAGACAGTTTGATAAAAAGTAACGATCTGACACAAGCTTAAAAATAAACCGATAAGGTTTTAATTCCAATAATACAGGCTGGGGAAAAACAACCTCCCTACTTTCAATAGAGAATTGTGAAGCGAGCAGAGGTCGTAAAAGGATGGAAATGGCGTGTATAGCTGCCGGTAGATATGCCGTTTGCGTTATAAAAGGTTTCAGTCGTAAACATAATGTGGACGAACGAGCAACGCGCTTTCGCCGTGCAAGCATACATACGCGAAAACGAGTCTGTAATCGCCGCCCAGCGCGCTTTCCGTATTCGATTCCAAATTCGAGCAGTTCGATGTCGTCCACCTCTCTTCCTGACAACAGATCCTGTTTCCCGAAAGTTTTTTGTCCACAACTTAATCGATTTTCGATCCGGAACTGCTTGACGACGGAGAATTTGGACAGAAAATCGATTACGTTGTGGGTAAAAAACTTTCAGGAAACGGGATCTGTTGTCTGGAAGAGAGGTGGACGACCTCGAACCTCGAAACGCGATAACTCACTCAATTCTTCACCAATAAGGACGAAATTTTTAGCTCTGAAAAGGAAATTGACAGGGCTTTGTGACAATCGAGTCGAACAACCTCCTTAAGATAGGATTTTTTGTAGCTACAAGCCTTCAAACTTTGAGATTTTTCATTGCTCAAACATGACATCACATAAAGCGATTTTTCAGGGGGTCGGGAGGGGGACGAATCTCTTCGGGATTTTTGGAGAACGTAGAGGAGGAATGTATCTCCAGAGGAAATTTCCAGATTTTGGTTAACACGTCCCTGAACGAAATGCCCCACATTTTAAAAACAGGCATTTTCTTGGTTCGGCCAAGTGGCTCGAATTTTTTTTTGTGTGTACGGTAGTTCCCAAAATGTTATCTCAAATGTTAGTTTTATATTTTATAATAATACTAATTCTATAATAACATTAAATTTTTAAAAACTACTGCGTTAACTCGACATTAATATCCTCCAACAGCAATTACACTGAAATCTAATTATAAAGAAATATTTACTCATGAAATCAGATTTACTTCACTTACTGACCGTACACAGCATGTCTGTTTACAGACTTCAGTAAATAATAACTTAAGTAATTTTAATGCTACAGTAAACAAACCAATCACATTAAGGCAGGGCGGCCAGCGTAAGAGACACAGGGGGTAAAGAGATGAACTGAAATGCGGGAAGTGCTGCTGACAACGTGTTCAGACACCCTTGTCAAGCGATCGTGATGACACAGCCATTAACAAGGCATTTGTTAAATCGAGGGATTCTGAAGTTTCACCGATCGCGTTTGCGATGCCATCTATAATTACATATATTAATAACACAAAGCTTTACCTTTAACTCTTCGAATTGTCTCAACATAAAACGATAATTTCAATTTTAGAGTTTAGAACTTTATGAGTGGGATGATTCAAATATCAAATTCAATTCTATGTAGTGTTAATAATGGTATTACCTACATTTTGATCAACTTTGTGACTGGCAGCTTTAGAAGATATACATACACTAGTAGTCCAGTCAGGAGAGGTTTTGACTGAAGACTAATACATAACCAAATGAAATTTGGCATGTGAGTAGTTAAGAATATACAGAAACAAAAAAAAAATTCCCTCCACCTCGGTATGCTCCGCTTCCCCCAAAAATTTTCAGTTGAAACTCAAAATTTTCTTGTAACGCATTTTCCTCGAAAACTATCAAAGATTTTGGAAAACTGTTTAGACAGGATGAAAGCTGAGAAAATTTGCTATCAAAATGGTCTTTGAAAATTTTTCATAAGTAGCACCGTGTAAACACCAGCCGTTTAATATTCGAATGACTTGAGAATTTTCTGTATAGTAGGCGCTACATTGCGAATGACGTAATAAATTCGCCGCTACAGAATGAATGTGGTATAATTTCGTTAAAGAACATCATTTTGTAAAGATAAAAATTGCATTTTATTCGTCGAGGCTTCCACTTTCAATTGCACTAATAACATTTGAATTTCCAACCCCGTTTATACCGAGAAAATTGCTTTTTAAAGAATCATAACTCAGTATTAGAAGACGTTCAAAGAATTCTCAATATTTTCAATATCTATGAATGAAATTGTAAACTCGTAGAGGATTATCTTCACCAAATCATCCCCAATCACATGCAACTATTTGGAGGGTTGTGTGTTGTACGTCCGAAAAGAAAACTGGTTTTCGCTACCGTCTTTATTGCCAAATTTCATTTGGTTATGTATTAGTCTTGGGTTTCAATCAATTTTTGACTGTCCTGACTGGACTATAGATAGTTGTGTGTGAGGCGTCGTTTGTATTTGTGTCAAAACTAAAACATGTCAGCTCTACACATTAGATTAAAATGAAATTTTTGCCGGTGGCCGTCAAAAAGTTTCAACCGAATATTAAATCTCCATACTACATAGAGTAGGTAATATCTAACAGTTGATAAAAAAATAGCGATTACAATACTTCCCTTTTACTCCGTACAAGGAAGTAAAAACTATAACCAAATTTTGTCATTTACATACAACTTTTCTATAAAAAATTGTCTTATATGTATTACTGTGGCAATGTGAACCGTTTATTATGAAAATGACTAGATAGTAGCTACTAATAGCTGTCAATTTTACAAGTTAGTAACTTGTAAAGATTCATTTTCAAAGGTAGGTATTGTATAGGGATTGATTATATGACGTTTACAAGTGAGGAACAAGTAAAAGTCTTTTACGTTCTGTAAAAAAATCTGATGTGGCCAGCACAAGACCTCTTGCCATACTCTATCTACTCGTATTACTATATTATAGGTACTCATTACTATATTTTAGTCATTTTATGTAAACTGCAGAAGAAGATAGAAACGATGTGTCACTATTGTCACTGTCATATTCAATTAAATTGTATGTAGTAACAAATGTTAAACGACATGGACTACAAAGATACCGAATACTGAAGTTTCATTCTCTAAATTATAAACAATAATTTTAATTCCTGAATAGTACCACAGAGGTACAGAAAAATTTATCAAATGCCAATTGTAGATAAAATAATATAATCTTTTATTTAAAATAGAAAATATTGTGATAAATTAATTATTTATCGAAATATATAAGCAAAGTACTACTTCCGGTTTGTGGATTGGTACAAAAATTTAATGGGTTCTTTAGATTCGTACTAAACCCTTAAATATCAAATTTAGTAGTTAAATGGTTAAATGGATGATGATTTAGTTATCGTCCACAAAAAAATGTAACATACACACACACACACGAACAGACATCATCTCGAAAATACTTTAGTCGTATTCTATGGATCCAAAAACGTGCTTATTCATTAAAAACTCATACTCGAAAATTTTAAGCCGTCATAATACCTCTCCCTCGACCTCTTCTTACCTATAGAATATAAGGCGCGAAGTAAAAACAATCATTACGCGTGTTGATTGTTAAATCTAAAATTTTATGACAGTTTAAAAAAAAAAAATATTTCGTTTTAGAGCAAAAGTGTGACTACAAAAATGTTCCCAATAAAAAAAAACTGTATCGAATAAGCTTTAATCAGTTGCTCAAATTGATTTCTTTCATGAAATAAGCATGAAATAAAAATAATCCATTTAGGCTATTTTCAATAGGTAAAAATCTGACGTGGCCATCACACAACCTTCCGCCATATCTAGACTTTAAACATAAATGTATACGTACAATCTGGTGCCCATTTAAAATATACAAATAAAAATCTAAAATATTCAAACTCAGAAATTAGTATCACCTGAATCAAAAGATTCATTCACACGAAAACTCTTCTGTGTTGAAGCAATCCTCCGTTCAGTTACTACATTTAATAGCTTACTTTTATGACTTATATAGCGCTAGTATGCCAACTTGTCACCCGTCTCTCCTGTCAATATTTTTTATGCAAAAACAAAAATCAACCGAACATGGATTACAAGATTTCAATGTTTTATTTGATAAATTTATTTTTTAAATTTTACTGCAGTTCTTTAATGCTACCAGATAAAGACAATTTTTTTATAACGTAGAGTGCAAATAACTTTTCCTCTTATTCTTATTAGAAATAAATACTATATTTATCCAAATTTATAAAAAAAATTGACACTTAATCTTTTCAATCTTCAAAAAATATCACTTCCGGTGAAGATATTTGTACCAAAATCTAATGAGCTCTTCCTATTCGTATACAATTGTAAAATACCAAATATCAAAATTTTTGGGTAATTCGTATTTGAGTTATCCAACAGACGGCATCGGCCCGGACCACACACATACACACACACACACACACACACACACACACACACACACACACACACACACACACACACACACACACACACACACATACATACAGACATCATCGGGAAACTATCAAAAATGAGTTGTAAGGACCCTAATTCGTGCTCATCCACTAAAAACTCACTACCCGATTTTTTGCATGATTCCAATACCTTCCTTTACAGGTAAGCGGAAGGTAAAAAAGAGCGAAATTAAAATTTTAACGTTTAAATTCCTATAGGTCGAAAAAAAGTTTACTCCCGGTATGTTTAGTTAATTTCAACTTCAAACTTCAACTCGTCATTATGATAATATCAATAACAATATGCTGTGAAAAGTACAATTTCAAATAATAATCCATATCTTCTAAATATAGATACCAATCAAAATTCTATTTCCGTCTCCCATAAACATACTATATCGAAAGCACATTCCGCACATCAGTAATTCTGCCATAGTATATTAGATTATTGTTAGTATTAGTTTAGCGCTTAAATTACTCGGGTTGCATTCAGTATTTTATCTGTTGAATTCAATTCGACACGAATGTAAGACGAGAGATGAGAATATACTGTCTCAAGTATGAAACCGTATGAAACAATGAGGGCACTCTGGAGTCTAGCTTAGATAGCAAAAAGAAGAACATGAAGATGACAGTGTTCAAAAAAAACTCTCTCAGGTCACTGAGTTAAAAATAAGACCATCGATCTGCTTAAGATCGACAAACGGAGAGAGAAGTTATATATGAAAGACGCGCGCTAAAGGATAATACAAACTTTAAATAATATTGTTCGACCGATAATTGTACTTAACTTTATATTATTACTGTATCATTATAAATTAAAGTAAGATTATATTTAAAATATACAATTAGTACAATAATTATTACAGGATTTTTCAGCATTAGAAAAAAGTGCTACCAGCACTCAGAAAATATAAATATAAACTAAAGCATAAACATTAGAATGAAATAAACTATTTCTTGAATTTGGTGGGAGAAGTATAGATACACTATTCGCATAGAAAACAAAATAGAATAATTCTTTGGAGGAAAGTCGTGTGGGTGCTAAATAAATATAGCGGAGATTTTCCATGTTCAAAGAAATGTTTTGTTGTATTTTCCATTTTTTATTTTAAATTGAATTGACATTGCTTTGAAATGTTATCTTTAACCCAACACTCAACGTCTATTGGAAACTGAATTTGTCTTTCAATACTGGATTACCACATCAAATAATGTGAATATATCGAATTTAAAAATAAATAACACATTTTTACCTTTCGCCTCATATTGTATAAGGAAGGTATTGTAATGGTTCAAAATTTTCGAATGAATTTTTGGTGAGTAATCACGTTTCAGGATATCTCTATCGCGTCAACCCCCCCCCCTCTCACTCTATCTCTGTGTTTGAAACTTCGATGTCATGTAGTCCATGATCGTTAAACATTTATTGTTATTACGAAAAATTAAAATCATTATGACAGTGACTGCAGATACGACATCGGTGACAAATAGTTTCGAAATTTTCATAAAATGACAATTTTTGTAAGCATCTACGTTCAGGATGTACAGCCAAAGTTGGCCGAGTCGGTAAATGAAAGAAAGAATATTCCCATGTTCTACACGCAGAGCTGAATCACAATGCGCCAACTTATTAGAGAAAAACCGAGCTGAACGGTTTCTATATACACTATTTCAAGGTAGCGAAACAGTTTCTCTCAAAAAATTTCATGATAAAGATTATAGTGTTAGAAATAACAATAATTATATTCAGAAAATACAGAAAAAAAATTAAAACAGGAAAAAAAGGAAGAACATTTAAAATAAGCAAGAGAGTCAGATAAGGAAACCCATTATCACCAGATCTATTTAATTGCGTATTACATTTCCAATATACAGAGTGTAACAAAAATAAATGTTTTAATTTTAACCTGTAATGTCCCTCAACGACAGAATAAATGTTCCGAAATCACTTTTCTTCCTAACTCTTCAAGTTTTTCAGCTAAAATTCTTTAAAGATTTGTCACATATTTGGTTACTAGCCTATTAGTCCGGCAGCATTGTGTATCCCGTGGCAAAGTTAATGTAGGAAAGATACCAGTGGTACCAATTTATTGGTAAAAATATGTAGTTTAATAATTTCCATGGCGACACTCTCATATGTATGGCAGTAGTGACGTCATCTAGAATGGCCGCCCTTGAACTATAAACTGCCTTATCTCAGTCGCTATTTAACCAATTTAAATTTTATTAACTTGTTTGAAAAAATCTTCCTTAGCAATTATTGCGAAAACTAAATATTTTGGTTGCCACTTCGAATTAAAGTAAAAAATGTCCTTATTTTGTTTCACAATATACAAAAACGGCTGTAACTTTCTAACAGATAAAAGTATCGACTTCCGGTTTCAAGCATTCGATTTAACTACTTAAAGTAATGACATAATTTATTGTATTACTTTTAAATCGAAGTAGCAGCCAAAATATTGGGTTTCTGCAATAATTTGCTAGGAAAGTTATCTTCCATCAAGCTAAAAAAAATTAAGATCGGTTAGATAGCGACCGTAATAAGACAATTTGTTTATAGTGCAAGGGCGGCCATCTTAGATGACGTCACCACATGTAAATTAATTGGGCTTGAACATTGTTTCCTTGAGATTCACCACAATGTCTGCATATTTGTTATTCGTAAAGGTAGGCGTTAACTTACTTATAAATATTTGATTTGTCACCAATGTATTATTAAGGTGATGCGAGCGTTGTAACAAATCCATAAACTTTTAATGAAACATGAAAAATCAGTTATTGACACAGTTTTCGATACTTCTCAAATTTCAATCGATTTAAGCGTCTCACATTTAAACATGACATTTTCAACATGTTGGGTATAGAAAAAATGATACTTTGCTAAATATATTGCATTAAATGATACATGTGTACATAGGCGATTAGCATTGCATTTTACATTTATGCAGATTCCAAGTCCCCATTTCCACGTAGAAACGTCTGTTCAAAAAATACGCGGACTGTTTGAATTGCGCGGCTCCAGTTGGATCCAGAGGAATCCGCTTGGTGTCGCTAGGTTTGTACAGATCAGCTGATGTTAACGCCATTTCCCTATTGCAGATATCTTCATTTGTTGATTAGCTACGCGGTTTTTAGTGAAGTGAGATTTTTTCGTTTGTCGGATTTCGGAATGAAACTTCTAAGTAAAGTACATTTTCTTTTATAACGACAGTCCGAGTATTTTTTGAACAGACATCTTATGGTAAAGATATCAATCGAAATGTAAAATTATTTCACACCAGATGCAATTAATAATAATTACCTTATTTACTTTTAAAGAACAATATTAGGCAATTTTAAAGTCGATATTTTCAAATCTAATCTTACATTGCTATGGTTACTAGGGATTACAAATTTTAAATTTTGACGGAGATGTCAGATTTATTTTGTATTAATTACCATGATTCCAATACCTTTTTTTACAGGTATGGCGAAAGGTAAAAATTGAAATAATTATATTAGTGTATATTCCAGTCAAATTAGCTCGAAAAATGCCATTTGGCGGAAATAATTTATATAGTCCTGAAATTTTGCATATATATATTTGGGAGACTGTAGAATAAAAAATCCGTCGGATTACCCCGCTGCAAGGTGCCGCGTCCTACCAAAATCCTGAAAAACTTCCCCAAACAGGTACACGGCACTAGTTTTTCGCAATTATCTTGTAAACGGTTAATCACACAGAAAATTTTATATTATGCGATTTGTAAATTCTCAACATAGGATGATCCGAGTCATTACTGTATCCATTGTAGTGCACGTGCTAGAGCAGTCGGAAATAAAGGGGGGATCGTGGCGCGCGACGCAACATTTGTTTCTCGCGCTTGAATTTTGTAAAATCCTTACGAACAACAAGGGTTACCTCATAAATGTACATACATGAAATTAGAGTAAGAAATTCTCTATCATCACATGCTAATCGTGTTTTGTTGTTGATTTCTTTTCGTACTGTTTTCGAAGGATTTTCGTATAAACGTAAATAACACAAAAATTGAATTTACACAATTTAACAAATAATATATCTGATATAGGCATGTTGGTATGTAAATATAGTATTATATAATTCACCTATTTGTGCACACGAAGTTTTATACTCACACAGGTTTTTTTTGCTAAGCTGAGGTTAATTATCTTTAATTTTTAAACGGATGCAAATATAACTTTTTTGTTTTAGAATCTTATTCCGCTTACAATATTTTACAAAATATTTATTTTTTATCATTGGTCAACACATACAATTAATTACACACAATAAATAAAAATTTAACTAAGTAATATTTAGTACCTAATATTCTCTTGGAAAATACTTTTGAATTAAGTCCAACTAAGCAATATCTAAATATAAAATGATTTTTATCTAATAGAAAAATGTCTAAGAAATTGAATGTCGCAAACTGGAAGATGATACTATTATCCGTTCAAAAGTTACGGCTGATTAAACACAATCAATAAAAATGTAACTAACATTTAGCAAAGTTCTCTGGGAGAATATTTTTGAATTAAGTCCAACTAAGCAATATTATCTAAATACAAAATGATTTTTATCTAATAGAAAAATGTCCAAGGAATTTAACGCCGAAAACCGGAAGTCGATATTGTTATCCGTTTAAAAGTTACAGTTAATTAAACAATTATTAATAAAAATTTAACTAATATATAGCAATCTTCTCTCGAAGATTATGTTATAAATAAGGTGAAAATAGTGCATATCAACATTTGTATGAAACTGTATCTGACAGACAAATGTCCGAGAAATTGAATGCCGCTAACCGGAAGTAAGTATTATTATCCGTTGAACTATGACAGTTGATTTAACACAAAATGAAAAGAATAACCTCATTTTTTATATGTTATGTTTTAAATTATACTCAAATTGTGACTTAACTTGGGCTTAGGTAATGTTTAAAAACGTATTTCTTTGTAAAATATTATAAGCGGATTCAAATTCTGAAACAAAAATTGATATTTGTGTCCGTTTAAAAATTAAAGATACCTAATTAACCTCAATTAGTTTGATAAAATCAATTATAAAACGATCGTTTAGCAAAAATAATCTGTATGGCTATAAAACTTCGCGTGCACAATCAGGTTTATTTTGGAATACTATATTAACATACCAATATGACTTTATTAGACATATTATTTGTTATATTGTGTAAATTTATTTATGTGTTATTGACGTTGATACGAAAATCATTCGAAAACAGTACAAAAAGAAAACAATAACAAAACACGATTAGCATGTGATGATAGAGAATTTCTTGCTCTATTTTCTCGTTTGTGCATTTATGAGGAAACCCTTGTTGTTCGTGAGGAATGTACAAAATTCAAGCGAGAGAAAAAAAATTGCGTCGCGCGCAACCATCCCCCCTTTATTTCCGATTGCTCTAGCACGTGAACTACAATAGATACAGCAATGACTCGGCTCATCATATATTGTGAATATATTTCTCTACAATTCGCTTAGTTTAAAATTTTCTGTGTGATTAACCGTTTACGAGATAATTGCGAAAAACTAGTGCAGTGTACCTGTTTGAGAGTTTTTTTAGGATTTTGGGGAGACGCGGCACCCTGCGGCGGGTTAACTCGACGAATATTTGATTCTACAGCAAAATTTCAGGACTATATCAATTATTTCCGCCAAATAAGCTAGTTTGACTGGACTAGTATAGGTTAAGGGTTGCCAAATTTGTCGCAATGCGCGGAGAAGTCATGTACAAGAGTGATTTTAACCTTACATTTAAATGTTTCGCAGGTATACAATTGACATTTGACATAATATTGACAGTAAAATAATAAAATAAGGCTATAATAAGTGACGTATGTATTTTAAAATACAGATTTTCGTTATTTACGTATATTTCTTTTAAATTTTTTTTTATTGAATTATTAGGTACCTATATAAAATATACGAGTATATAAAAAACCATTGTTTATTACTATATTTTTGCATTAGCAACTTTGGCTATTAGCCAGGATAGTTCTTATTTACTAAATCGATGATTTTTTTACTATTATAGAGAACAAATTTTTAACTAGAAAATAAATGTTTATCCTCAGAGAGAATCGTTCCCAGACCCGCTACGTGGAAAACATTGTTCGAATATGACATCTATATCTATGTTTAGGTCTTGCACCCACCCCCCTAGAATAATATCTGCGGATGCCTATGATTTCATGGAACTGACAATAACGCTTGGCATCAGTGAACGCGTTGAAAAGAGATAGTCATAGAAAGAGACGGGTGCACAAGAGATAAATCCCGGACAATTCGTACTTACGTTAAATTCAATAGCTCGTTTATTTTTGTCCAATATTGTCTCTTTTATAAATCGGCGTTTCTTCCCGTTTACGATTCATTTTCAATCACGATGTTACTCAGACTAAGTTAGGTTATGTATGATAGCCAGTGAACTATATACTACGTACCTGGAAGGGAACCGTGACGCACTACAAAACAGCAGCAATGAGGCAAGTTGAGAGAGAAACAGACTTATGGCGTATAGCATTTGGGGAGTATCTCTATCAATGTCTAACTCATATAGAACATGGACAAAATACTTCCGTTTTTAAATACAAACTTGCCTCAGCGACTGTAACACGCGCGTTCTTTCCAGGTAAGTATACGTAGTATAGAGTTCACTGATGGTGGTGTAAAATTTGATGTTGTTCATGTACATTCACTCACCAAATATTTCATAATAGTATTGCATAATAATAAAAGTTTGATATTTTGTAAAATATATTTATTGTTATTTAATATTATATGTTATATAATATAATCAAATAGTTAAAGATATGAATAACCCAAAATATACAGAAATTATTAAATATTAGCTTTTATAATTTCGTTTACTTTTGCTAACTGCTCTGATAAGATAAAATGGGAAACTACTTTTTAATCTACAATTTGCCGATGATTTTCCGACAATAGCTTTGATCACAACCTCAGCAGAAGAATTAGAAAAATCTGAGCAAAGTAGTCGGCCTAATAATAAATACATCTAAAAGTAAAACGAGACCGCAAAATTGATTCGGAAGAAATAAAATATGAAAATTTTTATGTAGGCTATAGTCGCCTCATAAAAGAGTAAAAACCCTGGTGTTATTAATCTCTGAAAATTAAATTGTGTGACATTTCACCTTGAACAAAAAAAATTCTAATGGAAAGAGGAAATCAGTTTGCTATAAATACTATGTAGAACCTACGTGTATTAAAAATAAATGTTAAATTTTCTGAAAATATATAATATTTCGACTACGTGCTTTTATTTGGTGGATAAGGATAACAAAATAATCCTTTTTTTATTGCATACTTTTAATTTACAATCTATCTTACAAAGATAATAAGTAAATGATTTATTATTTAGATATCCTGTAGAAGGAACATCCATTGATATTCCTTCTTTACATAGACTTAACTAATTAGTAAACATGTCTAATTATTGTGTAGTTTATTTGGTTAGTAGAATCTATGTGGGAGGTCTAGAGGGTCTGCTCTTTTTAGTCTATATTTTATGTATCTGTGCTGTTGTCGAGTAGATTTAGGGCGTTGGGGTTGGGATGCTTTTCAAGTTTGACTAGATATTTTGTGCTTGCGCGTGTAATTTCTTCTTTTACTGTGTTCCAAATAATCTAACTTGTAAAAACTTACATTCCAACTATACCACTTAGAGTTTACAGACAATATTGCAATATTACCGATACCGACAGATGACTTAAGGCCCGAATGTAGCTGGTTGCGAGAAAAGGATAGATTTATACAGACTTAGAGTGTCGAACAAAGGCAACAATAGGGAACGCGCTCTCGTAGGGGTATTAAAATTGGTACTACATTTGAACGTATCATCACAAACAAGGGTTCATTTGAAAGATAAAAGTTCAATCTAGATCCGTCTAGTGTTGAAATTTGCAATTTTTGTTGATATACTGAGTAACAGTTACGTGAAGTAAGGCAAATTATGACAAGTTTATGGCATTGTAAAATTAAAACAAAAAATAAAACTAAAATTTCAACACTAGGCGGATGCGGAGTTCATCTTTATCTTTAACTGAAAAAAATTAAATCGATTCGACTAAAATTAGTCTCAATTTCAATCCCTATTCAAAGGCATGTTTTTGCGCGAAACTTCACTACATTAGGCTCTTAATGCGTCAATCTAACTGTATTGAAATATCAATGTCACTCCACTATATAAATCTGTGAATAAAATAAAACTGCTTGGTCGATTTTCAAACGGTCCACTAAAAGCAAAACTTTTGATATGTGCGATACTTAGTCCAACCATTACATTATGGATGTCAAAAAATAAGTGTGCTGCATCTTGGGGCGTCCAACAGAAGTGAAAATTTTATCCCGATTATTCCAAGATAAAGTAATTTTATCGTCTAAGTATTAGTAGAATAAATTAGGTAAAAGATTTGAATTAAATAAATAATTGTTTTGTAAATAGTGATTATTTGATACTTCATTTACAGAGACAACAACCTATAAAATATTTAAAATATCTATCTACTATTAACATTATTTAACAGTTGTTTAGTTGCAGTTGATTCGCTTATTTTCATCGGCACATCAATTAAATCTACAAAAGTTACTTATGTGACCATAATAAGTAACGAAACTAACAGACAAATTATCAAATAAAATTAGGGCCTGCTAAAATAGAATAGAACGCTGTATGTTAAACATTACTTGGAAAAATAAAATTACTCTGCAAGAACTAAAACCAAATTGTCGACACTAACAGTGTTTATGTAGGTATATGTAAAGTTTCAAATTGAAATGTCATTTCATATTTTCAGTACATCATTAATAGCCAATAAGGTAAAAGTAATCTTCACGTGACCCAAATTATCTCTATCTCTCTCGACAATCTTTGAGTCACGTAAAACTGGCCCTTTACTTGTCTAGTTAATATTTGGTCTTAGTATAAAACTATACTCTACATGTAGACATCCAACACTGATTTTGTTCACATAAAAGCAAAGTCAAATGTCTTTGAAATTGGCTTGAAGCACAATTTGATTTAAAAAGTTCCCTTGAGTGCAACAGTTTATTTACATATTGTTAGACCATTATATATGTTGGCCTGAATATATTATTCGTAACCACAACTCAAGATTGAAGCTATAATCCCTTAAATTGAAACATACTGTCGGATTTGCCGCAGCAAACAAACCGCAAACGGTTAAAACGCTTTTAATAAATTTATCTCACTAAATTTCGCGAAACTAGTATAATAGCCGAGTTTGGAAAATAAACTCATGTCTCGCGAAAATATACTCGCTAACTCGAGTAAAGATTACCAGCAATTTAATTACTAGAAGATTTAATGACTTTTAGACAGAACTAATATAAACTAAAAGACAAATTTCATTTCTGTGGAAATATGTTTGGCTTAATGGATCAGTTGTAGAGGAATTTGACAAGGAATAACAAATTCTGTCAAAACATTTTTTATTTAAATGTTTCGAGGTCTATGACTCTCATCATCAGTATTATAAATTTAATTACAATAAAATTAATTGTGAAATAGTTACATTTTTGTAATTTTAACGGTGTTTCGTGGTAATACATATAATATACTAATAGTTTTAATTTAACCTTATATTAGTTTCTACATAAATAATAGGTACCTACTTATTTATGTACGTAGGTGTATAAGTTCAATTTTTGTCACGAATATAAGCCTAGTAAAATAAATTATTTGAATAATAAAAATACACTTAAGTGCAATAATACACATTAAGTCTTTTCTGAAATTATAAATTTTAAGGAAATATATTTTTAGAAAAAATTTATATAAATATTTCTTGTTATTCTAAATTTTCAATTGGAAGCAAAGCACGGCACTAATACACTCCAATTAGTCAGTGTTATAAAATCAGCGTCAATTATATTCTTATGAATGTAAATAAAACAACACATTTTTAAAATTTTAATTTAAATTGAATTTTTGTCAATATTTTTAATATGTAAGGATATAAAAAATCAAATCAAATAGACTTACAAAATATATATATTCCCATTTGAAAAAATATAACTTTGTGTTGTAACTTGAGCACCACTGGTTTAAAAAATTATTTCTTTAAACAGATGTCCCTCTTGGTCTCCTATAACTTTGATATACAATTTTTTTTTATAAAGTTGATATTCACCGAGATATATACTATATTCCATACATAGTGAGCACTCGGTATATACATTGCAGGGTGGCGCGCTTAAGACGATCCATACTTAATAACTTTGAAACGGATTGTGATAGGCATACCCAGTTTGCGCTATATGTGTTAATATCTATAGGGCCACATTTGAATAATAATTTTGTTTTTTTAAATCACACATCTCACCCACACCACTCTCAATTTTTAAATCTTAAATGGCAATATACCCTTTTTTGGCATATCAAATGAAAAATGCTACACAGTCATGGCAATAAATTTGTTATTTGAATAAACCATTTTAAAGTTAACAAAAAATGTTTTATTAAATGCTGGAAAAAGTTAAATTCGTATTCTAGGGACACTAAATTGTTCTTATTCAATAAAAACTCACTCTCGAAAATTTTGACTCGTCACAATTTATCCCCTAATATAAGCCGAGAGGTAAAATAGTTATTTGTCCAACTAGAGACGAAAGCGCTTCTTTTTCCCACTCTCGTGTTAGGCACAACATTTTTTCACGACATAAAAACATTTTGAAAATGTAGAAGGAACATAACTAGATGTTAGGTTATAACTGCCATCTGTCAGACTGCCGTTTAAAAACAATGAAATATGTTTCACTGCAGCCAATTTGCCAAATTAAATTTAGTTGTAAAATTGTAGAAAAATAAAACATAAAACATAATAATTTTAAAATAATAGTTTACAGTACGTACATCTCTATAAAATCAGAATTTTCAATAAAATAATAAATTTACTTACAATTTTTAAAATATTTCATCGTAAAATAACACTAGTGAGTGGTAACATATTGCTTACTTTCCTCTCTAGAGATGGAAAACTTACTTCCCTCACTATTTCGCGAGAAGAAAATTGTGTTTTCTTAGCATGTCGTGAAAAAGTATATTTTTGTTTATTTTTCTGATCCAATACACTGCATTTCAGTTCGCTCGAATGTTTCAAGTTATGACTATATATAGTTAATATATAATAGTTAATACTGTTCTATATTGTGTTTTGTATTTCATTCCAGGAACAAGATTCTCATTTATTGTTATATAAAACTTTTAATATGTCTACTACATACACCTCTGAAACGATTGCAAAAAATTATGCTTATAATAGGTTTAAATGACGTCATTTATGACGTGCATTGACTTCCTACGACTAAATTATTAACCAAGAATAAATTAAAGCGAAATTTATGAATCCTGAGGTATCACTTTTTCAGAAAACAATTATTATAATTCATATAATAAGTTTAAAATAAAAATGATTAACAATTCTTTTTTATAATAATTATATAAGGCATCGGTAACCTGAATTTGAATCTTATAAGATTACCAGTAACAAAGATATTACATGATCACTTATTTTATAATGCCTGCACGGTACCATTCCACTGGTTGATGTCGTACTGCATCAATAACTTCTTCATCATCCGCGTAGTGCGTCCCATGTATTGCGTCCTTCATTGGGCCAAACATATGGAAATCCGACGGTGCGAGATCGGGGCTGTAGGGTGGATGAGGAAGAACAGTCCACTTGAAGTTTTGTGAGCTTCTCTCGGGTGCGAAGACTTGTGTGACGTCTTATTAAGTTATTGATGCAGTACGACATCAACCAGTGGAATGGTACCGTGCAGGCATACAGGCCCTCATTGCAAGGTGCCGTAAAGCCGTAGCATTGAATGGAGATTATGTTGAAAAATAGTGTTGTGTAGCTAAAAGATTGGGAAATAACATGGTGTATTTGAATGCTGAATAAAACAACCCCTGTTTTTGAAAAAAATGTATTGCATTACTTATTGAACTGCCCTCTATAAGGATTGGTTTAAAACCGTAGGGAGTCTCTCTAGTAACCTTAAATCCAAAATTGATAACAATTTACACTCCAATGTGATCTACAAAGTACCGTGTCAAGACTGTCAAGCGCAATATACGGGGTAGACAAAGCGTTACATAAGGACCAGAATGGATGACCACAAGAGGAATTGCACCAATAACCGTGGCACGCAACAACTAAAGAACATGTTTTTAACTTTGAGGGAGTGAGCGTGTTAGATAAAGAAGTCAATCTACGAAAAAGACTCACTTTAGAAATGTTGTATATCAATGAAGATAAAAATAATACCTATAAACTTAAAAACAGATACAATGTACATAAGTAAAATTTATAACAATATTCTCAAGTATAACAAAACATCTAAAACTTAACAACTACCCCTCACTATTAAAATTTTCTACAAAGTTAAAACATTTTCAAACTAACTTAAGTCTTGGACGACTTTTTTAAATCACTGACCTTCGCAAGTTACAACAAACTAGACCTTAGGCTTTAGAAAAATAACGAATGTTTTTTCCGTTGTGATTGCAAGATATTTTTATTTGATTTTTATCAACTATTTATTTATTTACCTATTACTTTTGAAGAGATTCATGTTGTGTACTGTTTTCAGTTATTGTAATGCTTTTAATGTGTACCATATAGTTTTAAAATTTTAATCACGTGAGTTTTATTACATGTTCAGTTTCTGTGATTATTTATTATATTGAAAAATTGTTTCTGTAGCTCCTGTTAAAGACGCATGTGGCGTAGAAACCGGTAGAGATTGATTTGAATAAACTTGAGTGGCTGAATTCCAGTAGAAAAATATTAAGTAATTGACCTGAGGCTGACTAATTTTCTGTTTAAGCAATAAAAGTATTATTCTCTAAACCAGGGGTGCAACACGTTCGCTAATCGCCATATGCGGCGATTTGCAAGTGAGTAATAGTATGGACTGTATATAGTTTTGTTTATTGCCAAAATTTCTATAAATAAGTTTTTTTACTAGTATTATTATCTTATTTTACAATGAAGAATAATATTTTAGCTACTATTTAGCTCGACAGTATCACGTTCCTTGCACAGCTCTACCACCTACCAGTCTCTCTCTTTGTAAGCAAAGCATGTTATTGCATATTATTTTGTGCGCAGATTAAGCGAGTAGTATACGAAACCGTGTGTTTTGTCTGTTTTTGTATTAGTTATAATATATTTTTAACACTTTCATAAGACATAATGAATATGTGCTGAGTAATTCAAAAACGAGATGAACTAACAGCAAGTGGCAATTAACTTTTTTATGCCTGTAAAAAAATACCTTCCATCCACTTCCAAACTCTGGTGTGGCGAATTTTATATTTTATTCGCCATACTCCCACATTTGTGGCCACAATAAATAAAAGGTTGCCCACCCTTGCTCTAAACAATTATCGAACTTTCACTGTTAAATTCATTGAAAACAACCAATTAAATTTATTGGCCGGAAGCAAATAATAACAACATAACTAAATATTGGCTGCCCAATAACCTCAAAGTCATCATAGCAGAATCAGTTAGCGAAGAAATACAACGTTCCCGAACTTTTATTAAGAGTGACAGCTTGAACAAAAAGAAATTTTACGTTTCATTTTATTCGGAAAGTTTTATATATAAAATTTTCAGGGCGTAAACTAGCAATGAGGCGGAAATTTCATTTCGTTAACACGAATTCATGCACAAATTTACACAAGGTTCCCATGGTACTCAGCATTTGGATTAAACCAACGAGATATAAATAATTATAGAGTGGCGTACCACACGTTTTAACGTACGCTGGAGCCGTACACAGTAAAACGCTTAGAACGGCTGCCATTCTAAATTCAAAATTTTATATTTAAGGTTTTAATATGATTCTTAATTACCCAATATAATTTTGGTTTCAATCTACAAACCGGAAGTAATGCTTAAAAAAATTTTTCGATAAATAATTTATTTAATAGGTACAATTTTTTGTATTTTAAATGAAAGATTACCTATATTATGATTATTATCTACAATCAGTATTTTATAAATATTTATGCATCTGTCTATCATTTACGAATAATTAAAGTATATTCCTATAATTTAGTATTTCGGTATCTTGTATTCTATGATCGTTTAACATTTGTTACTTCGTAAAATTTAAATGAATATGACATGACAGTGACAATAGTAAAATATCGTTTATATCTTCTTCTGTAGTTTAAATAAAATTACTAAAATATATTTTTGTGAGTAGTAGTAGTATAGGTAATAAGTAAAAAGAATAAAGTAAGTATGGCGGAAGGTCTTGTGATTTTTACCTCTCGCCTCATATTCTATAAGAGAGGTATTGTAATGGGTCAAAAATTTCGAGTATGAGTTTTTGGTGGATAAGCACGTTTTAGGGTCTCTAGAATACGAATTTAATATTTTCACGATGATGTCTGTATGTGTGTGTGCGTATGTATGTATGGACGTATGTGACGATTTTTCGTCCACGATAACTTAAAAAGTATCAAGCCTTTAATAACCAAATTTCATATTTAAGGTTTTAATAAGTATCTTAACACCGGATAAGATTTTGATAGAAATCCGCAAACCGGAAGTAGTACTTTTTGAAACTTTATATAGTTTTTCTTAAATATATTGGTACTTTATTTATTTATTACAAATTTTGCAATTAAAAATAAATGAAAATATAATTATCTATGGGTACAGTTAATTTTAAATACAATTTGCTGAATCTGATAGTATTTAACAATAAAATAAAGTACAATTAATATTCTATTTTTTTGAAATTTAAGTATCTTGTTGTCCATGATATGAAATTTGTTTCTACATAAAATTTGAATGATTATGACAGTGACAGTACAGTTGACATCTTTTGCTTGTATCTTGGTTTACATTATCGTTTACATATTACATGAACATAAAACTATTAAAATGTAAGTAAAACTATTTATTAGATTAGTAGGATAAGCAGAATTTGGCGAGAGGTCGTGTGCTGGCCACAGCAGATTTTTTCATTATACAAAAACGACTGTAACTTTTTAACATATAGTCCAGGCGAACTAGCATCTATCGGCGACAAAACTCAAAGAAAATTTTTTTTTCATAGGAATGTTGTAATTGACTTCCTAATTAACATACTAAAAGTCCCCATCGATCCGCCTTGTGCTAAGTCCACCATCTTGAAAAAATCGTGGAACAAGACGACCTTTCTCCTGCTTTTTGCAATTATCTCGAAAATGGGCAATCTTAAGCATAAATGTCAAATACCAAACAGAAAGAGCATAAAATTTCCTTCAAGATAGTCATTTTTGTTTTTACGGTATTTATACAGATTTTGAAAAAATCGTAAATAAATATTTTTATATTTCTAACAATCTAAGCCGATTTGATTAAATCATGATTTATTTCTCATATTTCACAAAAACTACTGTAATTTATTAACGGATAATAATTTTGAATTCGGTATTTCAGTATTCGCTTCTAAACTTATTTTTCTATAATAATAAATTTAATAATACACATTTTAAGACGCCAGTTTAGAAAAAACTTAAAAAAATTTTCAAAATCACAAAAATATATTTTAATCACTAATTTAAAATTTTGTGTTTAATTTCTCTCCGGATTAAGATATTGACTTCCGGTCTCAGACACACTAATTTTTAATCATTTTTATACTACGCAAAATTATTTAAAAAACGTCAAGGGCCCTGATTAAGTTGAAATTTAAAAAATTTGTACACGGGAAAATTAAGAAATTTTAGTATTTTTATTATTAAATATGATTATTCACCTGTAATTTCTGAAGTAATTGCGATATCGATTTGCGGTTACCGGTTAGTGGCATTGGATTTTTCGAGTTTTTTATAATAAATAAAAATTGTTGTAAAAAGTTGTACTTAAATAACTGTTTTTCCTGAACGGACAAAGATACTTATTCACATTCAGTTTTCAGCAACATATTTTTGAAACATTTCTTTCTAAGATTTTGAAAGCCGGAAGTCAATATCTTAATCCGGACAGAAATTAAACACAAAATTTTAAGGAAGTGACTAAAATACATTTTTGTGATTTTGAAAATTTATTCGAAACTGGCGTCTTAAAATGTCTATTATGAAATTATTATTATAGAAAAAAATGTTAAGAATCGAATACTGAAATCCTGAATTTAAAAATTATTATCCGTTAATAAATTACAGTCGTTTTTGTGTAATATGAGAAAAAAATCATGATTTAATCAAATCGGCTTAGATTGTTTGAATTATAAAAATATTTATTTACAATTTTTTCAAAATCTGTATAAATAACGTAAAAACAAATGGGATTATCTCGAAGGAAATTTCATGCTCTTTCTGTTTGGTATTAGGGATTTTTGCTTAAAATGCCCCATTTTCGAGATAATTGCAAAAAACCGGAGAAAAGTCGTCTTGTTTCACCATTTTTTCAAGATGGTGGACTTAGCACAAGGCGGATCGATGGGGACTTTTAGTATGTTAATTAGGAAGTCAATTACAACATTCCTATGAAAAAAATATTCTCTTTGAGTTTTGTCGCCGACACCATATAAAAATTTTCTAGTTCGCCTGGACTAATATAAGAATATCGTCTTTCGTTTTCAAGCATTCGATTCCACGGAATTTTTTTTTATCAACAATATGTTTTGTAGACTTTTGGAAATCCTAGTTTAGCCACAATTTAAACAAAGATATTAAAGTGTTAGTATTTTTTCAATTTTTGTATATGTTCTACTATAATGGGCTACTTGCATGCATTTTTTAAATTAAATATATTTGAAGAAGAGATCAAAACTTGGGACCCGTATTTTTTATTTTGACAAATATTTTATTTACATGCTCAAAAAAAAATATTTAAATTTAAATATTCAATATGTGACGTAAAAACTAACCCAACCAATGAATGGCCGTTAAGCCATAGCAACGGCTGTACTAGTGAACGCCCCTAACTACGGCTTGCGCGGGAACGAGTTTGTCAAGCTGACAGATCAGATGTGTTTGACATTTGTACTTCGTACATGTTTTGATGCTGTGAAATATAAGTAAGTATTTGTGTTTTCATAAACTAAATACACGCAAAAAATAGCATAAGTAATTGCAACTAAAAACGGTTTGCTATCAAGCATTTGTAGAGGTAACAAAGAAATTTTGTCTTTGTAACAAATAAATCTTCATTGCAAGTAAGTGGTATCAGTTGTAGAAACAAATGATTTTTTGCTAAATAAATATATTTGTAATAGCAAATAGTTTTAGTCACTGGAACAAATGTACTGCTAATATAGTCACAATAACAATAATTAATTGCTATAGTAGGTACTTGCATTTAGTTATAGTAACAAAAAAAAATTAGCTACCTTCTTTTCGTAGAGATAGCAAATAAAATTTTTTGAGGCAACCTACATTACCTACATTAGAAAATTCTGTTTGTTCAAATCGTCTCTACGGGAAAGCATTTCATTCTAGTACAAGTTACGATGCAATAAAGATGTGCAATATCAAATTCAATAAATTAAAGATAACCAAGATGATTTCAATATTATTTTAAATAAGGAATAAGAGGATTTAATTAATTCGCCAAAAGGTTAGTTGAACTGTATTCATCTCAACTATAATAATAATAATAATAATAAGTATAAGCACAATATACAATAACATGTTTTGTTTACAGAGAATCTAAAATATATTGAAATACTAAAGTCGTTATATGAAACAATTTGAATTGTATGGAAATAATAAGGTTAAGTACAACTTAAGAAATAATGTTTACCTATATAATAAAATGTTAACCGGACTAGGGTATAATGTAACAATGTAAGTAACCTACTCAATAACCAAGTACCAAACTATCTAATAAATATATATTTTGCTTATAGACTTCCGCCAACGCCAATAGAATGAGAAATGACCAAATGACCCAAAAGACAAAACAAAAACAGTTTCTAACTATCATCTAATATAAGAAGAATGTAAAATTTCGTTCAAAAATAAATAAAATAATAATATAAGTAACAGTATTTTTTCTCACCTTTTAACTATTTATAAAGCCTCATTCGCATTGGCAATCTCTTACTGATACCAATACAATTGCCATTAATTTTATTTTTAATTTTTTATTACGTTTGTTATTCAAATATAATGAAAAATTAATTCTAAAAATTAATGGCAATGGTGTTGGTATTGGCAAGAGATTGCCAATGTGATGGAGGTTTGAAGCTAAACATTTTTCTTACTGTAACAAATTCTTATTAGCTACTGCTGCCAAATATTTTTGTAACTACAACCAATCGCTTTCTTTGTTGCAAGTAACATGTATTCTTCATACAGCTAATATTTTTTGCTCCTGTAGGCAAATTTATTCTATCAATTACAGCAAATTCGGTTTTGTTACTATAGCAAAAGTGTAGGTAGCAATTTTGACTTTCTTGCAGCAGCAAAAATATTTGTTGGGTCTATATTAACAAAAATATTTTGCTGGCACAACTTATATTTTAATTACCACTGCAATTCCTTTTTTACCGTGTAGTCTACATTTATAAAATAATGTATTGTTACTAAATTTTATGTGTATTTTTGACAAGCAAATGTCAAATTCAAACATTTGTTGACTGACTCGCACGCTATCTACAGGTTACATTCTTAACTATGCTTCCCTACCTTCTGTTCACACAAATGATGTCACAGAAAATTTAATCTCAATTTACTAAAAAACATATAATTTTTTTAAAATAAAATTTGTATTTTTACCAATGTTTTAGACCTAACATTATGTGTTTAGTGTTAAAAATCTAATTTTCAGTACCATGCAAGTACCCCATTTCCGAACGAATTAAGATATCGACTTTCAGTTTCCAGCACGTAGTAATAAATAATGTTAAACGATCATGGACTACAAGATACCGAAACACTAAGTTATAAGTACCTATATAGATACTTTAATATTATTCTTAAACGATACCAGATATAGAAATAGTTATTTACGAACCAAATGCGGGAAGATTTTTATCCCACATGAACGATTTTTTGCAACACGAGCGAAGCGAGGGTTTCATTTACACGAATGCTGGGATGTGTTGTTTTCCCGCAAGAGGTTTGTACAATGTTTTTTTGTAACGAATATAACTATAATCAAATGCATTAACGTTGTAGGTGTAGTCTGAACAATAAATTTGAGGTTACGAAGTTACGATGTTTTTCCTACTCACTACCTACTACCAACAGATGGCGCTCTGCACACAAGTTTTATTTTTAAATATTGGCGGTTTTTGGTAGTCTTGATAATTTTTCATTAATTATAATTCCGGGAAGTAACATCTTATAAACTAAATTTTATTATTTTAAAGATGATTTTACTCTGAAATGTCTAGAAAAGCCAGTGTTCTTTGCATTTTTCCTGATTGACTACACTGGGAAATTGATATTTCCGATTGTCAATTGATGAGTACAAAAAATTTATAAAATACCCATTGTAGATAATAATTACATAATCTTTCAATTTAAAATTAAAAATTTGTCTTAAATTAATTATTTATCGAAATATTTAAAAAAGTACTACTTCCGGTTTGTAGATTAACACCAAAATTATATTGGATTATTAAGATTCGTATTAAAACCTTTAATATAAAATTTGGAATTTTAATGTTTGATATTTTATCGCGTCCGAAAAAATTGTAACACACGGCGAAACGAACGAATGAACACACGCACGCGCACACAAAAACGCAAGGCACGCGCGCGCGCGCACATACACACATACGCACACAAAAATGTTAAATTCTTACTCTCGGGATTCTAAAACGTGCTTAACCATCAAAACCCCACACTTGAAAATGAGGCGGGAGGTAAAAAAACTGAAAAAATAGGACTTTTAACTTTTTTAGTAAAAAAATATATTTCTTGCAAAAAATTGAGGTGGCAAACTTCAGATTCGTGTTCAGCACTGAAAAACATAAGAATACGGAAAATAAAAACACCCTTAAAACTTTCCATGTAATTTTTGAGGTAGTTCTGTTAAAGATTTTAACAATATTTTATAAAAGAAAAGTTATTTTCAATTATCCGGAAGAAAAATTACATCGTGTTTTCCTGTCCACCTACGTTTTTAAGAATACTCACTTTCATCGTCATTCATGACATGAAATGTTACCCGATAGAATTTTTTTTAAATACAAATAACAAATACTTATAGGTAGTTACTGCGCAATGTTGCCTTATCGACCATAACGATGAACAGTAATGACTGATTTATTCATTGATACTTCGCATTGATTGTTCAAGTTTCAAATATAATGAACTACACATTGCATACGCTCTACGTGTCTAATGTTATAATCGATACCTCTGCGTTACTTGGTTCTAACTCTATTAAGATATCTATAAATAAGTTGTGAAAATAACTAAAGTAAATTATTTGCGATGTATAATAGTTATGTTACAAGCGAGATAAGAGTATTATTACAGCAGTCGAATGTGAAGAATTGCACGACGAGGTCGTAGACCGACTCATGTAATATGCTTTATTCAATTTTGACGTTTTAAACTGCTATTATAACTTCATAGCAACAACTTTAAACAATTGTTTATTCACAAGTGAATTTTTTTTTAAATCACTATCACTCCACATATTTTCAAATCACTCTGACGTTTTAAATCGTCATTATTTCGTCAAAAATTTATAAAAACTATAACAACTTGCCACTGACGACTACTTTGATTAGTTTTTTTTTTATATGTCAAAACAAATTCATAATTCATATATTTGAAATAATTTCATGAAAATTGAATAAAATATTGAAAACCACGTGAGATACGAATGTTTATTCACTCGAAGAAATTATCCCACTCGCCCTTCGGGCTCGGGGACAAAATTTTCTTCTCTTGAATAAACATTCATGTATCTCACTTGGTGTATAAATATATATTATTCACGCCACAGATATATTATTATTTTCATCATTTGAGTGAGAGATTTGTTATATTAATATGATGTGCTTATATCATATTTCCTCTCTCATATTTATATATTATGTATTATATTATAATTGTCTACCTATTTATTTCTTAAATATTCTTAGAATAAATCAATTTTGAAAATATTGTACCATAATAAATAATTTCTAAACGAATAATAAATATACATCACGTATAAACTTACAAATTAAGAATTTGTTTGTACATGAAACTGATAGGATGTCCAGCTTTCGAATAAAATTGGAAGTATGTATTTACAATGTTGCTTTGATTTTAACTCAAAATTATAGAAACTGACATCTATATCAATTTATTGTTAAAATATATAATTTTTTAAATTTCAAATCTGACGTTTAAACAAAAATATCAATTTTATTAATTTTGAGCAGTTGTGGATAAAATATTGTATATCACATGTGAGCTAAAGCATATTACAGCAATAATGTGATTACATGACTCGGTCTACGACCTCGTCGTGCAATTCTTCACGTTCGACCGCTGTAATAATGCTCTTATCCCACATTGTGATATACAAAATTTTATTCACGAGTGCTCAAAATTAATATTTTTGTTTAAACGTCAGATTTGAAATTTTAAAAATTATATATTTTGACAATTGATACATGTCAGTTACTATAATTTTGATTTAAAATCAAAGCAACAGAGTACATACAATTTGTTCGAAAGCAGGACGTCATGTCAGTTTTATGTACAAACAAATTTTTAACTTGTAAGTTTATACGAGATGTTTATTTATTATTCGTTTATATATTATTTATTATGGGACAGTAAGTACTTCAAAATTGATTTATTACAATAATATTTAAGGGATAAATAGGTAGATAAGTATAAGTATTATTATAAATGTGAGAGGATGACAAAAGCACATCATAATTACCTCACTCAAATGATGAAAATAATATGATTATTATATCACTGGCGTTGATAAATAAATTTTGACTTGTATTGAAATGAGATTGATGTTTGTGAGTAGGTTGAACAATTATTATGGATTATGGCATACCTACTAATAAAAGTAATAACTAATAAGTCATCTTACATACTGGTCAATAGTATATTCACACAAAAATTAGAACTATTATTCAAGTAGGTATTAATTTATCAATCATATTTTCGATTGCCGGATATTTGCAATAATTAAATATGATGCGATCAATAAAACTATTTTCTCACTACTAGCCTAAGAACACACCTTTTAGTCCGAGCTGAATTGTATTTTCGTGAAAATTGAATGTTAAAAATATTTTGTTTGTGGGTTGTTGATCAGTACACTGTTTTAGTTCAATTTTGAAAAAAATACTAGAAATATCAGTCATAAAACATATGACATAGGTAACCGACGTTTCGGTTTACACTTAAACCTTCTTAAGGGTCTACAAAACATACATAAATCATTACAAAAACATTCATAAAAAATTATTTCAGTCACTTACTAGTACTTACTTATCTTACAAAAATTCATGTACCAAATACATTCGTTACCAAACATCTTCAAGAATATGGTTCACAAGCTGTTTCCGGTTTCATTCCGTATAGTTAATTTTGAGAGTAATTGGATGTGTATGTTTTATGCTTTTGTATGTACGAATCTAAAAATCGAATGCTGCAAACCGGAAGTCGATATCTTTGTTCGTTATAAAATGACGTCCACTTTTCCGTGATGAAGCACTATACATACTATACATACTGATTAAAATAAATTCATATTTTCCAAATATTTTCTGGAAAATTATAACACATACCTACATGAAAATTGATAACAATATTTTTAGAGATTTTTTTTTCTCTACAATTTTATGCGTAACAGTTTGTCTCGTAATGTTTCCATGTACGAGAGAAACAAGAAAAAACTATGCAATCCCAAAAAATATCCCTAAAACAAGGGACGCATAGCGTCTGGGACTTGTAGTATGTTGTTCAGCACATCAAATAGAACAAGTGTACAAATTTTCAGCTTTTCACTAATATTAGTGGAAGGTTTAGCCGAAATTTTGTTTAAAATGACTGGGCTATGGCTATGAAGAACAAGTATACCAAATCTCAGTCTACTAGAGTTCATGCCAAATAGAAATGCGGGAATGAGATCCCATGCGCAGAAGACGCATTTGCGTTTGCTCCACCCTCCTTACTTGATTTCTTTGTACGATGCTGGTGTGAGACAGAAGATACGCGAGGAATGATTGACATTCCCATTTCTATTTGGCATAAACTCTAACACAAATTGCAAGGTTTTTTGCGTACCGCTTTCATTAATTAGTTCCATCACTAGCTGTCACATGAAATTAACGCATTTTTGATTTTGCAGTTGGATATATTGTCATTCTCTGCTCTGCTGTCTATTTATCCAGTTACTATATAGCGTTCCGTGTTATCTCGCATAAGGCTGCCAAACCTATAATTCTTAAATTAATAATTCATATACCCTCTACCAATGTGAATCAATAATTTCAAGAATTCCAGGAAATTTGTGGAAAAATTTAACAATATAAACTGTGGCAATATATCCCCATGGAAATCGATGAAACATATAAACTTGTAGTTCAAAGTGCAAGCTAATTTATTATAACTTGTACTTTAAAACTAATAAATGTACATTCTACACGCAACACGCTTATACAAAATATTTATGAATCAGTGAAAAAATCTTCAACATAAAATCAATTCTTATTTATAGATTTGCTATCTAAAAGATTACTTGAATTAAAACAATTACATAGGTACCTATTAAATTAAAAGATGGTGGGTAATAAGTGCAAAAAATGCAAACACACTGCGGTAATAGGGTCAATATTTGTTTCGTGTGGTAATGTATCACGTTATAGTTGTGTGACACTTTCAAAAAACATCAATATCATTGACGACAATTAGAGGCGGATTGCTAACGTTTCGGCCCAGTGGAAAATACATACCGGCGGCCCAGTCCCCATACTCTTTCAGGAAAAGAAAAACAATCAAGTTTACAAAATCGCATGAGTTTGAAAATTAAATTGTTTTGCTTACGCATTATTAACAATAGAAAACAATATTGTGTATTGTAAGTACCTACCTAGTACAAGAAAAAGCACCGCAGGCGAAAATATTTTTTTGTTCTAGGTCAAATACCTTAAAATTGAATTTTCGGAGATAAATTACAGCACTAAAAGGAGGAATATTTTATGAGCAAAATAAATTAAAATTAAGCAAATTTACGTATTTCACATTTACCATTCACAAATTTTAGATTTGAATTCGAATTAGAATAGAACTTGTTGGCCCAAATACATCGCGGTCCAGTCAGATAGATCCCACCGGCCCAGTCTGCCACTGACGACAATAAAATTTATTGCTGCCCAAGTGTCGAAAGTGTTGACAATAACGATCTCAATTCGACCTTCACGGCAGCATCGGATGATTTAAATAACGTTATAAGTTGAAGTTGCATATTTAAAACACATTGTGGTAAACAAAGATCTAGTTATAAAAAGTCAAAATGATCTCATCACCGCACTTAAACAATAAATTAACTTATTAAATAAAAACTTCCAACTAAAGGTGGGTTTATGCTCAAAAATTTTACGCCTTATTCCTTATTTCTGACAGACATGTCAAAATTTCTTGCATGAAGTAACCTAAAGTAGCCTGAAATCTTATCGATTTTGCAGGTATTGATACATTTCTTCGTATAAAAAACATAAATGTCAATTGACAAAGTCGCAACAACATCAGATTAATAAATATAATCACGTTTCACTTCGGTTAAATTAAAAATATTCTTAAAATTATTCTTATTCCTTATTCTTAAATTTTTGAGCATAAACCCACCCTTACAGTACGGTACGGTCCGAATCACGCTACCAGTGCTCGCAGCGCTAAGACCGCTCACAGCTCACAGTCCGATTCACTGAGCGCGCTGACAACGACAACAATTCGGACCGTTCGCGACCGCGGTTACTTTTTGCTTGTGTTTTTGACAAGCAGATTATGAACAATTTGATAATGAGTAACAATTAATTGTGTATTTCATAATTGAAGTTATAAGATTTGTAATATTTTAGTTTTTATATTTATTGAATAATATAGAAATGGGGGAAAAATCAAATTTATTTTAGCAACATGTAAGAAATAAAATAAATTATGAAGTAAAATAAATACAAAACATAAATTGTGTTCAATTAAATACAAATATTTAAAAATTAAAAATACAACACAACTGTCAACCTGTATAGCAACTACCCACGTGACCTACGCTCACGCTGCCTTACCTCTTGACTGCGAGCAGTGTGAGCATAAACGGTGACGTCATCTATGACGGCACAATTTCTCACAACGCAAATTTTAAACACTGGAATGTAAATCGGACCGACTGTAAGCGCGCTGTTCGTGCAGTAGGTGTGATTCGGACCGTACCCTTATTGTGCCATCTGTTGGTCAAGTCAAAAATGATCAATAAAAAAACGCAAGAAGTAGGCTATGGCGGGAAGTCTTGTGCTGGTTACATTAGATTTTTACCTTTATCTCGTATGTTTAGCATGACAAGAAAAATTGTTATACATTGCCGGCCAAAAAAAGAGCCACCTTGGACCAGACCAAAATTTGACAATATTCAAACCGTTACAATTTTAATCAGATCTGCATGAAACTTTCTCCACCTGAAAGCTCAACTCTTTCCCTACATAACGTCTGTTAGAACCTGTTAGAAAATCTCCACCTCCTACCCTCTGAGCCACATTCGAAAAAGGAAACTTTTTGGATGAAAAATTTCGCAACTACGTACGCGTACACGTGTCTCGATTGACGCAAAATTTTTCCAATCTTGCAATGGAGCTCGATAGATCGCACAATTTCGCAAGGAACACGATCTTTCAAGTTCATCCGTTGACTTTTCAACGAGAAACAATTTGTTGAAATTAAGGCTGCATTTGGGGCAAATTGTTATGTAGAAGAAGAATCGAGCTTTAAGGTAGAGAAAGTTTCATGCATATTTGATTAAAATTGTAAAAGTTGTAGCGGTTTGAATATTGTCGAATTTTGGTCTCGTCCAGGGTGGATATCGACTTCCGGTTTTCAACACTCGATTTCTTAGATTATTTTTTGTTGTAAAATACATTATTTTAAATATTTCGGTGTTACCTACTAGTTTAGTAACAGCTGAAACATATAGTCTCTTAGAGAAAGTGGGGAAATTTTAATGTTTCTTGTGTTCGGATCAATATATTGACTTGAAATTTGATAATTTTAGCATTTTACAAATTGTTCTGTCATAGTAGTTTGGGAATTAAAGTTTTTTTGTTTATAATTTGGAGTATGAAACTTCAGTATCTTGTTCATGAACCATGATTCTTTAACATTTGTTACTACGAAAAATTTAATTGACAATTCAACTCATGTGTCATCTGTCAAAAATGGACCAATCAATTTTGAGGATTTATAAATTTTCCACCAATTGAAACGAATTTTTTCGACAATTTATCACTAGTGCTCGCAGCGACATAATTTTTCGACAATTTTCACTACTGATCCAATCGACAATTTTAAACAATTGAATATATCTTTATTAATCAAAATCCTATTGTTATAACTGTTGTAATGGAAGTGAAGCTATTTATAAGTCATTTTCATAAAGAAAGAATATATTTTTATTCGGTGAATTGTCCTCCGAATACCATTCGTGTTCCAAGTTATGTAGACAATTTTTGTGGCTGCATTCGTGATACAGCAACAAAAATTGTCTACATAACTTGGAACACGAATGGTATTCGGAGGACAATTCACCGAATAAAAATATATTCTTTCTTTATGAAAATGACTTATAAATAGCTTCACTTCCATTTTATATCTTCTTCTATACAGTTGACTAAATGAATAAAATATATTTGTAAGTACCTACGTACTTATATATTTGTATAGTAAAAAGAGTAGGGTATAGCGAGAAGTCTTGTGCTGGCCACATCAGATTTTTTGCATTGTAGCCAAAACTTGTAATAAATATATTTCTTGTAGGCGAAGGCGTTCGGTATTTCTACGTCAATTATAAAGGTCTGATCCAACGATCTTACATAATCTAGACACAGTATGCAGGCCAAAGTGTAAGCATGGAGATGAATCCAACATCATATAGACAAGAGGTGCGCGGGAGGGGTTGAGTTTCCCCCATGAATTTTATTGCGGGTTGCATAAGATATAAGTTTTGATAAATGGCTTTTAAATAATACCTATTAAAATTGATGAAATTGTTACATACAAACGTGCTCCTTCTGTTATTACTTAATATAATTTACAAATTGTTGCTATTATTTATATTTCTTAAGATACATGCATCTAAAATCTAGAATTGTAAATGTCAGTTTGACAGATGTAGCGTATTCAACAGTCATTTATTGGACGTTTATTGTATAATTTGCTAAGAAGTGTGTAAAGTCGGCAACGTCCAATGATCGATATGGGGGAAACTGTTCCCTCCCCCGCCTGCACATGATGGCTTCAAGAAATTCCGAGTATACTTTGTCTCGATTATATATGGTCGAAGGTCTGAACACTTTCAGTACTTATGGACCGGTTCCAATAAATATTGTATTTATCTGTTTCGATAACCTGCTGTGGAACATATAGTACGGTACTATCTAGTAGTCTTCTTCTTGGAGTTATATAAGTTGTTGGTGAATAATTTTAGCTATACTGTCATGTCTTTCAGTGTATAACGTTGGTGCAAGGACTGATGACGTGGTCTATCGTCTCCGATTTTTTTCCGCAGATTTGGTAAGTGCCTTCATAATTCTCTTATTGTAATACTTTGTTGCCATGACCTGGTCTTGAACGGCAATCATGAAAGCTTCTATTTCAGCAAAGATGTTGCTATTACTCAACCATGCTAGAGACGCCTCTTATTTATATGGTTTTGGTCTAGTAGGTTTTGACTTCCATTGCGTGACGAGACTGGCGTTGATAATGATTTGCTCGTCCTCTTTATTTTCTCTAGCAAGGTTCAATGGTGTTATTTTGATGTCATTTCGTACAAATTCTGCATGTAGTCTGCTGCTAGCCTGTTTCTTATGGAAATATTTTCGTAATATGGCAAATTGCTTCTGGGCATTTCATTTGTATGATCGGGATACCTCTACCGCCTAACTCTCTTGGAAGATGGACTCTCTCAATTGCACTTCTTGGATGGTGATTACGATGTTTTGTGCATGTTGTGCGTGTTTTAATATCTATATATTGAAGGACGGTTGTGTACAGTTGATGATACCAAAAGTGCATATCAGACCTGATGCAGCGTTCCTGTTAATAGCCTCGGTTTGATTCCTTGCAGTAAGATTGTTTTAGTCTTTGCTCGTATTCTTTAGGGATTTGTTCTTTCGCTACTTTTTCATCCATTCCTGTAGCTTGGTTGAAACCTAAATACCTGTATACCTCTTCTTCCATCATTGCTTCTATGCACTCATTTTCTCCTTGTGCCGTGTAGCTGTCTTGTTGGATCCATTATCCTTTCTCCATTCCATTGATCATACTCGTACATTTGTCTAACCCGAAATTCATGGTAATATCAGTGCTGAATTTGCGGGTTAAATCAATTAGTTGATCTAGGATTTTACTGCTGCTGGCATACAGTTTGATATCGTCTAGGAGATGAGTTACTTCGACACTTGAGTTTTTGAGTTGATGGCCTTTACCAGGATTAGTTAAGTTAAACGTGAGCGGTTTCAGAGCCAAGCAGAACCATAGTGGACTCAATGAGTCCCTGTTACAATAGGTGGAGCGCGAGTCTTTTAAACAAATGAGTATAGACATTTTATTTCGTGCGATTGCTCCCAAATTTTGCACGAATACTTTCGAGCACCCGAGAAAAAATATAGGCGGATCGTGATGTCAGTCCGCCATCACGGCAAAGTGGCAACAAATTGTCGATGTTTACGAAGAGGACATCGAGGAAGAATAGTTTTTGCTGATGTAATGTATTTCGAAATTTAAAATATTATACACAATTTAGAGAAAATAATTATGGTACAATAAATGTATGTAATAAAAATTTTAATATAGAAATACATACATTAAATCAGCAAAAACTTTGAAATATTTTTGTTGTTAAACGAGCTGCATTCTTTACTCTTTAGTTCCGTATTACAACCGCTAGGAGTAGCGTTCCACCTAGTAACATAGAAGATTTCTGTCTAAATATATCTCTTGTCTATGCAGCTAAGGATCTAACTTAAGGCATGTGGTATATTACAATGTCAGTCCGCCATCTTAAAACAAAATGGCAACCATATGTCTCAAAACCTACTTGACCAAATCAGATGAGTTCTGCGCAGCGAGCCGTTTTACCATTTTCAGCATCCGAGAAAAAACAAAAGGGGGTATAGGGGGCAAGTACCTGCCAAGAAATACAAAATGTTGTAATTTACAAACAAATATTTATTTCTATTGTGTACACCATTTGAAGTTCAACCCGGGCAAAGCCGGGTACATAACTAGTAATGTATTGAAATAAATCACAATAGATAAACTTCCTCCATCTATGAAATTTGTTGAATCTTAAAGTTATTGTTAAATGTTAATGTTAAAATGCAACCCTTCTCATTGTGGCAGGACAGGTAGTGAATGTAAATAACAAATATGGGATGTCACTCGCGATAACACACATCTCAAACAACTAACTATAACCTAATCTTGACTTAACCCTAATCTAATATTAACTTATCCTAACTCAACCATAATCCTACCTTTACTATACCCTTCTTAATATGGATCACATCTAACGTTACTCCTGACAATCACATTCGCAATATTGTTCATTTCTTTAGATTAAAGACACAGAAAAAGAGAGTTTTTAATAGTCAAGAAAACATAACATTCTACAGAAATTTTGTAGCAGAGCAGAAATAAATATTACAAAAAAATGTCAAAGTCATAAGACATAACTCAACGTTCGGTTTTTGTTATTAATTTATATACTATATTAATATTTTAGTTGTGGTTATTTGCTAGATTTTCATTGAATTAGACTGTCGGTAAAGGTAAAACATTCCAAACAAATATAAGTTATTAATTAAAAAATATCGAATACTAAGTGAATTGTTTTCTTAAATAGCCTAATTCTGCTCATTCTACTAATCAAATAAATAATTACTTATATCAAATTTAATAGTTTCATGTTCATGTAATACGTAAACGATAATGTAAACCGAGATGCAGGTTGTTTGTAACATTTTACCCATGTTCTAACAATCAAAAAAATTTTACAACCAAATTTTATATTTAACGTTAATACAAATCTTAAGAACCCAATTAGTTTTTTGAAGCAATCCACACACCGTAAGTAGTACTTTTCTTAAATATTTTGATAACTAATTAATTTATTGCAATATTTTTTATTTCAAATGAGAGATTATATTATTATTATGTACAATTTTTATCATTTTATAAATTATTCTGTCATAGTACTTTAGGAATTATTATTTAGTATTATTTATAATGTAGAGTATGAAACAAGTATCTTGTTGTCCATGATTGTTTAACATTTGTTACTACGAAAAATTTAATTGATTATGCCAGTGACAGTGACACATTATTTATATCTTCTTCTAGTTGATTAAATGACTAAAATATTCTCGTATTTGTAAGTACCTATAATTATATTTTTTGTATAGTAGTAAAAAGAGTAGGTTATGGCGGGAGATCTTGTGCTGGCCACATAAGATTTTTAAATGCAAATATTGCAACTATTTTTTATTCCTATTAAAATCACTTAAAATGAAAAATTTTGGTTAAATATCCAATGAAATTCTTCCATTTCTGATCACGTGCGAAATTGACCAATGAGACCAACATTAAACTGACAGGAACCCATGGGACATTATCACTTATGTTAAAATGAAAGAATGACATAAGACAGAATTATTGACGGTTATGTAATTAAAAAGTATTGTTTTAAAATGACTTTCATGTTTTCAATAAATAATTAAATTACAACTGCGAAAAATTTATTAGCCGAATAACCCTCGACCATTGATAAATAACTTATAATTTTATAACAACTATCTTTTAGGTTACCACGCAATGTGCTTTCGGAATGTAACTTGTGCATTTCGAGTGCCCAGGTTGTGATTCCACAAGAGCACACGCTACCTCTAGACCCTCTAGACCAAAGGCCAAAAAAGCTATAAGATGGGGAAATGTGTTGGAACAAATAATATAAACATGTCGTTTTTTTCAGTGATTTTTTCATAAATGTGCCAAATTAGTAACACAAATTCAACACTGATTGATAATGAAACTCATTCTTTACAATTGTGTAGAATTTCAACTCTGAAAATATCTTGGGAGGCAATGGCGGGCAAAAAACCGTTACCCATGTTAAATGCCTATGTACCTACAGCTTTATTGAGACACTTTGTATGTATAGTTTTTTCTGGTTTTCCGCACTTGTTTTGAATAATGGAAAGTCTTGAAATCCACTAAAAATCGTAGTTTACCAATAACTCTTTTGTCAATTTGAATATATGTATTTTTCAAAAAAAATTACACATTATCTGCTATACTTTTTTAACATCGAACTGTCAATATTTTTTCCAAAAACAGTCCAAATTTTAAATTTAAAAAATAATGAAATTTGAGATTTTTTAGAAATTTTTAAAAGTTAAAAACAGTTCGATGTGAAGAATGCAAATTATGTAATATATTTTTTTCTCTAAATTGTAACTAAATCAAATTATTAGTAAACTAGGAACGCCTGTAGGTATGTGTAATGATATAATATCGCCTTAAATACAACCATAAAAATAATAACATCAAAATCTTCCATAATATGCAAATTCTCAAGTAATTGCCAGAAAAAATTGTTGATTTGTTGTACTATCGCCGTCGTCGATGATTCGATATTCGAATATAACGCGAATATATGCGATTTAACCCTTCTCAGATGTTTAAAGAGACTCGGTTTCACCTCGTCGCATAGCAACATCTTCTATATTATAAATTGCATAATATTCTTGTTACTATATTAATAGCTATAAGACCGTAGCTAACTTTCAATATAGAATCAAATGCCCTGTTCACACGAGGAAAGTTTTTACTAAAAAGTATCTTGAAAGTAAAACAAGTGTAATAATTTTTATTATATGTATTTAAGATCACTAGCTTTAATATATTTTAAAGAAATAATTAGTTTCCCCCACTGTTTCCCCGTACGGGGAAACAGTGACATTTTTTTATGACAGCACATATTTTACTTTCAAGAAATTTTTTAGTAAAAACTTTCCTCGTGTGAACACGAACAGGGCATAAAGTATATTGCTCGACTTTGATGTTTATTTTCTAGATCGTTTTGCAAATTACTTGAAGATTCGCTTTGATAAATATGTAATTAAAAACAGAACTATGTCTCAAGAAATCTATTTTCTTTAATTACTTTCCTTCTACTTTTATACTGTATCACGTATTTGTAAAAATGTGAGAAATTCCAGTCCAAATTTAATATTGCAGGAAACATACCTACCTGTCAGATCAAACAAATCTAGTTTATCCGAACAAGTATTGATTATGTTCTACGAATAACTATATTATTTTAACTTGGAAAAAGTGTTGGTAAACTTCGAAACTAAAGAATTAAAGCAAGGTCTCGAAAGAAAACAAAGCAAAAATCGTGAACGTGAAATGCCAACGTGTGAGGCAAGAAGTGACCGAGCGTGCGCAGAAGTTGTCGTCGTCGGCGGCGGTGACTACTAGCACCGACTGACGTAGATAAAAGGGCAGAGAAAAGTAGAAAGGAAATGGCAAAATTACGTGCAGAACTCGAGGCGATTATACAGCGTGCTATGCTGACCTGCACCGACACAGACCATCACACTCAGCACACGACATTTGTTCCGGGAAAAGAATAAGATTAATACCCTCAGCTTCCGCAAAACGTTCAGTTTTTAATTTGTCAAATTTTCACACCCTTTTATTTTAAGAACTTATTTTGCAAACATGTTTTTCATTGAGTTAATAAATCATGCAATGTTAACTTGTATTTTAACCGAAATTTGTAAATAAACTGTTGAACTCTGGGGCAATCAAGATATTTCAATTTTTTTACTTTGCGATCTGATTGGAGAGCGCAGTTTTAGAGGACGAATTTATTTACGGTCGAGGCGCAAACCGAGTCTTTAAATTGGGTAAAAAAATTATTATTTGCTCTCCAAATTTGTTTAGTAACTGTTCGAAATTATTTTAAAACATAACTATAAAATAATATTTTGAAAAACGTAGGCGATGAAACAATAAAAAATTTGGGTCAAATGCAACCGAGTTATGAAGGTTTGAAAATTTGACATTTCTCTTCAAAAACAAAATTTTCTCCTAATTTTTTCCTCGAGTGTATATTTATCCAAATTTATATAAATTTTTGACAATTAATCTTTTCAATCTTCAAGAAATATCACTTCCGGTCAAGGTATTTGTACCAAAATCTTAGCATCTCTTCCAATTAGTATATACAAATAATGTAAAATACCATATATAATTTTTTTTGGTTAATTCGTATTTGGGTTATCCGACCTCCAAAAATCCTTAACCACATACATACACACACACACACACATATATACATACATACATACATACATACATACATACATACATACATACATACATACAGATATCATCGTGAAACTATCAAAAATGAATTGTTTATTGTAGATAGAACTAGGTGTTGGTAGAACTTGATGTTGATGAAATTGAATACAATTTTATTGTTAAGTATTTGACTAGCTGGGCGTGGAAAATGTATTTTAAAAAAATCGTGCTTATCCACTAAAAACTCACTACCGGATTTTTAGCATGATTCCAATAACCTTCCTTTACAGGTATGGCGGAAGGTAAAAAAACAACATATTGCACCTTTGCTGTATAGAATTCAAACTTTTGTTCTCTAGTTAGTTTTTGTACTAGCTTTCGCTTGAAAACAACTGCGAAATATCTCCAAAACCAGAAAGATACTTTTGAGACTCTCAAAGGTTTAAAACTTGAAGATTCATAAAATCCGTTCTTAAACACTAAAACTCCGAAGTAAAAACAATAAACCAGAGTATCAACAAAGCCACAAAGATTTCAGATAATTTTAACAACTTTTATCACAAAACGGAGGAATAAATCTACATTATTTCTCAACCACTCAATTTAGAATCCTTTCAGATGAACTAGCGTTTGCTAATAAAGATCATGTTTTCAATATAGGTGTGGTTTCCTTGCAATATACCTACATTAGTAATATTTACTCATATTTCCATGTGAGTTAGAAGCAAGAACAGCTGCACACCTTCAAATAAAGTGCAAAATGTAGGAGTAATGTACGTGATGTTCAAAGTAGATGATGTATGTGTTAAACCAGAGCTGGTCAAATTCTGGTCTTTCTAAAAAATTATTTTAGAATAAAAAAAATAACTAAAACGCTTTATTACAAATAATTTAAAATTCTACTTAACTATACTTCTTTTTTTTTAAGAAGACAGTAATTTGAATAGGTACTGATTTTTCATTTTGTAAGTATAATAAATTGTACTCAAATGCTCGACAACTGACGTGACATCACATTTTACCAATAATAGGGTACCTAGCAAAGTTTACAAAGTGCTGTATTATGATAAATCATGGACAACAAGATACTGAAATTTCAAACTCTAAATTCCTTTAATCGTATCATCAACTGTTATTGTTATTACCTTTTAATACGCAACATTTATTGATAATTATAAACTACATACCTAATATGTTAGTTACTTATAATACCTTAGATACTTAAAATTCAACGAACTTAATACGTTAGATACATCCATAATAACATCAAAACCGTTCATAATATGCAAACTGTCAACTAATTGGCAGATAAAATTGTTGATTTGTTTAACATTACTCTTTGAATATAACGTGAATATATGCGCTTTAAGCCCCCTTGGATGTTCAAAGAGACTCGGTTTCACCTCGTCGCTTAGCTACATCCTCGGTAGGTATTATAAATCGCATAATATTCTTGTTATATTAATAGCTATAATCCCTAAACGGGTGTTCATTTAAAGTGGAGCACCATTGCTATCTCGAGAATTATAAGAGCTACGAAATTGGTTAAATTAGCAAACAATTTCTATTTTATATGACTATTTTAATGAACGAAACCAAATTTTTTTAAACCAGTGGTTCTCAAAATATGGGGTGCAAGTTTCTTATTTCAAATGGAAACCTTTTTTTTATTCGCATATTAAATTCAGTATTTTTTTCTACAATCAACGAGATATTAGTTTCATACTCTGGCATGAGAAAACGCTATTGAAAATTATGATAATTTAATTAAAACCTGATTGTTACAAAAGTGCTATGAAAGAAAACAATTGAATATTTGTTTTATATTAATTGTTATTTGTTAATTAAAAAGATTCTTTGATTTTAATCAGGAAATCAGAACCGCTACTGAGTGTATGAGTTCATGGTTCGAACTACTAAGTACCTACTAGGGTTTGCAAATTTACCGATTTTTTCAATTACCGGTAATTCGGTAAAATTTTCTTTCAATACCGGTTTACCGGTAATTTACCGGTATATAAATTAAGTTCAAACGATACTAAAACGTGTTTATTGACAAAAATCTCGACATTGAATTTGGTTCACCTTTTGAAAAGACGGTAAAAATAAATTAAATTATATTCGAAACATAAACAATATTAATGTTTATTTACCTATGCATCTAGGAAAAAAGTGAAACATTAAAGTGCAAGCAAATTGTTTACGGCCGAGGCGTTTTGCCGAGGTCGGAATTACTAATGACCTTATGAGTAGGTGCCTTAATATGACACTTTTTGTCTAAGATACGTCGAAAATTTTATTTCATACTCTTTCTATTCAAGTACTGTACTTCATTTAACGAAATATCATTGTTTTCAATTATACCAAATTATTATTATAAACAGTTCGAAAAATGTCAATTTATAACCTTATAAAATAAAATATTATTTATATCAGTTCGTAAAAACATTTTTATCGCGGGTGTCATCCTCCAATTGCCAAAACGGAAATATTATTTATGTATTAAAATTAATATTAAGAGCCCATAAATTAAAATAGATAGAATTATCACAAAAATCGAAGCCGCTGCGTTACTTTAAAAATATCGAATTACCGGTAAATAATTACGATTTAATTAAAATTAAATTATCATAATTCTTAATAGCGTTTTTCTTATGTTTTTGTTATGCAAGGGTATGAAACTAATATCTCGTTGAATTCAGAAAAAAATACTGAATCGAATAAGCAAATAAAAGAATAGGTCCCTATTTGAAATAAGAAAGTTACGCTCTGTAGTTTGTGAACCACTGGTCTAAAAAATTCTTGTTTCGTTCAATAAAGTAGTCATATAAAATAGAATTGTTTGCAAATTTAAACCTACATAACTTTTTTAATTATTGTAGAAAATAAATAAAACTTTGAGTTTAGAGAATCTATTCTACAAATAATAAGTGTCATTCAGTTCAATAGTAGGTACTTTTCTACTTTTAAATTAAAGCGTGGGACTATATAAGAGCAGATTAGAACCTTTTTATAAAGTAAAAATAATCCTTGTAACAAGGCAATGAAATTGTGTAAAGATAACATATAAATTTTTTAATTATTTAATTGATTTAATACAACGAATCAACTAAAACAATTCAATAACACTACCGTAGAAAATATATGTAGCAGTAGTTGCTTGATAATTCTTCATTATTGAAGTTCTAATAAATCGTTTTCACCTGTAGATGCAGTAGTTTTGATGCAAAAATGGTTTATAATATGTTTCTAGGTTTTAGTTTGTTAAAATCTTGTATATGGAGTATTGAATATTGGGCTTCAATATTTATATTGTTTAATGTTCGATAATATATTTCCAAATAAAAATAATATTTAGACCAAAATCAAGTACAAAAAAGTATGTAATTCGTGAATTCGTATACGTGTATAATGGCTAATTATAAACCTAAGAATTAAAATTTATTAGATTACGACATTCGTCACTCTTTAAGGCTATTGTTATTGATATATTATTTTATTCAATTTTGACGTTTTAAACTGCTATTATTAAGGAGAAGGAAATAAATGTTGAAATTACGTCTTGATCTTCACTCTTTAATATTATCCTGCTATTATTAACTCGATAGCAACAACTTTAAATGTTTATTAACAAGTGAATTAATTTTTTTTAAATCACTCAACACATTTTTAAATCACTCTGAAGTTTTAAACTGTTATTATTACGTCAAAATTGCATAAAAACAATGACAACTTGCCATTAACGACTACTTTGATTAGTTTTTTTTGTTATGTCAAAATAAATTTATAATTCATATATTTGAAATAATTTCGTCAAAATTGAATAAAATATTGTATAAACCACGTGAGATACGAATGTTTATTCAAGAGAAGAAAGTTTAGCCCCCGAGCCCGAAGGCCGAGTGGGATAATCTCACTTGGTGTATAAATATCTATTATTGGCTGGGTGGGAATGTTTAATGGAAAATGAAACTAATACTGGAATTCAGCCACACATTTTATTCAAATCAACCTCAACTAAGGCTATAATTGTATTGTAAATTTTACACTCATATATTAATAGCTATAATAATAAACTCGTTGCATAGTATACAAATTAAATTTATGAATTATTTTACAAATCATACAGTCGTGTCATCATCATCATCTTGAAGAAAAATTACCAGCGATCAACTGTTTGGCTACCTCTTCTGTGAAACGAACCATTATGATACGGAATTTTGATTTATATTCGTAAGTGTGAAAAGCGTTATAAATTACCTTCGCGGTTCCTGTGTCAGCACTCACACACTCGCATAACTCACTCACACCTACACATATGGTTGCATTAAATTTTTACTTCAACGCTCAACATCTTCTTGAATCAATTTACGGGTAATAGAATCGAATTGATTCCTGATACTGATCAAAACTTTTACACTTAAAAGCTTTAAAATAGTGGAAGTTTAACAGGGGAAAGATTTATTTAAAACTTATTGTGTCTTTAACTGTTTTACGTGTTTTATTCTACACGTATCAACAGAACGAAAACTTTAAAGATGTTAAAGAGGATGTGAAGTCAGTTTAGTTACAAAATTTATTTCTAATGAGAATGACTCAGGTCTCAGGATAATAATTTATGATTAAATATAATGTGTGTATACTTATTATTATTTATTTCTATATTTCTTGCAACTAACTTTATAATTAAGTAATTTAGTTAACGAAGGAATATTAAATGCATAAATATCAAACATTTAAATACCAAATTTTATATCTAAGGTTTAAATACGATTTTCAATAGACCAATTGTATTTTGGTACCAATTCATAAACCGGAAGTAGTATTTTTTTTTAAAATATTTCGATAAATATTAGAACCGATATGATATTGTAAAGTACTCGGTAAAGTACATGTTGTTTATAATGTGTGAAAATACATTTGTTTTTACAATTTGTGTTATGTCTTTAAGGAAATTTATTATTTTTTATGTGACTTCTGTTGAGTTTCCTAGAGCTTCTTTAATGGTGTCGGGAATTTGGTGCTTCTGTCTCATGTGGGCATGTAATCTGCATTTAAGTAATAGATGTTTTACTGTTAGTGGTGTAATTTAAAACAATTATTTTATTTTAAATGTATTGCGATTATTATCTACAATCGGTATTTTATAAATTTTTCTGTATCTGCTATCATTTAAGAATAATTAAAGTAGGTATATACTTATAATTTAGTAAGTATTTAGGACATGGTAGTAACAGTGAGAATAGTAAAATATCGTTTAGGTAAATCTTCTTCTGCAGTTTAAATAAAATGAATAAAGTAAGTATGGCGGGAGGTCTTGTGTTGGCCATATCGGAATGTTTTTTAATTAACTGACAATTATCTTTATAAATGATTTCTTCCTTAGAATTTTATTTAATCAAGTTGATCATATAAAACACAAATTTAGGATGTAATGAAGATTAAAATATATAAAATTTAAATGGAAAATGCAAGTTATAGTACTTAATTTTTAGATTCTATATCATCTAGGAAAAATATAAAACGGTAAAGTGTACCATAAAGTCGTTGCAATAAAACTCAAAGTAAGAGTAATGCTTTGGTAATGTGCGCTGAAAAGATTGGACAGAATCATCGTACATTTTTCCTTTCCGTTTACAAAAAATAACACTGCAATTTCCACCATTTTCATTTGCCGTATCAAAACAAAGAAAGGAAAACATGACATTCACAATGTAATCACAATTTTATATTCTTCAGTAATATCCCAAGCAGCACAGTCTGGAAAAATTGGCATACACAGCTAAAACAAGGCTGTTATAACGTTGTGGCAGCTTTGTTTTAGCTATATATTAGCTTTATTTTTAGCTGTATTTTGTGTTATTTTTTTTGTCCAAATAAGTGTTATCGCAAACTAAATTGCAGCTATATTAACCATCCAACCATTTTTCTGTCTGTAAAGTTCGCTTTACAATCATCAAAAATGCAAAAATACAGCCACAGCTTTATTGTGTACAATTTCAGCTGTAAAATAGATTTGATTACTAACTTATATAGGAAAATAACAGCTAAAGCTTTATTTCTGTATTGCGAGCTATGAAGTGTATTTTACAGCTATAAGTTTATACTAACTAACAGCTGTCGCAATATGTCCATAATTTTAGTTGCAAAATGTATTTTAAAGCAAAATATAAATACCAAATCAAAGCTTTAAAATTTGTACGTAATTTTGGTGATAAAATACATTCTGAAGCTTAGAAAACCTACGGAATTTTCCACAATTTTAGCTGTAAACTATGTTATATTCTTAACCGACAAAGTCATGGCCAAATTTAGTCGGTATCAAGTGTATCCGCGAATACCAAAGTGAATACAAAAACAACACTTAAAAATAATTAACTTCAGTCTATCTGAATAATTACAAGTACCTACAGCCACAATTCCAAAACTGACTGTAACTGCAGATACTTTCGGTGACAACGAATTTCCAAATACTTTGGAAGAAACTAGTTTGGATGAAAACACAGATGAACCTATTTGTTCCAATAATTTCCGGGAAGAAGACCAAAATTTAATTGGCCTCGGAGAAAGTTTCAATACTATGCTTTTTTACCACTCAATTTTGTTTGGATCACGTATGTCAATTCGGTACACTTTTCTAAGAGTTACGCCCTTCTTACCCGGAAGCAAAAACAATATTCCAGTTTTCTCGCAGTTTTTGGGCACAACACAAAGTGTCACTTCGTTGTCTTCTATTGTTTGTACAATTTTGAACATTTAACATGAAAAATAAGGTAGCCGGATCTTATGCAGAGGTTATGTTTATATTTTCATATAATTACTGGTAGGTAGCTGTAGTAGAGATGAATATAACTAGATGGCTGCAGTGACTATTCTTGCAACTATTTGGGTTTCGTTTGTAAATTATTGTCGTACATCATTTCAGCCAAATAGTTGTTTTCTAGTATATTGCATGTACATTGACAACCATATTACAACCAAATAACTGTATAATCCAAATGGCTATTATTGGGCAATATTTCATTCCACACAAGCTATATGTCTGTATTTCAGACAAGTAGACATCTTTTTTAATCCAAGTAGCCGATGTAGCCGTGAAGAGAGACAGCCATTTTGAAAACAAGAAATTTTTACTTAAACAAAAAGTATTTAATCACTATTGCTGCATTATACATAACGGAAAACCATTTGTAACTTGATATTTTTGCATTGTAAACATATAAACACTATAATTAGCCATAAAGAAAAATTAAATGAATTTCCATATTAATAAATAAATAACTAAATTATTGTTATTTTCGAAGCGCTTTTTTTATTTCAAAGTATCACAACTATATTTAACGACCAAATGATGTTTGTTGTAAATTTTGAGTATTGTAGAGTGCAAATTTTGACTGATAATCTTTATGATTTTGATATAGGTATCATGTATATTTGTAAGTTTAGCTTATTAGATACACGCATAAATATGTAACATGGACATACAAAATACAGCTATTATATCTACGTACTACAACCAAATAGTTATTTTAAGGCCAAACAACTAAATGGCTGTATTTTGACTGTATTACTTGCCAAATGGTCACAGCTAAATGGCTGTGACAACATTTTCAAAGCAAGAAAATCTTTTACCACTTTGGCTATGACAACTCTTTAACAACGTTATAATTTCGCTGCGATGCCAGCTGCGGTAGCTATATTGCTGTTATTATTTGCTGCAGCAACGTCACCGCAGCTTTTTTACAGCTTCGTGTGCTACTTGGGATAATACCCAAAAAACACAGAAATAACTAAGAACAATTTTCATGAAAAACACGTTTTACATTGTTATCACGTACAAGAAAATATTAATAAAGAACTTGACAAACTTTTTCGTGACCAGGAGTTGAGCGTTCACGAACCGTGAAAGCATCAATCCATTTGCCTTACACTACAGAGGCGGATCCACATCGAGAAACATTTTTAAACTCACTTCATTTTAAGATACGACCCATAGTTTTACCTTTTCTAATTAGTGCAATTTAGAAGCACTGTTTTTTATATTGGTAAAAATTAAGTAGCTACGGGATAAAAATTTGTACATGCTCTATAACATCGTTACTTTGCGAACTGTTTTGAGTCAGCAAAATAAAATAACGTAACCTAGACAATTAGCTGTTATTTACATTTTATAGGGTTATTCTCACTGATTTTCATTCTTTCATCGTTGTTGTGTACAAAAATAGACAAATTTCGAATCCTCAGGGACATTTTCAAAGGAACTACGGGCAAAAAAATATGTCTTTCTTCTAACACAAAATGCAAGGTTTTTGCGATTTTGTGTGTGTACCGATTGCACTAAATAGGAAGTGCTTAGAATTCTGTACTATGGAATCGTAGGTTTTTTGTTGTAATCTTAGAGTATTTAAAAAAAAAGTTGATTCGTTAATTAATTTTTTTTATTATGATTAACTTCCTATTCCTCACAATTATTTCAAATGTAAAAATCATATTGAAGAAATAAAAACACAAACTGAGATTAGAATATAAAACCTACGATTTTCCAGCAAATAATTGTATAAAAGTATGTACTATTGGATCTATATCTGGTATGTTATTAATACATTGAAAGTATTTTTCATTCATAACATGCATGTGCACACCACAGAGCAGATCGAAAGGCAACCATAATGGGTTATGTTATACATTTGGCTATCCAGAAATAGCTATTATCTTTTATCCCTAAATTTCAATTCCTATGGTCCATATTATATCATAAACACATATGTGAACTTTTGCAAAAGCACTAACACTATCATGTTTAATATGAAACCATCTGGACAACCATCCCTCATCCATCTTGCAATTGAATTAAAACTTAAAACCAAAACTTCTTCATGGGCAAACTTACGAGCAATCGCTCAAAACTCAATGGAGATTACAGACACAAGACACAGCCCTAAAGCTATAAGATGTGTAGTTTGAAATTGCAACAAAGTTGTATCTGCTCTTTCCAGAATCGTCGATAAACAGAATGCGATATTTTCTGCGTCTCTCGCCTCGATGTATCTCACCCCTTGAGAACGACGCCCAGGGACGTAGGCGAAGGAATATTAGGAGGGCGGGTGCGCTGTAATGATAACGGTCGGTTCGGTTGTACAAATATAACATAAATTTTATACTAAGTTCAATTAAATGAAATTCAATTATATGAGAAATAAATATAATTGTACAATAGTACAGTAAATGAGGATATTTTACTTTAAAAAAATACTTAATGGCTGAAATTTTTAGAGGGTGTTTTGAGTCTAAAATCGAGTTTTTGTATTCAAGAGGATGGGGAAGATACAGCCCCCTGTCAATAATTGTTTTCAATATATTGAAACATGACTCATTATTCGATATATTTTGATACTTCGGATGACTAAGTACTCATTAATTACACCACGATGTAATTAAAAGGTAATGATACAATTACTAATTGCACGTAGATAGTACAACCGTACAACTTGCGTCGTAAACATAACATGGCTCTAGGTTTATTAATTGATAATAAGTTATGACAACGTTTCGGTCATGATTATGACCATCTCCAGGTCAATTAAATGAGCCTAGAATAGATGTTGATATTTAAAATACATACATATTTGTAGAAGTAATCACTTCTACGAATCAATATTGATTCAAGGCTCATTTTAGATGGTCATAATCATGACCGAAACGTTGTCATAACTTATTATCAATTAATAAAACTAGAGTCATGTTATCCAAAAACGTGAATTAAAAATTCTTTAATTCTTTCCCTAAAAAATATTTTATTTCAATTTTAATTCAGTTTTAAATATTAGTCCAGTAGCCTTGTCATGGTTATAATGGGCCTAAGTTGCATCAAGTGGTGGTAGTAGGTTTTTATTTTTTTTCTTGTATAGGATGTTACTGAGATGCAAAATCCAAGTTTTCGACCTCGGCAACCCTCCGGAACACTTTTGAATATCTCAAAAACTGCTAAATTTTTGCACTTTTTTCGGATTTTTACCATTTTGACTATGAAGGAGCACGATTTCGACAAAAACCATTATATACATTTTTAAACTAGATTAAATTGTCTACAATCTGCGACCAGAATGGACTCGGTAGCTCTAATAGTTTGCGTTTTCCTCATGGTATCCCGGATCCTGAATAAGTCTGTAGTCTTTAAAATGTTCATAACATAATATTAACACTCACATAAATAAATTTTGTACCAAATTCATAGAAACAGCATAGAGTATTGTATTGACAAAACACTAAACAATAGGTCCACACCACGGAATGTCCACGCACAACTAATTCTAATAATAATAATAATAATACTAATAATTTTCTTTATTTCCGTGGACACATTGTACATGCGTATAGAAAGCGTCAAATATAACATAGAGAATAATACAAACTATTTACAGAATTCATTAATATGATAAAAGTTGTTATTATAAAGAAATAGTTTTAGTTTAGATTTTAAAATCTTAGAACTATTCGAGTTTTTAATGTCGTCAGGTAGTTTATTGAATAGTGATAGACCAATCCTGTTAAGGGAATTTTTGACTATTTTTATTCTTGACTTTGGAATACAAAAGTTATTTTTATTTCTCGTGTTGTACTCGTGAAAATTCGAGTTGAGAGAGAAAAGATTCTTATTTTCATATATGTAAAGACAAATGTCGAGTATATACAAATCAGTCACAGTAAGTAAACTGAGTTTTTTGAATAAAGGTTTGCAAGACGAGTTCTTACTTACTCCGAGCAAACAACGAACTATACGTTTTTGGCAGATAAAAACAGAAAGAGCACCTGGAGAGTTACCCCAAAACCTGATACCATAGCAAAGTCTGGACTCTACAGATGCATGGTAGAATAAAAGCAATTGATTAAGATTTAAATATTCTCTCAAATGACGCACTTGATAGCATATTGAGTTCAATTTGCAGATTAGCTCCTCACAATGAGGATGCCAGTTCAGATTTTCATGAAAGTGCATCCCTAGTACTGCACTATCAGAATCAAGAAATAAGCAGTAAGCGGTTTGATTCAGAATGATTTAAATACGTAACTTGTTAATAATTATAAAGGTGGGTACAGATACGAAGTACGGCAGGCAGATTACGTACGGTACAGCATATGCGGCGTTCTATTCTTAGATGTGTTCCCGACTTTATACTAAACATTCAAATATATAAGTTTTAAGGAATATTTTATGTGGCTATAATTTCAGCAACACAATATAGTCCAGTAACCTAGTACATCGTAAGTTGCATCAAGTGGTGGTAGTAGGTTTCTATTTTTTTTTCTTGTATAGGATGTGACTGAGATGCAAAATCCAAGTTTTCGACCTCGGCAACCCTCCGGAACACTTTTGAATATCTCAAAAACTGCTAAATTTTTGCACTTTTTTCGGATTCTTACCATTTTGACTATGAAGGAGCACGATTTCGACAAAAACCATTATATACATTTTTAAACTAGATTAAATTGCGACCAGAATGGGCTCGGTAGCTCTAATAGTTTCCGAGATACAGCTTTTCAAAGTTTGGTAAATTTTCCAAACTTGAAAAATGATAGTGACTTCCGGTTTGCAGCACTGAATTCCTCGGACTTTTATCTATAAGATACATTGTGTCAAAAAATTTCAGTGGCCTTGGTTGAGCTGAAATTTAAAGTTTTTCCCCGAGAGAATATAGTAAAAATTTTGTTTATTATTTTGTTTATTGTGTTTAATTAACTATAATATCTGAACGAATAATGATATTGACTTCCGGTTTGCAGCACTGAATTCCTCGTACTTTTTTCTATAAGATACATTCTGTCAAAAATTTTCAATGGTCTTCCTTGAGCTGAAATTTAAAGTTTTTCCGCGAGAGAATATAGTAAAATTTTTGTTTACTCTTTTGTTCATTGTTTTTAATCAACTATAATATCTGAACGAATAATGATAGAGACTTCTGGTTTGCAGTATTGAATTCCTCGGACTTTTTTATATGATACATTGTGCCAAAAAATTTCAGTGGCCTTGATTGAGCTGAAATTTAAAATTTTTCCCCGAGAGAATATAGGAAAAATTTTGTTTATTATTTTGTTTATTGTGTTTAATTAACTATAATATCTGAACGAATAATGATATTGCCTTCCGGTTTGCAGCACTGAATTCCTCGTACTTTTTTCTATAAGATACATTCTGTCAAAAATTTTCAATGGTCTTCCTTGAGCTGAATTTAAAGTTCTTCCGCGAGAGAATATAGTAAAATTTTTGTAGAAGAGAAACGGTTGGAGTTTCAAATCTGTATATTTTGCCAAACTTTGAAAATCTGTATCTCGGAAACTATTAGAGTTACCGAGCCCATTCTGGTCTCAGATTGTAGACAATTTAATTTAGTTTAAAAATGTACGTAATGGTTTTTGTCGAAATCGTGCTCCTTCATAGTCAAAATGGTAAGAATCCGAAAAAAGTGCAAAAATTTAACAGTTTTTGAGATATTCAAAAGTGTTCCGGAGGGTTGCCGCGGTCGAAAACTTGGATTTTGCATCTCAGTCACATCCTATACAAGAAAAAAAATATAAACCTACTACCACCACTTGATGCAACTTACGATGTACTAGGTTACTGGACTATATTGTGTTGCTGAAATTATAGCCACATAAAATATTCCTTAAAACTTATATATTTGAATGTTTAGTATAAAGTCGGGAACACATCTAAGCACGTCTACACATCTACCGTACGTAATCTGCCTGCCGTACTTCGTATCTGTACCCACCTTTATAATTATTAACAAGTTACGTATTTAAATCATTCTGAATCAAACCGCTTACTGCTTATTTCTTGATACTGATAGTGCAGTGCGAGAATTAGTTGTGCGTGGACATTCCGTGGTGTGGACCTATTGTTTAGTGTTTTGTCAAACTCTATGCTGTTTCTATGAATTTGGTACAAAATTTATTTATGTGAGTGTTAATATTATGTTATGAACATTTTAAAGACTACAGACTTATTCAGGATCCGGGATACCATGAGGAAAACGCAAACTTCAGCCTAGTAAAGGTAACAACTTGGGACTCAGAAACATTTTTATTTGGTACCTACTTAGTATTAATTTACTTCAGTAATACAACTTTTAGCTATCGTTAATAACAATGAAACTGTGCAAGCGTACAACGCACAAGCTCGCAACACCGCCGGCTCGCCGGCTGGTACCGTTTGTACTCGGTTTATACTTATAGCAATAACTTGTAATGCATATTTATTATATCATAAATATCTAGATAATAATTATTTATCTTTTATCTATTATCTGGATAATTTCTTCACTGATTACGTATCACGTATCTATTATTTTATCTAGATAAATAAAAAGTTAGTTATCTTTATCTAGTTGAAAACTATGGTTATTTATTACAATTCTGTTTATATGTACTTATTGTCCCTTAGTTAAATTAATTTCTGTCATATTTAATTAAATTCCAGATAAATCAAAATAAAGCCAGAACATTGTAAAAAAAATTCTACAATATTTACATAATAGACCAAATCGGAATCAAATATGAACCACAATGTTATTTCATCGTTTAATTAAAAATAGAAAAACATGAATAATTCACAAATGTGTATAAAAATAAAATATGTATTAAAAAACTCGTTCCAATGCGGAAATTAAAAGAGAAATATAAACAAAATTCTTATGGAAACCGTACCGAACATATAAAAAAATAAATCGAAGCATATGTACAAATCCATTTGGCAATACAAATAATTTAATTTAGAATTTTAAAGTAATTGTGTTTACAGTTTTATCAATTTTATGTAAAATATCTGATGTGGCCAGCTGACTAGCACATTACAACCGCCTTGACACTGTAATAAGTGAATTTGGGGCCAAAGTGCAGTATGGGTTCCCGTCGCAAATAACTATGAACGAACGATATAATGTATGAAAAGCGCTTATTAACCATCAATAAAAAAGATAAACAATTTCATATTATTTTACGTGATTTGGAATGAAAGATATTTCACTGGAGTATGAACCAGCGCAGCAGTGTCAATCAAGGGCAATCTTCATAAGAGTTCATATCAAAACCGAGTAGGTGGGATTCAAGAAGCGTATTTGGTTGATCTTGGTCTCCCTAGCGGAGCCTTTAAAAAAAAGTTCATGAGGCATATTTATAAAAACCTAAAACGAGGATATTGCTACTCGTTTTTTTTGCAGACTTCAAAAATATACTTCGTTCGTAATTCTTGTTCCTATTTTTAGAGGATACCGTACACCTACTTATTATAATTTTTCAATAAATTTCACAAACTGTTGTCAAAATTATCTTCAAGCTAAATATCATTACCGGTTGGCATTAAAATCTAATTAGCTCTTTGTAGATACAAATTTTACTTTATTACTACCTTTTTACATTATGTCCAGTTACAGAGGGTGTAAACCAAAAAAACTATTTTGAACTAAAAATTAGAAAAAAATATGAGCAAAAATGAAAACCTCAGTTTGCTAGGGGCAATACGACTTGAGATATTTAACCACGAATATGTGACACAGTAGCGTGTGACATCATACCGACACGAGTCAACTCAGCCAGCCGTGCACATATATTGTGTGTAGGTGCGTACTAGTTTAGTTTGTGTAGTTCTTTATAAAGTACAAAATTGAGCATTGTTTTGTTTTCATCACTATTTTCATCGTATTTTCATATATAAATTGCGCGATATCAAATTAATTGACTAATGGTGGGATACTGTGCAAATCTGTAAGTTTTACAAATTTGTCGAACTGGCCAGGTCGTCAATTTCCGTTGGAGCCAAACACCTTTTGGGGCCACATTGCAAACTGAAACTTTATTTGGTGTTTTTACCAAATTTAAAAAAAAAATTATGTTTCTATATTTTAAGGCAGGCACGTATTCAATGGGGTGTACACTGTATAGGGAGTAACTTTTAATTATAAGGCATTTGACCTTGAATGAGAAAAAATTTCGTCTGCAGCGCATTTTATTACACAACATATATAATACGACACATTATCTTACCGTAAGTTCAAGCTGCATACGTGCCTGTTTTAACGTGAGTTAATAATTTCTTTACATCCCGAATATTATTGATATTTTGGGAATTGAGTTTGGGAGTCAAATTATAATTGATCCCTACGGAGCCAAATGATGCCAACCCAACCCTATTTAAATACTGAATAAAATCACATCAATTTTTGTTGATAAATGCAAAAATGTTCATATGATTATAAATTTAATTTTTGATTTTGTTTAAAATATTTACAATTTTATAGATCTGTAGCAAGTACAGATTTTCACAGAATCCGACTATAAAAATGTATCAAAGTACAATGTTTTTGATAAATTCCTGATAAATAAATTTCAGATTATGATAAAAAACATTTAGGCTAGTCAAATTAGACATTAAAATCGCAAAGCGTGATGTAGTTCTGATTTTTTAATATGTTGTTAGGACCAGTTAGGGCAGTGTGAATCCAAGTTTGCAGTTTCGAAAAACCTGTGCTAACTGCGTAATTCGTAAAATACTTAAAAATTTTGGAAATTTTTTCAGCTGTTGCCTAATTACTCGTAAACTATGCGTTTTCTATTATAGTCGTTCTTATCATTTTTAAAGTACAATAACTTTGCAACCGCAGCTCTGTACGTTTAATAGTTTCCGAGAGGTGTCACTTAAAAAATAAAGTTGAGAAATTTTAGCGTTTTTCTTAATTTTTGTGTTTAATTTGCTGTAACTTCTGAGCGAATAAAAATTGTTTTCCGGTTTCTTTCATTAAATTTTACGAACATTTCTTTATGAAATAGGGTGAAGTGGGGTATCTGTGTTTTGGGGTAATTGTGGACACCTTGAATAAATTACTTGTTTTATTTATATATAACGATTTCATAATACTTATATTATTTTTACATGTCTTATAAACATATATACGAATTCTAAGCTTCTTAGGATAAAAATTGTAGGTTGCAAACTATTTTGAAAATGGCGCTCAATTTATTTCATATCATGAATTCGTCACTGACATGATAAGGGTAACTGTGGACCCCTACACAAAAATAAAAAAATTATAATTTGTAACTGAAACATTGGAAATATATGAACTATATCTATTTTTATTCAGAAATGATGAAAGTGTACTGGTAAATGTCGTTTAGTAACTTCCTGTGTCACATTTTAATTTTACATTACTTCAAACTTAAACTTTCATTTTTTGGTCCACCCTACATTGTTTTAAGCCAAAATATCAATTTTTTTTAAATTTTCAAATATTTTGTATTTATTGTGTTTCATGAGTTGTAACTTCTGAACGAATAAAATTACCGACTTCCGGTTTCTTGTATAAAATTTCTCCATAAGCCAAAAAATCAAATAAGTTTCCGAGAAAAAGTAACGAAATTTTTAATATTCATTGTATTCTGAGCGGATAAAGTTATCGACTTCCGGTTTCTTTTATTAAACTCTACGAACATTAAAATACATTATTTTAAAAACTTTTTAGGGTGTTCATTACGCCAAAGTAATGAAATGTTTTTATAATAAATACGTAAAATTTGACTACTACTTCTCAATTTTCTCCAAAATAAATTAATATTTTGGTTTAATGAACGCCCTAAACAGTTTTTAAAATAATGTATTTTTAAGAGAAATGTTCGTAAAATTTAATGAAAGAAACCGGAAAACAATATTTTCATTCGTTCAGAAGTTACAGCTCATTAAACACAATCTTATAGAGACTATATTGCACAGTGTGAATCAGGCATTAAAAGTGATCCAAGCTCGTTCTGGAAATTTATAAATTATAAAAGAAATACATCAACATGATGATTTATAATAACGGTAATCTCTCATCACCTGATGATATAGCTAATGGTTTTGCTTTTCATTTTAAGTCGGTATATACCCAACCCTCTTATAATCACATTCCTTCCTTTAAGGTTACTTCAAGTGATACTATTCACCTGAACAGAGATGATGTCGTAATTTCTATTTCTAAACTTAAATCAAATTTCTCATGCGGTCCTGATCTCATTCCCACCTTCATTATTAAGAATTGTGCCTATCCCCTGTCGAATGCCTTGAGTCACATTTTTAACCTTTCTTTAAAAACCAATACGTTCCCTGATAAATGGAAAGAAACTCGCATTACACCCATCTTTAAGTCTGGTAATAATACTGATATTAAAAACTATCGTCCTGTTGCTGTCTTACCCAATTCTAGTAAGATTTTCGAGAGAATTTTGTATTCTACAATTTATTCGAAAGTTAAAAATACAATTTCCGTCGCACAGCACGAATTAATGAAGAAAAGATCTACTTCTACTAATTTATCGTATTTACTCACTTTGTTTCATCTGTCTTAGATTCTAAAGGTCAGTTTGACTGTATTCGACAGGATTAATCACAGTATATTGATCAAAAAACTTCATTTGTCTAACCGCCTGTCGTTTGTTGAATTTCTTGGTCGCAAATCTTCATCCTTCGTATCTACCTCTGGGGTGCCCAAGGGTCAATCCTTGGCCCTTTGTTGTTTCTTTTATTCATTAACGATATTACTGATATAATTCAATGTGAAAAACTTTTATTTGCTGACGATCTTAAATTTTTTTATTCTATTACTTCCATTATCGATTTTCATAGACTTCAAAATGACTTGAATAATTTATTGATATGGTGTTCCTCCAATAACTTAAATTTAAACTTGAATAAATGCTACGTCATGTCATTCACCAGAAAGTCTTCTGCCTTGTTATTTAATTACACTATCAATAATACCCCATTATCACGTTGTACATCTATTGACGACCTCGGTGTTACTTTCGATCCCAAACTTACATTTTTGAATCACATTAATCGGATATATAACTCCTCCATTCGTATGCTTGGCTTCATTATACGCAATACTCGCTCATTTAATGAAATATCACCTATTTTCTCCTTATACCACGTCTTTGTACGCTCTAAACTCGAGTATTGTTCTATTGTTTGGAATCCCATATAAATATTCAGAAGAAGTTTTTAAAATTTATATATTTCAAAATCCACAGGCACTATCCTGATAACTCGATTAGTTACTGTCAGTTACTTGATATGTTCAAGTTGCATAATCTTACTGAGCGTCGTGAGATTCTGCTAGCACATCATCTGTGTAAACTGATTCATGTAGAAGTTGATGATCCGACTTGTTTAAGCCTTCTTTCCTTTCACACCTCTTTTATTCTTACTCGGTATTCCCAAACATTCTATCTACACCCCGTACTAATATTCTGGTCTCTTCCCCAATATACCGCATGTGTTTGACATATCAGGCTAAATTTTCTAATGTTGATATATTCCTTTATTCTCCTAAACCATTTTTATCTTTAAAAAATTGTGATGTTTAATTTGTTGTTTATGTCTAATTTTTTGCTAAATTTTTTCTTGTCATTATTATTATTATTTTTCTAATCGCTTTTAATGTATTGTACCTACTATTTTTTGTATGAGTTATCTTTGTTTTGTTTTTTCTGTCCTTTTATTGGGTTTTTTTACCTGTTGGACAGTGTATTTTCAAATAAATAAATACAAAATATTTGAAAACTCTAAAAATTTGGATATTTTAGCTTAATGAATGCCCTAAAGAGTTTTTAAAACAACGTATTTCATAAAGAAATGTTCGTGAAATTAATGAAAGAAACCGGAAGACTATATTTTTATTCATTCGGAAGTTACAGTTAAACAAAAAAAAATGCAAAATGCAAAAATTTCGCATCTTTCATTTTTTGGAAAATCTCGGAAACTACTGGACGTACAGAGTTGCGGTTGTGATTAAATTGTTAAAAATTTAATGTACTTTAAAAATAATAAGAACGACTATATATCGAAAATGAATAGTTTTACAAATTATTAGGCAACAACTGAAAAAATTCCGAAAATTTTTTACGTATTACGCAGGAAGCACATCTAGGTTTTTCGAAGCTACAAACTTGGATTCGCACTACCCTAACTGGTAGGTACTAACATAAAAAAAAATCAGAACTACATCACGATTTTAGCCTTTTTATGTACGTTTTGACTGGCCTTATTAGCGAATTAATCTTCCTACTTCTTACTTTTCTTTGCCATTTCTTAATAATTAATCGTAAATACAGTGTGTATTTAAAGCAATAATAATTGATGAACGTTTGGCATAGCTAAGCATTTCACTGTAAACTCTGTTTTACTGTTTTCATAATCTTGCGACTCTATTGAATGTCAAGTCGCTAAGACGATAGGAAGTTACAACGCATGTTTATGAGTTTAATATAATCCACCTTGTCTCAGTTTTAACTAAACTAAAACTAACTTAGTTATAATCCAACAGCTCTAATATCTTTTGTCAAGAACATGAACAATCAAAACAAGACCTGCCTCTTTATCATAATCTTATAAGACTGTTGAACCAAATGATCAAGTGAATTTCAAGAAGAATGGAGAATCTCATGCCTCAAACTAGAGCTGGGAGCTGGGCTAAGTGAAATTTGTCAGGTCCCGTGAAAAATCACGAATCACGACATAAACCATAATTTGCAAAATGTCAACACAAAACAAATGGCTAATTCCACAATAAACGTTAGCGATTGAGTGCACAGACAGCGCTTTAATTGGTCGAAAAAATTTGAACGTAATTTACACTTACGACGTGACCCGTCGTGCGTGTTCGGGCGTGACTATAAAAATAAATTCGTGACCGTGAGTGATCGTGAGTCAAACCGTCAAACGTAAAGTGTCGTGCGTGATCTTGAACAAATATTTTTTTACTCACTTGCCCAGATCTACCTCAAACGATTCGACACCCACATTTAAATTATTTTGCTGTTTGGATCCTCTGTTGGCTTTGCTGATTAACTGAGAGTGAAAATTACTGACCTTTAAATATCTACATGTTAGATGTTATTCGCTTTTCTCTTACTTCGAAATTCATTAATTAAAGTATAAGAGAATATATTTACAATGGAATAAAAAGTAAATTTTCTGTTTATCATTTTGTATTTGACAGCTTGTACCTTTAGCTCTGCAAAATCATTTCTATTATTTCTGGTGTAGGACTGCCAAAGTTTTGGCCCATCGAGCAAAGTATATTTTGACTCCCTATTATTTCGAGTTGTTCTCGATGATCACATATTTAATAATATTTTTTACAGTGGTATTCACCAATCATATTGCGTAATGAAACCAATATACGGTCACGGCTAGTGGTTAGTTCACCCTGGTTAGAATGCCACATAGAAACACATAAAAAATTTTATACGATTCTATGGTAGTCAATATGTGTATTGAAACACCTCTTTTACCATAAACTGCTGGAAATCCAGATATATATTTTATTGGTTTTTATCCGCATATACGAATGTAAGTCTATTCGATCTTATGAGTTTTAATGGTACACAGGTAGAACGGATTTTATACGATTCTATGGTAATCAATATGTGTATTGAAACACCTCTTTTACCATAAACTGCTGGAAATCCAGATATATATTTTATTGGTTTTTATCCGCATTTACGAATGTAAGTCTATCCGTTCGTATGAGATATAATGGTACACAGGTCGAACGGATTTTATACGATTCTATGGTAATCAATATGTGTATTGAAACACCTCTTTTACCATAAACTGCTGGAAATCCAGATATATATTTTATTGGTTTTTATCCGCATTTACGAATGTAAGTCTATCCGTTCGTATGAGATATAATGGTACACAGGTCGAACGGATTTTATAGGAATCTATGGTATTTAATATGTGTATTGGAACACGCATTTTACCATAAACTGCTGGAAATCCAGTAATTTATTTTATTGGTTTTTATCCGCATTCCGCATATAAGAATGAAAGTCTATCCGTTTGTATAGGATATAATGGTACACAAGTAGAACGGATTTTATTGGAATCTATGGTACTTAATATGTATTTTACCATTCATTGCTGGTTACAGTCTATCTGTTTCTATACGAATATCGGTAGAAGGTATAAGTTAGAAGCCACAGGTAAAAATAGCGGAGAAGTAAGCACTTCGAAAATTAGACACTTAGTGATTCCTATACGGTTTTATAGTAACTTCGCTATTAATTTTTAATTGGATTTTATCCGTTTCTATGTGATACACATTCTATTTGATCCTATGAGCAAAGTGGGATACTATTTTCTATGAGAATTTATACGCATTACACACCTTGTGATTTCTATACGATTTTATAGTAATTTCGCTATTAACTTTTAATTGGATTTTATCTGTTTCTATGTTACACACATTCTATTTGATCCTATGAGCAAAGTGGCATACAATTTTCTATGAGAATTTATACGCATTACACACTTTGTTATTTCAATACAGTTTTATAGTAATTTCGCTATTAACTTTTAATTGGATTTTATCTGTTTTTATGTGACACACATTCTATTTGATCCTATGAGCAAAGTGGGATACTATTTTCTATGAGAATTTATACGCATTACACACTTTGTTATTTCTATACGGATTTATAGTAATTTCGCTATTAACTTTGAATTGGATTTTATCCGTTTCTATGTGACACACATTCTATTTGATCCTATGAGTAAAGTGGCATGCAATTTTCTATGAGAATTTATACGCATTACACACTTTGTTATTTCTATACGGTTTTATAATAATTTCGCTATTAACTTTTAATTGGATTTTATCTGTTTCTATGTGACACACATTCTATTTGATCCTATGAGCAAAGTGGGATACTATTTTCTATGAGAATTTATACGCATTACACACTTTGTGATTCCTATACGGTTTTATAGTAATTTCGCTATTAACTTTTAATTGGATTTTATCCGTTTCTATGTGACACACATTCTATTTGATTCTATGAGCAAAGTGGCATACTATTTTCTATGAGAATTTATACGCATTACACACTTTGTGATTTCTATACGGTTTTATAGTAATTTCGCTATTAACTTTTAATTGGATTTTATCCGTTTCTATGTGACACACATTCTATTTGGTCCTATGAGCAAAGTGGGATACTAATTTTTATGAGAATTTATACGCATTACACACATTGTGATTTCTATACGGTTTTATAGTAATTTCGCTATTAACTTTTAATTGGATTTTATCCGTTTCTATGTGACACATTCTATTTGATTCTATGAGCAAAATGGCATACTATTTTCTATGAGAATTTATACGCATTACACACTTTGTGATTTCTATACGGTTTTATAGTAATTTCGCTATTAACTTTTAATTGGATTTTATCCGTTTCTATGTGACACATTCTGTTTGATCCTATGAGCAAAGTGGCATGCGATTTTCTATGAGAATTTATACGCATTACACACTTTGTGATTTCTATACGGTTTTATACTAATTTCGCTATTAACTTTTAATTGGATTTTATTCGTTTCTTTGTGATACACATTCTATTTGATCCTATGAGCAAAGTGGGATACTAATTTACTAAATTGCATGCCACTTTGCTCATAGCATCAAATAGAATGTGTGTCACATAGAAACGGATAAAATCCAATTAAAAGTTAATAGCGAAATTACTATAAAACCGTATAGAAATCACAAAGTGTGTAATGCGTATAAATTCTCATTGAAAATAGCATGCCACTTTGCTCATAGGATCATATAGAATGTGTGTCACATAGAAACGGATAAAATCCAATTAAAAGTTAATAGCGAAATTACTATAAAACTGTATAGAAATCACAAAGTGTGTAATGCGTATAAATTCTCATAGAAAATAGTATGCCACTTTGCTCATAGAATCAAATAGAATGTGTGTCACATAGAAACGGATAAAATCCAATTAAAAGTTAATAGCGAAATTACTATAAAACCGTATAGAAATCACAAAGTGTGTAATGCGTATAAATCCTCATAGAAAATAGCATGCCACTTTGCTCATAGGATCGTATAGAATGTGTGTCACATAGAAACGGATAAAATCCAATTAAAAGTTAATAGCGAAATTACTATAAAACCGTATAGAAATCACAAAGTGTGTAATGCGTATAAATTCTCATAGAAAATAGTATGCCACTTTGCTCATAGAATCAAATAGAATGTGTGTCACATAGAAACGGATAAAATCCAATTAAAAGTTAATAGCGAAATTACTATAAAACCGCATAGAAATCACAAAGTGTGTAATGCGTATAAATCCTCATAGAAAATAGCATGCCACTTTGCTCATAGGATCGTATAGAATGTGTGTCACATAGAAACGGATAAAATCCAATTAAAAGTTAATAGCGAAATTACTATAAAACCGTATAGAAATCACAAAGTGTGTAATGCGTATAAATTCTCATAGAAAATAGTATGCCACTTTGCTCATAGAATCAAATAGAATGTGTGTCACATAGAAACGGATAAAATCCAATTAAAAGTTAATAGCGAAATTACTATAAAACCGTATAGAAATCACAAAGTGTGTAATGCGTATAAATTCTCATAGAAAATAGTATGCCACTTTGCTCATAGAATCAAATAGAATGTGTGTCACATAGAAACGGATAAAATCCAATTAAAAGTTAATAGCGAAATTACTATAAAACCGTATAGAAATTACAATGTGTGTAATGCGTATAAATTCTCATAAAAATTAGTATCCCACTTTGCTCATAGGACCAAATAGAATGTGTGTCACATAGAAACGGATAAAATCCAATTAAAAGTTAATAGCGAAATTACTATAAAACCGTATAGAAATCACAAAGTGTGTAATGCGTATAAATTCTCATAGAAAATAGTATGCCACTTTGCTCATAGAATCAAATAGAATGTGTGTCACATAGAAACGGATAAAATCCAATTAAAAGTTAATAGCGAAATTACTATAAAACCGTATAGAAATCACAATGTGTGTAATGCGTATAAATTCTCATAAAAATTAGTATCCCACTTTGCTCATAGGACCAAATAGAATGTGTGTCACATAGAAACATATAAAATCCAATTAAAAGTTAATAGCGAAATTACTATAAAACCGTATAGAAATCACAATGTGTGTAATGCGTATAAATTCTCATAAAAATTAGTATCCCACTTTGCTCATAGGACCAAATAGAATGTGTGTCACATAGAAACGGATAAAATCCAATTAAAAGTTAATAGCGAAATTACTATAAAACCGTATAAAAATAACGAATTGTGTATTTGCGTATTAATTCTTATAGAAAATTAATTACCATTCTGCGTATAGAACCGAATAGATTACATTTCTCATAGAAGCATATAAAATCCGTTAAGAATTTTATCGTAAATTTACAATTATTGCAGATAAAATATGTTCCGAATTGATCCAGATTAAAACCCAATAGAATATATTACCACATTGCGTATAAAATGACAATAGAAATATTACGGCTCATAGAATCCCATAAATTCTCATAAAGTTTTTATTACATCTTTGTGCATGGCGGATAAAATTCGGCGTGTGCACATAAGTTACGATAAATTCTCATTAAAACTTTATCTGTATTAACTACCATTTTATCTGGCATTTTAACCAGGGCAGTGGTGGAGGATCCGCCTAGCATTCTGGCAGTCCCCAGTTCGATCTCCAGTGCAACCGACAATAAAACCAATGGGCCCGAGTGGTTGGATTCCACTATAATAACATCTACCTCGCATCTACCATTCTGTAATTGGGGTTAATCCTGTAGAATGGTTACCATCAAAATATAAAAAAATTATGAAAAATGTAGGTAATATGATGTACCTAACTGACAACTTACATGTTAATAGGTTTTTTTTATTTACGTTAATTACCTACAATTATATAAATTAAATAGTCAAGCCAAAGATTTAAAATGTTTTGCAAAGTTTGTCGTTTTGATAGTGTTTCTTCCCTGAAAAATTTGAGAGAATAATTTTTTGAGAGAATTGTTATTTAATCCACGGCAAGTTATTACTTACAATTTCATTCTACAAAACATCCCGAAAATTTTCCCTCAACTATGTTTCGTAAAATTTTCAGAGAATGTGTCGTGCAATTGTCAGAAATATGTTGCCATGGAAATGATAAAACAACAAAATTATCATTTCATATGTGGTATTAAATGATATGCTAGGAGGGGCCAATTTTCGACTATAATGAAGATATTTTTTTCATGAATATGCTTCTGTTTCTGGTCAAAATGCAGATATACCTAAACATTTATCTGAATCTGCATAAGTAGACTCTGAATTCCAAATTATTATAAATCAATCATCGATAATTATATTTAAATTGTAATTTCTTGACTGATTAGGTAAATGGAATGAAAAAGTAACAGAGTTCTCAATCTTCAAAGTTAAATTTATTTATTATCAGATGATAATCATCACCTAGTGATGATTATCATCTGTTAATAAATAAATTTAACTTTGAAGACTGAGAACTCTGTTACTTTTTCATTCCATCGATAATTATTTTTAATGAATATTAAGTTTATGTTAGGTATGTTGCAAACCTAATAAATTAATTAATTTATGAAAAAAATGTTCTACAATTGAAAAAATAGGAAATGTATTAATAACAACTATTATTTAAAGAAGAAGGTTGAAAATTCCTCCTGGCTACGCTAATTCATCCATTGTTACATCGTAAAATGCAAGTTGCAAGTAATTATGGAGTTTTAATTAAATTAAAAGCATATCGTTCAGTTTCAAGATTCTACTTCTTAACATCTCCTTTCTCTCTGCAGTAAGTAGTATTAGTGTATTGCATCCAAACTACGTCTTTATACTTTTTCTCTATTTTATCTTTAATTCCTCCACGCGTCTTTGAGTCAGTAACTCAATTACCATCTCAGTTAGCAAGGGTTCTCATGTATCTAACATCAAACCATGTTTAACAGGCTATCAAACGCAGGCATATTCACCGCTCGCGGCACAATTGGAAACTGGAGGAGCAATCGTAGCGTCGGGGGCGTTTCAGCCATGAAAAAGTCGCTGTAACTAATTAAAGAGCTCAAGCAGCTGATTATGGTAGAACACAAAGTGGTCTCTAAACATTCTAAGTGGCTGCAAAATTCAGAAGGTGCAGAAGCCGTCTGCAGAGGAAAACGGAGCATACATCTAAGCGTGGGAAGTATATAGGGAAGCAAGAAGACGATGCTTGTGTTTGCAGCTTCCAGGAATCACATATAAATGTTGTAATGATGATGAGAGAAGTTAGTTTAATATATGGTGTCTCAATAAGAGTGCACTTTTTCATTTTAAAATAAAAACACGTATTTGTGTGATTTTTTTATTGGATTATAAAGAAGACATGTTCCGATTAAGTATGGAATAAAATATCCGTCAAATGGCCCCCACGGCTGTGATGACAGGCCATTACTTCTTTCATGAAATTTTCCATGACTTTTTGCAGGAACATGATAACGGAGTTCTTATGGCCTAAACTGGACAGAATGGATCTGGACGACATGTGGTTTCAGCAAGACGGTGTCACCTGTCACACCGCGTATGAAACAATCGATTTATTGCAATAACGATTTCCAGAACGAATTATCTCAAGAAATTCTGTTGTCAACTAGCCACCAAGATCATGCGATTTAACGCAGTGCGATTTTTTTCTTTGGGGTTTTGTGAAATCTCGGGTTTATGTGAATAAACCAGAAACAATTCCTGAGCTCAAAACTGAGATCCAACGCGTCATCGGTGAGATACAGCCACATCTCTGTGAAAAAGTCATGGAAAATTTCATGAAAATAGTAATGGCCTGTCATCAGAGCCGTGGGGGATATTTGACGGATAATTTATTCCATACTTAATCGGAACATATCTTCTTTACAATCCAATTAAAAAACTCTCTCAAAAAATACGTGTTTTTATTTTAAAATGAAAAAGTGCACTCTTATTGAGACACCCATTATAAACAATATTAAGTAAGTATAAATAGATGTATTGGTAAATGTATAGTTAGTCAAAAAACAGGTAAACAATGTACAAGGTGCAAATTTAGCAAGTTCTTTTTTTATAAAACATAATTCAAAACAGTATAAATATCGAAGTATTTGAGTAAGTATCCAAAAATTAATAAATAATAATAATATTAGCTCAATGGCCAAATGAATAAATGTGCTTCATCTGTGTTTCAATCGACTACTAGGAACCAAGGTTATGAATTATTGTCTCTGAATTATGAATTCTAGTTATTGTTTAAGTCACACCTGAGAATTTTGAGAAATTTTTGTTGTCGATTCACAATAAGTAGGTACATAAATTTCAATTTTTATTTTTCATGTCATTTTAACACCGATAAGATTTTAAGATACCGAGACGTAATAATTAATATTTAGTTTATACGAAATATTTTTGAGTTCCAGACAGTATGTGTATGACATATTTTTGTCTTCCATTAATATGAGAGAAAATTAAGTTAAGCTGCGTAAACAATTAATTTCACATCAACGCCCTCGCTAGTATTAAATAATTAGTCACAAAAAGTTGTTTTGCACCACGATTAATTAAATTTTACAATCATAGTAAATAACTTCACAACATCATAATATTAGCTAACCACTTTCAAAAAATTTAATAATGTCTGAAACTGTTCCCGTAAATTCAATTACATCTCCTATTAAAAATTTATAGCAAGATGTGTAATCCACTTACGATATATACAGCACAATATCTGTTTTATATTCCGTGGTAAAAACATAATTTATTTCAGAAGTAAAAATTAAATCCTTTCCTAGTATTGCCCTTGGCAACATTATCTATGTAACATCTCAATGTTAATAATTTGGTTATAATATCCCAATTATGTATGTATTCTATGTAATACTCTGAGGTGTTTGCATTGAGTATGTAATTTTTGATCGTAGTCAAGAATGTGGTTAGCATAGACTTACGTAATATCACTTGAAGTACAAGAATAAGATATTTTAAATATCCCATGGACGCTTAATGTCAAGTGGGGGACCATAGATAAATCCCGCATGGAATAATAATCATGATTCCCTCTTCTGTACCAATTAGAAAATTATAATGCCTGAACAAATTTCTCAAATTATAATATTTAGATTGACGAAAACGGGACCATGTGACGCTTGTTTGGAAACATTTATTATGCTCGTTGCTTATGTGTTGCCTACACGACACGCTTGATATAGTTATCAAAAGGCATAAATGTTGGTTTAAAATGGATTTAATTTACGAATTTAGATTTACAAATTTGAATTTTAAAATATAAATAATAACAATAATAATAATAGTTCTTTAATGTCCTACAGTTTACACCAATAACAGGACAATTTAACGAATATATATATATATATATATATATATATATATATATATATATATATATATATATATATATATATATATATATATATATATATATATATATATATATATATGTATATGATGACATCTTGGCGCTATCAAGTGGCCACCAAGATCTTGCGATTTGACCCCCTTCGATTTCTTCCTTTGGGGTTATTTGAAAATTAAACTCTTCAGGGATAGGCCACAAACGCCCGAAGCCTTGAAAATTGCATTTTGGCACGAGATTGCCTTGATTGAGCCGTCACTTTGAAAAAAATTATCTAAAGCGGTAAGCGGTGCAGTGAAGGCATAAATTTAATCCTTTATTATAAACGAAGGAATTTGGGCTATGCCCGGTGTTTTTTTTAAATTTTCTTAACTGCAGTTTGTAAATCAGATTCAAATATTTCGTTTAAATAAGAGGTTTCGGTCATGTATTCTGTTGTCAATTCATTTAAAGCATTTGGAGTAGATATTATTATTCAGAAATAATGTCCAGACGCCCTACTCCAGTGCCGACGATTTATGAAAAATTTAAAATACGTCTGTAGTCCTTGATGGACAGAGGCAGAAGATACAAAGCAAAAGATAGCTACATTCGCAATTTTTTCTGAAAAACAGTATAAGCAACAGTAAACAGGGGCTTAAGATTTTGAAATATTTTGTAAATTATTAATAACTACTTTCGATGTTACCTCGCATGGATACTTTCTTATTGAATCACTTATATTGTCAGAATTCTGCATTAAAATTAATACTCATTAATTCATATATAATTAATTGTGAAACAAATTGTAGTGAAGTTACTCAATAAAAATAGTAGATCATGAAATTATGTATTAAGATTTATCATAAAAATATAATTATATGATGCTCTATATTTGCAAATATATGCAGGATATTTTTTTCAATACCTGCACCGAAAAGCAAGTTGAAGAAAGGGATGAACCGAATGATGATAACATTGGAAAAATGTATAATTTAATAATTCCATGAAATAAATAAAAATTATCTAAATAATCAATTTTGGAATCCGCATAAAGCGGAAGGAAAAGTAATTTTTCTCTTTAGGGAGGAAAAAATTAAGTGAATTCCCGCATAAGGCGAGAGGAAAAGCACTTTCCCTTGCTAGGGACGAAAAAATCAAGTGGATTCCCGCATAAAGCGGGAGAAAAAATACTTTTCCTCCAGAGAAGAAAATTACTGGCCGGTCAGAAATACTTCACTTTCGTTCCTAATTATATGGATAAAATTGGCGTTTTCGGTGCATGTTAATTAAATCAGATTAAAACTAAAACAAAAATCTAAACATTTTTATTTCTTACATTGTAGGTCAGTTTAACGCTCTGGTTCAAAATTCATTTCGATATTATCTTGACAAAATTTTAAGTGAAGGTATTTTGTACCTCCCTTCCGCCAGCGGTACCAACTCACAAAAAAAAATTTTAAAAATATGGAAAATAATAGGCTAATTATAGGCTAATTAAATGCCTCATTCCCCAATTTTAGGCTCTTTAATTTTTTTTGCAATAAAAAATTCCGCTAGCGGAAGGAATGCCAGCGGAACTTACTGTAGTAACAACAAAAACTTATTGGAACTTAGTTGATAATATAGGCTCCAGAATGGTATATATAAACTTAATATATGACAATGTCTTAAATAAATATTTAAGATACTTGTTGAGGGAAAGTAGCCGAGATTACATGGAGTACCGACAACGAAAAATTGTCAGTGGCACTGAAACAATGGTTTTGGTACAACCATGTTTTTACTTTAAAAAATAACTCGAGGACTGCGCGCTCCGCGCTCCAACTTGCGCTACACGCGCCTTTGGGACTACAGTGAGCCGTTAGTCGGGGACAAGGTCCAACTGGGATAGTGAAACGTCAATTGTGGAGCCTATAAATAGCCTTTAATTATCAACTAAGTTCCAGTAAGTTTATGTTGTTACTACCGTAAGTTCCGCTGACATTCCTTCCGCTAGCGGAACTTTTTATTGCAAAAAAAATTAAAGAGCCTAAAATTGGGGGATGAGGCATTTAATTAGCCTATAATTTTCCATAGGTTTTTAAATTTTTTTGTGAGTTGGTACCGCTAGCGGAATGGAGGTGTATTTTCTTGCCTCACAGGTAAAGAGGATACTTTTAAATCTGGTTCCATTTTCTGGTTCTTTCCTTTGCTACTTCTCTCATCACCCTCACACATTCGAACGTATTTCGAATTTTTCATAAACTGCCGACTCTGTACGGGGGGCGTCTGGGCATTATTTCTGAACAATACTGTACAAACAGGCTTTCGAAATTGTTTTACTTGTGTTTTAGTCGTTATCATGCGTTGGAGTAACGAGCAGCGTGAGTTTGCCTTAGAAGCCTATTTTTAATAAAAAAAAATGATAAAGATATATTTTCAATCTTTTTAGTTAAAAATTTATATGTACATTTAAAGTCTATACCAGCCGCCCGCAGCCTCTGGAACACCCTGAAAAGAAATATGCAGGAAGAAACGACCAACATACACATACATTATACTTTAGAGAGTGATAAGAAACAGCAGAATTCGGTTCAACTAGTGTACCGATAATGTGGAGCGTTACTTACCAGAAATGATTTTTAAAACGATGTAAACTACAACTTTAAAAATGTTAAATTTTTTAAATAAAACATTTAAAATATATTTTTACTACTTTTTACTTCCTTGTAAGGAGTAAAAAGGAAGTATTGTAATCCCGAAAAATTTCGGTTTTCAGATTTTGATGGAAATATCCGTTTTGACCTTTTCTGAATCCATTATGACTAGTTTCGTCGTGACGTCTGTACGTACGTACGTACGTACGTATGTACGTACGTACGTACGTATGTACGTACGGACGTATGTATGTCGCATAACTCAAATACGGTTAGACGTAGAAAGCTGAAATTTTGTATTTAGGACTCTTATAGTATCTAGTTGTGCACCTCCTATTTTTGGTTTCAATCTACAAACCGGAAGTAGTACTTTTTTCAAATATTTCGATAAATATTTAATTTAAGACAAATTTTTTTATTTTAAATGAAAGATTATGTGATTATTACTTACAATCGGTATTTTATAAATATTTTTGTATCTGGTATCATTTAAGAATAATTAAAGTATATATTTATAATTTAGTATTTCGGTATCTTGTAGTCCATGATCGATTAACATTTGTTACTACGTAAAATTTAAATGATTATGACATGACAGTGACAGTGGTAGTGACAATAGTAAAATTTCGTTTATATCTTCTTCTGCAGTTTAAATAAAATGACTAAAATATATTTGTGAGTATAGTAGCAATAGTAGTAGTACTTATATATTAATATATTTGTATAATATAATTCTATATTTTAGTTATTAAGAAAAGTATGAACAGTTCAATAGGCGTACAAGGAAGTCATGTGGTGTCCACGTCAGATTTTTTTTATTAAAAAGCGGCCTCTAATGTAAACACACGCTGCTCGTTACTGCAACGCATGATGACGACTGAAGCATAAGAAATATTCTCTCTCGAACGAGACCACGAACACCTACCTAGGAGTCTCATCAGCTTCAGAGAGCGCTTATTTCAAATAAAGAAGTTATTTTGCAGCATCCTGTATTATTATGAAAAATAAAGATTATCATAATGATAAAAATGTAATAATGAATTCGTTGCCAATTAGAGGAAATAATGACCGACTAGTTTATTATATTATTAAAGATTTGAATCGATTTTTGTCCTTGTCATTGTGATTTTTGTTAGAGAGATTATTAATTGTTCACGTCTTAAAAACCTCTTTCCCCGGTAATTACATAACAAATAATGCACTCGAGTGTTATTTTAAAATATAATGTCCTGGAACATTCTCTATTGTGTAAGAACCCTGGAAACAATATTATTATGACAGTAATAATAAACAAGTCGGACATTAAAGAATATTAGGTAGTATGCGATTTATAATTTCGAGGATGTTGCTAAGTGACGAGTGAAACCGAGTTTCTTTAATAATCCGAGAGGGATTAAAAAAACCTTATAAAAAATAAAATATGGTAGTGTGGTATAAGTTACACAATTATTCTTATTTAAATATTTACAAGGAAACCAAGTATTTTTAAATTTAAACAATTAAGATAAAAATAATATAGGTAACAAATTGATATATAAATAAGGAAAAGAAAGAAAATTACAAAATGATAAATTCATTTTCAAAAGATTATTGTTTTTTTTACGCAGTATTCATATTTTAATGTTTTTTATTCGCGTTATATTCAACGCTTTGTTGTATCATTCGAAGACGCCATGCTAATTATGGTACCTAATTGAGTTTTCATTTTTGAAAAATATTGTATCAATTTTACTAGTATACGCTCCTTTGTGAGTTTCCATTTAAATCCACCCCTGCAATCTAACAACCGAATCCTTCGAAATCTCTTATACGGGTGCTACAACTCACCACCAGGAAAACAGTTTCTTTCAGGCTTCACGCAACGATCGCGCACCGGATCAAGTATTAATGATGTTTTCAACTGAGCGAGGAGTATTGTACGGAACAGTGTATTGAGTATTGGTATTGGAATCTAGTGAAGTTGGAAATGAAAGGAAAGAAGCTATCGCGAGTAGCGTAGTGGTGGAATAAGCAATTTGAAAAAAAATAAAGCCATAAATAGAAGCGAATAGATTGTAAAAGATTCCCGGTGCCTCTTATGACATATATACAGAATGTAACAGAAATAAATGTATTAATTTTAACCCGTAATATCCCTCAACGAGAGGAACAATGTTCTGTTACATCCTCTATGTGTTGGTGTAGAGCTTCAGGTAGGTATCCGAAAGATTCTTCGAAAGAAAATTCTTCGAAGGATAATTCTTCGAAGGAAAGTTCTTCGAAAGGAAAAGTTTTCAAAAGGAAAATTCTTCGAATAGCAATTCTTCGAAAGGAAAATTCTTCGAAAATAAAAGATTATATTTTCTGTTAACTACGAAACAACACCTAAGGATCAATTTGGCTCGGAGAGTTGTAAAAGCGCATTTTAAGTCATTAAGACTTTGAAAAAGCGCAGAAATATAATCAGTAAATTTATATTGAATAGGCGCAGATCGACACATTGAATAAGCGCAGATCAACATCGTATTTTTCGAAAATGAGATTTCTGACCATAACAAGTTAGTCTAGATCGTCTTCGGGTATGATGGAGTTAAGTTCAGAAAAATGTTAGGCAAGAATACTTTCTAGTTTTAAAAAATTCAAAAAATCTTGTTAAAAATACTCTTCGAGTATGATGAGGTTAAGTGCAGAAAAATGTTAGGCCAGAATATTTTCTAGTTTTAAAAAATTCAAAAAATCTTGTTAAAAATACTCTTCGAGTATGATGGGGTTAAGTTCAGAAAAATGTTATGGCTGTTTTACACCACGCTAAATATTGAACAAGAAATTGCGCAACAAATTGAACAATATCTTGACCAATAAATTGCTTTGTTTTTAATGAATTATTTTATACTGAGACAATTTTATATACCTACCTATAATATTTAGTTTGTGAGTCTGCGCAGTTCGCGTATAATAATAATTTGACAGCCGCGCTTATCTATTTTTTCAGACAATTTACGAAGCAATGCAATATTTCACACAATTTGCTGTATGATACTACACAATTTAGATTGTTTCAAAAATTGAACAAGATCTTATTCAAGATTTTCAACGGGCTTTAGGCAAGAATATTTTCTAGTTTTAAAAAATTCAAAAAATCTTATTTTTTGGCGATTAAATATCCTCGCAATGAACTATACTTAGTGTTGTTTCGTATAGGTAATATCTTTTATTTTCGAAGAATTTTCCTTTCGAAGAATTGCTTTTCAAAGAACTTTCCTTCGAAGAATCTCCCTAGACCCAATTTAAATAACATACGAAAAAATATGATGTGGCCAGCACAAGACCTTCCGCCATACTCTACCCACTCTTTTTAGTTTTTACTATACTATAAGTACTCACAAATATTTTTTTAATTTACGTAAACTGTAGAAGAAGATATAAACGATGTGTCACTATTTTGACACTATAACTGTCATAATCAATTTAAATTTACGTAGTAACAAAAAAATGTTGTACGATCATGGACTGCAAGATACAGAATACCTACTGAAGTTTCATACTCTGAATTATTACCATAACAATAATTTTATTCCTAAATAGTATCATGTACAGATAAAAATTTAAAATTCGAATTATAGATGACAAAAATACACTCACCGGCACGGAAAACGGGTCACTTATTTTTTTAATGAAAAAATGCTAATAACATTTATGTTGAGGACGAATGCCGAAATATTACTATTACTATTATGTTAACTAGACATACTCGAAGTCGCTTCCATTACCAACTCTTACAAACATTAACAATTTACTTAAATATTCCTTTTATATGCGCATCATACCGAAATCACAAAATTTATAAAATGCATAGTTATTGATTATGCTGGTATTATTTCTTTTCATCATTTGTTTTATTGTTTATTTGTCATTTTGATGTGGTGTGATGTGGTCTATGTGTTCAAAATGGCACACAATGCAGAAATTGTAGTTTCCATCATCTCTTTAATCGAAGACAGAAGAAGTCAACATTTCGTAGCTAACGGTACAATTTAACTATTTAACTCGTTTATACACGTTTTCTGGCGACAGATTTGTACACCAGAAGACCTGAAATAGGCCTGAGAAGACGCAAAAGCAACAGAAATGCTCGATTTTTTGTTTTGACATCGCGTCGAAATCGCACTATAATTGTTGTGGAGGCCCATAAATCATTACTACAATTGCTTACTGTGAATAATAGTGAACGTATTGTACGAAGAAGAGTAATAGAAGTAGATTTTCTGGCACGATGGCCCGCCATGCGACCACACCTCCTCCAACATTACCGAGTAGCTCGCTTGTAATTTTTTGGAAGGCGTGTAAAATGGCATTAAGGTGATTAGACTCGTGTTTTAGTCACTATCGAATCCCGATATTTTTGAATGTCACCATATGGATGTGTAAAAGTGTGACGACCAATTGAGAAACTTGTGCATTCAGCAATACCTACTGTAAGATTCCTGGGAGGATCAGTAATGGTGTGAACTGGGTTATCAGTGATTTTGCGGATAGATTTATTCCTTGTTTCTATGGTAATATTCAACGCCGATAAGTACGTAAAACATATTCTGACCGACAATGTTGTCCCTTATGCACCATTTTAAGATGATAAATTTATCTTGATGCACGATAATGCGCGCCCTCATGCTGCTGCAATCTTGAACGGTTTCATAAATGTTGTTAACATCAATCGTATGATGTGTCCAGCGCGGAGTACAGATCTGAATCCAATATAATTTGGATACTACATGCTCGATATAAAGATTCGAAGTCGTGTACCCGGTCCCAGTAGGCTTAGTACGCTGGAATAACTCAGAGATGTACTGTTAGAATCATATAATAATATCCCTCAAGATGGCATCAGGAACCTCATTTTAAGTAGGCCTCTACGATGGACCGAGGTCATAAAATACGCAGAGGGAACACGCGTTATAAATATAAATGAATTCTGTTTATTTATGTGATTGTAATTTGTTTTCAACTTATTTTTGATTGTTTTTATGTCCATAATTTTTTCTTTTGATAATAAAAAATTTGTTAATATTCAAAACATTAATTTCATAATACGAAATGCTTGACTATAAAATATATCATAGTTATATAAAATAATCAAGGAATAACAAAATTTTTACAAAATAAAAAGTGACCCGTTTTCCGTGCCGGTGAGTGTATAATGATAAATTAATTATTTATCGAATTATTTAAGCAAAGTACTACGTCCGGTTTGGGGATCGCTTCAAAAAATAACTGGATTCTTAAGATTTGTATTAAAACTTTAAATGTAAAATTTGGTTGTTAAATGTTTGATTTTTTTGAGTTATCGTCCACAAAAATATTGTAACACGCGCGCGCACACATGCACACACAAACACACATACCCACACGCACAGAGACGTACACGACGTACACACAAACACACACACACACGTGTACAGACATTATCTCGAAAATACTTGCTTTATTCGTATTTTATGGATCGTAAATCGTACTTATTCACTAAGAACTCACTCGAAAATTTTAACCCGTCACAATACCTCTCCTTATAGAATATAATGCGGGAGGTAAAAACAACTGACCATCGTTTAAATGTTGTTACTAATTTTTTTCCAGAAAACGTTAATTTTGATAATACACTTGAAAAAATTTGAATAATATTTTGAGAAACAATTGAAAATTGCATAAATGTCACTTTTACATATTTACTAAACTTATCTCCCCGAGAACTTTAAATTGACACTAAACTCGGTATAATTTGAATAATTTATTTTAAAAAAAAACAATTGACGATCGTTTAAATGTTATTTTTGTTTTTCTACTAGAATGCTTTTCCCGAGAGCTTTAATTTGATACCACACACTATAATATTTTGATAAAAATAATAAAGTTATGTTTATAAAGTTGGTACTACTAGTTGAATATAGCTCATTAAAGACCTTGAAGTCAGATTTTGGCTCAAGATCTTAAATATAAAATTTTAGTCCAAAATTCCAACGCGTTTTTAAGTTATGCAACATCCAGACAGACTGACAGATCGACAGACTGACAGACCGACTTTTTTAAAAATTATGTTTTTTGGGCTCAGTGTCTAAAACGTGAAGATTCACCAAAATCTCGAAATGTCAAAAAATCACGATTACAATACCTCCTATTACATACCTAGGTCGGGGAAGTAAAAATTAGAAAATAACAACATAATCGAAATACAGAATTGCTTTTTACAAAAGATATGTTAAGTTAATAATATAAAATTTTTATTCATACACCTGCGAATACAAAAAAATAGATACTTATACATACATATCTTTCTTCAAAAGAATAGATACCCACCGAATATGATCAACATCATTGTTTCGAAAAGATTGAACTTATTAAAAAATGAAACATCCAACAACGAGCAGGCATCTCACGAGAACATGACATATCCAAAAATCCCTTTTCACCATACTATCAACAATTATTATTAATTAAGAATACAAATATTGGTATTGCTAATACTTCTACACAAAATACTAAACATATCTTCAGTAAATTAAATGAAACACCAAATAGATATGCAGAGGCATAGCGTCGTCTACCAGATTGAATGTGGTAATTATTGTGAGAAAGCGTATGTGGGCAAAACTTGTCAACCCCTTAAAAAAAGAATTTATCAGTACGAATATCATTGGAAATGATTAAATGCAGGATACAGTATCGTTACAAAACATCACTTTAATACAGGTCATAAATTCACAGTTCAATTCAAATGTCATTTGGAAATTATAAATTATTTCATGTTTATTGTTAAAATGTAATGAAATTCATAGTGATAGTGATTTATTATTTGAAATTTTGGAGTGTAAATATAACACTTGTAGGTAGCTATTCTTAAAGTTGTTTTTTTTTTAATTCGCAAAGAAATACGGTTTATTTATTTTCATTTTGTAGGTAATCATTCAAGATATTATGACAGGACTTTTAATGACAATATTGTGTCTTTTGTGTCTATTGCTGGAATCAAATTATAGGGACTAAACGGGTACTAAACGCAGTTTTAATTTAATAGTGTGAGAAAAAACAGCAATCAACAGCAAAAAATATTATCAAATATATTCTTAAATTTTTAAAATATGTAACTCATAAACTTGTGTTGTGAAATATGTGCCTACCACTTGAACTATAATAAATCTGTCTATAATTTCGTGTTTGACGTCAACAAATTTCTCGAAAAACAAAAACTAATCTCCGTAAATTTTGTTTCATAACTACAATTTCTCTTTTAAAAAAAGCTATAATCTAGTTAGTTATAAAACATGTTTCCAACCGTCAAATGACGTCATTTCCTGCTACATACCTTCAGGGCAGCTATTTAACCTCAGAACATCCAACAAGAAACAACAAGAAAACGGGGAAGGTCGTCTCATCTCATATATCACCGTGAAGCAAATGATTGATACCTTCACAAAGTGATACGCGATGCGCAATTTTTTCACCGTGTATCACGTAATCTAATACATTTCCGTAACATTAAATCATACATGTGATCCAGGAATTCGTGCATCTGACAACAGTGTAATATTTTTACAAGTGGCAGCAACGTCATGCCATTTTTTTCAAGTGACAACTATAATATTTTTGCATGTAAGGGATCCGACCTTTTTTCAAGTGGCGACTTCAACGCTTTTGGAGAGATAAATTAGAGGTAATTTTTCAATCCTTAACCTGATGACTCTCTCATAAAGGAAGTTTAGAGGATATAGATTACATGATCATGAGGTGCAATTTATTTAAAAGATATTGTTCACGAGAATCGAGAATCAGTTTCTGGAGAATATTACGATATCAGGAGCGAAGTTAGAACCTCATAATTTAACATTTTTTACGATTTAAATAAACAAGATAGCAAATGGGTCAAGCAACGATTTAAAAAAATATCTTACCTATTAAAATTGATGAAAATGTTACATACGAGTACATACGTGCTTCTTCTGTTATTACTTAATATATTTTACAAATTGCTTCTATTATTTATATTTCTTGTTATAATTACTGGAAGAAATACGTTGCTAGCTCTTGGACTACCACTACGTAGTTGTTCGTGTTGGTTTTTCTTGGCGTGTTGTTTCGTAAATTATTATACGCACTCTTTGTTCCCTTAAAATTTATGTAAAAATTTAATATTTCTGTTCAGAATGATTTATTTCAATTTGAGGCCAATATTTTAGTTTGTGTTAATGACAAATGGGCACCCTGATTCTCTGTGCAAATAAAGTAGTAGTAGCAGTTCATCTGATAAAATAATATCCGATCAATAGCAATAAACCATGGCTGAAAATAAGGTTTTCTTATAAATGAAAGAAAAGAAAATTTCCAAGCAAAACAAATAAATTTTATACTCGCAATATTTTTTCCACGCATAGACATAATTTATTTCCCAAGTTTTCCGGAGTGCGGAAAAAAGAAAGACGTCCTTTTTAGAATATATAAGAAGAATGGTGGACAAACAAAAAACCACTCTGCTATGATACTGAATAAATTAAGAATCAGACTGAAAATGTCACTAATTTTAATTAAATTATACATTTCAAAGGATTAACTAAATCTTTCTGTCTTTTTATACAACATTAATACCTAAAGTAAAATCAGCATTTCAATCCGCCCACATTTTTGAGACTTGGTTAGTTCTAAAACATTTGACATTAACTTTCCCTCAGCAGAAAATGTCATAAGATGAGGACATGTCGCAACAAAAGTAGAAATTAAAATCAATTTTATGGTAATAAATGATAGCACTAGTTTGTTAAAAATATAAGCAGACAAAATACATCTATAAAATGTTTATAAATAAATACCTAATACACTAGAATACTAAAAACGTATAAAAACATTATGACCCTAACAAAATATTTATCTTTAGCAGTAGACGGTATTTACAGCTTAACTGTTTGGTTTCACTTATTTTTAAATTATATTTCTGCATTATCATTTTTAATATAATTAACAAATTTTACAGCAAAACATTAAATATCGTAACAACGATAAAATTAGAATCTTTGTTTAATAAATAATATTAACATCTTATTTTTGTTTCAATTTCAAAATAGCTAAAAGAATTTTTTTAAGTACAATAATTATTCCTTAAATAAAGTGGGTATTTACTGCAAAAAATCTATATGATTTAAACGACAAAAGAACGACCAATAACGAGCAGCACTTACAAAGAATGAAATGATATTAATAAGGTTATGCACCAATTTTTTTATGTTTTTCTGTCGGTTTTTCTTAAAATACAAGATAAACTATATTGTATGTGAAAACAGGAATGATAAATTTCTATTAATAAAAGAGATATCAATTTTTAAAGTATTAATATTCGCACTGTGACGTCATCCTTGTATGTTTTTGATTGGCTGTGGCTCTCAAACAAAGAAATTTAAAAGAAATAATTGATTAAAATATATATTTGAAGGTAGATACAACGTATATAACGATAATAGTAACTCGAAGTGTAAAAGAAATTACGAAAGCTTGGAAGGGCCATAGAAAATAATATTTTATTCTTGATATTTTAACTTTAATCTTGAAATTTCAATTTTTTAAAAAGGTTAAATTTAAACATTAATATTGAAATTTCAACTTTAAAAAAAAAACTTTTTTTGCGCATGAGTATTATGAAGCAGATTGCAACCTATTAAAGTTGGCATGCCCACTTTGCACAAATTTAAAAAAATGTCATAATTTAGGACTAATTTGTACCAAAAAATTTAGAAATTGTAAAATTAAATTTTAACAAAATTATTGTGGATACAAATTAGTCTTAAATTACATCGTGAGAGTGGGAGTGGTGTCTTTATTAAAGTTAGCACCCCCACTATTCTGGCCTACTGGTGTGGGTACAAATTCTAAATTTTAGTCCTAAATTATGACATTTTTAAAATTTGCGTAAAATGGGAGTGCCAACTTTATTGGGTTGCAATCTGCTTCTCAATACTCATGTGCAAGAAAAGTGCTCTTACATGATCATATTTTCTAATTATTTTTATGAAACTTCTCTTCTGCCAGCTGCCACACCTAAGTAGGATAAAAGGCGTGATAGATTATGTCGGATTTGAATACCTACTATTGTTTGCACATATTTTTCGCCTTCCAGGTAATTAAATACTTAATTACAAATGCACATATTTCAGAAAATATATTTTTATATATTTCAATTACATATTATCCACGAGCACTGGGTAAACGTAAGTTTAATTTCATGGTTTGGCAGACAATCTCGCCAAAATGCAGAATATGTCCCATGCCCTACATACCAAAACAATTATCCACCGAAATTCTTAAAGTTTGCTCATTAAGACATACACAAAATTACCTTGCGTACACTCTCCACTCCCTCACGAGAACCGCCGTACAAACATCCGCAACTACAAGCAAATTCACACGAATCTCGCCCGAAAATCGAGTCCCTTTCCCCGCATTTGTACGTATGTACGTGGGTAGAATATGCAGAGACGTAACTTGGGTTTTTTTTCTGAATTTGTTTTCAAAAATACTTAAACCCGACTCCACACTTGCATTCTTCGTCTACGAATAATCGGTATTCGAATAAAAATACTGCATGTACACCAAAGGCATTTTTCCCGAATACATACCGATTATTTTTTAGTCGAATTACACGTGCAGAATCGTGGTAATATAAAAATGTTACTTCTTAATTCTTTCTTGTTCAAATCTTAAAAGTATTTTATCGGACCAGAATAAGTCTAATGTCATAATGTTAGTGATGGTCTTGAAAAATTCAATACTCAGAATAAGTCCCATACTTAGACTTAACCCACAAAAGTAAGAGTCTTGGACAAGAATTTTGCAAGAATCTAGATTATTGAAAGGAGCAGTTTTTACTTAAATTTATATCTAAGCTGTTTCTTTCTCGACCAAAACTGAATGTCGCAAGACCAAGGCTTTAGTGTAGGTTGTACAAAAGACTTACAAGACCGCCTCGATTGGAAATTCAACCGGTACACAGATCATTTACTCCCTAATTTGTTTATTGAAATCTCCTTTGCATGCAGTATCAAAGATGAAAAAATAATAAAATTCAGCTGTCCCATATTCCACTAAATGTTACGTCCCTGGTCGTGCGTGGGCGCTCAAGCTTCGCAAGCCGAGCTTTCGTGAAAGCTCCACACGGTGGAATGAACAGAGAACAGCAAGAGAAGTACAGCAAGCACGGAGAGAGGCTTACGCGGTAATATTACGTGCTGGCCTTTTGTTTGCGGAGCAGTTTACTCATAAAGGGTCGAGCAACACCTGTGCTAGTTGCTGCTCCTGCTACCACTGCTACCCCTGCTGCTACTGTTTAGTTGTCTTTGCAGCACTGTTGTTGTAATTAAATGGGAGATTAGTCTTATTTGAAGTCAGGAATGAAATAGTTCAAATTAAGCAATGAATGCAGTAAGCAAATGGAATTTACTTGTATTTAGTATATGTGAGGTTTTATGAGAATTGGAAACGGTCAACAGTGTTGAGTTCTTTTTTAAAAATTATTTGCTTTTGATCGATAATTTTAGTTATGTTACCGTAGTTAAAATTAAAACAAAAATAGTATATTACTTCCCTAGTTCTCACACGAATTAAGTATTTTTTCTTACAAGTACGGCAGCTGTGCTTGAATTTAATAATTAATTTAAAACTGGTTTTATCTATCGCCGTTATAATTGTCTTAAAATAAACTCATTTTCATAGAATAATAAATGAATCAAGGTTACAAAAGGATGTCATTTTATTCAAAATGATAGTAAAGCGAAGTGGTCCCAAGATCGTGTCTTTAGTTACCAAATAACAACGATAACAACAAACTAGAATTTTTATTTTATCGAATGTCAGACTGTGTTAATAATTTGCATAGACAAGATATTTTTTTGCTTTAAAATGAGTTATAATTCCGAAGAACAAACGTAGGATTTAATATTGAGGAAGAAGCAGAGACTGTGATCTCCGGACTTATCCCTGCAAAATTCGGATATAAATATGAATTGGTCTTTAATAGGTATGAACAGTGGTGCAATTCGAAAAACATTAAGGCCATAAGTAATTGTTCGTATATTTTGAAGAGTTAAGTAACAGTCAGAAGCCATCATTTCTATGGTGTTACTATACTCGATGTTGAAAACGGAAAGCGAGAAATATTTACGCATAAAGGTAAGGAATATTTACAATATGTCATGTGCTTTTTTAACCTATAATAATAATTTTCAGATTGTTTTGATTTTTGGATTGGTAGGTGGATGCAGAAAAGCAATGTCATAGATGAAGGATAATGTTTTAGAGTCATAATTCCAGGTACCAAAAATAGTATTACGTAGACTATTTCCCTCATAAAATTTAAGTCAATCAGAAGTCAGACATTTCTGAATGTCGACCAATCAACGTAAAATTACACGATAATTTTGCACTAGTGCAAATTATCGATAATTTTCACTAGTGCAAAATTATCGTATTTGGATACGGTGTTGCAAAGTGATTCTGACTTGCTGTCAATAGAAGTTTTTAAATTTTTCTTTATTTTTCATGAGAGAAACAGCGTTTGGCTAAATTTTATTCGGGAAATAGTCGTTCGAATATATATATGATATATGATATTATATATGAAAATTGGTCTTCGAGAATGGACAGTAAAATACAGTTGAATTTCTAGTATTGCAAGTTAGTACAAAGAAATTTATTTGAGATAATAGTTCAGGAGCATCAATTATGCTATTAATTAATTTGAACAAAAATAAAAGTTCATGCTTAACACGACGAGTTTCTAGTGGATCAAGATTGAACTCCAAAAGCAAAGAGTTGTAGTTAATTTCGGGCTATGCCCATGTATTGTGTATGCGATTATAAAACTATTTACCAAATCTTTTCTGAACATTTTCAATTGACAATATCAGATAACTATAATGTGGATTCCACACAACACTACAATATTCTAGTTTAGAGCGAACTAGCATCTCATACAGATACTTCAAACAAATTTTGTTGCAGTTTGAAAGTCGCGTTTTCCTCAAACAGTGCACCTAGATCCTTCTTAGTCCTTACACGTTTTAAAATTGACTAAAATTGAAGTGTGACGTCATGACTGCCATGTTATTGTGGTAAGTTACTAAGGTTACGGTTTGCGTTCCAAACAAACGCAGCCGAACGTGTTATTTTAAGCGATTTTAAGTGTAGCTCAGTTTGAAAGTCATTTATTTCTTTATTAATGATATTTATTGTGTAAGGTAAGTACATTAATGTTTTAATACAGATATGTTCAACTTGCATTCATCAAATTTCTCGTATTTAAGCAATATCTGTCAAATAAACACTAAAGTAAAGTTTGTTGATAGGTTACACTTTCCTATTACCGTGGCAGTAGTATAATTTTAATATCTAACACATAAATTACCTACTTACATTTTTGTAGAAAATAATAATATTATGCTCTGCATCACGCTTGTAATGGTTTGTTTGGAACGTAAACCGTAACCTACCACAATAACATGGCGGTCGTGACGACACAACTTGTGCAGTGAATTGAGCTTCCAAGTGAGTACTCAAACTGAATGGTGTTAGTTTTTTTGGAAAAGCTTAGAACTTCACACTTAGATAGATTAAAGTATAATTTATTCTTAACTGACCATTCATGAACACTGTGGAAATCAGACTGTACTTTTAAGCAGTAATCGACACTGGAAATAATACTGAACAGTTTAAAATCGTCCGCAAACATCAGGCAGTTGGAATGAGATATGGAATCTACAATATCATTAATAAATAACAGGAACAGTAAAGGGCCAAGGACTGAGCCTTGTGGTACATCAGATGTTGCTTTCTTTGCCTTGGTATAGCCGGCACTTAGCGACGCGCCAGCGGTATGGCGTTTGTATATTATCCTTGTTCTATATTTTATTCCGAACAAATATCGCAAAGAACAGCGTGTGGCGAATGATACATGTCCACTGTAAAAAAATCTGACGTGGCCATCACTAGACCTCCCGCCTTGACACTGTAATATGTGAATTTGGATTTGGTTAGGCTACTTTTTGTAATTTTTGTTATAGTTCTTCAAGCAAAGTACCGATTCCTATTGGCATTGAAATCAAATTAGCGCTTTGTAGATAAATTTTTTATTTTATTATTACCTTATATCCAGTTATAATAATAATAATGAATCGATGATACTTCTTGACTGAATACGTTTAATGGAAGGATGAAAACTTAATGGAATTCAGTCAGTTTTTAATTTATTAGATTTCGGCTCCTATAGGTTTTAAGTTTCAACACAGTTAATAATATATTTATATTTAAAAATGGTGTCACAAAAAATTCAGAAACTGTGTATACGTCTGTTCATCTATCACATTGACATTTCATTTTTGTTTTTAAATTTTGTTCCAATATTATGATTTACAAATCGTGGTAGGTAAAATTACAAATTTTTTAAAATTAATTTTCCTTTATTGGTAAGAGATATAGAAACGATGTTAAATAAATATTGTAAAAGATAATTTGTTCTTTCAAATGTCGAATGACAAATTGTAACTATCGCAGTATTTACTATATTTTTTGCAAAAAATGTTAAAATGCTTCAAGAAAATACCATTTCCGGTTGGCAGATTTTTACCAAAATCTTATCAGCTCTTCATTAACATATATAAATGTATATTGCAAAATATTAGAATTTTATGTTCAGTAGAATTTGAGATAATGAATCAGAACGAAAGACTATAGTAGGCGCACATACAGACTTCCATACATACACACACACAGACACACACACACACACACACACACACACACACACACACACACACACACACACACACACACACACACACACACACACACACACACACACACACACAGACACACAGACATCATCGTGAAAATAGTCAAAATAGGTTCTAAAGGTGCTAAAACGTGCTTATTGACAAAAATCTCGACATCGAATTTTTTCACGATCCCTATACCTCTCTAGGCGAGAGGTAAAAATGACACGTTTCGGCTAGTATGGCGGACATTAGGCGACGCCATATTGGTATGGCATATTGCGTTTCGGTGCTTTGACTACCTCCTGAACAACATGTCAATTTTTAACACGTTTGGTAATTCGCCCCGTGTAAAAGCTACACTTTAGGGGCGCCATACTTGCGTTTTGGGGGTGGAGGTATTACTCGCTATCAACCCCCAAAGCCTCTAAATGTGGCAAATCATACAGCCACCTGACCTGCCTGCTCTCGGTCTATCAGTTAGATCTTAAGCTATTACCATACCAAATTTGAACTCAATCGGTGCAGTAAACTTTGAATTAGATAGACGCCGGCAACAATGTTAAATTGGCATTGTTATAAACAACAATGCAATTTGACATCGTTAAACATCAAATAAATTTAAAAAAAACTATTTCAAAAACATATTGTTTATTGTAATGCTTACAATCCATAATTGTCTGTTTCAACTAATACATAGTAGTTTAATTAAATGTCTGGTTATTTAATCTGTTTATTATTTTGTTCAATCAAGTGACAAATCACCGTAAATTTTCGTCATAAGAAGAAACAATTTTGAATTTTTCGATATTTCAGCTATTCTTTTGGGTTTTCTCAATTTTTTTTCTTTTTAAAACCACCCCTTTATTAGAGCGAACAAAACAAAAAAAGAAATATTCAAATCGGTCAAGTCGTTCTCTAGTTACGGCGTGACCAGAAAAACAGGTATTCATTTTTATATGTACAGATTTTTGAAGAAGAATAGCTGTCAAAAACGTTTTCAATTCAGTTCTCAATTTGGCTTGTTCTTCCCTATTGTCTCTATCCTGACACATTTTAAGTCTGATTTTTGACAAACTGCAATTTCAGATTGAGAAACTGACAGTTGTAACTAATAAACAAAACAGTTGACATGTAACAGCGGTGATAAAAAAAATATCTTCAATTTGATAGCCTCTTACGGCGGAACATCAAATTTTTCCGCATTCGAAACCTATACCGTATGTTCTACGCAGAGACGTGCAGTTCTTACAAAATTTCTTAGCCTGGGTAATCGGAGTAGAAGGAAAGTATGTCTTGTATTGAACAACAGATGCAGATTTTCGTCAAAATATATGTGTCATTTATTCGTTATTACGAAATATTGGCTAATTTTATTAATAAGTTTTAATATTTTTTACAAAGTTAAGGAATTGTTCTAAAGCAGTCGTAAATTTATAAATCGAACAAAATAATACAAATATTCAAATTTGATGGTTGAAAATAAGGCATTTTCAACTACCTGCTAATTATGTCATAATTAGCTTGGATGTTGTGTCACTATTTAGCAATATTCCAGTTGAGTTGGTGTTAGAAAGTATAAGAGAAAAATGGAATGTTATTAATGAACATTGTTCTTTAACTCTTGATAACCTATGTAATCTGATAAAATTTATTTTTGATACAAGTTTCTGTGTATACAAAGATCAATTTTACAAACAGATTTACGGCACGCCAATGGGCAGTTCCTTAAGTCCCATTTTGGCTCAATATACGATGGACCAATTACTGGACATCTGTATTCCAAAATTAAATTTCAATGTACCCTTTTTAAAAAAATATGTTGATGACATCATTTGTGCAGTACCGTCTGACAGGGTTGACGAAATCGTCGAGATTTTCAACAACTACAATCCAAGAATCCAATTCACTATTGAATGTGAAACGGAACGTAGTGTTCCTTTCCTTGACACTCTGGTCATCAGAACTGATACGAATACTATCATTCTTGATTGGTACCAGAAACCTATGTCTTCTGGAAGGTATATACACTACCATTCACATCACAGCATAAAAACAAAAATCAATGTGATTTTGGGCTTAAGGAAAAGAATTGAACTTATTTCGCACCCGAGTCTTAAACTGCGCAATCTCAACAAACTTAAAGACATTTTGTTAAAAAATTCTTATCCACCACATTTCATTATGCATCTTCTGTTTAACACCAACAATACTGTTAATAGTAATGTTATTAACAACAATAACGTTGACCTTAATAACTTAGAAACTAATAGTAGTGTGATTTTTGGATCATTACCACTTATTAACAATTTAACATCTAATTTAATAAAAGTAGTCAAAAATGATAATGTCAAAATTACTACCAAGAATTCGCTTACTATCAAATCATTGTTCTCAAAAGTTAAAGATCCTGTTGTCAAAGAACAACAATCGAATATTATTTATAAAATTCCTTGCATGGATTGTGAAAAAGTTTATGTAGGGCAAACTGCTAGAACACTTAAATCACGCATAACATCTCATCGCAGTGATTGTAGATTGAAACCTAATGCGTCTGCTTTGTCACTTCATGTACATGAATGTAATCATAATATTGATTATGCCAACACTGAGATTCTTGACATCGAATCCAATTTGACAAAAAGACATTTCCTAGAGATGGTACATATCAATAATGATGCCAACTCTATGAACAAAAGAACAGATGTTAGTAATCTTAGTACCATATACAGTTATATTCTTAATTTCCAAGAAAGACATAATAATAATAATAACAACATAACTGATTTATCGTAGTCCTTCGCCTCATTTCTCAGGTTAAACTTTTTACTTCCTTGTACGAAGTAAGGAAGTATTGTAATCGCGAAAAATTTCGGTTCTCAGATTTTGACGGAAATATCCGTTTTGACCTTTTCTGAATCCATTATGACTAGTTTCGACGTGACGTCTGTACGTACGTACGTACGGACGTATGTGTGTCGCATAACTCAAATACGGTTAGACGTAGAAAGTTGAAATTTTGTATTTAGGACTGTTATAGCATCTAGTTGTGCACCTCCTATTTTTGGTTTCAGTCTACAAACCGGAAGTAGTACTTTTTAAAAATATTTCGATAAATATTTAATTTTAGACAATTTTTTTTATTTTAAATGAAAGATTATGTGATTATTACCTACAATCGGTATTTTATAAAAATTTTTGTATCTGCTATCATTTAAAAATAATTAAAGTATATATTTATAATTTATAGTATTTCGGTATCTTGTAGTCCATGATCGATTAACATTTGTTACTACGTAAAATTTAAATGTTTATGACATGACAGTGACAATAGTAAAATATGCTTTATATCTTCTTCTGCAGTTTAAATCAAATGACTAAAATATATTTGTGAGTATACTAGTATAATAAGTTAAAAGAATTTTTAATATTATTTTACATTTTAGTTATTAAGAAAAGTATGAACACACAAGGCGTACAAGGAAGTCATGTGGTGTCCACGTCAGATTTTTTACATTAAGGGGAATATAAAGTCAAATACTTTTTTCCGATTCCAGACGGACCTGTCATTTCTGGACATCAAACCATGTTCTCTATCTTTTTCTTCGTATGTTTAAAATGTATCTTTTCTCTCTACCGCACAATGCAAATAGACGCCTAAGTTTTCAATATACGAAAGAACCAAAATTGCAACAAATTATTTGGATAGCTGTAACCACAGCATTGCCCAATTATTACTGTTATCTCTTATTTACTTTATACCTGGGTTGACAAAATACATGTGCAAGGATCAGCATACATATTGTTATTTGATTTTTGAGCATATAATGCGTATTGATGTAATAATCATTTACTCTAGAATTTAAATTTATTGAACTACCTAATCGAATTTTTTTATTGTGGTTGTAAATCTTTTGAGTAAACCATTCGCATATTATGATACAATAGGTACTATACAGGGTGTTCATTTTAAGTGGCGCACCATTGCTAACTCGAGAACTATAAGAGCTACGATGTTGGTTAAATTAGCAAACAATTTATATTTTATATGACTACTTTAATGAACGAAACAAAATTTTTTTTAGACCAGTGGTTATCAAACTGCGGGGTGCAACTTTCTTATTTCAAATGGGCACCTATTTTTTTATTCGCTTATTCGATTCAGTATTTTTTTCTGAATTCAACGAGATATTAGTTTTATACCCTTGCATAACAAAAACATAAGAAAAACGCTATTGAAAATTATGATAATTTAATTAAAATCTGATTGTTAGTTAGTGTTATGGAAGAAAACAATTGAATATTTTGTTTCATATTAATTGTTAGTGAACAAGATTCTAGTATACTACACTGATCAGACCAAATAAGGTCGAAACACGTGTTCGTAGTTACCGCCACTTTATACCCTACTGAGTACTTAGTACCCTGAACTATACTCAGTAGCGGTCCTGATCTCTTGATTAAAATCAAAGAATCTTTTTCATTAACAAATAACAATTAACATGAAACAAATATTCAATTGTTTTCTTTCATAGCACTCTTGTAACACTCAAATTTTAATTAAATTATCATAATTTTCGATAGCGTTTTTCTCATGTTTTTTTTATGCCAGGGTATGAAACTAATATCTCGTTGACTTCAGAAAAAAATACTTAATCGAATAAGCGAATAAAAAAAATAGGTCCCCATTTGAAACAAGAAAGTTGCACCCCGTAGTTTGAGAACCACTGGTCTAAAAAAAAATTTTGTTTCGTTTATTAAAGTAGTCATATAAAATAGAAATTGTTTGCTAATTTAACCAACTTCGTATCTCTTATACTTCTCGAGATAGCAATGGTGCGCCACTTAAAATGAACATCCTGTATAGTTGATTCCACGTAAGTTTGTGATGGCGCAACATTATATCGTTTACGCAGATATAATTTGTGACTAAACCTCAATTTTATTTAAAAATATTTATCTCCCTACTTGCAGAAATACGAATTGTGGATCCATTATTTGCATTTTAGAAACCTATACATTTACGTTTGTCGTACAAAATCAATCGTCTATTATTGCGCAATCACAAACTTACGTTGAATCAACTCTATAAAAAGTAAAGTATATTATTATACAAAACATAGGTAATGAATTAGTAATATAATCCTAAATATAAAAAATTTATCAATTAATGTGTAATTTTGATTGTAACAAAGATTTATTCCCTTGATGGATTTCGTATGTGCATTTTTCTTTTATACCGGTAACAAACAGCGCATGTAAAATATATCTAGATAATTATTCACCATACTATTATTCACCATACTAGCTTCGTCCGCCATTTTGAAAAAATAACCGTCGTCTCTGTTTTAATTTTTTACTTCCTTGTACGTACGAAGTAAGGAAGTATTGTAATCGCGAAAAATTTCGGTTCTCAGATTTTGACGGAAATATCCGTTTTGACCTTTTCTGAATCCATTATGACTAGTTTCGACGTGACGTCTGTACGTACGTACGTACGTACGGACGTATGTGTGTCGCATAACTCAAATACGGTTAGACGTAGAAAGTTGAAATTTTGTATTTAGGACTGTTATAGCATCTAGTTGTGCACCTCCTATTTTTGGTTTCAGTCTACAAACCGGAAGTAGTACTTTTTAAAAATATTTCGATAAATATTTAATTTTAGACAATTTTTTTAATTTTAAATGAAAGATTATGTGATTATTACCTACAATCGGTATTTTATAAATATTTTTGTATCTGCTATCATTTAAAAATAATTAAAGTATATATTTATAATTTATAGTATTTCGGTATCTTGTAGTCCATGATCGATTAACATTTGTTACTACGTAAAATTTAAATGATTATGACATGACAGTGACAATAGTAAAATATGCTTTTTATCTTCTTCTGCAGTTTAAATCAAATGACTAAAATATATTTGTGAGTATACTAGTATAATAAGTTAAAAGAATTTTTAATATTATTTTACATTTTAGTTATTAAGAAAAGTATGAACACACAAGGCGTACAAGGAAGTCATGTGGTGTCCACGTCAGATTTTTTTCTCGTAAATGATTAATATTACGATCGAAAAAACAATTAATAACAAATTGTAGAGCACAAAATTTGCTATAAAATGGTATTGGTACATATTTTTTTATGAAAGTGGTACAGTTTTTGAGAAAATCGTGCAAATGCACGAGTATTTTGAAAAAAACGATAAATTTTGATCGAGTAGTAGTGCAATCATACGAAAACGGCTGTAATTTTTATGTGAATAAAAATATGGATTTCCGGTTTGCAGAATACAATTTCCTGAATACTCTTCTGAGTAAAATTATTTTCAAATTCTATGACGCACGAGTTTAGTCACAATTTAAGGATATTCTTACAAAAGTTTGAATTTTTCTTAGAAAAAATCTTAATATTTCGACCTAACTAAAACCTACAAACGTTTAAAACTCATATCATTTTTTGACAAATTTTATAGAGAATTGTATGCAGCAATGCCGATGTCAATAACTTGATCCAATTAGAAGTCACTGTAAATTAAACACCAAAAAGTAAAATAAAAAACAAATTTTTTGTTAAACTTTTGTAAGAATATCCTTTAATTGTGTTTAAACATGTGCGTCAAAAAATTTGAAAATAATTTTACTAATAGAAGAGTATTCAGAAAATTGGATTCTGCAAACCGGAAATCCATATTATTATTCATAAAAAATTATAGCCGTTTTCGTATTATGAGACATAAACTACTACTTGATCAAAATTTATCGTTTTTTACTTCCTTGTACGAAGTAAGGAAGTATTGTAATCGCGAAAAATTTCGGTTCTCAGATTTTGACGGAAATATCCGTTTTGACCTTTTCTGAATCCATTATGACTAGTTTCGTCGTGACGTCTGTACGTACGTGCGTACGTGCGTACGTGCGTACGTGCGTACGTGCGTACGTACGTGCGTACGGACGTATGTGTGTCGCATAACTCAAATACGGTTAGACGTAGAAAGCTGAAATTTTGTATTTAGGACTGTTATAGCATCTAGTTGTGCACCTCCTATTTTTGGTTTCAATCTACAAACCGGAAGTAGTAAATTTAAAAAAAAAATTGATAAATAATTAATTTTAGGCAATTTTTTTTATTTTAAATGAAAGATTATGTGATTATTATCTACAATCGGTATTTTATAAATTTTTCTGTATCTTCTATCATTTAAGAATAATTAAAGTATATACCTACTTATAATTTAATATTTCGGTATCTTGTAGTCCATGATCGATTAACATTTGTTACTAGGTAAAATTTAAATGATTATGACATGACAGTGACAGTAGCAGTGACAATAGTAAAATATCGTTTATATCTTCTTCTGCAGTTTAAATAAAATGACTAAAATATATTTGTGAGTATACTAGTATAATAAGTTAAAGAATTTTTTATATTATTCTACATTTTAGTTATTAAGAAAATTATGAACAAACAAGGCGTACAAGGAAGTCATGTGGTGTCCACGTCAGATTTTTTCAAAATACATTTTCACGATTTTCTCGAAAACTGTACCACTTTCATAAAAAAAAAATCTGACGTGGACACCACATGACTTCCTTGTACGCCTTGTGTGTTCATACTTTTCTTAATAACTAAAATGTAGAATAATATAAAAAATTCTTTTAACTTATTATACTAGTATACTCACAAATATATTTTAGTCATTTTATTTAAACTGCAGAAGAAGATATAAAGCATATTTTACTATTGTCACTGTCATGTCATAATCATTTAAATTTTACGTAGTAACAAATGTTAATCGATCATGGACTACAAGATAAAGAAATACTAAATTAAAAATATATACTTTAATTATTCCTAAATGATACCAGATACAAAAATATTTATAAAATACCGATTTTAGGTAATAATCACATAATCTTTCATTTAAAATAAAAAAATTTGTGTTAAATTAAATATTTATCGAAATATTTTTAAAAAGTACTACTTCCGGTTTATAGATTGAAACCAAAAATAGGAGGTGCACAACTAGATGCTATAACAGTCCTAAATACAAAATTTCAACTTTCTACGTCTAACCGTATTTGAGTTATGCGACACACATACGTCCGTACGTACGCACGTACGTACGCACGTACGCACGTACGTACGCACGTACGTACGCACGTACGCACGTACGCACGTACGTACAGACGTCACGACGAAACTAGTCATAATGGATTCAGAAAAGGTCAAAATGGATATTTCCATCAAAATCTGAAAACCGAAATTTTTCGCGATTACAATACTTCCTTATTACTCCGTACAAGGAAGTAAAACATGCGTATACCATTTTATAGCACATTTTGAGCTCTACAATTTGTTATTAACTTTTTTTCGTAATATTAATAATTTATGAGATAAAAATTAAAAACAATAGAAGGCGGCCATTTATTTTAAATGGCGGACGAAGCTTCAGTCCAATCGATTGAGATTTTAGTATGTTAGTTGTTGATAAAGGTACTGGGAAAGTGTATAGCAAAATCCAGCTTTCTACTAATTTTTTCCACTAAAAAATCTAATTTGATTGGACTAATATTAATGTCCACGTTTTTTTTTTCATACCTCGACACTTAGGTATATCGTTTTCCAGTATCCTTCTTTTTACCCTTCGTGAAACATATGTAAGTAAATTAAAATTATATTTACAATAGCACAAATATATTAACAAACCACAAGAACCAATACAGTTTTGGATTTGAAGATTTATTGAATATACTTTACTTTATCCTACTACTTCTAAGAATTAGGGTGTCGATCATATATTTGGGGTGAAGAGTAGATACTAGGAATTACAGACAGACCTGTGTTCGAATCACACCCCAAAGTCAGTATATTTTAAAAGAAAATGTTATGTTTTGGTGTTTTCTAATGTCGCGTTTTCTCAAAAACTACTTGAAATATTTATTTGCTCTTTTCAAATATTGATTAATAAAGGTTTGAACTTTGGAATGATGTCAAAATATTTTAGAAAAATCACATTTTAAGTAAAGAAAAATGTGTTCAAAAATTGCAATTATTTGCTGTTAAAAATTATTAAAATATTATTAATTTATCAACAAAATAATAACATCAGACCAAATTACAAACTTTCCTCTTTACAATATTTCAAGAATTACTTAAATATCTTATGTAGTTTTTGAGATATTGCGACAGCAAGAATGCACTTTTTGTATCAAATAATATGTGACTTTATATCCCCCTTAACCTATTTAATCTACATTTGTTTTGATTGGTTGTGTTTTGAAATTTTGTTTGTTCTACTTATTTTATATATTTCATACCTTTCAACTTTTTGGTTTTAATTGTTTTTATTTTTTGACAAAATTTTCATAAAAATGCTTTAGCAGGGTTTTTCTGCTTTTTAGTAACTTGTTATTACTACCAACTGACTACAAAATTCTTTGACAGGGTCTTGGCACTTGCTCGTCCACGTGTGCGTTTGAACTGTTGAAATAACATTTTTGACCTTTTGGCTATTAAAAATTTGAACCATTGAAAAAATTATTTCTAAATTTTAAGAACTTTGTGAAAAAAATTTTTGTACCAACATGTTTTTTGTATCGTTAAACTATTGTTTTCGATTTTTATTCATCATTCAATACATTCAAGTATAACCTCAACAAGTAGTAAGTTTTGAATACTTTATACTAAATTATTTTCACTTACGATACTATTACGATATTGTAGCGTCCTGAAGAAGGAATAAATTTAATTCCGAAAGCTTGACAGTAACTTAAAAGAGTCTACTTCTTTTATTTACCCATCTACTGACTGCATACCTGTGAAATTATTTTTGCTTATATATATATATATATATATATATATATATATATATATATATATATATATAAACAATTGATATTTTTATTATAACTTTAAGACGGGTTTAGAACCATCCTTTATCTTTACAGTAGTTCAAAAATTTTTAAAATATCTTTAAAAATAAGCCCAGAATTCCAAATAAATGATACCACTATTTCTAGACCCTTGAAGTTCCGCCCTATTTCAGCCAATCAAATTATTCAAATATGTAACACGTGATACACGAATTATATATCCAGGAATAAAATGTTCAATCTTTATGGTCATGAGAAAATAGTGTACATTACTCATCGCTCGCCGATGAGTAAAGTGTCTATCGAATGCTCGTAATATCGCCGAACCCGACAAGCCTCGGGCGTCAACAACAACATACTCACTCATTCACTTTCCGTGCTCATTATGTAATATACTATTCTAAATTTTTGCTAAGTGTGGTAGATACGAGTAAAAATTAAGTTAGGAAATTTAGTCGAAATGAATAAGACCTAATACGTACTACTAATGAAAAGAACGAGAAAGAGAAATATTTATTCTTATAGAAGAATTCATACTGACACAAATATCATTAGGATACTTTTTCGTTTCATTTTGTGATGTTGGTTGAGATCAATACGAAGTAAATTAGAGAAGAATTTGATCTTGTGCGCGAATTATATTTAATAGCATCGTCGGGGAGAGAGTTTCGGGGGCAATCCTTTGCCGAGTTCACGCGGCTCCTCCTCTGTTGTACTTACAGGCAAAGATCAACAGTACCAGAAGAGCTATGCTATGCAAGTGGGCATTTGCTGTTCTGTTCTATTTGAGTACTTACAGTTCAAACAAACAACACAACGTTCTCTGTTCCTGTACAAGAGATTCCTGTACGCTGCGCTCTGCCATAGTGCCAAAGAACAACTTGCTACGTTATCTAAGACCGGATGAAAGGAGTTATTCTCTCTTCACTTTATACAAAATAACTACTCAACGTCATTGTAAGGAAATTTGTAAATGTTATTCGTTGTTTCATGGAATTATTCTACTATTGCACAACATAATCTGTATGAATATGAGCATTCCTTTTCCAAATTATTTAGTATGTAATGTACATAATAATATATGTAGGTAAAGTCGGAATATCTTTTTTCTGAACATAGTAAGAAATTATTTAAAAAATCTGATGTGTCCAGCACAAGACATCCCGCCTACCATACATTTTATGTGAACTGCACAAGATGATTATAAACGATGTGTCACTTTTGTTACTATCACTGTCGTCGTCGTCACTGTAATAATCAATTAAATTTTATGAAGTGTTAAGAGATCCGTATACGGATTCGCAGTAACAGATATTAGAGTTACAGAGTGTATACGGACTTCTACTTTGTTGCACTGCGTATTCGTATATGGATCGGCAGCATCAGAAATTAAAGTTCCACAGACGGACTTCTTATAGTTATATATTTCACTGCGGATCCGATTTCGCAGTACCAGTAGGCTCCATAGACGGTAGACGAATATATTCAGTTTTTAATGCGCATCCGTATTGTTTTTGTATTATCAAAAATAAATTAAGAATTTATGAAACAATGTTCCGCTGTGAACCCATGTTGGTCAGTCTTATAGAATATGATAGAACTCAGAAAGACCGTTTCGTAATATATATATATATATATATATATATATATATATATATATATATATATATATATATATATATATATATATATATATATAAATTTTAGTATATGCTCTCCAAATATGTTAAATAACTATGTAACTAATAAAATAACAGCTTATTGCCTAGATAACGTTTTATTAAATGATAGAATCCGTTAAAATATTATTTTGCGGACTCCACACAGTTCACAAAGTAACGATTTTAGAGAACATATACAAAAAGTCTGATGTGGCCAACACAACATGACCTCTCGCCATACTTTACTATTTTTATTTTACTAATATGTGTATAATAATGAAGGTAGGTTCTTACTCACAATATAGGGGAAGGTGTTCTACATTTTTCGGAAAATGATTGCACATTAAAGAACAACTAATTTTGGTAATAACTATTATTTTTATTGTGATGATATTTGAAAAAATAATAGTACAATCTTATATAAGAAATAAAAATGGCAAATTGTCCCGAGCTACAATGCGGTATTGTACCTTGGAACAGAGCTGGTTGTACTTCGGGACACATAAAATATAAGGAAAAAAGAAAGAATCAAACGAATAGAAACAATTTTTTTTAAACTAGTATAGGTATTGTAATTTTAAACGAATGTATTTATAATTTTTTTATGTTACACATATTTAATCAAAGAAATATAATTTAGTTTGAAAAGGGTAATAAAATGATCCCATTTTATACGATTTAAAGTCTTTATCGTAGCGCGATACTTAAAATTTTAGTTTAGCGATAAATGTACGCAATTATAATTTCCATTATCCTTGAAAATTAAATTTAAAGTTTACATATCCTCGAAGACATGTACCTATGCCTTGGAACCATGTCCCAAGGTACAAGCAAATTATTGTCCAAAGGTACAACTAAGCAAATATTTTTATTAAATATAAGGCAGTATTTCTTTCAGTAAATTTTAAATATCAATGCAAGAAGTTTTCGAAGAAGTAACAATGTATAATATACTAACTGGACTATCAGACAATGAAAGGTACTAAATAGGTACTTAGTAATACAAAATGCAACATATACGATCAAAAAATACATTTTCCTCTGAAAAAAAACATTCATCTTTAGTAACTGAACAATAAATGCATGAGTCTTGAAACAACGTGTATGACTTTATTTTCAACAGTGTTGTCAAATTCTACTTGAAATTAGTATATTTAATGCTAGATGTTGTCCAAAGGTACATGCGTCCCAAGGTACAACACTTTCCCCTACCATTGTAGAAGGGAATTCGGGAATTGAAGTTTTTATAATATTATTAAAGTAACCTAATAAATAATAAATGACATTTAATATTTTCAATTTCAATTGATCAAAAAGTCAAAAATCTATTTGACATTAACACTCAAATATTTTATTTTTTGTATTCATTGATAGGCAGATAAATAAAAATTGTAACAAATTTGTAGAATTTTTAACTTCTTATAATTGGAAAATGGTGCTAGATAGAAACGAAGTTTTGAATACAAATTGTAGATAGTAACATTTAGTATGAATTTTTATAAACAAAATTTCTATTAATCCATAAATTTTGAGGATATTCCAGAAAAACTCTACTGATTTTCCAGAAACTACCACTTCCGGTTACACGATGAATAGCAAAATCTAATCAGTTCTAATCTAGAGTGTCAGAATATTATGTACAAAATTTCAATTTATTTCATTGTGGTATTGTGTGCGGAAGGTAAAAACCTGCTAATATCTAGGTTTATTCAGAATACAAATTTAATTAAATATTCAATGTTGTTATTATAAGTATTCTTCAAAAAAATTTGGAATAATTATATTAATAAATCATAACGTTTACTATAATTATAATATTAATTTCATTACCTTAAATTCTCGCTGATATATAGCTTTATTTTTTGAACACAAATTCAATTCAATATTTAAGGTACCTACCTACTGTCATTAATGACATTAAATTTATATAATCAAGACAATGTTATTATGTCAAACAATCGTGGACTACAAGATTCTGAAGTTTCAAACCTCGTTTCAAGCACTGAATTTTAAATTGTATCATAATTCTTTAAAATTGTGCTAGATATAGAAAAATGTATTTCACACAGTTAATAGATACTTTAATTATTCTTTAATGTTTATTATAATACTGATAAATGATTTATTTATCAAGATATAAAAAAACTATATTACTTTTCAACATAAATTCTATTGCTGTTTATAGATTGGTACCAAAATTTACTGGGCTCTTAAGATTCGAATTAAAAAATTAAATATAACATTTATAAAAATTTTGAGTACCTAACGTACACATCATCTCGAAAATACTTTAGTTGTATTCTATGGATCCTAAAACGTGCATATCTCTTAAAATCTCATACTCGAAAATTCTGACCCATCAAAATACCTCCCTTATAGAATATGAGGCGGGAGGTAGAAAGTATATGACAGCTATACTATATATAATAATTGGCATGCCATTCTTAAAGCGCTTTGAGGGTATCTCCGTCAAAACCGAAACAATTTGATAATTAGTCAACCCTGGACGATTTTTTTGTCCATCAATTCTAACAAAACGCTCGAGAAACAGTAAATAGTAAATCAACTTGTCGCGTGAGAGGTTCGCGTGAGAATGCAACCAGACTGACTCCACTGCATTTATATGGGAGGGAGTCCTATTAAATAATTAACATTACACTCATAAATCTCCTATTGCGAATTAAATCAGTCTATTATATTATTGCTTTCAAGATTTGGTTTTTTTATTCTCCTATGCAGGTTTATAAAAAAATGTTTTTGTTAAAAATGAATCAGTTTTTTGTTGTGGGTTGTGAATCATTTAAAAATTATTGTCCTGTTGCTTTTATCTATATAGTTTTTCATGTTTGCTATTTTTGTAAACAATCTATTTTTATTTGTAATATTTAGGGTAACAAACTTGTTTAATATCAATTTTTGTTTTGAAATGGAAATCAGTTTTAAATAACTGTTGTTTTATTTGTTTTTGAACGAACTGGTAAAATAATAAATTGGAAAAATTAATAAACTTGCTAACATTGCGTTTGAAAATTAAAACCAATAAGATAATTATTAAGTATACCTACCTGATTTTCAGCATAAAACATACAAAGCTGAAGCAAAAAATAGAACATTTTAGTGTATTTAACAGACTTCAAAAAAAAGAAGAAGAAGCTTTGAAATCATCAACAAATTTTTATTTGCTATAAGTAAGGTAATAAAATAACAGAAACACCTTAGTCTTAACTTTCACTCTTTAATTATTTACTAGTAGTAAATTAAGCTACCGGTTTCGAGAATTTAATTCTTATCTTCAGGCTCATACTAAAAGAAGAGAAATAATATGTAGTGGAAATTGTTAACATAAACATTGTAACAAATGTGAACATCATAAAATATACATTAAATTAGTCAAAGTACAAAGCGATAAATAAATTATTAACAACTAATAAATCTCTTTAACTGGATTATATTTTTTAACAAATTTGGAAGAGGATTCTTTTAAAATATAGGTGAAACGATTAACTTACATTAATATACATTTGACTAGATTATAGCGTTGATGTAAAATCTTGAAAAGGTGGAATTATTTCCAACATGTGGACGTAATAAAAATATTTTTTGCACTTCCGGGTTCCGCGAGTCAAACTATTTTTTAGTCTTTATTTTTAGGGACTAAGGTTCTTAATTTGATCCCAAGGGATTATTTTTCATATTTAATCCCGTTGTCAAGGAATTGAATTTATTATTCCCGTTGTCAAAGAATTGAATTAATTAATCCCGTTGTCAAGTAAATACGTGCTATTTGTTACAGAATATCTATGGTAACGATATAAATATTTTGTCATAAAGTTTACTGTCAAAATTGCAAAATGTGTATTAATTCTTTTAAACTATTTTGCATTCGTGCAAAAAATAGCGTATAAGTATACAACAGGACTAAAGTATCTTTAATCCCTCAAGTGATTATTTCGCACACCTTCGGCTCGTGAAATAAACTTCACCCTCAGGATTAAATCATGCACTTTAGTCCTTTAATATATAATATACTATTAGCAGCAGCAACCACGTGTACCGGTCGTGGAATGTTATTACCTTATCTCATTACTTTCACGGGGTTTATCACAACTTCAAACATGCTGTAAGTAGGTAATGAAACAAAATGACAGTGATCTACTATAAAAGTTTATCAGTTCACTTTACTTTTCTGTATTATTGATGTATTTAGAAAAATAAATATTTTTGCGAAACTTTAAACCCGAACCCAATATTTGCATATTACCAATAAGATGAATTAATAACTCTCGGAATAACTACACTCACCGGCACGGAAAACGGATCACTTATTTTTTTAAAGAAAAAATGCTAATAACATTTATGCTGAGGACGAATGCCGAAATATTACTATTGCTATATGTTAACTAGACATTCTCGAAGTCGCTTCCATTACCAACTCTTATAAACATTAACGATTTACTTAAATATTCTCGAAGTCGCTTCCATTACCAACTCTTATAAACATTAACGATTTACTTAAATATCCTTTTTATATGCGCATCATACCGAAATCACGAAATTTATAAAATGCATAGTTATTTATTATACTGGTATTATTTCTTTTCATCATTTGTTTTATTGTTTATTTGTCATTTTGATCTACGTTTTCAAAATGGCACAGAGTGCAGAAACTGTAGATTCCATCATCACTTTAATTGAAGACGGAAGAAGTCAACATTTCGTAGCTAAACGGTACAATGTATCACTTAGTATTATTTAACGCATTTATACACGTTTTCTGGCGACAGATTTGTACACCAGAATACCAGGAATAGGCCTAAGAAGACGCAAAAGCAACAGAAATGCTCGATTTTTTGTTTTTAAATCGCGTCGAAATCGCACTATAATTGTCGTGGCGACCCATAAATCATTACTACAATAATTATTGCTTACTGTGAATATTAGTGAACGTATTGTTCGAAGAAGGGTAATAGAAGTAGATTTTCTGGCACGATAGCCCGCCATGCAACCACACCTCCTCCAACATTACCGAGTAGCTCAATTGTAATTTTTTGGAAGGCGTGTAAATTGAGATTAAGGTGATTAGACTCATGTTTCAGTCACTATCGCATCCCGATATTTTTTAATATCACCATAATATGGATGTGTAAAAGTGTGACGACCAATTGGAAAACTTGTACATTCAGCAATACTGTAAGATTTCTGGGAGGATCAGTAATGATGTGAACTGGGATATCAGTGAAGTGGCGGAAAGATCTATTCCTTGTTTCTATGAGAATATTCATTGCCGGTAGACACATAAAAGATATTCTGACCGACCATTTTAAGGTGATAAATTTACCTTGATGTACGATAATGCGCGTCCTTATGCTGCTGCAATCGTGAACGGTTTCATAAATGTTGTTAACATCAATCGTATGATGTGTCCAGCGCGGAGTACAGATCTGAATCCAATATAATTTGGGTGGTACTTGTATAATGTTCGATATAAAGATTTGAAGTCGGATAGCCGGTCCCAGTAGACTTAGTACGCAGTAATAACTCAGAGAAGCACTGTTAGAAGCATATAACAATATCCCTCAAGATGGCATCAGGAACCTCGTTTTGAGTATGCCTCTACGATTGACCGAGGTCATAAGAGTACACGGATGGAACACACATTATAAATATAAACGAATTGTGTTTATTTATGTGTTTGTAATTTTTTGCAACTTATTTTACTGTGTTTATGTCCATAATTTTTTCTTTTGATAATAAACAATTAGTAAATATTCAAGACATTAGTTTCATAATACGAAATGCTTGACTATAATACCCTTTAATAAAATATATCATAGTTATATAAAATAATCAAGGGATAACACAATTTTTTTTAAAAAGAAAAAGTGACCCGTTTTCCGTGCCGGGAAGTGTATTATTTATTGTCGTAGGTAAAATTTGTTCTTAATTTAAATTCTCGAGTGAAATTATCTCGTACATACTTTTAACATTTCTGGAGCTCTAGTTTGGCCACAATTCAACATAACCTATTAGAGACAATAGTGAATTTTTTCGTATTTTTTGTGTTTATTGATCTGTCGTTTTTGAACGAATTAATAAAATATTGAATTGCTGTTTCCTACAATAAATTCTTCAAAAAATCTCTATAAGATACTTTATATAGAAAACGTTTTAATGCCTTAGTGAAAGAATTTTTCCTCGAGAAAATATTTAAATTTTAGAATTAAGTTTATTTTTTGTGTTTGATCATCTGTAGTTTATGAACGGATCAAAATATCTATTTAAAATTTCCAGCAATTCATTTTTCAAGCTACCGAATGATGGAAGTTTCAACTCAATATTTTGATTCGACCAGACCAGAAACTACATCTGATCAAACACTAGAAATAAAATGATACAAAAATATTCATATTCTCTCCGGGAATAATGCATTTAGTATCGGTTTAACTAAGGCATTAAAATGTTTTCCATATAAAATATCTTAAAGATAATTTTTTGAAGAATTTAATGCAGGAAACCGCAAGTCAATATTTTAATTCGTTTAGAAATTACAACTCAAAAAATACTAAAATTTCACTATTGTCTCTAAGATATTATGCTTGAATTGTGGCCGAACTAGTACCCCCGAAATGTTTAAAACTATGTATGTTACAAAAAATTATCTAAGAAATCGAATGCTGAAGACCGGAAGTCGATATCTTGATTCATTCGAAAATAAAAGCTGTTTTTGTTTGAAAAGATAAAATTATGCTTTTGTTGAAATTGTCTACAAATTGCTCAAATATATTTTCACGATTTTCTTGAGAACTGTAAGTACTACTTACAGAAAAATAAATATACCATTTTATAGGTAATTTTATGCTCTACAATTTCATAATATTAACCATACGAGATAAATAAATAAAACTAAAAATGGCGGATATTTTTTCAAAATGGCAGTCGTCTCTGGTAGGTACCTACTTAACACTTTGGCACCACTTCTTATAGAGAAGAGAATAGTTAAATTGACATGTATGCCAATTTTCACACTTTAATCACAAAATGCATAGTTGATAATGAACTATAATAATAGTTTATTATAGTACTATAGTACTATAATAAACGGTAATTTTGTCACAACAACCTCAAGCACGTTGCTTTTAGGTTAACGTGTGGATGGATAGGTGTGTGCGTCAATATGTTCAATAACTCACGAACGAGAAAAGATTAAATAATTAAACTTGTTATTTATAAAGTTTACGATAATACGCAGAACTGAAAAGATTTTGGTCACATGTCGAAAACCGGAAGAGGACGTTTTCTTAAAACACAACAATAAATTCAATTTATTTCAAATATAGAAGTAGCTACAAAAAATGTTTCAAATATAAACTGTTAACAATAATAGGTATAAGGAATAAATATCGTTAAATTCATTTCCTGTATCTGTTTTCAATTTTGAGAAAAACTAAATTATATATTTCATAAATACATTTCAATTTTCAATAATCATAGTTGCTTAAAAAATGACAACAAAGAAGCTTAGTCAGATACATCCGGATACATCAGTTATTCTATTATGTCAAACGTGTGTAAAGTACAATAATTATACAAGTATAAGAAAGTTGTGTGGTGATCACACTTGATTGAATCATGCAAAAAATCGGGTGGTGAATTTTTAGTGGATGAGCACGAATTAGTGTCCTTACAACTCATTTTTGATAGTTTCACGATGATGTCTGTGTGTATGTGTGTGTGTGTGTGTGTGTGGTCAAATATGTGTTAGTCGCATAACTCAAATACGAATTACCCGAAAATTTTGATATTTGGTATTTAACATTTGTATATAAATTGGAAGAGCTCCTTAGATTTTGGTACAAATATCTTCATCGGAAGTGATATTTTTTGAAGATTGAAAAGATTAATTGTCAAAATTGTATATAAATTTGGAAAAATATAGTATTTATTTGTAATAAGAATAAGAGGAAAAGTTATTTGCAACTTACGTTATAAAAAAATTGTCTTTATCTGGTAGCATTAAAGAACTGCAGTAAAATTTAAAAAATTAATTTATCAAATAAAACGTTGATATCTTGTAATCCATGATCGGTTGATTTTTGTTTCTGCGTAAAAAATATTGACAGGTGAGACGGGTGACAAGTTGGCATACTAGCGCTATATAAGTCCTAAGTAAGATATTAAATGTAGTAATTGAACGGAGAATGGCTTCATCACAGCAGAGTTTTCCTGTGAATGAATCTTTTTATTCAGGTAATGCAAATTTCTGTGTTTGAATATTTTAGATTTTTATTTGTATATTTTAAATGGGCACCGGATTGTACGTATACATTTCTGTTTAAAGTCTAGATATGGCGGAAGGTTGTGTGATGGCCACGTCAGATTTTTTATTTACAATCTGCAACTACTTATTTAATGACAATTAATTTTAAAATATTCCTATTCAACGATTTGTCACTCGATATACGTCGCTATTGTTTCCGTTTACGTTCTTGTTTGTTGTTCTGGTTCTCGTTACCGTTTTCTGGCGATTGTGAAGCGACCCTAACACAAACGCTAATTTAAGATCAGCTGATTGAACGATAGTGTTGCCGCCATCGGCCATGTCAGTTCTCAATAGCAATGTCTACAGAGAGATCATGTACCTACTTACATAACAAAGTAATGAATTCGGTCAGTCGTTCAGATAGTACAAAACATCACCTGGATCCACCGCTGTGCATTTTTTATCTTATAATTACAGAAAAAATGTGTAAAACAATACTACTAATATTGAAATTTGAAGATCTGGATAACTATGTGTTTCGATAATCATGAGGTACATCATCTGCTGAATAATTCTTGTTAACATTCCAGAAATTGTCTTTATTACAACCGACAATTTAAGTTCACTTAATATGACAGGAAGAATTCAGCATGGATTAATTACTGCTATTATTCGTTGTGCGTGCGTATGTTTGTTGTAGGGCAGACGCTACATGCTACGCACATTGTGCCACGTCATTGATATTTATGAATCATTACGTTCATTGTGGTGGAATCGCCGGTCGCCGGGCACATCTGTCACTGGCGACATCCTGTTTCGGCCACTCCACCCTGACCACCAATCAAATTTGTTACAGGCTTTAGCAGACATCACAAAACATTCATGAGGAAAATATCACAAGGTTTAGATTCTAGAGTAAGAAAGTTACAGCTATAAACAGTTTAGAAGATTTCAGTTATGTACTAAGCACTATGTAGTATAATCTTATACAGGAGTACCATAACTTGAGGTAGGTACTACATACAGGTACATATTGTAATGGCATACCATAATAGAATATAAGGATTTTCCCAGTACAGTACTGTTTTCTTGCTTATTGGTCCTGGTTAGTCGTAAAATGTAACTAGTACACAAAATGTATTACTTTAGGAAGACAAAATCAAATATTTATAAATGTTTCTATTCTCAGCATTAATTTGCATACAATTGAAGAGGAAATTTCAATCTTGACATTTTTTGACATCAAAAACTTTTTTTCTAAGGAGGGTGGCAGGGGGTGAAATGAATTAAAGAGGAAACTTCAATCTTGTCAGAACTCGAAGATTCGTCCATTTTCGACCAAATTCAACCGATTTATGGCGGTGTAAAAATTCGGAATATTGTAAAGTTAAAAAAATTTCGCACATGACTCACCAATCAAAATTTAAAATAGTGACATAATATGTGGCTTTACATTTCCATTAAAACATCTCTAACCTCCATTTTGTATTTTCCCCTTCAGTTTTTCGACCATGCTAACTCGATCGTATTTTACGAGAATTATACGGTAATTATATAAGCAGCAAGGCGGCTCGCAGATACACCTGACACAGGTAAACAATACTGTCGTTAACTACCGACCGAACAGTTGACTGCAAGAAAGGTGTCAACAGGGAAGAGGGTAAGCTTTTCTAATTCCAAATGAACGTTCAAGAGTTCTCTTGTGTTTCTATTTCTGTTTATTTTCCGTTTCGTTACGCAACAGAGAGAGAAACAAGAAGATAATTTTAAAGTACGAAGAAAATCTTTTGGTGAAATTGTTTTAAATAAGAATCTGATTTGTTAATCTTGTTTTCATTATTAGGTGTATTTATAATTTTAAGACTCCATTTAAACGACAGTAATTTTTGAATAGGATCAAATTAAATGATTTTTGTAGCCATTACACTTCTTTAAATTTAAAACTTATTTTCTTAAAAAATAAAAGAAATAGGTATATTAAAATTTCATAATAAATGCATAAAAAATATGTATTATTTGTTTACTACGCAAAACGCAAAAGTGTTTTAAATTAAAGCTTACCTAACTACATTTTTAGAAAGAACTTGATTTCGTATTACACTGGCTTTTCGTTGACACTTTTATAATTTATTAAAAAGATTTTTGAAAAGAAAGAGAATGTTTACTGCTTCTATAAACGTATAGCAATTCATTACGTTTAAGGCTTATACAGGGTATATCATAACTTCAGGTACATACGTTAAGGGTATATATTGTTTGATATGCTGGATTACGAATAAAAAAGAACTTTTCTTAAAATCGCAATTTTTTCGTAGCCACTGCCACTGGGTGGAGTAATTATTGTTTCATTAAAAATAATTAAATTTCGTGTGTTATTTTACTAGTATTATGTAATTTAAGATGTTCATTACCTACTTCTGTTGTTTGTATTTAATAGGAAAACGAATCCAATGCATCCAATGTATAAGTAATGCCAAATTTATGTAGTGTATTTTAGCAAGATATTATATATGAGCTTTAGTTTAAATTTTAATAAACTTCTTCAAGGCAGTAAATATGTAGTATGTATTTATTTTATTTTATTCTGACTCGTGTGACAACACCAGATATACTGACTACTCAACACTACAACCCCAGTTAATATAGTAGTTCTAACAACAACATCTTACATAAACATAACTTATTTATAATACATTACTTAAATATCTTACATACGGCCGTCTTGAAAACTCGGTATGTCCTCATTTGTTTCCAATCAAATGCAATCAATACATCAAACCAAATATAAATCAGTTCACGAAATATCATAAAAAATCAATTCCATAACATTATCTTAAGTTTTACATAAATAAAACCAAATATAATATAATATAGTATTAACTCTTACATATGGCTTCAACCGCTGCTTCCAGCAGCCACTCACATAGATTTAACCATCTCACTTATTGGGCAGCTCCAACTTTTTTTTTATCACTTATTTCTGTAAAGTTGAACCTCAAAATATAACCGAAACGTTGTTTGAAAAGTATAAAATTTAGAACTCTCTTCATCTAAAGGAATTTTACAAAAACCACTCAGCATAGCATCAAACTAAGTAAAAAAATATTGCTATTACTATTCACTTTGCATTTAAAATTTAAAACACCAATCTAGAGTGTGAGTTTCACTTGTTCATTGCCGGCGTTTTTAAACGTCAAGCCGTCGTAGTAATCCCACTTCTGATTTGTAGAAACTCAGGCATACTGATCGCAGATAACACCAAATACGCTAACGTACTTTATAATGCTTTATTACTGACTCGTGCGACAACACCAGATATACTGACTACAACAGTTTATATTGCAGTTCTAATAACAATATTTGACATGAACATAACTTAGGTATCGTATTTATGATACATTCCTTACAGTATATTATTATATTTAGGGATTAAAGTGCATTAGAGGGATTATAGGTACATAATTTAGTCCTGTGGTATACGAATGCATACCCATACAACACATCGATATTATTAACGTCTGTAAGACGTACACCTTGCTACTGTATTATAGACGTCATAAGGAGACTAGTATTGGTCGAATTTTAGACGTCTTATGCGGTGGTCTTTATGTCGTCATTATGTTGTCCAGTTTTAAATCCCCCGCTTACAATATATAGAAGTCCTATATTTGTCTCAAAATTCATCTTGGTTATGACATACAGGTATATTCTATATTGATCAAAATTAAGTCGTATATTGGTCATAATTTTATAAAAAAGGGCATCATTTGACTGTCGAAAAGGTATTAAATAGACGCCATTTGCATGGAAGAAAATAACATCTTTTAAACATCCAGAATTGAGGACATAGGACTGATCGATATTCCAATTTGAATTATTACAAATTTAAAATAATTACACATACAGTTATTTTTAAAAGATTACATTTTATGAGAAATTATAACAGTTGACAATGTGACATCAAATCTGACATCTTTAAATCTCATTAAATGTTCTTTGCAGTTCATTGTATTATTTTACAAATTAATCTGAAATTGAAAGTAAATTTTGAAATTATAAAAAATGCACAATACTACGAATAGTTATTAATGATGGTTTGATTATAAATTATTTATTAATTATTACAGATCCTCCTTCTGAAAATTTTAAGTTATTATAGCTGTAATAGTATTTTATTCTTGGTTTGTTTTAGATAAGCAATAAATTTATTTATTTTTGTTTTGGGTGAAAAAGTGCAATAATTGCAATTTGTTTTTGTTTTATACACATATTTTATTATATTATAATATACAACCTTTATATATGTATATGTATTAAATACATTGTTTAATAAAATTTAATGACAATAATAAAGTATCAAAAATATTTTTTCATCATCAATTTTCAAAATAATTTTTCCTCTTAGCGGGTACCCGGGTATTAAGTTTGTAATTACCCGTAGAACCGGGTAATAATTTTTCCGGGTAATTGAATGCCCTAGTTCGTAGTCTACAAATAAAACAACATAATTAATTCAGTGACGAAGAATCACACAGAGGTATATCGATATATCAAACATCGATATGTCAAACATCAATATATCAAACATTGATTTAGCGATACATCAATCATCGATATATCGATATATGAAACATCAATATATCGATACATAAAACACCGATATATCGATATATCAAACATCGATATATCGATATATCAATAAATCAAATATCGATATATTGATATATCAATACATCGATATATCGATAAATCAATACATCGATATATCGATATATCAATAAATCAAATATCGATATATCAATACATCGATATATCGATATCTTTTCTTCGAAATATCGTCATTCGATATATCGATATAATATCGATATATCGATTTAAACGAACAGCCCTAGAGGACATATAAGGCACGTATGTGACGTCTTTGTGATTACATTTGGATGAGACGTTGTAAGACATGGATATTAAAAAGACGTTTTAAAGACATGGACATTAAAAAGACGTCTTAACGACGTATTTGTGTTGTATGGGTAATACGAGGGGTAATATTTTAAAAGAAGACACATTTTGTAATTTTCACAGTAAACTTTATGACAAATATTTATAATTTTTACCATAGATACTCTGTAACAAATAGCACGTAGTTACTTGACAACGGGATTAATTCAATTCCTTGACAACTTGATTAAATATGAAAAAATAATTATTTGGGATCAAAGTAAGAGCCTTAGTCCCTAAAAATGAAGATTAAAGAAGAGTTTGACTCCCGGAAGTGCAAATTTTTTTTATAACGAAATACCTATTTTTCTCTATATTTCGTTCCTGTTACGCCCTAACCTCTCCTTCAAAAACAGGTTGCCAGTAGAATAAAAGGCAGATTTAAAATAAAATCAATTTGTCTCGATACAAAATAATTAAGTTATCGAAAATAATTATTTTCAAAATTTCAAAAATATGTAGGTTACACGCGGTTACGCGATAATGTTCCCTTCAATTAAATTTAATGAATTCAAATTTACTGTACTTGCCCGTCTACTAATTGAATTGTATAGACTCTTTTTACATCGCTTTAAATTTCATTAAAATGAAGTAAAGTAGTAGTTAAGTAGATAACCGTAATTAGAGACAATAATTACGATCTTATAGAAACCATTGCAAAGTAGTGCAGCGCGTGGTAAACTTGCACAAGAACTACACTAGATTTAAATTAAACGTGTTTCGTTCAAAAGATTGATAAGTAAAATTTACGAAGCTTTTGTAGCTCATCGTAGTCAAATCAGCACAGAGAACATGGAGTTTATTTGAAAGAATAACGCGTATGCATGTAACGAGTTCATATCGTGTATAAAATTGCCCCCATATATCAGAGAAAATTGCATGGCTACTTGGGCAGTTACAGCGATATCAGACTATAATAGCACAACATATTTATTAGCAATTTACAAAGTTAAAAAAGCTGTTTTGTCGATTATATATGCGCAGGAATAGTAAACATGAGCACTACACACATTTTTGTGCTATTTTTAACAACACCTTGAACAATATATATTCACTGTCCTAACGTTACTTGTAACTATAAGGTAGGTGTTAAGTATCAAACACATTATTATTTTATTGAATTAGGAAAAAAAATAAAGGATGTTGACAACTAATTATATTTTATTATTTATGAAATCATCCTCACAGGGAGCGTAGCTAGTGCTTGGTGGGCCCTGTATGAAAAATAATAATAGGGATCCCTTTTTCCCTTGGTTGAGGTTGCAAGAAATTTTCTGTATTTTTACCTCTCGCTTCTTATTCTATTAGAGAGGTATTGTAATGGGTTAAAATGTTCGAATATGAGTTTCTGGTGGATAAGCACGTTTCAGGGTCTCTAGAATACGACGAATTTACTATTTTAGGGATGATGATGATGATTTTTTGTGTGTGTGTATGTATGGACGTATGTATGTATGTGACGATTTTGTCGTCCACGATAACTAAAAAAGTAACAAACCTTTCATAACCAAATTTCATATTTAAGATTTTAATAAGAATCTTAACAACGGATAAGATTCTGGAAGAAATCAGCCAGCTGGAAGTAGACTTACTTGAAGCTTGATATCGTTTTCCTTAAATAAATTGATTCATAATGTATTTTTGATAAATTTTGAAATTAGGGTTGCAAAGAGTTGGACCAGCGCATTCAATTAACTTCAGTTTTGTCTTGTTAAATGTTAAACGTAAAAAATTTTGCTCTAATAATTAATATCGATGCTTGATCATATTCATAATACTTATCCGGAAAATGTATGTCCACATCCACAACCCTATTTTTTGTAGGAATAAATTTGTCGCGTTAAATTTATTTTAATAAGCCACATTTTATATAAATTAAATATTAATGTCTGTCCGGTAATTGAAAAAATTAATACTAGGATTTCTACTAGAATTGTTAACACAATATTTTATGCAACAATCCAACAATGAACTATAATTAGTATATCTGTCAATTATGATCTGTCACCACAAGTGACAGACACAATGCGCGTAGTGTGACGTGCGCGGTTGTCATGTATGGCGCCACAAATAGCTCAAATTAAAATTTAAGAAGCTTGTAACTTTCGAGCTAAAGAGCATAGATGTCTCGGACAAAAACTAATATTCGATCGTTTGCTAAAATAAGTTTAATACGCTTGATAAGTAGCCAATGCCTTTAAATTAAATTAATTTATTTTTACTGGTTTTGAATGTGGGTCATGCAACTCAGTTAATTAAAAATTCCTGGATTTAATAATTTGTTTTATCCAGAGAAAACTAACCCTCACCCTAAAATTGAAAAATTACCTAAAATTGATGTTATCGTAATCTCTCACACAATCACCGTGATCATTTGGACAAAAACTCATTAAAAAAAATAATTATTAAAGTATTATAAAACAAAACATTGGCCTCAACCGAAGGTATTTGTACGTATGGGAGATACGAAATTATTCAAGAGTTTTGGATTCACTCAAGTGGTGGAGGTGGAATGGTACACAAAGATTAGTTTCAGTTGCTTACATAAGTACTGGTCTTATTATCGTTTTATATATTTTTACTTTCTTATACACAGTATTATAAGTAAGTCTAGGTATTAGAGGTCTGCGCCGTTAACAATCTTGCCGGCGGCGGCGTCCACTACGATAAACGTCGGCGGCTGGCGGCGCGCCGGCGTCCACGCCGATTCAACTTTCGTTAATAATTATAGGAATTAGAAAATTTTAATTAGTTATACTGGGTGTACAAAAAGTTCCGGGAAGGTCAAATATCTCGAGAAATACGCATCTGATCAAAGAACAGAAAAACACGTATTCAATATTTAAAAAAAAATCTATATCTAATGACACCTAACACGACCCCTCACCCTCGCCCTTGGAGGCAGGCTGGGAGTAACTTTTAAATCTTAAATGGCAACCCCCATTTTTTATTGCAGATTCGTATTCTACGAAAAAAAAGTAACTTTTATCTCAATTTTTTTTTAAATTCGCGACAGATGGCGCTCTAGACATCGCGTAGAATAATTACAGAAACGGTCAGTGATCTCAAGAAATAAGCATACGATCGAAAAACAGAAAAATACGTGTTCAATCTTACATGGGAACCTTTATTTCGTATCACAAATGTTTATTCTACGGTTACGATTAAGTTAATTTCATTTCACACTTTTTTCCGATTTGCAACAAATGGCGCTGTATTGTAAGTATTGTAATCGCGAAAAATTTCGGTTTTCAGATTTTGATGGAAATATCCGTTTTGACCTTTTCTGAATCCATTATGACTAGTTTCGTCGTGACGTCTGTACGTATGTACGTATGTATGTACGTCCGTCTGTACGTATGTATGTCGCATAACTCAAATTCGGTTAGACGTAGAAAGTTGAAATTTTGTATTTAGGGCTGTTATAGCATCTAGTTGTGCACCTCCTATTTTTTGTTTCAATCTACAAACCGGAAGTAGTAAATTTTAAAAAATTTCGATAAATATTTAATTTAAGACAAATTTTTTTATTTTAAATGAAAGATTATGTGATTATTACCTACAATCAGTATTTTATAAATATTTTTGTATTTGGTATCATTTAAGAATAATTAAAGTATATATTTATAATTTAGTATTTCGGTATCTTGTAGTCCATGATCGATTAACATTTGTTACTACGTAAAATTTAAATGTTTATGACATGACAGTGATAATAGTAAAATATGCTTTATATCTTCTTCTGCAGTTTAAATAAAATGATTAAAATATATTTGTGAGTATACTAGTATAATAAGTTAAAAGAATTTTTTATATTATTCTACATTTTAGTTATTAAGAAAAGTATGAACAAACAAGGCGTACAAGGAAGTCATGTGGTGTCCACGTCAGATTTTTTTCGTTTAGAGCGCCATCTGACGCGAATTTAAAAAAAAAGATTGTGATAAAAGTTACTAATTTGTTTCTGTAGAATACGAATCTGCAATAAAAAATGCTGGTTGCCATTTAAGATTTATGCTCTTCGATGTTTTCAGCATTGCGGAACCACAATTCACCAAAATATTTCCACACGTGACTAGTTTTAATGGTTTTATATTTTGTTTTTATGATATATTTTGAGATATTGAGGTTATATTTCGTTTCCATTCTACAAAAAAGTAAACAAATGAACAAATTAGGTTAGCTTTACAGTAAAGCCTTTACTATTTATTTTATTCAATAGATACACAATAATACTTACGTACTCGTAAATTGAGTAGGTAAATTAGTAAACTAGATTGCATTAATAATAATTATTATTGACAATTAACAAGATTGGCAGCGGTTGTTTCACTTTCTGCTCAATCGCTACGAAGTGCTGCGCAAGTACCAAGTATTAAGACGCGGCGCGCTCGAAGCGCTGCGCCGTGCTGAACGCGCGTCCATTTAAATTCAAATGTCAAAAAATATTGATACAAAGTCATACTTGCGTCACAAAGCCACATGTAAGACAAGTACTATTGAAACCCAATATGCAAAAATATTTAATTAAAAAATATGTAAAAATCTAAATTTTTAAATCGGCGTACGCCGTTAATTTTGTATCGGCGGCGGCGGCACGTCAAATACGTCGGCGGCGCAGACCTCTACTAGGTATCATGAAAAAAATCAATGTCGGGATTTTCACGGAAATACAGGTTTTGAGGTTCACTGAATCCGTTTTGACCATTTTCGCAATGATGTCTGTGTGAGTGGATGGATGGATGGATGGATGTGTGTGTGTATGTCCGTATGTTCAATAACTCATGAATGAGAAAAGATAAAATTATGAAACTTGGTATTTATAAAGTTTAGTATAATGCGCAGAGCTGAAAAGATTTTGGTCACATTTCGAAAACCGGAAGAGGAAGTTTTCTTAAAACATAACAATAAATTCAATTTATTTCAAATATGGAAGTAGCAAAAAAATGTTACAAATATAAAATGTTAACAATGATATAAGGAATAAATATCGTTAAATTAATTTACTACACTCGAGGAAAATAAAAACGCACCACTTGAAAATGCACCAAAAATGACACAATTTAGTGCGATATCTCGGCTGCATTTCGACGAAATTGGATGAATATTCGAGTTCTGAAAACGTTGAAGTCTTATCTTTAATGTGATTATAGACAATGTTACAAAAAATCCACTCCACCCTCTCCCACCCCCTTAAGAAAAACGAATGTATCTGATGTCCAAAAAGGTCCAACTTTGGCAACTCATACGGAGTGACAAAAAAATCGTGGACCTTATTGGCCAACAGGGTAATAAAGATCAGATTTTTCCTGCAAGGTCCGCAAAATTTCAAGTACCTACGATGATTTGGCGCGAAGTTATGAACTTTTGAAAAAAAAGTGTCTTTTTGAGGTTTTTGGCCATAACTTCGCGAATTTTGCACGAAAATCAATAAATTTTGGATTTCCGAGAACGTTGAAGGTTTCTCTATTCGGCGCTGAAAATTAATCTGCCAGGAAACCAGATCCACCCTCTGCCACCCCCGGATAAAAAAACATGTTTTTGACTGAAGATCAGACTTTTTCCTTCAAGATCCGCAAAATTTCAAGGACCTACGATGATTTGGCGCGAAGTTATGAATTTTTTTTTAAAAAAGTGCCTTTTTGAGGTTTCTGAATTTCATTAACAATTATCTAAAAGTGACTTTTAAATTTTTATTTCTTTAAACACCTTTATTTTTTTAGATGTTTTAGGAAATAAACGAATTTGGTGCGAAATCGGACAAATTATGGGCAAAAAGCACAAAAATACAAATTTTTTTCAAAAATTCATAACTTTGTGCCAAATTATCGCACGTACTTGAAATTTTGAGATAATTGAAGGAAAAAGATTGAATTTTATTGTCCTGTTGGGCAATAAGGTCCACGATTTTTTTTACTCACGCTACAAGTTGCTACAATTGAACATTTTTCAGTCAAAAACATGTTTTTTTTATCCGGGGGTGGCAGAGGGTGGATCTGGTTTCCTGGCAGATTAATTTACAGCGCCGAATAGAGAAACCTTCAACGTTCTCGGAAATCCAAAATTTATTGATTTTCGTGCAAAATTCGCGAAGTTATGGCCAAAAACCTCAAAAAGGCACTTTTTATTCAAAATTTCATAACTTCGCGCCAAATCATCGTAGGTACTTGAAATTTCGCGGACCTTGCAGGAAAAGTCTGATCTTTATTAACCTGTTGGCCAATAAGGTCCACGATTTTTTTGTCACTCCGTATGAGTTGCCAAAGTTGGACCTTTTTGGACATCAGATACATTCGTTTTTCTTAGGGGTGTGGGAGAGGGTGGAGTGGATTTTTTGTAACATTGGCTATAATCACATTGAAGATAAGACTTCAATGTTTTCAGAACTCGAAGATTCATCCAATTTCGTCGAAATGCAGCCGAGATATCGCACTTTGAAATTGTGTCATTTTTGGTGCATTTTCAAGTGGTGCGTTTTTATTTTCCTCGAGTGTATATCTCCTTTTAAATTTGAGAAAAATTAAATTATATATTAAATAAATACATTTCAATAATCATAGTTGGCCGGCCACGATGGCCGCGCGATCTAACGTGACTAGACTCACTGTGGACCGAGCGGGCAGCGAGGTTGACATTGATTTATATATAATTTGTATAATCTCATTTCATATATGTTACTGGCTGATAGGCAAGGTACCTAAAGCCATAGGGGTTTCTCCTTTTGTAAAAAAAAAAAATAATCATAGTTGCTTGAAAAAAAAATGATTGGATCAGCATAAACTAAAAAATAATTATATTAAATACATTTCAATAATCATAGTTGCTTGAAAACAAACAAGCTATGTCAATTACTTATGTCAGTTATTATATTATGTCAAAGTTTAAGTAATACAATTTGATAATGCTGATTACGGATCAAAAATAAATTTTCAAAATGAATTTCAAAATAGTTACTGAAGAGAACATTTTTCATGCTACAAAATAGATAATTAAGGGCGAGTGGGATAATTCCTTCGAGTGAATAAACATTCGTATCTTACGTGGTTTATACAATATTTTATTCAATTTTGACGAAATTATAAATTTATTTTAACATAACAAAAAAACTAATCAAAGTAGTCGTTAGTGGCAAGTTGTCATTGTTGTTATGCATTTTTGACGTAATAATAACAGTTTAAAATGTCAAAGTGATTTAAAAATGTGTTGAGTGATTTAAAAAAAATTAATTCAATTGTGAATAAACATTTATTTAAAGTTGTTGCTATGGAGTTAATAATAGCAGTTTAAATCATCAAAATTGAATAAATATGTATTATTCAATTTTGATGTTTTAAACTGCAATTATTAACTCCATAGCAACAACTTTAATAGTTATTTAACAAACTAGTGAGTTAATGAGGGCGATTAATAATTGAGACATTTTAACGCGTGAGAGAAGCGAACGCGTTAATTGTCGAGATTATTAATCGCCTATTAACACATGAGTTAGTTACAATATTTTTCCGTTGATCATACCATTTTAATTTGAAAAAATTTCAATTTTATTCCATAACAAATTAGGACCGCTTTAAATGTTCACCACAATTAGATCGACAACAATAGACAACTCAACAATAACAATCAACTGTTTTCAGGGAGAAGCGGGTGCAGTCAGTTCACTTAATATTGATTAGCAGTACTAAATCCCAAGGTTTTTTCGTGTTTATAATGATGTTATTATTTTTATATTCATTTTAAAGCAATTCTACGTAAATATTATTTACATAGAAGTGTGAAAATCATTTCTTTTAATTCTGTTTTGTATTTTGGTAAAACTTAGAGCTGGTCAATATAATACAATGTTACGTGTATTGAACGCATCCAATAAATCGTTGATTAATAAAAAATCATGCATTTATAGGGGTCATAAATGTATGATTTTTTTTACATTAATGATACTCATTAATAAACGATTAACGGAAAATAAATGTTTATTCACAAGTGAATTAAAACTTTTTAAATCACTCAACACATTTTAAAATCACTCGGATGTTATTATTTCGTCAAAATGCATGAAAACAACAACAACAACAACAACAACTTACCACTGACGATTACTTTGATTTTCTTTCTTGTTATGTCAAAATAAATTTATAATACATATATTTGAAATAATTTCGTCAAAATTGAATAAAATATTGTATAAATCACGTGAGATACGAATGTTTATTCACTCGAAAAAAATTATCTCACTCGTCCTTCGGGCTAAACTTTCTTCTCTTGAATAAACATTCATGTATCTCACTCGGTATATAAATATAGTTGGTCCGCGATGTGGTGATCGGTACGTCATTAGTTTCTAAACTTATAATAAACAGGCATTATGTATATCTCTCTTTGTCATGTTCATCATGAGTGACTGGTTGAGAACCTCTATGACGTCAATTAATTTTCCCCCACCTACAAAATTTAACCCAGACGAATATGTTTGATGACGTAGCGATCACCACATCGCGGACCAACTATATCTATTACATAATTTTTAATAATTCGCATTGCAATAGATACTTAAGTTGGACCGAGCCAAAAAAAAAACTATAGGTATAGTTCGCGAGATGAAAGAAGTCTGAAAAAGGTAATCGTGAAACAGTACGAAGTAAGATATTGTCATTTTCAGTATAATAATAACTGAACTTACGTTACAATAACAGTGTAACGTGGAACGAGCAACGCTTTACTATGCATGTTTTGTTGTAACTTACTCAAAACATATGAAAGACAAACTTGTTAAATCCATACCATTAGACGATGCAAGTACGACGAAGATAAATATATACGACGCTTGTTTATTTGACCATGAGCAAACTTCTTTCATCTCAAAATATATACCTACCCTTAATTTTTTGAATTTCTTAAAAATTAATAATACGTAAACGATAATTTAAACCAAGATGCAGCCAAGAAGTACCTACACGAAGACCACAACACAATAGGAATAAGAAATTGGATGGTAAAAGCTAAGAGTGCGAAGATATGGCAAGAGATATTAATGAATATATAATTTAAAGGAATGGGGACCAATACAGAGAGAGCTTCAAGAAGCGGCGCAACCCCCAAGGGGGTGTTAAGTCACTACATTATATATACTAGAAATGCAACGGATACCTACTATCCGGCTATCCGGCCAGATACTGATCTGATATCCGGCGTGTATCGGATAGTTAAAAAAATATAAAATAAGTATAATGTTGCATGAAAATTGCTATCAGCAAATAAAAAATTTAAGATTATACTCATAAAAAACAGAAATATGAAACAGTACGAAGTAAGATATTGTCATATTCAGTAATAATAACTGAACTTACGTTACAATAACAGTGTTGCGTGGAACGAACAACGCTTTACTATGCATGTTTTGTTGTAACTTACTCAAAACATATGAAAGACAAACTTGTTAAATCCATACCATTAGACGATGCAAGTACGACAAAGATAAATATATACGACGCTTGTTTATTTGACCACGAGCAGACTTCTTTCATCTCAAAATATATACCTACCCTTAATTTTTTGAATTTCTTAAAAATTCTTTTTAATTCGTCGTAAACAACATATCAAACTGTACAAACCCTTAACGTAGGTACTCGAAGTTATGATGATACATCCTGTAGGTAGGTATATGTTTTTGATGATTAAACACTGCCATTAAGTTTATACAAGAGTAATAATGTTATAACGCCATTTTTCTTTGTCTTACGCCAGCTTTTAGGTTAAAATTATATGAACCAAATCTCAATGTCATTCAACTTCAAATAATTCCATGATAAATGAGCACATTTTTCAAATTCAAAAAACTTATAAGTTGCGTTACATCTGTTACGTTTGGTACGTCTCACGCTGCTGCTCATATAACACGATCAAAACATCGTTTAGCGAGAAAATATCCGGTGCAAAATGCGCTGTCGACGTTGGTGGAGCTTGTTGGGCGTCCGACGTTCAACGACGCCAGAACGCCACGATGCCAGGCGAGGCGCTATTCTGCCGCTAGCGCTAACACTGATGTCTGCCTTGTCGCACCCTGGCGATCACGAACGATCAAATAGCTTCTAGAAGCTAACGATTTCAATTTCAGTAGTATATGGTGCTGCTAAATTTGCAAAGCTAGTTGGAAACTTACATATGTTAACTTTGAAATGATGGTAGTAAAATCAGGATATTGAGATCTTCAATTTTATTATAATTTTGATTTACTTGTGTACCAAATAGACAAATAACAGTTAGAATTAAAAAAAAAATGAAGTGGCCAGCATAAATGACCTCTCGCCTAATTCTGCTTATTCTACTAATCTAATAAATAACCACAAATGTTCTACTAAACGTGTGTGCATAAATAGCTCTCTGTATATTTTCAAGATTTTTGTATGAAATTTTCAAACATATTATTTTTATCTTGATTCAATAATAGTGCAAGATGAGTGGCTTCTTATTTTGAAAATATTGTGAGTGAATCTATTAAATTAAGTAATACCTTAACAAAAAGTCTGACGTGGCCAACACATGACCTCTGGCCATACTCTAATATTTTACTATATAAGAGTGTATTAAGATATACTTACTCACAAATATACCATTGTAGAAGGGAATTCGGGAATTATAGTTTTTATATTATTAAAGTTTATCATGACCTCAAGTTTTCAATTTAAATTTGTCAAAAAGTCAAAAATTTATTTGACATTCACACTCAATTATTTTATTTTTTGTTTTCATTGATAGGCATATAAATCAAAATGTAACAAATCTGTGGAATGTTTAACTTCTTGTTGGAAAATGGTGCTAGAAAGAAACAACATTTTGAATCTAAACTGTAGATAGTAAATGTATACCTACTATGAGAACCTACCAATATTTTTAGAAAACTTAAACAGTTTCAAAGAACTAGCGACTAGCGATGAAAATTATTTTCTAATGAGATGTGAGATGTATCTGCACCAAATTTCTGTGTATATTTATTTAATTGTTTTTACCTCTCGCCTCATATTCTATAAGAAAGGTATTGTAATGGGTCAAAATTTTCGAGTATGTGTTTTTGGTTGTTAAGCACGTTTAATTTACTATTTTGACGATGATGATGATGATGATGATGATCAAAAGATTTTGAAAAATTTAGATAAATTGCATACGACATGATTTCTTTCAGATATTTCATTTTAGAAACATATTCTGCAAGGTTCGATATTGTCGATCTATTCTTGAAAAAACCATGCTGTTCAGGCACAATTTGATCCTTTATCTGTTCAAAAACGTGTTCGTAAATAATCTTTAAATATTTTTGAACAAGATGATAAAATAGATATAGACGTATCACCTGATTTAAAAATTTGCACAACAAAAGCTTTCATAAGGAAAAGAACCTTTATTAATGGATTGATTATATAAAAGAGTAAGTAGATACGCTAACCCGGATGCAGTATGCCGTATGATCCAGGTCCTTTATTTACATCCAATGTATGTAGTAAGTTTTGAAACTTTTCTACCGTAATTTTGAGAAACGAAAAAATATCATTGTTGCTAATATGTACATCAAAAATAAAATTGTTATGTTTGTCAGTAAGTACTATAAACTGATTGAAAGTAATCAGCAAACAAGTTAGAAATTCTGTTACCGTCAGATGCATTCACATTATTGTAGTTCATTTCATTGGTAGTTTCTTGAAAATCTGAAGAGTGTTTCTACAATATCCTCAAAATTTATGGATTAATTGGAATTTTTTAATAACAATGTATACTAAATTGCGTCTATACCAGACTCAAATTTTTTGAAAATTATGTTTTTACTTCCTTGTACGGAGTAATAAGGAAGTATTGTAATCGCGAAAAATTTCGGTTTTCAGATTTTGATGGAAATATCCGTTTTGACCTTTTCTGAATCCATTATGACTAGTTTCGTCGTGACGTCTGTACGTACGTGCGTACGTGCGTGCGTACGTACGGACGTATGTGTGTCGCATAACTCAAATACGGTTAGACGTAGAAAGTTGAAATTTTGTATTTAGGACTGTTATAGCATCTAGTTGTGCACCTCCTATTTTTGGTTTCAATCTATAAACCGGAAGTAGTACTTTTTAAAAATATTTCGATAAATATTTAATTTAACACAAATTTTTTTATTTTAAATGAAAGATTATGTGATTATTACCTAAAGTCGGTATTTTATAAATATTTTTGTATCTGGTATCATTTAGGAATAATTAAAGTATATATTTTTAATTTAGTATTTCTTTATCTTGTAGTCCATGATCGATTAACATTTGTTACTATACGTAAAATTTAAATGATTATGACATGACAGTGACAATAGTAAAATATGCTTTATATCTTCTTCTGCAGTGTAAATAAAATGACTAAAATATATTTGTGAGTACCTATACTAGTATAATAAGTTAAAAGAATTTTTTATATTATTCTACATTTTAGTTATTAAGAAAAGTATGAACACACAAGGCGTACAAGGAAGTCATGTGGTGTCCACGTCAGATTTTTTAGAAAAATGTTTCAGAAATCGAATGCTTAAAACCGGAAGTCAATATCTTTATCCGATAAAATATTACAGCCATTATACTGTGTTATGACAAAAAAATCTGACGTGGACACCACATGACTTCCTTGTACGCCTTGTTTGTTCATACTTTTTTTAATAACTAAAATGTAGAATAATATAAAAAATTCTTTTAACTTATTATACTAGTATACTCACAAATATATTTTAGTCATTTTATTTAAACTGCAGAAGAAGATATAAACGATATTTTACTATTGTCACTGCTACTGTCACTGTCATGTTATAATCATTTAAATTTTACCTAGTAACAAATGTTAATCGATCATGGACTACAAGATACCGAAATATTAAATTATAAGTAGGTATATACTTTAATTATTCTTAAATGATAGAAGATACAGAAAAATTTATAAAATACCGATTGTAGATAATAATCACATAATCTTTCATTTAAAATTAAAAAAATTGCCTAAAATTAATTATTTATCAATTTTTTTTTAAAATTTACTACTTCCGGTTTGTAGATTGAAACCAAAAATAGGAGGTGCATAACTAGATGCTATAACAGTCCTAAATACAAAATTTCAGCTTTCTACGTCTAACCGTATTTGAGTTATGCGACACACTTACGTCCGTACGTACGTACGCACGTACGCACGTACGCACGTACGTACAGACGTCACGACGAAACTAGTCATAATGGATTCAGAAAAGGTCAAAACGGATATTTCCGTCAAAATCTGAGAACCGAAATTTTTCGCGATTACAATACTTCCTTACTCCGTACAAGGAAGTAAAAACGACCTTTTTTTCAAAATCGGCATGAAAATCTTCATTTCCTGACTAATTTGAGTCGTGAAAGTAAGATTTCCATGACTAGGCATGAAAATAAATAAGTAAAAATGACTAGGCATGAAAATAAAATTTTCATGCCTTAGTCATTTTTACTTTCCACTGTCTGTAGGTACAAACACTTGTTATGACAACGTTTTCTAAAATTTGTCACAGCTCTGATGATTTATGCAAACCTAATTTTTTCTATAATTTTAAGCTTCTATAATTGCCGATTTAAAAAAATAAAATACATCACGCGTCATAAAAATGTCGTTCCTAGACGCGGAGGCTTTGAAGAAACGCTCGGACGCTGCGCATCCTCGCATTATTCAAACAAGCCTCCTCGTCTGCAATGAAACATTTTCATGACTTGTAATCTATACTAGGTACCTTAATATAATAAAGAGGAAAGATTTGTTTGTATGTTTGTTTGAATTGAATAGGCTCCGAAACTACTGGACCAATTTGAAAAATTCTTTCACCGTTGGGAAACTGTACAATCCGCGGATGACATAGGCTATATTATATTTAAAAAAAAAAATTGTTTCTTCTTATTACGAAAATGTACAGTGATTTGGCACTTAATTGAACAAAATAATAAACAGATTAGATAACCAGACATTTAATTTAACTACTATGTATTAGTTGTTGAATATGAATTTCGAATTCTGTTGGTCTAGGTATTTTGAAACAGACAGTTGTGGATTGTTAGTATTGGTTGGTATTTAGTTTTTTTATTTATTTGATGTTTATAACGATGTCAAATTGCATTGTTGTCGGCGGGTATAAGAGTTTACTGCATCGATTGAGTTTAAATTTGGTATGGTAATAGCTTAAGATGTAACTAACATGAGCACAATAAAATGGCGGTAACCGATTGGGTTTAAATTTCTCGGGGTGTGGGGGGGGGGGGGGGCAGCGCGTTCAAATTTGGCTAAGTATCTGTCTTGAAACATAGGTATATTAAAATGTTAGTCCGCCATCTTGAAACAAAATGGTGGCTAGCTAACTCAAAATGTACTGCACCGATTGGGTTCAAATTTGTAATGGTTATAACTTATGATCTAACTTATGACATGAGCATATTAAAATATCTGTCCGCCATCTTTAAACAAAATGGCGGTACCTACCCGATTGGGTTCAAATTTGGTATGGTATCATGGGCGTAGTTAGAATTGCCACCATGTATTGTATGGTAATAACTTAGAATTCTTATAACGAGATTCCTTTAAATTCGAGTTGGAGGCGTAGCAACGCGATCCGGGTTCGCTAGTGTAATATAAATATACTATACAGGTTGGTGAAGGTGAAATGCGAACATAGGGAAATATATGACAATGGAGTTATCATGTTAGGCATCTTGATATACGTGGAATAAGTACTGTCAATGTCAAACGTCAAAGTAGCTGTCATAATATTAAAATTTTAATTTTCATTAAAATATTTTCTTTGCATAATAATGTATGTGTACGAGCAGAACGAGAAAGTTTACATGCACTTTTAGATTTTATTTTTATTTCTGTTATTGATTATACTCTTTTTGCCACACAAATTCACATTACTTCGTTTTGTGGCACTACGGACACTACTACAAAATATATCAAGATACCTGGCATGAAAGTTCGACTGTCATGTATGTTCCCTATGTTCGCATTTCACCTCCACCAACCTGTATAAATAATTTGAAAATATGCAAGATTCATTTTCTTGATTTTCAAGCAAACAGTGCCATATAAAAAAAAATCTATATAAATCTATCTTAACAGTTTTCTTCGTAATGTAAACCATTTGCAAGATAAACGCGAAATAACTAAAAACGGGGACAATTTTTTCAAAATGGCGCCTGACACGGACACTTCCGGTGATGCCTCCACCCCTTAAAATTCTCAATAAGGTGTGTTAATAAGAAAAAAAATTAAATTTGCTTTTGACTCGGAGTGCACAATAATTTCACTAAGTCGCCGGACTAATAGTAGTAGGGAAGAGAGTGAACGATAACACCAGAACATTCAAGAAAATATTGAAACTGAAAAATGAGTGCACAGTTGTCTTTATATTTTTTTCATTAAATTTCATACGTTGCCAGTTAGAATTTTGAAAATAGTTAATATCCGTACATAATTTTATTTTTAACTCTTATCCAGGCAAGCTATTTTACTAACTCAGATGTACCGGAGAGTCTGTCAGAATCATATAAATTTTGTCACTCTTTCTTATTAATTTTTCAACAATGTAAACATAAAAGCTGCATGTAGTATGTAATATTATTAGATAAATACTACAAAAAAGTGTGTGTTACATTAAATTTTCACTTATAAGATCACATGTGCATTAATTCTTTCCGAAAATTTTTTCAGTACTTTAGATTTTTTGGTAATTTTTGCCGTCTGGTCACTCCTGCTTGTTGCTTTAGAAAATAAACACGAGTGATTATTTTCGACGCATCAAGCAGTCGTGACCAGACGGTAATAATTGCCGGCAAAACCATAGTAACTAATGGTATTTATATGAAAATTTTTATATAACCATGGTTACTATTATTGTAATCAATTCATCCATTGGCATTGGCTGTTATAAGTGTCATGCGATTTTCACCAATATCATTTTCTTGTCAAATTATATCGTAATATTTTTACTACAAACTCATTCTAAAATCTTCGCACTTATTTTCCCGCAAATAATCTAATTCCAGTTGTGGTTATGGTAAAGCTCATTCATTAAAATTTTTAATCCGATCTTGCTCATATCCTGTCCCTGGGGAGAAAAATGGGATCCCGCGAGAGCACGAGCGATGCCCGGCTAATATGACGACATTTGGGTTGGTGGAGCGGGAGGATGTGGTCGAGCTAAGGCCGGCAGCCAATTATGGCCGCATGCTAATCCGTACGACAACATACAGCAACCGGAATCTGTGATAATTATTGTCCATTGTCATGTGGGTGCAAATACGAGGTCCACGTCAACGAGATAGAGATACCTACCTTTTTTGTGTTTGTTAGGGCTGTTCGTTTAAATCGATATATCGATATTATACCGATATATCGAATATTTCGAAGAATAAGATTCGATATATCGATGTTTGATGTAACGATGTTTTATATATCGATATATCCTGCCTCTGTGTGAATCTTCGTCCCAGAAATTATTTAATTACGTTGTTATATTTTTAGACTACGAACCTATCGTATTTTGTGCACTACAAAAGTAGAAACTTAGTAGAGACCAGTGAACACTGGGCAGTGTATTGTAGTTATTTTGGATAACGCATTGTATAAGTATATTTTTTGTGAATTATGCAAACTTAACTACTATTTATTTATTACTCGTTTCTTTAGACATATTGCAAATAATATGCGCTTGTGCGTAAAGCGTATAAAGTTAAAGTTAATTTAAAAACTAATCCGATTTTCTTATATTGATACTACCTCGGTTATATATATATATATATATATATATATATATATATATATATATATATATATATATATATATATATATATATATATATATATATATATATACCGTAAACCGGGGCTACTTTAAGAAGTAAATATTACTTTTTTGTTTATAACTTCTAAGCCAATAATGATTTTGACATGAACTTAAGGAATTAGAAAGAGCTTAGTTATCTGAGTACGAATATATACCAAAAAAATTTTTGTTTCAATTCCTTCATTGAAATTTTTTATTGTTTGTATCGAATCAAAGTTATATTCAAAATGGGGCTACTTTGAGACCCCATAATTTTATTGTACCATATTAAAGTAGCCCCAAAATAGAACCCAAATAAAAAATAAAAAAAAATTTTTGTTGCATAGTTTTTGAGTTATTAATAATTTTACATTGTGGGGTAACTTTGATACCTCGATTTAAATGTAAATATACATTTATTATATCTTATTATTCATCCAAAAAGTGTGTAACAAAATAGGCACTCAGTTCCTAGTAGGTAATAATTATCACATGTAATATTACTTAACAAAAAATTTAAAAATATATAATTCTGAGTATTTATGAGTAGGAAAATAATACTAGATATATCATTTTTAAAAAAAAAACAGGTACACTTTCTTTAAACATACATCTTTAGCGGCGGAAATTTTTGTTAATTATATCTGGAGAGAAGGTGCTCCAAAATATCACATTTTTATAACAATCATCTTCATTTAGTTTAAAAACTCTATTAACTGTATCAAGCGATTTCAGTCCTACTGTTTCAAGTTCATCAGACGATATAATTTCCTTAACAATTGCAGCATATTTGTACATCATTTTCTTTTCTGATAAAACTTTTACTAATACATACGAATTAATCGCAATATCTTGAATAACACTATCATTATTTCCTGTAGTTTCAGCCAGATTTATAGAAACTTCATTCGCCGAAATCGTAGGGGAATTATTATACCTCTCTGAATCTTCTGATAATGATATTTCAGTACTAGATAATTCTTAACTGCTACTACAAGTGAAAAATAACACAATGAATGTATATCAAAGTAACCCCAAAAAATGATCAAAGTTGCCCCACATCATAAATCATTAAATAAAACTATAACCAATATACATTTTCAAGCGCTTTTCAGGTTATATACTCATAAAGGATCAAATAATGCAAAAACACTTTCATCAAACTTGTATTGACATGAAGCAACTCTGTGCACTTAAAAGTATAACGCTCTAGTTTTTCATGCAATTGATACCCTTATTTTTAATAATTAATAATTGGAAACCTATAAGACTTACATTTATGCTGTTAAACCAAAAAGAGAATTTAATGTCAGTGCTATCATCTATGTTATAAAAAAAATCACTATCGAACGCAACAGTGTTGCACACAGCAAATAAATAACTTTCCCGGGAAAAATCAAAGTTGCCCCGCGAAATCAAAGTAGCCCCGGTTTACGGTATATATATATATATATATATATATATATATATATATATATATATATATATATATATATATATATATATATATATATATATATTATAGTTAATTTAAAAACTAATCCGATTTTCTTATATTGATACTACCTCGGTTATATATATATATATATATATATATATATATATATATATATATATATATAACCGAGGTAGTATCAATATAAGAAAATCGGATTAGTTTTTAAATTAACTATAATATATATATATATATATATATATATATATATATATATATATATATATATATATATATATATATATATATATACAACTTACTATCATTGAAGCGTCCTTATATTGACAATTTTCCATCAACCGAGCATCCGGCTCCAATGAAGCGTCCATATATGGACGCTCGATTTTTATTCGAATTTAAAAAAATTTAAACAGCATAAAATATGCGATTGAAAGTTAAAAACATTTTATATTGAAGCTTCTTTACAATGTGATCTATAATTTTTTAAATAAATGTAGTTTTATATGTGTACTTTTTATTTTTTTTAAAAAGAGTAAAATAAAAACCATTGCTTGAAGTAATTAAATTAATTTCCTAGCGCAAATTTGAGAAATAAATTGTCTATAACTAAAGTAAGAAAATAATACTTACCTATTTTTAAAAACCCAATAAACACTGCTTGATATAAGTAGGTACTGTAATGTCCTAATGTAATTTGATTAATTTTCTACTATTCTTCTGTATAATGAGTAGTAGATTTTAAATAGGTAAATTACAGTCGTGTCGAGCATTATTTTTCTTCCAAATAAAATTTCTGTTTCACATTTTTACCTTTAAAGCTTACAACAATTTTTTATTATTATTAAACATTTTTTTTTAAATTGCTACGTAACAAGATTTTGATAAGTAACAAACAAATTTATTCGGACAAACATTGACATTAAAATATTTACTACTTTCGGTTTGTGCTTTCCATACCAAAATAACTGGGTAAATCACCATTTCCTAAACAGAAGTAATAAATTTTGAGCAAAAATTATTTATAAAATGCATTAAGTAGTAATATATTCTAATTTTAAACCTAATCAATAGTGTTGTCAACAAATTTGTGATATTAGTAATTATTGAAATATAATGCATTTGTTGCTAATTTTCATTTAAATAATAATTCTATCAGATCACAGACAATTTGACCGATTTTCAATATATTTTTATTATACTTAGTTATAAGCATACAAATCCAACTTAAAATATAGACTGAATAATCAATTAACGTACTATCTGAAAACAAAATGTAAGCGATTTATTCCACATATAACTTTGTCATATTTATTCAACTTGTCGATAATAACTCCGTCTTTTCATTTCAAATCCCCAATATAACGCGCGAAGTAACATTGTTCAGTCGCGGCAACACTGTCGGACGCTTGATAATCGATGAATTGTAATAATCCGTATATTCCGGACGCTTCAAAGATGATATATATATATATATATATATATATATATATATATATATATATATATATATATATATATATATATATATACATCTCACTATCAACTATCACTATCAACAGAGCGTCCGTTAAAAAAACTTGAATAGAGCGTCCGGTTGGTGTATATTCCCAATTCATAATCATTGAAGCGTCCGTACAAACTATCATCTTTGAAGCGTCCGAAATATACGGATTATTACAATTCATCGATTATCAAGCGTCCGACAGTGTTGCCGCGACTGAACCATGTTACTTCGCGCGTTATATTGGGGATTTGAAATGAAAAGACGGAATTATTATCGGCAAGTTGAATAAATATGACAAAGTTATATGTGGGATACATCGTTTAGATTTTGTTTTAAGATGGTACATTGATTGATTATTTAGCCTATATTTCATGTTGGATTTCTATGCTTATAACTAAGTATAACAAAAATATAGTGAAAATAGGTCAAATTGTCTGTGATCTGATAGTTAATTATTTAAATGAAAATTAGCAACAAATGCATTATATGTCAATAATTACTAAATTCACAAATTTGTTGACAACACTATTGATTAGTGCAACCTCGTGCAACAGCATGGTGTTTGTATTAAATGTAATTAATCTATTTTAACCTTGTATTTTTGCAAAAATTTAAAACTACAGAAACTTTGTAAATTGTTTATATGTTATAATTATTGTAAGTATCAAATTAATATTGTTAACCTTACAAAATTTACATTTGTAACCGTTTTAGTTCCCTGATGAAGCACCAAAATTGGTAGCGAAATATTGGAATAAAATACAATTAACAACTATCAGTATTTTTTAATATCTCATGCCCTTTCTTGCCGATTAATTTAGAATATAATACTACTTAATGCATTTTATAAATAATTTTTGTTCAAAATTTATTACTTCTGGTGTTCTGGTTAGGAAATAGTGATTTACCCAGTTATTTTGGTATGGAAAGCTCAAACCGAAAGTAGTAAATATTTTTATGTCAATGTTTGTAACGTTAACTACATAAGAGCTATTTATTTTTCCGAATAAATTTGTTTGCTACTTATCGAAATCTTGTTAAGTAGCAATTTGGAAAAAATAAATGTTTAATAATAATAAAAAATTGCTGTAAGCTTTATAGGTAAAAATGTGAAACAGAAATTTTATTTGGAAGAAAAATAATGCTCGACACGACTGTAATTTACCTATTTAAAATCTACTACTCATTATACAGAAAAATAGTAGAAAATTAATCAAATGACATTAGGATATTACAGTACCTATATCAAGCAGTGTTTATTGGGTTTTTAAAAAAAGGTAAATATTATTTTCTTACTTTAGTTTGGTTTATAGATAATTTATTTCTCAAATTTGCTCTAGGAAATTAATTTAATTACTTCATGCAATGGTTTTTTTTTTATTTTACTCTTTTAAAAAAATAAAATGTACACATATAAAACTATAGTCCAGGCAATTTACGTTTTGACCTGGGCAAAATTGCTTCAGAAGCTTTCTAAACGGTTTTCGGCTCAGAAAATGTCACAGAATAACATATCCAAAATCTGCTAAAATCGGATCACGGGAACACCCCCAAAAATGGGTTCGAAAATTAAAAATGGCCGTCATTTTTAGTTTTTTATCTTTATCTTGTATGTGGATAATACAACGAGAAAACTGTTATCTACTAAATTGTAGAGCATAAAATTCTCTACAAAAAGATGCCAACAATTTTTTTTGTAACTATTACAGTTTATGAGAAAATCGTGAAAATAAATTTGGTTAATTTCTAATGATTTTAAATCAAGTCGTAATTTTGTCTTATCACACAAATATTGCTCTAATTTTTTAACGGATAATAATATCGATTCGCGGTTTCCAGCATTCGATTCCTAAAGCTTTTTTCTATAAGAGACATAATTTTTAGAAATTTTGGGATAACAGTTAAGGCACAGGTGCGATTTATTTGCCGAGGTGAGAAAAACAAATGCCTGTATTTTTTGTGTTTAATTAACTGTCGTTTCTAAACGGGTTAAGATATTGACTTGCGGTTTGCGGCATGCGATTCCTTGGAAAATTCTCTATTTGATGCATTATTTGATAAAAATTCTGGACCTTTATTTAAACTGTAATTTAATTTTTTATTCAGAGAGAAAATTGAGAAATTTAAGTTTTATTAATATAACTAGTGTTTAGTTAACTGTCGTTTCTAAACGGATAAAGATATCGACTTGCGGATTGCGGCATTCGATTTTTCGGTCATTTCTGTATCAGTATTGTTATATTAATTTTTGTTTTGAGCATAAGTTAAACTGAAATGTAATGATTTTCTTAAATACAAAATACAGAAATTTGGTTAATATTTTTCTTGCTTGTGTTTCATTTTCGGTCATTTGTGAACGGAATACAATATTGACTTCTAGTTTCCAGCATTTGATTCCCTGATCCTTTTTGTACTAGATGCCGAAAACCGCAAATCGAAATTTTATTCCGTTGAGAAATTACAGTGCGAATAAGCGGAATTGAAAATTAATTTCAAAATGACAGAATTGATAGTTTACAAAAAATTAAAAAATACGCTTTATAAATAGATATAATACTTTCTCTAAGCAAATAAATTACTTTTATTAAAATCTGATTTACAACAAATATCCAATATGACCAGAGGCGTCCTTAAATTTTTTCAAGAGGTACAGTACCAAACCATTTTATTAATACCTATAACAAATTAATTACTTAGAAAAAAAATTTAAGGGCGCCTCTGGTCATATTGGATATTTGTTGTAAATCAGATTTTAATAAAAGTAATTTATTTGCTTAGAGAAAGTATTATATCTATTTATAAAGCGTATTTTTTAATTTTTTGTAAACTATCAATTCTGTCATTTTGAAATTAATTTTCAATTCCGCTTATTCGCACTGTAATTTCTCAACGGAATAAAATTTCGATTTGCGGTTTTCGGCATCTAGTACAAAAAGGATCAGGGAATCAAATGCTGGAAACTAGAAGTCAATATTGTATTCCGTTCACAAATGACCGAAAATGAAACACAAGCAAGAAAAATATTAACCAAATTTCTGTATTTTGTATTTAAGAAAATCATTACATTTCAGTTTAACTTATGCTCAAAACAAAAATTAATATAACAATACTGATACAGAAATGATCGAAAAATCGAATGCCGCAATCCGCAAGTCGATATCTTAATTCGTTTAGAAACGACAGTTAACTAAACACAAGTTATATTAATAAAACTTAAATTTCTCAATTTTCTCTCTGAATAAAAAATTAAATTACAGTTTAACTAAAGGTCCAGAATTTTTATCAAATAATGCATCAAATAGAGAATTTTCCAAGGAATCGCATGCCGCAAACCGCAAGTCAATATCTTAACCCGTTTAGAAACGACAGTTAATTAAACACAAAAAATACAGGCATTTGTTTTTCTCACCTCGGCAAATAAATCGCACCTGTGCCTTAACTGTTGTCCCAAAAATATTAAAAATTATGTCTCTTATAGAAAAAAGCTTTAGGAATCGAATGCTGGAAACCGCGAGTCAATATTATTATCCGTTAAAAAATTAGAGCAATATTTGTGTGATAAGACAAAATTACGACTTGATTTAAAATCATTAGAAATTAACCAAATTTATTTTCACGATTTTCTCATAAACTGTTATAGTTAGAAAAAAAATTGTTGGCATCTTTTTGTAGAGAATTTTATGCTCTACAATTTAGTAGGTAACAGTTTTCTCGTAGTATTATCCACATACAAGATAAAGCTAAAAAACTAAAAATGACGGCCATTTGTAATTTTCGAACCCATTTTTGGAGGTGTTCCCGTGATCCGATTTTAGCAGATTTTGGATATGTTATTCTGTGACATTTTCTGAGCCGAAAACCGTTTAGAAAGCTTCTGAAGCAATTTTGCCCAGGTTAGAGGGTTTTTTTCTCTAGATTGCCTGGACTACTACATTTATTTAAAAAATTATAGACTACATTGTAAAGAAACTTCAATATAAAATGTTTTTAACTTGCAATCGCATATTTTATTTTTTAAATTTAAAAAAAATTCGAATAAAAATGTGGTTTGGAGATAACCTAATTAGGGTGTTTTTGTTTTATGTCATAATTTGTAAGACATTAAATGACAAAATTTCATAATTTCAAACAAAAATTTCTATTTATTCTAAATGAAAGTAAAAAAATATTGTATGCAACAGTAAGGAATCTCGGTAGTTACCTTACTTATGTATTTACAGAACTCGGCCACGCCTCGTGGTACAAATTTCACATACGTAAGGTAACAAGTTTCGTTTCCTTACTTGTTACATAAATATCTATTATCTATTTACTAAATAAGGTTTTATTAATTAACTACTTCTTTATTTGCTGTCAAAGCAATAAAATTTTATTTCAATTTCATAAAGATCGGACAAACCTTCTAGATTTAGATATTTAACCCCTACCCTCATGATAGTCCGATCGAATAAAAAATTATATGTATGACCCAATTTAAAAAAAGACTCTCACTTATAATACCATAAGTAGTAGTAGTCTCGTAGTTATGTCGGTAATTTTTCTGGTAGTATTTCGAATGTTCCTTGTGCTTGGATATGAATATTACGAATGCGCATAAAAATACCAGAAAAATAATATTTCTTATTTTATTTCAATGGTATATACCAAGTATTGTTGCAAAAAAACAATTACGGTCATTTGAGTGATTGTTGAATTTAACCCCCAACTATTTGGACCCGAACAAATTCACACCACACATACCTTAAAATCAGGCTCTTGTGAAAAGAGATCTGCTTGTAAAAATATGCGAAGTTCAGACGAACGGTCTAGGTCTAGATGTTAACCCTCATACCTCAATTTAAATATAATTTATAACCCGATAAATAAAAACTATCTTACTTTAGTTGATTGCTACATATTACCGAGTTCCGTTGAAAAAAAAAATGACGACTGTTAAAGCGATTGTTTTAGTTTAATCCCTCCCCTTTCCATCATGATTCGATCGAATTTGAGCATACTTTGAAATCTGACTCTAGTCAAAAAAGACGCGCATGCAAAATTTCATGAGAATCGGACAAACAGTCTAGATCTATAGAGATTACCCCACCTCTAATAGCCCAATAAATTTCAAATATACCTAAAAATGTGACTATAGTAAAAAAAGAGTCTAGCCTGCAAAATTTCTAGAGATTCGGACAAATGGTCTAGATTCTATAGATTTATAATCCGCACCCCTTATGATGTTATGATCGAATTTAAACATACTTTAAAATCTGACTCCAGTAAAAAGAGACTTGCGTGCAAAATTTCATGAGAATCGGACAAATGGTCGAGATTCTATATTATTAACCCCAACCCCTAATGGTCCAATCAAATTAATACATAACTTAAAATATAAGTCTGGTAAAAAAAATCTGCATGCAAAATTTCATGAGGATCGGGCAAACGGTGTAGATCTTGATGTTTATCTCTCTCCCCTAATTTGAATATAGTTTATGACCCGATTAAAAAAATCTTTTTTTATTTAATGCATGCGAAGCACGCCGACACTTCCAGTTTAGAAGAAGAAAAACACGTTTTTGCCTCCTAGGGAGCTAAAGCGTGGTTTGCTCCCTTTAGTTTAAACAGGGAGTAACGTCGTGCTTTGCGTTCACGTGCGACGAAAAAAATTTTTTTTAATAAGTATATAAGTTCTTGATAAGCAGAACCACGTAGTCGAAACGAAAACTACGTACTTTGATATTTTGCTTCATCCTCCAATATCAAGAGAACACGAACACTTCGAACATAACATTTGAAAACATACGTTTCGGTGTTGCCAGTTTGAGGACGCTCGGTAGGCGATAGATTGGATGAAAGTATACTTATACGCCTAGCGCAGCAACGCCACGAGTGAGCGTTCGGCTGAACTAAAAGTATACGGCATGTATACGGCAAATGATAATTCACTATCAATTCGGCGTCCACTAAAATTTTTAGATATGACTACTAGATGGTACTAGGAGCCAATTTAACATGGTGACCAATCGAGCGTCCATATATGGACGCTTCATTGGAGCCGGATGCTCGGTTGATGGAAAATTGTCAATATAAGGACGCTTCAATGATAGTAAGTTGTATATATATATATTGGTATATATATATATATATATATATATATATATATAATATATATATATATATATATATATATATATATATATATATATATATACAACTTACTATCATTGAAGCGTCCTTATATTGACAATTTTCCATCAACCGAGCATCCGGCTCCAATGAAGCGTCCATATATGGACGCTCGATTGGTCACCATGTTAAATTGGCTCCTAGTACCATCTAGTAGTCATATCTAAAAATTTTAGTGGACGCCGAATTGATAGTGAATTATCATTTGCCGTATACATGCCGTATACTTTTAGTTCAGCCGAACGCTCACTCGTGGCGTTGCTGCGCTAGGCGTATAAGTATACTTTCATCCAATCTATCGCCTACCGAGCGTCCTCAAACTGGCAACACCGAAACGTATGTTTTCAAATGTTATGTTCGAAGTGTTCGTGTTCTCTTGATATTGGAGGATGAAGCAAAATATCAAAGTACGTAGTTTTCGTTTCGACTACGTGGTTCTGCTTATCAAGAACTTATATACTTATTAAAAAAAATTTTTTTCGTCGCACGTGAACGCAAAGCACGACGTTACTCCCTGTTTAAACTAAAGGGAGCAAACCACGCTTTAGCTCCCTAGGAGGCAAAAACGTGTTTTTCTTCTTCTAAACTGGAAGTGTCGGCGTGCTTCGCATGCATTAAATAAAAAAAGATTTTTTTAATCGGGTCATAAACTATATTCAAATTAGGGGAGAGAGATAAACATCAAGATCTACACCGTTTGCCCGATCCTCATGAAATTTTGCATGCAGATTTTTTTTACCAGACTTAGATTTTAAGTTATGTATTAATTTGATTGGACCATTAGGGGTTGGGGTTAATAATATAGAATCTCGACCATTTGTCCGATTCTCATGAAATTTTGCACGCAAGTCTCTTTTTACTGGAGTCAGATTTTAAAGTATGTTTAAATTCGATCATAACATCATAAGGGGTGCGGATTATAAATCTATAGAATCTAGACCATTTGTCCGAATCTCTAGAAATTTTGCAGGCTAGACTCTTTTTTTACTATAGTCACATTTTTAGGTATATTTGAAATTTATTGGGCTATTAGAGGTGGGGTAATCTCTATAGATCTAGACTGTTTGTCCGATTCTCATGAAATTTTGCATGCGCGTCTTTTTTGACTAGAGTCAGATTTCAAAGTATGCTCAAATTCGATCGAATCATGATGGAAAGGGGAGGGATTAAACTAAAACAATCGCTTTAACAGTCGTCATTTTTTTTTTCAACGGAACTCGGTAATATGTAGCAATCAACTAAAGTAAGATAGTTTTTATTTATCGGGTTATAAATTATATTTAAATTGAGGTATGAGGGTTAACATCTAGACCTAGACCGTTCGTCTGAACTTCACATATTTTTACAAGCAGATCTCTTTTCACAAGAGCCTGATTTTAAGGTATGTGTGGTGTGAATTTGTTCGGGTCCAAATAGTTGGGGGTTAAATTCAACAATCACTCAAATGACCGTAATTGTTTTTTTGCAACAATACTTGGTATATACCATTGAAATAAAATAAGAAATATTATTTTTCTGGTATTTTTATGCGCATTCGTAATATTCATATCCAAGCACAAGGAACATTCGAAATACTACCAGAAAAATTACCGACATAACTACGAGACTACTACTACTTATGGTATTATAAGTGAGAGTCTTTTTTTAAATTGGGTCATACATATAATTTTTTATTCGATCGGACTATCATGAGGGTAGGGGTTAAATATCTAAATCTAGAAGGTTTGTCCGATCTTTATGAAATTGAAATAAAATTTTATTGCTTTGACAGCAAATAAAGAAGTAGTTAATTAATAAAACCTTATTTAGTAAATAGATAATAGATATTTATGTAACAAGTAAGGAAACGAAACTTGTTACCTTACGTATGTGAAATTTGTACCACGAGGCGTGGCCGAGTTCTGTAAATACATAAGTAAGGTAACTACCGAGATTCCTTACTGTTGCATACAATATTTTTTTACTTTCATTTAGAATAAATAGAAATTTTTGTTTGAAATTATGAAATTTTGTCATTTAATGTCTTACAAATTATGACATAAAACAAAAACACCCTAATTAGGTTATCTCCAAACCACATTTTTATTCGAATTTTTTTTAAATTTAAAAAATAAAATATGCGATTGCAAGTTAAAAACATTTTATATTGAAGTTTCTTTACAATGTAGTCTATAATTTTTTAAATAAATGTAGTTTTATATGTGTACATTTTATTTTTTTAAAAGAGTAAAATAAAAAAAAAACCATTGCATGAAGTAATTAAATTAATTTCCTAGAGCAAATTTGAGAAATAAATTATCTATAAACCAAACTAAAGTAAGAAAATAATATTTACCTATTTTTAAAAACCCAATAAACACTGCTTGATATAGGTACTGTAATATCCTAATGTCATTTGATTAATTTTCTACTATTTTTCTGTATAATGAGTAGTAGATTTTAAATAGGTAAATTACAGTCGTGTCGAGCATTATTTTTCTTCCAAATAAAATTTCTGTTTCACATTTTTACCTATAAAGCTTACAGCAATTTTTTATTATTATTAAACATTTATTTTTTCCAAATTGCTACTTAACAAGATTTCGATAAGTAGCAAACAAATTTATTCGGAAAAATAAATAGCTCTTATGTAGTTAACGTTACAAACATTGACATAAAAATATTTACTACTTTCGGTTTGAGCTTTCCATACCAAAATAACTGGGTAAATCACTATTTCCTAACCAGAACACCAGAAGTAATAAATTTTGAACAAAAATTATTTATAAAATGCATTAAGTAGTATTATATTCTAAATTAATCGGCAAGAAAGGGCATGAGATATTAAAAAATACTGATAGTTGTTAATTGTATTTTATTCCAATATTTCGCTACCAATTTTGGTGCTTCATCAGGGAACTAAAACGGTTACAAATGTAAATTTTGTAAGGTTAACAATATTAATTTGATACTTACAATAATTATAACATATAAACAATTTACAAAGTTTCTGTAGTTTTAAATTTTTGCAAAAATACAAGGTTAAAATAGATTAATTACATTTAATACAAACACCATGCTGTTGCACGAGGTTGCACTAATCAATAGTGTTGTCAACAAATTTGTGAATTTAGTAATTATTGACATATAATGCATTTGTTGCTAATTTTCATTTAAATAATTAACTATCAGATCACAGACAATTTGACCTATTTTCACTATATTTTTGTTATACTTAGTTATAAGCATAGAAATCCAACATGAAATATAGGCTAAATAATCAATCAATGTACCATCTTAAAACAAAATCTAAACGATGTATCCCACATATAACTTTGTCATATTTATTCAACTTGCCGATAATAATTCCGTCTTTTCATTTCAAATCCCCAATATAACGCGCGAAGTAACATGGTTCAGTCGCGGCAACACTGTCGGACGCTTGATAATCGATGAATTGTAATAATCCGTATATTTCGGACGCTTCAAAGATGATAGTTTGTACGGACGCTTCAATGATTATGAATTGGGAATATACACCAACCGGACGCTCTATTCAAGTTTTTTTAACGGACGCTCTGTTGATAGTGATAGTTGATAGTGAGATATATATATATATATATATATATATATATATATATATATATATATATATATATATATATATATATATATATATATATATATATATCATCTTTGAAGCGTCCGGAATATACGGATTATTACAATTCATCGATTATCAAGCGTCCGACAGTGTTGCCGCGACTGAACAATGTTACTTCGCGCGTTATATTGGGGATTTGAAATGAAAAGACGGAGTTATTATCGACAAGTTGAATAAATATGACAAAGTTATATGTGGAATAAATCGCTTACATTTTGTTTTCAGATAGTACGTTAATTGATTATTCAGTCTATATTTTAAGTTGGATTTGTATGCTTATAACTAAGTATAAAAAAAATTGAAAATCGGTCAAATTGTCTGTGATCTGATAGAATTATTATTTAAATGAAAATTAGCAACAAATGCATTATATTTCAATAATTACTAATATCACAAATTTGTTGACAACACTATTGATTAGGTTTAAAATTAGAATATATTACTACTTAATGCATTTTATAAATAATTTTTGCTCAAAATTTATTACTTCTGTTTAGGAAATGGTGATTTACCCAGTTATTTTGGTATGGAAAGCACAAACCGAAAGTAGTAAATATTTTAATGTCAATGTTTGTCCGAATAAATTTGTTTGTTACTTATCAAAATCTTGTTACGTAGCAATTTAAAAAAAATGTTTAATAATAATAAAAAATTGTTGTAAGCTTTAAAGGTAAAAATGTGAAACAGAAATTTTATTTGGAAGAAAAATAATGCTCGACACGACTGTAATTTACCTATTTAAAATCTACTACTCATTATACAGAAGAATAGTAGAAAATTAATCAAATTACATTAGGACATTACAGTACCTACTTATATCAAGCAGTGTTTATTGGGTTTTTAAAAATAGGTAAGTATTATTTTCTTACTTTAGTTATAGACAATTTATTTCTCAAATTTGCGCTAGGAAATTAATTTAATTACTTCATGCAATGGTTTTTATTTTACTCTTTTTAAAAAAAATAAAAAGTACACATATAAAACTACATTTATTTAAAAAATTATAGATCACATTGTAAAGAAGCTTCAATATAAAATGTTTTTAACTTTCAATCGCATATTTTATGCTGTTTAAATTTTTTTAAATTCGAATAAAAATGTGGTTTGTAGATAACCTAATTTGGGTGTTTTAGTTTCATGTCATAATTTGTAAGACATTAAATGACAAAAGTTCATAATTTCAAACAAAAATTCCATTTATTCTATATTAAAGTATTTAATGCAACAAGTAAGGAATCTCGGTAGTCACCTTACTTATGTGTTTACAGAACTCGGCCACGCCTCGTGATACAAATTTCACATACGTAAGGTAACAACTTTTGTTTCCTTACTTGTTACATAAATATCTATTATCTATTTACTAAATAAGGTTTCATTAATTAACTATTTCTTTATTTGCTGTCAAAGCAATACAATTTTATTTCAATTTCATAAAGATCGGACAAACCTTCTATACTTCATTTCAGCTAAGAAAATAGCAGATGGCACTGCGAATGCCAGTAAGTTTTACACTCACACATTTTATTAGTTCAAAATTTGACGCGATTTTAAATAAGTTATGTTTTGTGAATAAAGCTGTCATCTATAGAATAATGTAGTACTTCGAATGAACTATGAAATTCAAAATAAGAAGGTATAAGTAATGTTACCAGAAATGAAAATGTTTGCTAGTGTAAATCTACCTCTCATCTCAATCAATCAGATTCAAGAATATCATTGTCCTATCTAACCCAACGCTATTTTCTTAGCTGAAATGAAGTATAGATATAGATATTTAACCCCCACCCCCATAATAGTCCGATCGAATAAAACATTATGTATGACCCAATTTAAAAAAAGACTCTCACTTTTAATACCATAAGTAGTCGTAGTCTCGTAGTTATGTCGATAATTTTTCTGGTAGTATTTCGAATGTTCCTTGTGCTTGGAAATTAATATGACGAATGCGCATAAGGTACACGAATGTATAACTACCAGAAAAATAATCTTTCTTATTTTATTTCAATGGTATATACCGAGGATTGTTGCAAAAAAACAATTATTACGGTCATTTGAGTGATTGTTGAATTTAACCCCCACCTCTTTGGACCCGAACAAAGTCACACCACACATCCTTTTCAAAAGATATCTGCTTGTAAAATTATGTGAAAATCGGACAAACGGTCTAGATCTAGAGGTTAACCCTCATACCTCAATTTAAATATAATTTATAACCCGATAAATAAAAACTATCTTTCTTACTTTAGTTGATTGCTACATATTACCGAGTTTCGTTAAAAAAAAAAATTACGACTGTAAAGCGATTTTTTTAGTTTAATCCCTCGTCTTTCCCTATAATGATTCGATCGAATTTAAACATACTTTAAAATCTGACTCTAGTCAAAAAAGACGCGCATGCATAATTTCGTGAGAAGCGGACAAACAGTCTAGATCTATTTATAGAGATTACCCCCAATAATAGCCCAATAAATTTCAAATATACCTAAAAATCTGACTATAGTAAAAAAGAGTCCAGCCTGCAAAATTTCTAGAGAATCGGACAAATGGTCTAGATTCTATAGATTTATAATCCGCACCCCTTATGATCGAATTTAAACATAAGTACTTTAAAATCTGACTTCAGTTAAAATGAGAATCGGACAAATGGTTGAGATTCTATATTATTAATCCTCACCCCCTAATGGTCCAATCAAATTAATACATAGGTAACTTAAAATCTGAGTCTGGTAAAAAGAAATCTGCATGCAAAATTTCATGAGGATCGGGCAGACGGTGTAGATCTTGATGTTTAACTCTCCCTCCTAATAGTTCAAACAAATTTGAACATAATTTATGACTCGATTTAAAAAATCTTTTTTTATTTAATGCACGCGAAGCACGCCAACACTTCAAGTTTAGAAGAAGAAAAACACGTTTTTGCCTCCTAGGGAGCAAAAGCGTGGTTTGCTCCCTTTAGTTTAAACAGGGAATAACGGCGTGCTTTGCGTTCACGTGTGACGAAGAAAAATGTTTGTTATAAGTATATAAGTTCTTGATAACCAGAACCACGTAGTCGAAACAAAAAAAAACGTACTTTGATATTTTGCTTCATACTCCAATATCAAGAGAACACGAACACTTCGAACATAACATTTGAAAACATACGTTTCGGTGTTGCCAGTTTGAGGACGCTCGGTAGGCGATAGATTGGATGAAAGTATACTTATACGCCTAGCGCAGCAACGCCACGAGTGAGCGTTCGGCTGAACTAAAAGTATACGGCATGTATACGGCAAATGATAATTCACTATCAATTCGGCGTCCACTAAAATTTTTAGATATGACTACTAGATGGTATTAGGAGCCAATTTAACATGGTGACCAATCGAGCGTCCATATATGGACGCTTCATTGGAGCCGGACGCTCGGTTGATGGAAAATTGTCAATATAAGGACGCTTCAATGATAGTAAGTTGTATATATATATATATATATATATATATATATATATATATATATATATATATATATATATATATATATATATATATATATATATACAGGGTATCTATTTAACTCGGGCCACTAGAACAGATACGATTTCCCCGGCTTATGTAATAGGAAGAAGTATTGTAATCGTTCGAGATTTTAATGAATCTTCACGATTTGACCCTACTGAATCAAAAATCATGATTTAAAAAAAGTCGATCTGTGTGCCTGTCTGGATGTTCGATAACTTAGAAACGCGTTGGAATTTTTTACATAAATATTATATTTAAGATCTAGAGCAAGAAACTGACTTCAAGTTCGTTAGTGAGCTTTATTCAACAAGTGGAACCAACTTTATAAACATAAATTTTGTTTATTGTTATTAAAATACTATCGTGTATGGTATCAAATTAAAGCTCTTGGGAAATGAATTCTAGTAGTAAAATAAAAACAACATTTAAACGATTGTCAATTTTTTTAATAAATTACTCAATACCGAATTTTGTGTCAATTTAAAGCTCTCCGGGAGATAAGTTTAATAAAAAAGTGAAAAATGACATTTATGCGATTTTCAATTGTTTCTCCTAAAATTGTGTTAGAACTTGTTTGAAAAAAATTCGTTCTATTTGTTTATAATCTAGTTCCTTACAAAGTAAATTAGCTCGAGGTCCAAATAAGAGGTTGAAATTTTTAACTGGTATTATAGTTTTGTAATTTTAGTTGATACATGTTAACATTCAATAATAAATGTTTTGAACTTCACAAGTAAAGTACCTAACAAACGTTTGAGCTTTTAAATAAAATTTAGAAATGGGCACAAGTAAGTGTTTGAAATAAAAAAACTGAAAAAAAATTTGAACTTTGTCAAGTAACTTTTTTCGTTTCCAAGACTCAATACAGATTTCTTTACGCTATGTTTGAGACATCTCAACAACAGCTAACACAAAGAAGGAAATGCAATTCACCGTCGTGAAATAAATGAAAGAAACAGACATTTCTATTCTAGAAAAAAAACACGACTTACTGTACGTCTGACAATTATATTTTAAGCGAGTCTTTTGTTCATTGATTACTGTGCCAACTAGATTAACTTGATGCTTTGTTCACGAAAACAGGGATTTCTCAATACATTGACGTAAACAAAACACTACTGGAGATGCTGTGTTTGTTTTCTTACAAGACACAAACATAAAGTGAGATGGACAAAAAAGTTATCCTTAAAGATATTGAATTCTTGTAAATATGTATATAGTAATTATACCTATTTATATTTATTATTTTTTAAAAATTGACATTCGCTGGTATTATTTTATTCAAAAACAAGTATTTTTGAATACAAAAATGAACCGTAAATACATATTATAATGGAAGTTGGAAAAGTAAACACAATAAAGACCTGGTTTATGTAAGGTTTTATTTTTGTATTTACTTTAACATTGGTGGGATTTCAAGTATTCGAAAACACTGGAAACGGTACTAATAGTCCGGGAGCTGGCGTCAAATTTAACCGGACCATTTCAACAAAGCTGATTTTTATAATATAATTAGTTCTATAATAACTATAATTAAGAATTGCAGTGTTAGCTGGTCCGAAAGCGGGGCTCAAGATTTTAAGAGGCTGTGGTACTTGCAAAAAATAAAAGATTTTTAAGTGAACCAGCAAAGCTAAAATTTTGTATAATGATAATTTACCAATTATATTTAACAAAAAAATATGTTAGCTGGACAGGGCAGGTGGAAAACCTTGTTAGCTGTGCAGGTGAACATTGAAAGTGACAGTGTCAAAATAGTGACACATCTTCTTCTACTGTTTACATAAAATGAAAACGATGTGTCACTATTTTGACATTGTCACTGTCACTGTTCACCTGCACAGCTAAAAAGGTTTTCCACTTGCCCTGTCCAGCTAACATATTTTTTTGTTAAATATAATTGGTAAAGTATCATTATACAAAATTTTAGCTTTGCTGGTTTCACTTGAAACTAACACTGCAATTCTTAATTAGTTATTATGGAACTAATTATATTACAAAAATCAGCTTTGCTGCAATCACCCATGAAAATTTGACGCCAGCTCCCGGACTATAATGAGATAAAATTGCGATTTTATTTAAATTCATTGGAACTGTCAAAATAAATTGACACAATTTTCTCGAAAACTATGCCTTTACATGAAAATCGCCAGCTTATCTTATAGAACAACTTTATATAAAACAGTGTTCCTCATGATTATAAGTACAAATTACAAAGAAAATCGCTAAAAACTTGTTTGAAAATTTGTTTAAGGAGGTACACTCGACATTTGAAATAATGAGAGAGTTTAATGAAACTTTGCAAAATTAATCAAAACATTGTAAAAATATTACCTGAATTTTTTCATAATTTTTCACCACGTAGATTATCCAAAAATAAATATTAAAAAACTACATTTTACATGGCCTCTTGGGACTACTTTTAAATCAACGTAAAAAACATTTAAGGAAATGACAGAAAATTCCAATTGCTTTTTTAAAACGTACATTATTATCTCATAGACCGGATAAAAGTAATACAATCATCATTTACCACGTAATT